>JALNQA010000018.1:0-709108 GCA_028456235.1 Ophiosphaerella narmari | reverse complement strand
GCCGGACCCTTACTTTCGGCGTCTGGACCCTTACTTTCGGCGGCCGGACTGTTACCTTTCGCCTCCCAAGTCTGCTTTGCGCTAAGATTGCAGATCACGCTGAATGTCCCGTAAGACGTCGGGGCGCGTTCAAGTCAAGATGACATTATCTATCGCGTGGGCTTCATAACCGCTGTCCATATGGTAGAATTTTACAGGTCGCGCCTTGTGATCGTATTTTACAAAACCGATTCTCTTTTGAAACGAATAACGAAGTGAAAGCTCGCCGATTGACTAGGTCGGTAATTCTGGGAATGGCTAAGGTAATGAGCTACGAGGACCTAGAGAAAGCGCAAGCAGGGCGCAAGTGAAAGAGAAGGCTGCGGCGAATAAGGGCAAAGGGAAATGCGGCCGTAGGCAGAAGAATCCTTATATGGAGTATTATCAAGAAGCAGAGAGGCCAATGCAAACCCATCGGTGCCAAAGAATAAAGTAGTGGGTTTTGATTTTCGACCTCCGCAATGCAATAGTCCGCCGTATAGTTCACTTGAGTTGCGGCTTGGGCGAAATTACGTCAAACGTGGATGAGAGGGCTATCCTCATGTGATGCTTCAACACATGTTAGGTTACAGCTCTGTATAGTACCTCTGTCGTTCGAAGAAAACGTCTAGAGATACTCGCTATTTTGAGGACCAAAATGCGGAGCAAACATATCACCTTTTCACGGTTCTACGGTTCAGAGTTCAGTCTTTGTCCAGGTGGTGTCTTGCATAGAGATTTGCATTCATAAGCGAAAAGAATGCACCAGATTAGAATATCAAATACTATCAAATTTTATCGAGCCCTTAACAACAGCCTTGCTCGAAGTAAAACCCCCATTGCACATGTAGCGTCCTCCTCATCCATGATCATGGCCCACTGCATGCTGGCGAGTTATACCCTGCTTCTATATTCCTGAAGTCAGTTATCACATCAATATGTTTTCTGAGTTTGCCTTCGTTGCAAAAGTTGGTCTTCCACGCATCGAACGCGTTTTTATCGGTTTGTAAATCTCTCGATGCGTCCCAATCCACAATGTCCCTAGTATCGCCTAGCAGCCTATACGTGGATAACGTGATACCGCTAACCGCGGCTCGATCCATGATATATCTTGAATGGCCGATTTCTCCCTCAATGACAACGGACCTCAGCGAGCTCAGGCAAGGCGGAGCATGAAGAGTGGGGAGTTGGACAAGTTGGGTCCGATCAAGAACGATTTGGGGAGGATCGACACGCTCAAGGGGAGGGGATTGGGGTGCAAGAAGAGCTAAGCCCCTAGGAAAAAGAGTTTGTACAGTTCCTTGCGACAACTCTTTTACCTTGCTGATGGAGACGAAGGAGAAAGATGAGAATGGTTCCTTGGTCACCTTGTATCGCCGCGGCGTTGCGTACGCTTGATTACGAACAAACTTCGTTGTGGATAGCATAAAAATGTGTGAGGTAAAGGGCTTGCATAGCTGATAGCCTGAAGGTATACGCAGTACTGTCGAGTTTCAAGTGCGGTTGCTAGACACTAGCCAACCCCCCCCCCCCGTAGCTGACGACCCAACCTGCAGCAAAGACCTGAGATACGATCAACTCTTTAACTGATGCCCCCCCTATACTCTAGCGAAGAGATAATGACTGTTTAGTAATTCAAATCAATCCGTGGCAAGGGTTCTTTCATCTTCATCATGGCCTCGTATCTTTCGTCCCCATCTTCCTCCTCGTCCCAGTCATTGTCGATCCTGACATACTCTCTGTGTTGGCCGTGGCCAGTATCAAGGTAGTCCTGGTACGGCCCATCTGTCTCTGCATTGATCCACTCTCCCGTCTTTGCATCGATGATGCGGATATTGCTCTTTGGACACACACCCCAATACATGTTTTTGATGAAGCCTCCCCAATTATATAACCCATCGATGACCAAGACATCGCAACTCCGCAGCTTAGGAAATTCGCCAATTCCGTGTTGGTCATTGTAGAAGAAGGATTCTGACAGATCCCATCCGTCGTGACTCTCCAGCTCAAGCCTTAAATGCCAAACCTCCCTCTTTTCTAGGCTGTCTTCTCTCGCCAACAGATTCATCAAGCTACTATCCATCTGTATGATGTCGCTTGCAAAGCATGCCCAGATATACCGCGGAGATTCGTCGTCGGTGAAAAGTTTCTGGTACGTGCAATACTTGCGGGATTCTTGACATGCTCTAGTAATTGCTGGAGCGGTAGTAGGCGATGAGTAGTATCTGTTGAGGCGGAGCTTTCTGACTTTGACAACTCGGCCCTGTACGAGAGCTAATTCCCAAATTTGGATGCGCAGTTCAAGAGGGAGGCGGGGAAAGGGTTGGAAAGTCTCCATTGAGTCTTGTTGCGATTTGCACCGTTGAGTGGTTGCGTAGGAAGGTTCGATGGACGTGGCCGAAATTTTCTGTAGACTTAGATTTGCGTCGTCATGTGACATATCCGGCCTGATAGGAAGTGAGCTGAAGGTAAAAGAGCATGCTTCATTCACGGAGGGACGCGAGAATATTTATACCGTCGCGGGTCGACGCGCTTCCACTACACCAAACTCAATTGACCCCGCCGCATTACTCGCCGTTCTCACCCTTGCTTGTACCCCGTCGGCTACCTGCCTGTTTCGGCCTACTCAGACTTTGCGCATGGTCACAATACGTAGGCATGTGAGAGGCCAGAATGCGCAGTGTAAGTCTACAGCCTGCAGGTGCAAAAACAAAACAAAACATTGAATTGGGGTAAGCAGGCCTGGGTGTGCCTCATTACACGGGACTCCGGGCTTGTCGCTATCATTGATTGTTAACGCAATCAATTAACTTAAAAAGGGAGCTTATAGAATAATACTAGAAGCTAAGTTAATGCGCGATTAGATTCCTAGTCTTGAGAGGGCTAATAAGGCAGCTAGCAAGCGTAAATCATGAAAAAAGAAGCGGATTTAGAAGCAAGGAGTCTTAATAAAGGGATAAGGAGAGGATATACTCGCCGAGAGAGAGAGGCTGTACAGCGTTAAGTTAACGAACGGCGTCAAGATGGAGAGCGGTCAGGCCCGAGTCGCCAGGCTCACGCGCGCCGCAAGAGGTGCAGAGAGACTGGGCGCAACTCATGTACGTGCAAGAAAGATGGAGAAGCTATTACTTGATTTATTATATAAATATATACTCTCTACTCTACTGTGTTGTTGAGTCATAAGCTTGAAGAGGTGCCAGGGGCTTGCTTGTAAACCACGTTAATTGTTGAATAAATTGCAAGTAGATTGAGCTTACACTGAGAGTTGTGCATTACATATATGCGAATGAGATACATTAGTAATAAGTAAATAGTGGTCATAAGTGTCATTCTCTGACTCTTTGTAAACATAGGGGGCCGACAGCCACAAAAGTCACATCCACAAGCTTAGAGAGCAATACACAGTATATTGAGACACTTTCAGAGCGAGTGCTACATCCTGCAAGAGATACGATACAGAAATTTAGCTCCCAATAGCCGAAAAGGAGCTTGGTATCCACTGAGTTGACCTGATCTCTCGATGGGCAATTGACGTAGACAACACCCGCCCGCAAAGCTGACTTAGCCTTGAAGTACGTCTTTTACTTCAAGAACTTCAGCGTCCAAATTAACACGTGTACTTGATATTGCATGCCCGCTAATCGAGATATTCCGTCAGCGCAGTTACTGAAAAACGTGTACACTATCCTCTGGGGGGAGTACTTACACACCAATAACCACAATCACCCGAGCAGCACTGTTTGTTCGACACCCTGGTTAACTTCGTTGCTAAAGTTTTGGGGCCTTACTTACGCCAAAGGATTGGCAGCTGGCTGGAAGACAGGCCGCGGCGGCCTCTGGGGCAGCGACGTCGTTCCCTACGTTTTCGGCTGGCATCGCCAATGCGAGGCTGGCGGTGAGGGAGAAGAGGAAGTAGAAGAAGCGCATTGTGATGGATAAATTCGGACTTTGGCTGATTAAGCTCGTTGTGAATGAGGGTGCTGATTGCCACTTAAGGATATAACTTTCCAATGGATTCTTGGATGAGTGAATAGATGATGCTTCACCTACACTTCTTATAGTCACAACCGTTGAAGCTAATGGGTCGGCACGCGATAGTGCTGCCGGGGTAATACGAAGTACGAAGAACATCAAATACTTTGAACGCACGACAATGTCGTCATGGATGGCGCCTGCCCCGCCGAAGTCAAGGATAGTCCTGGCAAGTCAGCACTGTTGATCTGCCTGCTGTTTCTTAATTTACAAGTTGTCATAGTGGTTGGGTTGAGTGCATATGCGTAGTGAAAGGCATAGATTAACTGCCGACGTATTTCTCGCATTGGCTACCAAATACTGTCACAAGAGAGCCAACTCTAACTATACACTCTTAACAGTATGCTTATCCTCCGGAATGTTACTTGCAATATCCTTGAAAATCTACCTCGCCATCTTTGACGATCTTCCACCCTGTTCATTTGTTTTCAATTTCCGTTACGTTTGCCCTGCGTGGATGAGACAAACATAGTTGGTCATTATGCACTCACTCTATCGTACAGTTTAGCATTAGAAATTGCATTATGGCACAGCTTGCACTGCAGGTTATTTGCACAGTTCAGGGTCGGTGAAAGAGGTTAGATTTCGAGTCGTCGGCGACCGACCGATCAATGAGATGCGGCGTCACTTGCTATGCGACGGTGAACAGTTCCAGAAGCGGAAGGCAACGAGTATGTTAATCAAATACTCAAGAAATATGCTGAAGGAGATGTTCGGTTTGCTTTGCATTTCCCGATTTCTGCACAATCGCCGGGCCGTCAAGCGGGGCAATTCAGCAGCGAGATCCATTGCCTTTGCCGATTCAATTGATTACAGTCTTCTTATTCTCTTTCTTCTTATTCATTACCCTGACCTCTCCCGTAGGATATGCAGGGCTTCACTACTACAGACTTGCCAACAATTAAGTCAAGTTGAAGTCTCAAGTTGAGTTGGCTTTTTGGTTTTTTGTGATTGAGTTGATTGAACTGGTTACTTGATTGATACTAAATCGGTACTAAGAAATTATCTCCCATACAAATTAGAGCAGTAGAGAGTCTCACCCACCCATGTGATAGTCTCAGTTGATTTAATCGTCAGCCAACTCATCTCATTACTAATATATAGTGTTTTAAAGCTAGTCTTTACCTAAGATGTCACCGATTGGAGAGCTGCGAGTGGTTCACCCCCCATACGACGTCGTTTCGGGTCGAGTAGATCACCAAGCTCGCCGAAGAGGCGCTCACAATTACAGCCTGATGCCAGGATTGCCCATATATCAATCGCAAACCGCACCAAATTAGGTTATTGCTTCGTTGATCCTATCTAGCACTCTATGGGATCGCCATCAGCATCGTATTGTTCTTGCGTCCACGCTACTTGTAGGCGTATAACGTGATCGACCGGCGGGATAATCGGGTGATGACAGATTTAGGAGAAGTAGTGAAGCTTGACAGCTGTGTTAGGAGGATGACCTTAGTATACACCATACCGCCATCAAATAACTTGAGATATATAGGCAATTATAACTAACTTCCGTACACATTTCTAGCCCGTGAGTCAGGAGCCTCGATTTCTAAAACCCCAGGCGCGCTAACATAGGTATCATACAGCTCAGCAACTTTTGGGAGCATACCACAAACAGCACTTTCGCGAAGAGAGCCTTTGCGGATATCGGACTCCGGTCCACAAGATGCTATTTTTATGACTCACCATCTAAGCTTGATCCCAAGGCTGATACGGAAGGATGTTTACTCTGCCCACTCTTATCACGGCATCTTAAGCAACGCAAAAGTGGTCATAACAAAGTTGTTCGTTTCAATCGGATCGACTTGTACCTAACTGTCGACAATAGTTTAGCTTAGCCAGTAGCTAATCTATACCAAACGCCGCGTTAGTGACCTCTATCAGAATTATATAGCTTCAATGAAGTTTACTGACTTGGTATTGCGCTAGAACGGATGTCACTGCGTTGTGTAACATCCCGATTGAATTCCTTCAGCTACCCCGTGCCAGGAGCTCGACGCACATTAAAGTCCCCAAAGACTGGCCTCATCACTGCGACAACGAGCATCCCTGCTTTCCAGCCAATGTTGCCTTTACCTCAACGCACCTCATCAAAGTTGTAGAATTAGGACCCGACACGGTCCGGCTCTTAGACCTTGGACAGCCGCAGCTGGCGCGGCAAGAAGAGAGATACATCGCCCTATCCCATCGCTAGGGGTCACGACAACAACATGCCAAATTCTGCACCTACAAATCCAACATTGGTGACTTCAAGCGTGGCATCGAGGTTTCGCAGCTGCCACAGACCTCTCGAGATGCTGTTATGACGGCGCGAGGGCTTGGTTTGCGTCAACTCTGGATCGACTCGATTTGTATTGTTCAAGACGATCCGGATGACTGGGATACAGAGTCCAAGTTTATGGAGCGCGTTTTCAGCTCATCGTATTGCACCACTGTAGCAAGCTGTGCATCCGGCAGCAGTGACGGATTTCTGGAAGCCGCATCCAGAGCGGAGATGCGTGGCCATGCAGGCACCTGGCGGCGGGAGTGCGATGTATTACGTTTGTGTTACGATCAACGATTTCCATAAGCATGCTGACCAGAGCGAGCTTAATCAGAGAGGTTAGGTCTTGCAAGAGCGGGCCTTGTCGCGCAGAACCACCTATTTTACAGAGATGCAAACGTACTGGGAGTGTGGAGGCGACATCCGGTGCGAGGCGATGATGATGATGAAAAAGTAAGTGATTGCCAAAGCAACTGCATCTAACATGAATGACATCACGTTACTGGAAGATTAAATGATACCCACTGTCAGTATTTTCACCATACTTTGCCTCGGTCTCTCCTCATAGCCGCATGCGATTTTCTTTCTAGACCCTGTCATGGACCCTATCGTGAGCCCATTTGAGCCACCAGTAGTATCGCTATAACCGCCATTACTTCCGAGCTCTAGCGTATTCATGACGTGATAAATTCTAAAAACATCGTTCCTCTTGAGCCGGTGCATTGACGCCGAGGTACCTATTACGGTTTGGATGAGCGTTGAATTACGCCATGCAGATCACAACAGTGTGCGCGGTTGTTTCATACTAGCCAAGATCGGAGAGTACGCCAATCGGAAGTACTGACTAGGGTGGCAATCTTGCATAAATTTGCGCGCGATGGTACTTGAGGAGAGAAGTCAGTTTCTCTACGAAGGAATGCTTTGTGTATAATAGGCGCGGGAGGATTTTACAGCAATGTAATTTTTGGTTATGAGAGCACCAATAGCATGATATATACATATATAGCAAATACCCAAGTGGTTGCAGAATTAAAGTAGTGTGAAGTTAAAGTTCGTCTTGATTTTCTCGTTGCGGGGAGGGGGGACGTTACCCAAGGCATTGAGTGCCTACATCATGTGTTACCCTATCACAACCTTTTTGCGTCGCAAGCTCCGATCGAGAATAGAATGACTGGAAGGTTGCTGTTTCGAGAGGCTTGCTTACACAGCCTCTGTATGAACTGTCTCTCGTCTCTTGTCTTCTTGTCCCAAGCTACCATCCTTGCTTCTGTCTTGTTGTTCAGTAGCAGGCTCGGTTGTTAGAGTTTCTGTTGCGCTACCCCACTTATAGGAGCGAATCGCCTTTAGGCTTAGAGGAACAAAACTAAACCGTGGTTTATCAAGTCGAATGAGCAAGCTCTCAATAGCTCCCTTGAGAAACGGCGCACAGGCCGACAAAATTAGAGTAATCTCTTCGACTCTATACCACATGTACAACGTTGCTGTCTCCTTCACAGCCTCTCCACCAAACTTCCAAGTTTTCATATAGTAAATTCTTATTATTCCGGCCGTAGCCGCAGTTAAGCCAAGCCCTAGGAGGGCGGCTAAAAGTATTCGCTCCAGAATGGGCCGGCGCAACGTCCAGACGAAAAGCATCGGTATAAATGCAAATATAAAGTCGCTCAATACACCCATAGCTGATAAAAATTAGCATCTACCATCAGTACCTGAACGGATTCACTCACCGGCAATAGCATAGCCGTAACTCTGGGAGCTTTGATTGGACCAGCACACCGCATCCGGAACAGGCTCCCAAAAGGCACGTATTGGGCGGCACTGAAGAAACATAACGAGGCTAGATCCGGTTGCCATGATAAGCTGCAAGACGATCAAGACCCAGAGGATCGCCTTTTGTACAATGGAGATTTGGAAGCGAAGCAACATAGCTCCAATTGATATCCTCGCGATGGGAGCAGCCAAAGAGCCAAACAGTGCCACGACGTAAACGCATTTCAGGATCTTGATTTGAGATGCTACTGGAATGTAATAGCTGTACCGTCCAAAACCAGAGGAAATAGCTACCATGGTGCTGATAAATACGATCAATTCGCACAGCTGCTTGGAGCATTAGCAGATTCTCTGAACAGTGTTACTATAGATCCTTACCACCGCAACTGAGATGATGTAATCAGTATCACTCAGCTTGGAAGTGGCGTAAATTCGGGCGTATATGCGGATCCCATAGAAGACAAGTGCGAGTGCAAAGAGCAATGAAATGACTATAGCCGCTGGTGTGGAGGCGGTGATGTTCCCATCTTGGGGGGGCTGCGAATTTCCGCTCATGTTGCTCGGCGTTGTAAGGATGGTCAGATGGAAATCAATCGGCTCTTGTTTTTTTGCCCGACTAGGCTAAGAAATACAGCGTTTCAACGAGGACAACCTGGCCCTAAAAATATGTCTCGAGAGATTAAAGTGTGTTCTGCAGAAGGTGGTTGCTAGAAGGACTGATTCATCGTTCTAGTTTGAGAGGATGAAGGGGGACTCGACCTGATGTTGAGAATAACCATTAAATATCTAGTGGACTGTTCACGCCTGCACAGATCTCCTGTTTGCTTACCTGCCGAGCCGAAAGGTGACTGGCTGGGGAAGTGGTGAACCGGCCCGTAAGCATGGGTTAGCGGGAACAGCGTCGCTTACGCCTAAAAGGGACAGTGCCGTGCCAATGAAGCGCTGCCAGCGTTGTCGCGCCGCATGAAACCATCCCGTCCAGGCTTGCGTGCAGTATGCACATGGGAAGTTACGATACATAGGTCATCGTGGACGGATCTTTAGTCGGCTCCCTCGACCAGCTCTCAACGATTTAATATGAGGTTTGCGACCGCATGTATCTTGGCAGGGTTTATTTCATAAGATACCTTGAGTTGCTTTTCGATCCATACCTACTCTCATTGGACCGAAGCGTCTATTGGGGGCTTGGAGGCTCGCATGATATTTCCAAGCCCCCTCGCCTCCCCGAGCCATTGGCGGCGGGCGGCCTTGGATCCGAGCTCTGACGTTTTAATCACTCGCTTGCGGGGATGCCGATCATTTCCCTGCTTGCATCAGCAAAAGGAAAACAACAAGTTTCCTCAAGTCTTGTTTGCAATTGCGCCACCCCTGGGACATTTGCGCCGATAGATATTTTTAGAGAAGCAGTACGCTCATTTGTGTGCTGGAAGTCTCCGCAGCTAGCCTTTAGCTTTTACTCTACGTCTAGAATACCTCCCTCGCTACAGTAAGCCGTCAAAGTTTGGAGCAGCGGGGCACGGGTCCGCCCAACACGAGATTGACCTCACCGTTCACAACCACCCACCACCCTAAATTATGTAAGGAGTTGGGGTTTTTCTTTATAATAATTTGAGATGATTGAACCAGCATTTGGTCTGCTGGCCTTGTGCGCGCTTACAGGCTTGAACCCCCCACGGCATACTCATAATTAGCTTGCGTATAAGCGCGCCTAGTATACGCCGCCAGCACTCCTCAACGTGCCACAGAAACCCTCCCACTTATCTTCGGCTCGTGAGTAGTTGTACTGTAGATAGTTCTTATGCAATATCTTTCTAAGATACCACCAAAGATGGCTCAATTTGGTCAAGATACAGTGATATGTAGGCGAAGTTGTAGGTGTAATTTAGTGACCCCAGAAGAACTTGAGCGTTACGCATGAGTCGTGTGTAGAAAAATGTTCAGGACACAATAATGGGGCTGTTTTTAATAATCTCCCCATCTCTATATCTCCACTTCTTTGTTGTTCCTTGGCATGTAGATCCCAAGACACGATGCACATTCTAATCACTGCAGTGACGCAACAGCCTAGGAAGCCTACTGCAAAAAATGAGCCCAAAAACCCAGCTGCAAGTATCCATTCTCCTCGCGTGTTCCTGGAATCATCGTGGGTTTCTTCCCAGGTGTAGGATGGCGTTGGGGACGAGATATATGTTAGCGAGGGAACCTGTGTGACAGCCGGCGTAGAAATCGATTGCACTTGATGATCTTCCAAGGGTAGCAAGGGTGGCGTAATTTTCATAGTTTTCGTGTTGGATGGAGTCCCGGTTTCGGCAGCCAGCTTAGTGACGATGGAAAACTTTGGTTCTGCACCGACATATATGACCTCGGGAAGACACAACTACGAGGGTTAAGAAAGATTTATTACTTCCGGTGTATCAGAAGCCATAAACAGTATAAGCACGTCGTTCGCACATCGTGGCATGAATCTTTCCAAGGTTTACATTACACTACAGGGACACGAACATACAAACTGATGCGTGTATACTATTGGACACAAACTACCAGGATTTGTACGCCGCTGAACCACGGATGATATCCGCAGCCTTCTCGGCGACCGCATATACCGTCGTCATAGTATGTGCAGCCGGTAAGATGGGAATAACACTTGCATCGACAATTCTTAGCCCTTCAACACCATAGACCTTGAGCTCGTCATCGACCACACCCCCAGTTTCTCTGGTTCCCATTTTGCAAGAACCGGCGGGATGAAAGAGGGTCGTAATACTTCTTTTGATATACGCGTCAATGTTCGCGTCGCTTGTGACATTGGTACCAGGAACCACTTCGGAAGGCGACAGCTCGCTTATTCCAGATGTTTTAGTAAGATGGCGTGCGAAATGGATGCCTTCGCGTATGAGTTGGACGTCAAGGGGGTTACGAAGAAATCCAGAGTCGGCAATTGGTGCGTCAAATATGCTAGATGAAGTGGCCTTGACGCTTCCACGAGAGTAAGGGTGCTGAAGACCAAGGATCATGACACCATCTTGGAAGATGATCTCAAGCATCGCTGCATCATCAGCAACAAGCTTCTTGTTGAGTAATGCGTATTGAGCCTCATAGCCTCTTACAACTTCCGCCGGTGTATCGGACGGCAGGGAAATCGAGGCCTTTGCTGCTGCGGCTCGAGATGCAATAGCGCCAGATGAATTGGAATATGTCGATAACGGCAGGAAGAGCAAAAAGTCGCCAGTGGGAGTTGTCAAAGGACCTCTCTTTTCAGCATCATATTGCCGCCGAGCTTCAGCTGCAAATGTGGCATTACTTGCCAAGGTATTAGTCAGGAGAGTTGTGCTAACTTGGACGCACTGTTAATCTTTGTTACCAGCGGGTAGGGGGCGTACACTTACTTGTATTGACTACCGTAGCCAAAACGTGATCGTGAAGATTGTGCCCAACAGCTGGAAGATCAACTACAGTCGTAACATTGATAGATTTCAGAAATCTGGCATCTCCAATTCCAGAAATTTGAAGCAGTTGGGGTGTGTGCAGTGCCCCTGCCGCTAGGATAACCTCATTCCTAACCTTTACGACCCGACGTTCAGCACCTACAGAGCTGGCAAACTCTACGCCTGTGGCCTTAACTTTGCCATTGACCTGATTCGTTACGACGCGAGAAACTTGATTGCTGGCAAGTAGATGAAAATTCGGTCGCTTGACAGCCGACTCATAGTAGGCTTCCTTGGCAGATGAGCGCGTGATATCCACAGGATTAGTATTGTGAGGACAGAAATAGCCGCCAATGGCATTTCCGCTTGCCTGGTCATTGATAGGAATTCCTAGTGCTTTTGCGGCTTTAATAAAATTTTCTACGCTATAATTAGAGCTATATCTTAACCTAGGCATGTGCCGAAGTGTGATTCTCCGACTTACTTGTTGTTGGCCAAAAGAAGGGAGAGAATGTAGTTTGCATATAGCCCTTGTCGCCGTGGTACTGAAGGTCGTACTTGATATCGTATTCAGCCTGAATTTCCTTTGTGGGTGGCGTGAACTTTTCATTCTACGAAGTTGTTAGGAAGGACGGATTTTTGAACAGGTGGACGCAAACCTTCTTGAAGTAGGGGAGTATACTAGCAAAGTTCCAACCCTTGTTTCCTAATGTCTCCCAGCTGTCGTAATCTGATTTTGAGCCCCGGTCGAACACCATGCGATTAAGCTTAGTAGATCCGCCGACAATCTTGCCTTGGGGAATGGGAACTACACGGCCACCTACTCCGACCCCTGCCGCATAAGTAGTGTTCCAATCATATTTGGTTCCCACAGCGCCGCCTGCGAGACCTGGTATGGTGACAAAGTCCTCATTACGGTCGCTATAATGCGATTAGATGGGCGAGAAATAGATGTGGGTATCAGAAGAAACATACAAATCGCCGGCCTCGATAATTAGAACGTTAACGTCTAAGAAGAGCTTATGTTAGTGTTTGATGCTAGGAATAATTTGGTATATTAATGGGCGACCTACCTGGCTGTTCTGAAAGCCGATTTGCAACTGTTAGACCAGAGGCACCGGCCCCCACGACGATGTAATGATATTCAGACAACAATGCATCCGGCCCCTGAATAAGCTGGCCATCAAAGAGTGGACGGGCTAAGGCTCCCGAGGTTGCAAAAGCAACAGTCAGCGAAAGGATATCAAGGCCAAATATTGAAGGCATTTTGATGACGCTCCGATGTGTACACGCTTCGTTCCAAGCGTGCATCCACAATAAAACATCACAGCGCACAGCCGTCTATATATACCTTACCCCGTTCATTGCGACTTGCCGCATGAAACTTCTCGTCAAATCTCCGCCCGGACCACTCAGATCACATCGGAACGATGCGGCCGCGGTTGCCAAGTCTTGGTTCCTGAAACATCCATTGGCCGGTACTTCTAGCGGCATCGATTAATCTACTGGAAGGCGGTGCACTCTATCTTGACGTCTGACAATGTCCGTGCGGCCGTATTATAGCTGTCAGGGCTACTCTTGTACTTACACTTACATAGGTAGAAGATCTCGTCCCCAGCTTCGGAGTTTCAAACGTGGTAAGGCCGGTGGGTTAAGAATGATGTGATTGCGTCATGCTTAGTCAGGCAGGTACCTAGGCTATCCGAACCTATTATACAATTATATACCGTGCTAGCTTCAAGTTAGAATCACCGATGCGACATGGTACCCGGGTAGGTACCTCGGATATTCGGCAGTGACATAAAGTAAATCGTCGCGTACCGGCACTACGTTGATAGGCTACCAAAGATACTCAGCAGCGTTAAAGATTTGGAAACCTTCCTAAAAGTATTGTACGCATTTCAGGATCTACCCTCCATTTCTCTTTTAGATTGAACAAATACATATGTGTAATGTCGTGAACAAGTCACTTAGAGACGGATAGGTGTCTATTATGCTTGTTATTTGATGTTGAATTTGTGATTCTAAGAAGGTAGTATCTAGGGGTTCTTATTTATCAGCTTTTGTGTAACTCCTTCGTGAGTCAATAGCTAGAAGTAATCAATTATATGTCTTCGACGTCCCGAGAGCACAAATCAATGGTAGGTAGCCTTCAAGCAATAGTTTACAGGGATTACGGCGACACCTTCTTGGAAGTATAAAGGCGGTTAGTGCTTAGACCTTAATAATCGGTAAAAAAACCATTCAGAGCCTATCGATGTAATTCTATAGATCAGGTGTGTAAGTTTACTTGTGTTACCTACGGCTATATTTACAATACTATTGTTGCGTTATTATGCCCAAATGTCGCCTTTCACAAGTCACTACCGCACCTGCATAGAAAAAAATAGCGTCCAATGTTCTGTAATTACCAATATACCCTAGCTATTTATACAAGTTAAGCATCGCCCTACCCCTCCCAAAGTCAGACGATATCGGGTAATGAGCGGTAATCGCGAAATTGGTACTCGGAATACCTTTAAGGGCTACTGCCGTCCAATTGCCACTCCGAATTTGGCTCCTCTCATCTTCGATGCGTTCTGTAGCGTCTCGCGTGTCCCAAACAGCGCGTCTGTCCCCCAGCAAGGTGTGGTGCGAGAATTGAGGCCCTGTATTATGAGGGAGGGCAAACATATTGGGACCAACAACGGTGTTTCCTAGATTCATGAGCATTTGAACTTGATCGGAGGGTGTGGGCGATGGTAGGCATGGCTTAAGATAGGGCGTGCTAACTGCGGAGGACACAACGCTGCATTGATCCTCGGAATAAAAACTTGGGGTCGGAATATCGGGAACATTCCCCATGTGAGGATTGATTGCACTTTTAGATGATCCGAATGAGATTCGCATCCGGTTTATGATATTTAAACCTGTGGTCGGGGAATCTTGGTTCATGCCATGATTTGAGTTATCATTATCCGCCTCAAGATCTCGGGCTTGCCTGGCAGTAGAACTTGATTCTTTATGCATTATGATCGATTTTGTGATCTTCTTGATTACGACCAGCGTAATACATATACTACTAATCACAGCAGTGGATATGCTAGTTAGCATGCTTCCGAATTGGGTGTGTGTTAGGCCCATGGCTGTGTTATCAGATGTATTCCCTTATCTTGCTGGCTCCTATTAAAGAGAGGCACAATTTGTAAAATACTTTGTTATTCGAGTGATGTTTTGACGAGGTGTACTCACAATGTTTGTAGTTTGGTCAAAGACATTACCATACACAATGTCTGTGTTAAAGGAATGAGCACAACTGATTATACCATATGGTATGATTAGATTCATTATAGAAGAAATCGTTATATCAAATCACATGCGGTTTCTGGCATGGCATATGGTCCCGACACACGATATTGCTTACGCTCTACTTGCTGAAATCGAGACATTCCTTTCATCTCACAACCGCCCGGAAATACCAGGCGGATGGGACCCTAAGGGATTCCTGGTGGGACTGCGCGCTATCCCAAGAACACTTCTATCGAGACTGGCTTGATTGAGCTTTTGGGCAGACGCGATTTGTGGAAGAGGCATATGCGACGACCTCCTATACTGCTGCACACTATCATTTTGGGCAAGATTTGTATCAACCATAAGCGCTGAAGGACGAGCACGTCGTAAGCTCTTTTCGATATCGGCTTTGTTTTTTGCATAAGCCTTCCGTCTGTGGTGGCGACGTAAGCAGTGTATTATACCCATGATTGTGGCAAATACGGTGACGATGGCTATGCACGCAACTAGAATGGTGACGGTTTTGGACGATAAGCCCCCTGGATATAAGTTGTTTGGACGTGGGGAGGGCCGTGTTGGATTCTGAGAAACATTTGCGACGAGAACAGATGGAGTAGAGATAGGAGGGGTGACTATGAGGCGACTCGCTGCAAGCACGGAGGTGGCTGCGGGGGAGTTACAACTCATGTTATTGATCTTTCCCCTGACAAAATGAATGTGGTTGTTATAGAGCAACCAGAGAAGAAGCGTGGCGAGTGCGGATATCTAGATCAAGTCCGATGAGTAACTTTCATTGTTCAACAAGTATAGAAAAATGGTGTCTTTGTCTTATTGTTTTCTTTTTGCCATAACGTTCTGATAATTTGATGAACAGAGTATTGCGAGCCCTGCGTATTGTTCCACAAAAGACCTGCGCTACAAAGCAGTTACAATGATATCAAAGATTTATATCTCCTTCACATATGACGAATGTGCATCGCCTACACTACCTTGAAGTCCTAAAAGCTACTAATTCAAGGGCACCAGCTCAAAGGTATCATCGCCAAGGGCTGTTATCGCCCTGAGCAGTTTTCGTATGTCTTTTACCTCGGCTGCGAGATTCTCAACGGTAGAGCTGCCCTTGACAACGCGAATCTGGATGTTTTCGGTTTCTCCGTTATTGAAGACGTGGACCTCGAAAGGTGGAGGGCCGAGATGGGCGAATCGTGCCGGGGCAGGTGCAATGAAATAGTTCCGCAGAACAGTATAGGGATAGCTGATGAGAAACGATGCGACCTTGTAGAGGCCGGCGAGGATGCTGAACACTATGCCACAAAAAGTGGCAAAGCTGACTATGTAAACCAAATTCTGGATCGTTGATGCTGTAGTGGACATGGCGGGAGGTGAAATGGATGGCTGAGCTCGGCGGAGTAGTTGATGGTGGGGCTGAAAGGTTGAAGGCTAGTTCTGGTGAGATAGTGGGAGTCCAGGAACATATGAGTGTTTTAAACAGGTATTGAGGAGACCTCATCCGCGAACAGTGTACGGGCAATGCACAGCGCTCGGACCCAGCTTAGCCGATAGCTTCACTCGTATCTTCATTTTACTCGCAAGCGCAGTGTGATATACCGAAAGCGGCACGATGTGATTCATTCACCCATCTCCTTGCGTACCATCATGAGCGCTGACGCCGCACTGGAGCTACTGTCTACACTGCCGCTCTTTCTTCGGCGGTGGTAGATTGCTGGTTCAGCCGCAGCAGTCAACGGACGCAAGCTTGTCATGGATTGTGGAGGGAAGTAGTCGCCGCTGTCGTCGGCAAAGCGCACTGGTGTTCGCGAGCGGCTGTGTACAGGACTCCGCACACTTCGCTGGTGCCGCCGGGTGTTGCTGTCGGTGGGTGGCTGTAGACGCGAGTTCAGGCCCATCCACAGCGCCTCTTCGTCCTCATCGCCGGGCGCTCGCCAACCGCCGACGCCTTCGAAGTCCCGCAGGACATCGTTTGTGCCGAAGGTGACAGCGCGGATTGGGTTGGTGGGTTGGACAATGGTCTCTTGGGATGAGGCGGTGCTGATATTGGCGCCTCGAAGGCTGCGCCGGCGACTCGGTGACGTGGGTGTAGGCGAGAGCCTGAGGGTGAGCGATCTAAACCAGGCGCCCGTGACTGCGGCAGCCAGTTGGACATAGACAATGGCCGCACGCACGAACAGCAGCGAGACGGCGAGCGAGGTGGTGACGACGGCGAACAGAGCCAGCGGAAGCGAGACTGCGAGCAGCGCAAAGGGGGCCAGAGCATACAGCGGGTTCCAGAGGTCGATTTCGATGTTGATAAAGCCGTGTTTGAGCAACATGGCGGCCGGGCAGTTCTAGAGCCAGGTGGGTGGTCGATGCAAAATTGAGGCACACGCGGCCGGCACGTGAAAGTGAGACGGCACGTCACGTGCGCACCGTCACATGAAAAGATTCGCGCCCACGGCCTCGCCACCACATCCAGCGGTAGATGCTCGAATCGAATCGACTGCCCGTCTCTTGCTTTACCCTCTCTCGCCAGCTAAGTCGCGCGAAAGCGGCGAGCGGTGCTTCGCGTAGGCGTCATGCCAATGCCCAGAAGCACGGCTCCAAGAGAGGTGCCTTTGAAAATGCTCTCGTACTGCTCCGTCTTGAGGCTCGCGCTGTAGGGCTGTTTCCGAATGCGCAAGAAGATGCCGCCCGTGACCAGCATCCAGGCGCCAAAGAGAAGTTCGTATCTGTACTTGGAAGAAACGTGTTCGGTGCTGGAGCTGGACATTGTCTTCAAAGTATGGGTGAGAAAATTTGGGTTAGCAAAGGTTTGTGGGCAAAAGGCGGTCGCGACACCTGATTGACGTGCGTTGGTTGGGTGATGTCACCCCACTCTGGCCAGTGATGACCCTCACACCACCTTTCTTAGCCCCCAGCCGCCACCTGCTCATTGGCTGCATCCTTCATCTTCTGTCCGCTCCTGCACTCAGCCACCACCTCGCTCACAAAGTCTGCCGTTTTTCTGTTCTCGTCTCTTCATTCTCATCACCCGGTCCGCATTGTCGCTGTCCTCCGACACAATGCCAACATTGACCATGCACAACATGCTCCGTTATCAATCGCAAATGGCCTATATCACATATCCCGCCCCATTGCCATTGAGCTCACACGCCATCCTCCTTCATAGCATCCGGCCATGTCATCTGACAGCAAACAACTTGTCCTTGTTATCATTCCCACAATCGCATTGGTAGCATTCATCATCATCATTGCCATAGCCGTAATCCAGAAATTGCGTCTACACGCACGCCGCAAAAACATCCTCCCAATTACGGAATGGAGAGCCACCCCCACCAACTCTGATCCAAAGGATATGCCGTTCTTGACCAAACCGCTAGCAACCCACCAGCCGAACCAGCCGACACAGTCGAGTAAGATTAGGTTGCAAAAATTCCAAGAGAAGGCACAAGAGTGCCGGAATCGAGTCCCCAGTCAACCTGTGCAGCCCTGGCATCTGAAGCCCAAGGGACCCGAATATTGGAAACGGGTTGGAGCGGAGATGCAAGCCAAGAAGACATGGCGGGAAAAACTATCTGACCGCTGGGATAACGTGGTATACAAGTAGCCGCTTAATCTTAACTATCATGCCTTACGTGTCATGTCTCCTGTTAAATTGGTCGTCTAACGCAGCCGAGAGTTCTCCTGTCGTCAAATCATTCCTCTAGGACTTCCTCCGATCCTAATCGTTATTTCCTAAGTCGCATCTCACCTATCTCCTATTCATTTCCGGCCTATATTCCAAGTTCCAATATTATATTGTATCAGCAACCGCCAACCACGGGTTTAGCTGATATTGCTCCCAAAATCACTTGTATGAATACTTAGTCCTGTCACGCCAGTACCAAAGTATGGAATCATCTTCGTTTTCCTTGATCCAATCCTCCAACTTCGCCGGTTCCCTCTCTGACACTTGCCGATATTTGCGACAGATTTATCGTACGTCCGTTTGGTGTATGCTTCATGCCCGGCGTTGCTCTCCGTTATGGTTCTCGATATCGAATCCAACATTAGCTTGGGCATGTGACTGAAACTTGTATCCACTAGGCCTCGCCGATCTCTTTCACATCAATTTTGCGCTCTAGCATACGCCCAATTATCGCACAGGCATCCCGTTGGGGAATGGGCTCTGGGGCACACAGGTATACGGGCTTCCGTGTTCTAATCTGTTCTTATACCACTAATGCTCTGCGCGCTTCCCCAATGTCTACGGGCAGGAGGTAGTCGAATTTCACATTTGGGTGTAGGGCCTCGATTTTACCTCCCTTCAGCTCCTCCACATTCCAAAGTACGTTGGTATTGAAATATGCAGGTTGTACGGCGGTGAAGAAAATGCCTGATTCGTCTAGCGCGACTTCAGTCTTGCTGCGAACTGCTTTAATAAAATTGTCAAAGTTTACCTCGTTACTTGTAGAGCCTTCAACCTCGAAAGAAAAAAAGGACAATATAAGTAATTCCCGCATCTCTTAGCACTATGAAGGACCTTTGTATGTTATCAAGGCTATCGCAGATGGTGCACACAAAAGCTGACGTTGCCCCACATTGTTGGACAGCATGCTTCGTATTTCTGGCCTGGATAGATCAGCTATGATGCGAATATTTTTATCGGTTTCATTGAGTCCGGATATTGGCTTGTTGATACTTTGCATCGCGAGCTAGACGTGAGTGTTGTATCTGCGTGCCGCAATGGCGGCAGCACAGCCCACGCCTCCCGTTAGACTAAAGATAAGTACATTGGTCGACTAACCCTGTAAATTCTCATTTCGATCCAGACTAAGATTACGTCACCCACCTGAACGGTTGAAACTTATAAATGTCACGGATAACCTAAACACCCAAATAAATATGCAGGTGGAGTACCGGTATGCCTGCCCACCGATACACCGGGCACGCTCATTGGATGAAAGTGCTCCTGCTAGAGCATGCATCTTCCAGGCTAAGAGCTAAATTTGATTGGCGCCCCAGTTCATATTACGGGATTATGATTTCAATGGCCCAGAACGTGATTGAAGTTCGTGCTTTCGCTGTTGGATATGATCGCTGTCTAAGCAAGCAAAACACGGTAACAATGAACGCCAAAGCTAGCTCGTTTCTCCAAAAGGTAATTTTGAAGCTCTATCTACTTTTCGATAGTATTGAAAAATATGCATGAGCGGCCTTCTACCTCTATCTATTTATCATAGTAAAGCCCAAGAGAACTTTTATCTAGTAATAAAGAAAAAAAAAGGTACTAATTTACCTCCCTCTTCTTGTTCTCCATTTCTTTTCCTAACATCAATGCATATACTACTCTTTGGTACAATCGCCGTCGCCCAAACAAAATGCCTCTTAACACCTAGTCTTGGGTTCCTTAGTGTAAACCCATATGTCTTCAACAAATGCACCAGTGTATGCTTCAACGCATACGACGCGTACCACCTCCCTGGACAAGATAACCTTGGGCTACCCCAGAACGTATACTCCCGGTTCACGTCTGTGTACTTTGTGCTGGCCTCGCCGTCTGAGCTTCTCATGAACCGGTAGGGATTGAAGACCTCGGGATTTGTGTAGTGTGCGGGGTCGCGCATGATCTCGCGCTGCGGGATTGCAACGAGGTTGCCTGCCGGGACGTGGAAGCCGCCGGAGAAATTGCAGGATTGCATTGCTTTGCGTTGCACGTTTACTGATAGGATATTAGTTGGGGGTGGAAAGAGGGGAGTGAAGCGGAGTGAAGCGGAGTGAAGACCTACAGGCGTCGATGGGGTTTAGGCGGGAGGATTCGCGGAGGAAACATTCCATGAGAGACAGTTGCTCGTAGGGGTTTGTGCAGCTGGAGGCAAATGCTTTGGCGATTTCAGTGCGAAGGAGCGTGATGTATTCGGGGTGGAGGCAGAGGTCGATAATAGCCCATGTGAGCGCCTTGAAGTAGTGAGGATTTTTTTTCCCTTTTTAGACGAAGGCAGTGATATTTACCATCTGCATCTAAATGTGTTGATGCAAAAAGCAATGCCATCATCTGTTGCTTGGTGCGCACTGGATGTGCTTGTTCTGGTGTGTGCGAGCAAGACATGACCCACTCAGTGCAGTCGAGCTGAGGTTCTTTAGCACCTCTGTCATGAGTCTGAGATAAATTCTACTCTTACATGCTTCTTAATATTCTTCTCTTTCGCTGTGAACATCTTCTCCCTCATGCGCCGATCTACCAAGGTCTGTACCGCGGAACTCACCTTGTGCATGGCGCCACTCCAGTCCATGAAAACCTTTGCAACGGTGCTATATTCGTTAGCTCGTTGACTTTTCAGAAGCGGCTATAAAGATACGCACGGAACTAAGCACTTCGGAATCTGTCAGAAGATCTCCATCGCAATACCGCTATGCCATCCATATTTTATCGAAGTCCTCTCAAAGCCGGGATCACGCGCTATTATACGTAAGCGATTTGGCATGAGAGATTTTATGCGGCCAGGGTGAAGCTGCTGATCTAATTCGGGTCCGAAAAGAAGCGTATTATTCATTCTTGCAATGAGTGTCCCGGAAAGCGTGTGTAACGAAACCTTACTCAAACCTTCTCCCGTTCTGCCCTCTTCAAAAAACCTAGCAAACACATCCGTCACCCCCTCCTGTAACGGGCCGCTCATTAGTAAGATGTTCTCTCGTACCAATATTTTGAACACACGATTTGGAATTCCATTATTTGTATCAACACCGTTGTCGGGGACAAAGCCGCCCATTGTGTATTTGGGGGGAAGGCGCTCATTTATCGCCTTGTAAAATGATAGCATCTTATCGGGCGCCTGAGCAAGTTCTTTGAAGTGCTCGCTGGAAGAGACGAGGATTTGATAGTTTGAGATAGCCGGGATGGCGAAAGGTCGTTTGTCCGTTTCTTTGTAGATGCGTGCAATGCGGTCTACACCTTGATAGACATAGTCAAAGGCACTGAGCCACTGCCCGACTATGAGGGAATAACCAGATATAACAATATTTCTCTATCTACTACTAATCGAATTTCTAGGATTAAGAGAAGTGGGCGATACTAACCGGGCGCTTGAGGTACTGCCGCACAGCTAGAAGCTCTCTAAAGCACGAGGACGAAGGTGCACATGAGTACCACTACATCTGTGGGTAACAGTATGATCGAACTAATGCCCTCGAAGAGGTTAAGAAGCATGATGATGATCTAAACTTGACTGCTAATGGTAGACTGCGGATCTTTGCGATGATTGAATGACGGCTTCTTGCGAGTTTAAAGATTTGGTGTATAAAGAGCCGAAACTTAAGATTTTGGGCCATATTAGACATATATTGTATTATGGATACATGCGAATTCATCATCGCCTCATCCTATACCACGCCTTAGTATCTAGCTTTCTTCCATTCGCAGTGACTCACTTTCGGGTGACTGGTCCCAAACCATTCAATTCATATCACCCTCGGATACCGATTAAAATTATTATCGGAGACCGAATGATACTCACAACTCTACCTGCTTAGATCTATGACAAGGAATAGAGTTGTAGCCTATGAAAATTCCAACTAGCTTGACCTGACCCAGAGGCAACACGTTCTGCGCAGCACACATGTGCCGGCTTCCCTCTTCATGCAGTGTGTGCGAGGGACCATGGATAGTTTCCGCCGGAGCGCCATAAGCGCTGGCTGGGTGCCCTCATCGACTCATGCGTGAAGCTGCTCCGCTTTTCAATTGTATGCATGTGTTGGAACACATCCCTGGATAGTGATGCGGCTCAAGCGGACTATCGACTTACTATCGTGACTAGCTGTAGCTAAACTAGGCTCGTATCCCACATCCTTTGGGGGCTGAGTGATGTCCATCGAAAATCTGTGCCGCTACTGCATATGAGAGGCGTGTATCTGAGTATTATCCCGAACAAGGGCCTGCGGAGGTGATATGTGGAGAGGCCAGTCAGACCGGATACCGTGCCGCATTCCAGCATAGGAATGGCGGGGTCGGAAATACCTCATGCTTTAGCTTGTGGGAATTGGGTCAATGCGTAGTTGGCTATCAGATATCCCAAGTCACCTTACGCAAGTCATTTCGTGTTATCAGAATTGCTAATCGTGAAAGGCGTAGTGACGGCTCATCAAGCCGAACTCATATATTAAGTGGAGCTAGAACTACTAGATATGCTTTGTGATCAATCGGCGTCTACCAGCTGGTAGAGGGTGTAGTGGTCAGGTTCCCTGATCCACTACGTCGATTACTTCGAACGTCTGCTCCATGTGAGTGCAATTGTTTCAGGGTGCCTGATCTCATGCAGGATTTTGCTTTCGTGCTCAATCTCCAAACCAGTTTGGAAGATACGTTTACGCGCATTATCCATACTCTTGCCATTCTGTGGCTGCGGGCGTACCGTGTAGTCACGAAAGATGCACGCTAATGTAGCTACAAGCTCAACCTGGGAAAACCTTTTGCCCGGGCACACGCGCTGGCCGGTTGCCCAGGGAAGGAAGCGCTCTTGTGTATCCGATGCCAGGACCTCGTTTTTGAAAGATTTCTCAGCATCAACCGGAGCTGAGGTGAAGCGGTTGGGGTTCCACTTCAAAGAATCATCGCCCCAATATTGGGGATGCGTGTGCAATGCTGCTAGGAGGTACTCTAATGTTGCGCGATCCGATCCTCAGTGGCTGCGAAAATTGCCCAGTCTGCTTCGCGAGTTGTCCCAGGGGGTGGTTGATACGGAGGGACTCCATCCGGTGTACTGTCAGTGTGTACTACACGCGATGTATTGAATTCACATACCACAACGGCGAGACATCGTTTCATTTTGGGGAAAGTCTTATACGACCACTGTGACGTATCGTCTTCAGGCAGGTAATGACGTATTTCCTGCGCAATCCACTCCTGGGTCTCAGGGTGTGCAGCTAGATCCACGATTAGATGGGTCAACGCAATAGCAGTAGTGTCATTTCCAGCGAAAGCGTAGACGAATAGGTTGCTGATTATTTCCTCCTCAGTGAGGGTCATATTTCTTTTGGGCTTGGCCGGGTTGGCGTTCTCGGTCTCTTCGCTTTCACAGGCTCGAACAAGGGCAGCAACTAGGTGCTGATTTTGCTGGGTTCCACGGTCTATGTTGTCTCGCTCCTCATTGGTCAAACCTGCAATGTAGGAGCGGAAAGTGGCAATGGCTGTTCCTGCCGACTTCCATGACTTTGGGGTCCACCAGGCTCTTAAGCCTTGCTCGCCGCAGATGAAGATGGGGATGATGTTGGCCAGTATCTTACCGAGCGAGTCCTTGTACCGATAGGAATCATCCTGGGCGTTGACGTTGGCTTTGGAATCGGCTGCACCTTTGAAGGGGTATGACTTGTTGAAGATTGCGGCAGCCAGAACGTTGAGGGTGAAGACTTTGGTATCGTCGGCGGTGGTGTTGACGGGTTGACGCTCGAGCCAGCAGCTTAGCATGCCTCGTGCCTGTAATGGAGACAGTTGCCATACCAGTTCATTGCTCTTCTCGGTAAAGGTGATGGTAGTAACCTTTCGGTGCTTCTGCCACTCGTCGTCATCAGTGGTAGATAGGTTCTTGCCGTAGACGTTGAGCACTGCGAACTGGTCCATATTACGGCGAAAATCAGTGCGGCGATGGATAACATCGGAGAAAGCGGAGGCATCGCTGACGCAAAGCCAGTTCCCTCCAGGTGAAACTAGCATAAAAGCAGGGCCTAGCTCCTGGTGTACGCTCATTGGCTTCCCATCCGAAGTTGTAGAAGCGGCGGAAGTGCTGGGTGCCAATGTTGAGGGCACGGCACTTGAGCACGATGGAACTCCCAAACATCATCCAGAAAGGGTTTGTAGGCGCAACCCATCGCACCAGCAGCGGCAGGCCCGTCGTCTCCGCTTTGGCCTTGTTGGTTTGGAGAGACAGGGCTGACCAAACAAAGAGCAGGCCGGGGAGGGCCAGCAGCGTCAGCAGAACAGCGACAATCATGGCACTGTGGGGAGGAGAGAGTGTGAGTGTGAGTGGTGCAGAAGAAGGGAGGGGAGGGGAGGTGGTTAGCGAGGGCAAAGAGGCAGCGAAGAAGGCAGCAGCAATTTAATTTACAAGCAGCGATAACTATAGAACACCAGCGGCTAGACAACGAGCGTCTAAACTATGGGGTGCATGCCAAGCTGTTGGTGCCAACCTGGTTGTGCATATTGACGCGTTGGCGGCGGGAATGGTAGCAGGGATAGACTAGCACGTGACTAGGTACTGGTGTGGGGGATGGGTCCTGGGCCGGGGTGGGTGGGCTAACGCCTTGGTTGCGGCATAGCTTCACGACTCCACAACCTTGGTCCTTCTGTGCCTCAACCGGATGGCAGCTAGCAAAAACACGCATATGGCTGTCCATGTTAGCCGTATGCTGTCCCATTCTCGGTAGATGACAGGGCCGACCATCAGCCTTGTCCGACTTCGACCCTGATCGCGTGCTCGCCACGAGCCGCAAGCCAGAGGCACCCAAGATGGCCCTCTCCAAACCAACTGTCTACGGGGGGTTACTCAGTAGGAGTGAACCATTGCTGCCGGCGCGTGTCATGTTGAGAGCAATCGCGAAATTCGAAAATTGAATCAGGAGCAGCGATAGTATGGTATGCGTAGTGGAGAAAATGGTCAACCTCGACGACGGAATAGCCCGCCTAATACGTGATTCCGTCGACGTCCTGATCTAGGGCACCCCTGAGAAGACAGTCATCGCACTACCATTACGGAGACCGAAAGATGGAAACAAGTCCACGCTGTTGCTGTCGCGCCGCAGGCATTGACCGTCAAGAGGTGTAATCTACACCGTAACTGGTTACCCTCCCAATTTTCATAGCTTCTCACTACACTATGAACTAATCTCAAGGCTTACCGGGTTCATTTGAGCGTTTCTAGGTTCCACAGTGCTCCTATCAACTCTTTGGGGACACAATACGTGATCAACAACCAAACGCACCAAAATGAGTAATGCCCTCGGCGAGTTCATCAAATAAATTTACTTTTAACTGGAGTAGGTATCCCATAGATGCTCTGTACCCACAGCGTCACCCAACACATATCCGTCATTCTATATACTCCGCCAAGAGAGCCCCAAACCTGTACACCCATTCACCGCCCAAGAATTTCCACGCACTCACACCTACCACGTGCCGTCAAACTCTCGCCTTCTTAGCCTCCGTTTCCGTGGCCATTCCATGCATGTTTAGCGCCGGCATCTCATCCGTGTGAGAGCTGCCGGATTTGGACGCAGTATGACTCTCATAGCTGCTGGTACGCAGCGCGTGCTCAGTGGTGCTCGTCTCCATCGCGTCATTCGAGCTCTTCACCGTATCGAACAGCGAATCTTGGAAGTGCTTTGCGCGGGCTTTGATGACGCGCTGGTTGAGACGCGCTCTGCCGCTACTCTCGCGTTCGCGTTCGCGCTCTAAGGCTTCGAAGGCCTCTCGTGCGCGCTCTTTATTAGTGAAGAGGGCACGGAAAGAGGCAACGCATGCGACAATGATGGCTGCAAAATTAGCACATTAGTGGGGCACATGTCATTAGGAACCTACCAACGCACGATTCGACAAAGTGCCATGTATACAACCATGTCGGCTCAACCTGCTTATTATTCTTGCTGATATTTTTACCCACCGTGGTAACGGTGACACGTACTATCGCAATAGCCATTGTAATAATAACGAGCGAAAAAATACCCCCCAAAGATGGGCAACATCATAACTGACCATGGTAATTAGCTAAGCTCAGCTACAATGAGCGATTGCATACTCAACGCGTCCGTAAAAACATCCAGCACGCAATTCACCTTAAGTGTGACATTCTGGAACACAATTGCGTCCCCGCTCAAACACTTGGTCACCACTTTCATGAACGGATCAGCCAAGCAATGGTACTGGATATCTCCGAGACACACAAACCCGGCTGATACGGTGAAGGTTGTAACAATCCACCAGCTCACGCGATAATACGTTACCCGGTCTCCTAGACGATAGAAGAAAACCAGGAAGCTCATTTTAATCGACCACAGTCCGACGTGAAACAGAAACAATACGGCGATCCTTTCATGTAACGCTCGGCGTTCTCAACAAAGTTCTCGCGCGGCAGACGCATCGCAGCCGTGACCTCCATCAGCTCGTATAAATCAGGTGTGATGACTTGCCATAGGATGGCCGTGGCAAGGAGAATAATCCAAGCGAAACCCGCCAGAAAATCGTCCACTAGAAGACGTCGAAAGGTCTTAAAGCGCACATAGAAGCGGAACACGAGAGCTATCGAGGCAATGGATGTGCCTGTCTATATCACAGCCTATGGCGTTTAGTAAGGATCTGAGAATGCGCAAGCTTGGGAGGTAGTGCGGTAGAGCTCACCGTAAATACAGGCTGCTTAATTATGGGGGCAGCAACGCGTGCTTCGCCGCCGTAGGGAGAAGACATGATGTTGGTCAAGTTCGTGGAACAATGAAGATGTGAAAAGCCTCTTGATTATGGTTTGATACCAAAGTTTACACAGGTGCGTAGAGTAATGAGGCGGCTCGGTCGAGGTAGGTAAGAAACTAGAAACACGGCTTTTAACCCTGTTGTCTCTATCTATATCTCCTAACACTCAGGGATATTAGCTAACGGACCTTAATGTAGAGCGGAGAGCCCTGTGGCTCTATGAAACGTGCTGATGCCTATCTATGCACGCCAGTGTCCGACATTATAGTAGCTGGCCAACATCAGCGTCCGTGTGGGGCAATAAAGTTTAGTATCGATATGCACATGTGCCCATCCCCACCCATGTGAGCATCCGGCGGTTCGATCTGTTGATTCTAGTCTTAGCGTTGTGGTAGGGATGAGTTCGTGGGGGTAATTCCCCGGCTGGAGATCCAGACCTTGGAGTCGGCGCTTTATTCGGCTAGTTACCGAGCCAGTAGTATTTCCTAAGGGTCCGCAACCTTCTCCATAGGCACAGCCGCCACACCCATTCCAGGCTCCGCCCTCCCTTCCAACGTCATCCATTCCATACCCATACAACACGCATTGGCCAAACAGATCGCCACTAGCGCTACAATCATTGTATCCCTGATACCCCCCGCGTACGCTCCTCTAAGCACATCAAGCACTTCCGGCATCCCAGCCAACTGATCTAAATGCGAAGCGCCTGCTGTGATAACCTGTGCTCGAGATATATTTGCGGTAAGCGTGTTGCGCTCCAGCATGTAAAAGATCCTCGTCAGACATGCCGTCTGCCCAATAGCAAAAGCCAGGCTCGTTCCCAATTGCAACCCAAAAACACTCAGTCCATTTCCAACGGGCATATCATTTTGGTTAAGCACTGCCTGGACGGCTGTAAACGGCTGGTTCCCGCCAATACCGGCGCCCATGCCGACGATGAAAAGAAATGTTGTTGACGGAGCCGTTGATGTGGGTGTGTTAGGTGTGACCATTAGGCCAGCGCCGATTGTCTTAATTATTGTTCCTACGACCATGTATGGCATGCAGTTCCCATATTTCGTGATGAGCGCCCCGGAGGTGATGATGAAGATGATACGGACTGCGTCCATGGCGATCATGCGGATACCGGAGTTGGTGGCGGAGGTACCGCGTACGGCTTGGAAGTATATAGGAACGTAGTAAAGATACTGCTTTAAGCGTTAGAGCTCCGCCATGCAACCGGAAATTATATCGAAAAGTGGAAACTTACAATGGCCATTTGCAATCCAAGAAAAACGAGGTAGATCGAACCGGAGAGGACAGTTCGCTGCTTGAGGATTCGCAGCGGAATCAAGGACTCCTCACCCATATACCACTGTGTAACGACGAAAACACAAAGGAGAAGTACAAATCCAACAAAAAGCCCGATAATCTCAGATGACCTCCACGACTTGGTCTGCCTGCCCCATTGCAGGGCGAGGAAGAGGCATATGAAACTGCTCATGAAAAATAACATCCCGAGCCAATCTACATGCCGTAAGCGTTTCAGGAAAGGTAGATTTTGCAATGCGCTAGTAGGTTTTCGATTACCAATGAGTCGTGGGACTAAGAGGAGTGCAACGCCTCCTAACGGTAGATTACTGCCGCCAATCGCTAGTTATAAACCGCAAGTTCTCTGGGTAGTAGATGCTCACACCCAGAAGCGCCACCGCCAACTGATATGATCCGAGAATACCCCTCCAAATATAGGCGCCGAGCAGGCGCTGACACCCTACACACTGAGCACGATACCATAGTACAACGGTACTCTGTGACGGGGAACAGATGCACCTACAATACTCAATGTACCTTGCAAGATACCAGCAGCACCACACCCAGCGATCACGCGACCCATGATGAAACATGTCGAATTTGGAGCTGCGGCGCAGAGACACGATCCAACTGAGCACCTTGTTAGCGCTACTCTCATTCCTTTTCTCACATCTCTACCAACAACAACTCGACACAGCCAACAAAATTAATGTACTCTCAAAAACCGCAATGCTTATCAAATACACTCCCTTCATGCTAAACATCTTGTAGAAGCTACCAAACGTCGGCTGCAGCACTGTGTGCGGAAGAATATATCCTGAGCCGTACCAGGCAATGTCGTCCATGGCTCGGAATACGGTTGTAATTTTTGGCGTCACAACGCCAATGATGCTGCTGTCCACACCGACAAGAAACATGCCAAGCATGAGCGCGCCGGTGAGCAAATGAAGTTGCCATCCAGTGAGATATGTTCTTGGGTCTGAGTCTGCAGTCGACTTTGACCTTGCCATTGTATGCAGTTCTGCGTTTGATTGGAGCTCTTCATTACATGCAGTTGTTGATTGAGACTTTAGGTCTTTTAGCGAGAGGCAGGGCTTTGGACTGCCCCCTATTTTGGAAAGATGAGCTAAGGGAAGAGATTGTGAAGTTTGTATTGAGAACCCAGTGTTAGGTGAAAGAATCGTGGGAAGAACTCTGTGCGATTGTTTGGCTCCTTCTCTACTACATCCTATCCTTGTTTCCGGTGAATGCCTTTCTGGGCTGTTATGAGAGTACCATTAGGTCTTACCCTTTAATATAAGAGACGGGTATCCAATGAAACCATCTCGACAAGGTTCTCGTACCCGCGTTTCAATGTATTTCCGCACCGCAGCCCGCGGCTTTACGTGCATATCAGTCGTTGTGCAAGAACCCCGCTTGAATGAGTGGGAACCGGCGCTTGTACGTCCAAGGGTGGGAAGCCAATGGAAAGCTTTCGGTTAGTCTATTAATTGATAAGAAGGCCATGTATGCACAAGCTAATTTTGAGTAATTCAAGGAGGGGAGGCGGCGGGCGGCTCTTGAAGCATAACTACCGCGCTTCTAACCTTGACCAATAGCGTCAGGGTTCCTGTTCCGTACTTGCATACGCGAGTAGGGTGTGGGGGGGGTCTCTGGCCACGCCGCATAGGCGCCTAGTACCTAAGTTGTGCCGTGCCGGCATGAGACCTTTACTCTTTCAATCTCTTTCGGGCTCCGAATCGGGTATAAGTCGTAGCCGTTCCAACGTTTTGGCTCCTAGGCGTGCGCCGCGTAACTGTTGATCCCCGGTAGTGGGTGTCGTGCGCTGCGATGGAGAATGGCGAAGTGGGGGCCATCTTCTTTCCTATTGCAATACAGCGGCTGATGCCGGTTCTTTCACTCATTAATAGGGTGGCATTACTATCGTGTTCTCTGACATTGGAAGGGCTCTGAACCATTTTCCTACACCTGACATTCCACCATGATCATCCAAACTCTTGCTCACCTCTTCGAGCACTATCTCATACAAGGGGAAATTTTCATTCCATCATTCATCGTATTAGCCCTCCCCCCCTGGAGGGTATGGAAATTCACCATCGCTCCCGCACTTTACCCAGATCGAGTCAAAGAACTCCCATACTGGATTTCGATTCTGGGGCACACACTATCTTTCTTTCTGAATGACCCGGCTGTTGTCGATGCTGGCATGTACGTATATTATCAACCCTTTCTTGAATTCTTCAAAGAATTTAGAACTAAATAAGACGCAGCCATATGACCCGCGACACGCGAGAGCCTTTCACCATCCAACTCCTGGGTATTAAAAACTACTTCATAACCTCTCCTCCCGACATTACCGCCGCATTCCGCAATACGGAATCTCTTTCTTTCCATCGATTCCTCGATTTCTTCGTATGCTGCTTCGGTGTGCGAAAAAACGACGTAGCAGCATTGAACAATGTCATGATCCATCTGGACGGTGGCAAGCCCGAAACCATTGCCTACCCTGCTTCTGGACCCAATATGAAAGATTGCACCCATTGGATTTACAAGAGGCAACTAGCAGTGGATAAAATTGAAGAGCTATGGGACGTTTTCTTCCCAGCCGTTATGGAAACGTCATCGTGGTCAAATCTGCGCACCAGAAATGACGCCGTAGTGTCAGCTGAAATAACTAGCTTTCCTTTGCGTGGGATATTGGAATCCACTCTCACAATCCGATAACGAAGATGCCGTTCGGCACCAACCTATTAGCCATCCAGCCTAATCTCCCTACACACGTCCAAGGCTCCACCGATGGGTTATGGAAAGTTGTGTACCAATATCCGAAGTGGGTTATTCCGAACGTGGCACGCGATCATGAGGCGAGCATGCAGGCGCTTGAGCAGTTCATCGACGCGGAGTTAGAGAACGCCCAAATTGAGGTATCAGATGCCTCCTGGCTCGTGCGGACTCTGATACAAGCTCAAACAAAGGACGGCCTACAAAGACGCTCAAATGCGGCGCTGCTTAGCGTTATTTATCTTGCCGCACTAGCAAAATACATCCTTTTTAGCTTTAGCCTCAAGGCTGCGATTCGAAATGAGATCGCCCCAGCGTATAAAGGCGACACCTTGGACGCCACTTATATCGCAGAGATATGTCCCCTTCTTGATTCCTGCTTCCGCGAAGTCTTGCGTCTACATATTACCTCAAACACTGTGCGCTTTGTCGAGGGGCCCACCCATGTCCAGGACAAGGTGCCTGAGCCTGGAAACCAGATTATAATTCCCCTGCGACAACTCGGACATTTAGACAGGATCTGGGGCGCAAGCCACAAGGTCTTTGATCCAGAGCGCTTCATTAGGGATAAGAGCCTCGCGTCGCATGCAGCGTACCGACCGTTCGGTGCAGGCGCATGGTTATGCCCTGGCAAGAAGTATGCCGCGAAACAGGTTCTGAACTATATGGCGTACCTGTTGTATATGTATGATATCAATCTGCCACTAGTGGATCGAAAGCCCCAGCCCTTCCCTAGGAACGAGCATGAGAATTTGGCATTCGGAGTATCGATACCTAAGACTGGAATGGATCCTATAATTGAAATGAGGAGGCGAACTGTTACAGAAATTAAGAAAGCAAGGGTTTCGGTAGGAGAGGATAATAGAGAAGATACGCAGGCATAATTACAACAAATGGATTTTTTACCTAGTTGACTACCCCACTCTATCTATAGTAAATAAAGAGGCCGCCGACATAAAGTATTTGAAAATAGATACTCACACCGCATGGAGTAAATGGAGTTGTCAGGGCTAATGCTTATTTGCTCCCAGCTAACTGTTTAGCAATGGGAATGATTATAAACTTCACAGCCTACATATACTTCAGCATCAATCGCGTGGTTAATGAAAGTAAGCGAAGAGATTTGTACTTGTTGAACAGGTTGCAAGATGGCGATATATAGAGACTATGTACCACCCTCATGCCAAATCTAGGTAGTTTCCTTCACAATCCCGTTCGACTTAATTGGCATCGGAGCATACAGAGTACCATCGCTTGCGTCCGAAGAAAGCCCCTTCTTCCACGTGGGTGTCCATCCTTCAGCTGGCTTGAGACCTGCGCCTTCGAAAGCCTGCTCAAAGTCATGAATGATATCAGTTATATGCTCTAGGCCAAGGGAGATGCGTATCAGATCTGGTGTCACGCCGCCCTTGATCTTCTCTTCGTCTGGAATCTGTTGATGCGTCGTTCGCCACGGATGTATGATGAGCGTCTTTGCATCCCCAACATTGGCAAGATGCGAGCATAGTTTCAGGTTGTCAACAACAGCGGCAACTTCTTTGATATTACCAGCCACACCCTTTATAGCATTAGTCAAAACACGCTCTCGATATACTCAGTGGGCCAACTTACAAATGTCAAGACACCACCCTGGCCTTTGGGGAGCACTCGCTGCGCAAGCTCGTAGTCCGGATGCGTCTCAAGCCCAGGATAATTGACCCAGCTGATACAGGGATGCTTTTGCAACCAACGAGCAAGAGCAAGAGTGTTGTATATGTGGCGCTCCGCCCTTAGTGAAATCGTCTCAAGGCCTTGGAGGAATAACCAAGCATTAAAAGGACTCATGCAAGGGCCAAGGTCACGCATAGAGTCCATACGTATCTTCGCCGAAAGACACTTGTATCCGTAGGTATCCCAGAACCGCATGCCATGGTAGCCGTCCGCGGGCTCGGTCCTGAAAAGGTGGTTAGTACTTGTCGACGAACGAGTAAAAAGTGCACTTACATGCATGGGAATTTGCCGCTGGAAGACCAGTCAAAGTGACCACCGTCAATAACAATCCCGCCCATTGAGGTTCCATGTCCGCCAATCCACTTGGTACAAGAATGGGTGACAATGTCGGCTCCAAGCTCTATCGGTTTGCAGAGAAATCCGCCCATCCCGAAAGTATTATCCACAATCAATGGAATGTCGGCCTCGTGGCATACCTTGCTAATGGCAGCGATATCGGGCACATTGAATTGCGGGTTTCCGATTGTTTCAATATAAACTGCGCGCGTCTTGTCGTCGATAGCATCCTTGATATTTTTTGGATCTGACCCTTCAACGAATATACAAGGAATGTTGAATTTCTTAAAGTAAACGCGGAATTGATTGAACGTGCCGCCGTATAGATTCATGGTTGACACAAAGTTTTGGCCAGGCTCACATATCGACGTGATAGCCATGAATTGTGCAGCATGGCCTGATGCCGCTGCAACCGCGCCAACACCCCCTTCTAGCATTGCCATGCGCTGTTCAAAAACAGAGTTTGTCGGGTTTCCCATACGGGTATAAACATATCCTTCCTTCGACCAGGCAAACTTTGATGCACCATCCGCTGCATCCTCGAAGTTGTATGCGCATGTTTGATAGAGAGGTAGAGCACGGGAACCGTTGACAGGATCGGGCTCCTGAGCACCATGTAGAGCTAGCGTCTCAAACTCTGGAGCTTTCGTAACATTTCCTAAGTGTCCTGAGACCATAGTGGACCTTGGAAGCGTGTTGGTTTTGTATAGAAAGAAATCTAGGTAGAAGTATGGAAAGGTATTGAATCCACAATTGCTGGTAGAGTGACTGATCTTAAGTCTCTGGTCGATTCATGGAATATATACTCCAAACTGGTAAATGTTATCGTGTGCTACGGTTGCCCCCAATAAACACCCTGTGGTCATGTGCACGACCACGACAAACGCGCCTAGCCCACCCAAAGTGCTCAGTATTGCCCCAAGAACATGCCATGTTCCCACCGCATCCCACTTAAAGCCCCTGTCCTATGTTTTAATTATCATAATTGTGTTGCAAGTTTTGATAGATAAGGTCTCGAGGTGAAAGCTGACGAAGATGATGAAGATGCCGAAGATGCCGCCCGGCGCCCCACTTTCACCCCACACTGAGCGCTTTAGGCATTTTTGTTCATCCACGGCAAAACGATGCCGCCACGGGCTTAGGAGGTGATTGCGGCCAACAAATGTATTACATGATCAAAGAATTTAGAATCATCAAAATCCGCTATATTATTTTTCATTTATTTTCTTCTACGTAAAACAGACTCTGCACGAAATCGCATATCATTGCTGGTATGCCCTTACAACTACTTAAACGTGACGCTTACGCCAGACTTAGTATTGACTTTCAGCTCGCTACGTAATATTAGCCTCAGAGTATTCGAAGGTTGCGTATTGGCTGGTTTGCTTACAATACATCAGGCCGGGAGTAAGACCCAACAGCGTCAAAATCCATCTGGCTGGGTTAATACATATGAACACCAAAACTTATTGGTGTACATACTCTAGACTCAATTAATTCTTCGCTGTTCAAGCTAGCAAACACAATCGTTTCCTTATCCCAGACTGGTTCAGCCAAGAATTCTCCTAGAGGTCCTACTACACACGATCCGCCATGACTGAGGATAGCATCGGGTGTCCATGGCGATCCGTCTGGTTGGCGATCATGGCTCTCTGGTACGAATGGCGGGTAGTCTGGAGGAAAATCTGAAACCTTGCAAAACTGGTTTACCGAGATCACAAAACATCGGCCTTCTTTCGCAATATGTTGCATAGATGCAACCCAGGTGGGCAGATCATCTGCGTTGGGGGCAATATATATCCTACGAGAACCATCAGTCGATCAGAGTGCGAACCAAGTTGATGTTGACGCACTCGATTCCCTGTTGGTAGAGTGCTAGCCGTGCTGCAGGCATGTAATTCTCCCAACATATGAGACCTCCAACCTTACCGAGGTCTGTATCGATTACCTTTAACCCATCTCCTGCGCCACGGCCCCAAACGAGTCGTTCAGCTGCGGTTGGTATCAACTGAGAGAATTTGTTAGCCAGATTCTACCAAGGTTGTGAAAGGCATGCCTTCCGATGAGCCGAAAGCAGGGTGCCATCTCTCCCAATCAGAACACTAGTGCAATACAGCGTTGCACCTCCAGATTCGTCTTTCTCGATTATTCCAACCGAAAGGAGGATATTGTTCTTCTCCGCGATCGCTCGCAGCAAGTCGAATTCGGGTGATGAGAGACTTATCGCAGACTCGTAGTATCTTGCGAACCATTTGCGACCTCTAGGATCTCGGGCACCAATAGTGGCATCAAATGCATACCGCCAGGGATATGCAGATAAAAAACCTTCGCTGTGACCAATCAGAAGAAGCCGATACAGCATAAGAAAAAAGGGGATGGGTTGGCATACGGTAAAATAGCTAGATCAGCGTCAGATGCTGCTGCTTCCGCAACAAGTGTAGATAGCTTTTGAATGCTATTTTGCAAATCAAAGGCGACTGGCGCTGCTTGTATCGCAGCGACTTTGATAGTTCCGGATCGCATATTTCTTGAATGTAATATTGTAAGGTTTTGGTTGAAAAAGAATTTCACCTTGAGGCAAACGATATCGACTATAGTTTCGCGACTAGCAAGGCCACTACATAATGAACGGGTAGGTTTCCGGCTTTAGCCCGTAGACCCTGACACACCCCAGTGCCGAAAGATAGGTATTGCGGCACAATGCATATGTGCCGACACAACTAATCCGTATGCAGGTAAGAGTAGATATATTGAGCCAAGGTATCTCGGCATTTTGTGGAACCGGATCTGGCCGCCGATAAGTTTAAAGAAGTGATAAGATTTTTTTTTGTGAGCAAGTTGGTGACCAAATGTATCCACACTTACGTTATCCGGCGGATCCAGATGTAACCAAAGTAGGGGCTTCCCTTGTCCTCAACTGGCCATGTGTCGGCACTAGAGAAGGCTGCGTGAGGCCTCGAGTTTCAGTCTACTTCCTCGGGCGTAATAGCAACTGAAATTGAAAATAACGAGTTCTCATAATCTCGTCCCTTGCATCTCGGTCTTCAAATTAAATGTACTAAAAGGTATATTGTTTTTACGAATCATTTACCAACAACTTCAACACTAATTCTACTTCATGGCATCCTCAGACTCCTATTATGCCAGTCTGGTTCAAAACAAGAAGACCATAATTATACCTACATTTACCCTCGAGGCAAACATCACGTTGAATCAAGTTCCAGTCGCCTATTCGACATGGGGAACTCTGAATGAACGTGGAGATAATGTCCTCGTCGTTTGCCATGCTTTGACTGGCAGCAGCGATGCCCTGGATTGGTGGCGCCCCTTGATGGGGCCCGGAAAAGCATTGGACTATACGCGATACTTTATCTTTTGTGGAAATGTACTTGGTTCGCCATATGGGTCCGCCTCATGCTTATCGAAGAATCCAACGACAGGAAAAATGTTTGGGCCTACCTTCCCTAATACCACCATACGCGATGACGTTCGGTAAGAAAGTTTCCGCTATAACGAAATGAGCAAGACACAAACTAATTCCAAACAGTATCCATAAGTTAGTTCTCGATGCCATGGGAGTCCAACGTGTAGCCGCAGTTATTGGCGGCTCCATGGGCGGTATGCACACACTCGAATGGCCACTGTGCACGCCACCCAGCTATATTAAAAACATTATACCAATCGCAACATCTGCATATCAAGGTGCCTGGGGAATGGCATGGGGGGAGACACAAAGGCAGGCAATTTATGCTGATACCGCATTCAAAAATGGGTGGTACACGCCCACCCCCAACGAACAACCAAGAAGTGGGCTGGGAACCTCCAGAATGATTGGAATGTTGACCTATAGATCGTTCGATTCCTTCGAGGCTCGTTTTGGCAGAAAGGTTACGGTCCCGGCGAAACGAAGTCTTGACCAAACTGCCCTGCCAACACCACCGCTATCAGAGACTGGGAGTGTATCCTCTGATACTAGTGAGACAGAATGTGGCTTGCCTTTATCCTATTCAGCGCATACATATCTGGAATATCAGGCGGACAAGTTTCTCAATCGCTTTGACGCAAATTGTTATATACATCTTACAAGAAAGATGGACACACATGATGTGACCAGAGATCGACGAGGATCAAGCGATTCAGTTCACACACCGACAGCCCAGATGCTAAAAGAATTGTTAAGCGCCATTCCTCAAGGGAGCCTCGTTATTGGTGTGCATTCGGATTTGTTGTTTCCATTGCAACAGCAAGATGAGATTGCGGAATGCCTACCTAATGCTTCGCTGGCAATCTTGCAGAGTCGGGATGGGCATGATGGATTTCTCTTAGAATTTGAACGCCTGAATGAACTCATCAAAGAGCATCTAGAAAAGAGATGCGCGTGGGTTTATGGTGACGATGTAAAAAATTTGGATGCAAAGGCTCCAGCCATTATGGGTGTTGTGAGTAGTGTATTTGGCGAGGTTGATGATATGTAGTTAGGGATTTACCATGAAAATTAGGAGTAAGAGGAGAAGACAGAAATTTACTGACTCAGATTTGTTCAAAAGTGCGTCTTGGTGATCATCACAAATTCATCACCATATATAGTTGGATTTGTATTTATCCACACATACAATTTTCCTGTTCACCATTTTCATCTACCTCGTCGAAAAAATGGTGGCAACCAAAGCATCGCCTTGCTATGAGTCCCTAACTGAACTCTAGAGCTTGTTTGAGAATTTTGGTTGCATCAGCGTGTGTGCAATGAGGTCACACTGCCTCCAAGTTTCCTTAGGTAGCTTCGAGAAGATAAGCAATCACACCGCCCTTCCATAAGAGGCTCATATCTATCCTTGACATGCCGAAGGCAACATGCCGATAAGGAAAGATTGCCGCGGGAATTGGCGTACCTACCCGCAGCCACTCGGGTATACCGCCTCACTAGAGTTTGAAGAACTAAACATGCATGCACACAGATTCTTCCTTGCATCAACAATGCCTTTGCTATATCATTCAGATGTCACAATAGTACATCTATATATTTGGATTCGTTCGGTTGTTGGTTTAGCTACACTTCTTCAAATCTTCTCCTATGGCACCAATACACCCTAAACCTTGGCTTGTTCAGAAGTATGGCGGAACGAGCATTGGAAAAATCCTTCCAGCCATTACTCATTCTATCATCCCCTCATACTTAGATACATATAATGTCGCCATAGTATGTTCTGCCCGTTCTGGCACAACGAAGTCAAAGGGCACTACAAGTCTATTATTAGATGCTATTCGGGTTGCAACGTCGAGAGACACATGCGTTGCTGAGTTGGGCACAATGATTGACGCGATCAAACAAGAGAGTCTAATGGCTGCACAAGCAGCTGTTGGTGAAAGCTCAGTGGATACATTACAAACAGTACAAATTCAGATCAAGAAAGACTGTGAGAGGCTGCGAAGCTTGCTCAAAGCCACCATGATGTTAGGAGAGATTTCAGATCGCACAATGGATCGCGTACTTGCAATTGGCGAGACTCTCTCATGTCGTATAGTGGCTGCGTCTTTAGAATCACAGGTATGGCGGTTTCCGTGGCTTCCCCATTCATTTACTAATAAATGAAGGGTATTCCTGCCAAGGTTGTTCTTCTTGAGGACATCATAGAAGAAACATACGGTGATGATCATCTGAAGTTGAGCACAATGTTCAAGAAGCACCCAGGAACATTTCTTCGCGGCGCGACAGAGTCGATTAGAAGAAGGATTCAACTGTGCGAGGGCAGTGTACCTGTGATAAGTGGCAAGCCATTACCTAGCTAAGATCCAAGCCTTCTGCTGACCATGCAAGGTTTCTTTGGCGCCATACCAGGCTCGTTGATCAAAAACGTCGCTCGAGGATATTCAGATCTTTGTGCAGCTCTTTGTGCAATCAGTCTAAATGCCAGCGAACTTCAGATCTGGAAAGAAGTCGACGGAATCTTTACGGCCGATCCACGCAAAATAAAAGCGGCTCGACTATTAGCCACCGTAACAAGCGAAGAAGCAGCAGAACTCACGTATTATGGAAGCGAAGTCATTCATCCCTTGACAATCGAGCAGATTGATAGAGCAGGAATATCTCTTCGATTAAAGAATGTCATGAACCCACATGGGGAAGGAACTATCATCCATCCATCCGAAAAGTTTTCGCCAACCCCGCCCATGACAGATATCCATTCCGTATTCGAAGACAATAGCCATGTAGCAAATCCAAAGATGGACTTCATGATCGCCAATGGATACTATGGGTCAATTCAATATCGTCGCAGGCCAACAGCCGTTACCGCAGTAAGCATTTTCTCATTCAAACACGTGATTGCAACGTCCGCCGTTTGCTAATATGTTCTCATTCATACAGAAGGACAACATAATCATTTTGAACATTCGATCTCATGGCACAGTACCACCAACGGCCTTTCTAAATCATGTCAGCAATTGCCTATCAGTCCACGGCCTTACAATCGACCTCATCAGTAGCAGTCAGCAGATGCTAAGCCTCGCTATCTGTACCCCAGAATCACATGCCTTGAGTCAAACCATACTTGGCCTAGAAGCAATCGGGCATGTCAACATCCTCCACAACATGTCAATTGTGTCCATCATTGGACACCGCATGCGCAATGTAGTAGGTATCGGCGCGGAGATTTTCTCTTCGCTAGCGAGCTCGAGGGTGAACATTTACTTGATTAGCCAAGGGGCAAGCGAAATTAATATATCGTGGGTACTCGGTTAGAGGGAGAAAAGCCGAGCTAACCGTAGACAGATTCGTGATCAAGTCAAACGATGTACAAGTAGCGATGGAAGCTGTTCATGAAAACGTACTTGGTATTCCGCGGCAAGGGGAACGGGAAAATGCATTCGTGAAAGGGCCATGGCTATACTAGATCTTGATAGGCTGTCCAAGGTTCTTCATCTTTTTCAGCAACTCATCCATACTCTTTGCATATACATCAAATTCTCCAAAGACCTCCGTGACTGGGTCATGTTCTTCAAAATCCAAATAAGCCGTTTTAAACCCCGCTTTTCTCGCTGCCGTCAAATCCCAGGCATGCGCCGCCACAAACCAACGCTCTCCATCATCATTCCCTAGCCCACGGCTGGACAGATGGCGGTTCGCGTTTTCATACACTCTAATATCGGGTTTCGCAATCTTCAGATCGTCGCAGCTGAGCAGATGCTCAGCATCCAGCTCAATGCCCGCAGCATGGTAGTAATTCAGTGAGACATCCGTACTCCCGTTGGTAACGCCATACACATCCCAGCCTGCCTCTCGCAAACCGTCAAAAGCGCGTTTTAGCCCATTTCGAGGCCCCATGCTCTTAAAGGCCTTCATCACGGCCGCGACATCGTCATCACTAACTGCTTCGGCGGGGAGATCGACGATGCGACATGCGCGCGGGAAGGTCAATTTGAGAATCTCAGCGATGGGCTTGTACGCGCCGCATAGACTAACATATGTAAAGTCGCGTTGGGCGGCGTAGAACCAGGTGAAGAAGAGTGTCTTGGGGTCGACGGCGGCGGTGGACAGTTTAGGGCCGAGGCGGTGTTGAATGGCATCAATGGGCGCATCAAAGTCGAAGCAGGTACCAATTACATCAAATGAGATGGATTTTGCCATTTTCAATCCGGGTTGCTGGGTTGGGGCGGGGTTAAGATGGGAGAATTGATAATGTGGTCGAGGTGCACAAAAGTGGCACGGAGTAGGGGACACCGGAATCTAGATCGTGTGCGTCCTATGACGTCAAAAGTAGTACCACCATACTAAAGATCGTTTCTGTCACAGCTTGTAAATATATTCCTATGTCTAACCACACATCGACGGTGCTAGACGGGCCGATGCGGGGCATGAGACGGGATGATTGAATTGGGCCACGCCCGTGTGCCCGACGCTGATTCCCAAAAGCAAAAGACGCCATTCCATATTGAGCGCTTATCTTGGCCGCCAGCTGTTTCTTAACACCAAGCATGACAGAAATGCTACCTTTGCCCTCACCCCGCATTCCCCCAAATCACAGATATCCCTTAGGCAAAGACAGGCCAAAATGCCCAGCGCCGGAACTTCAATCTACTACGCCCTAGTCGTCGCGTGGGGAGCATCATTCTATCAATTTTACCTGCGTGATTTGTTCAGCACCACTCTTGGCATTGGCCGTGTGATACAGTCCATCGAGGACTTCCCATTTGCATGTCGTCGCATCGAACACCCCAGATTGGAGGCCTGTGAGGATTTGTGGCTGGATAACCAAGCCAGAGTTCTGTATGCGGCATGTGCCGGAACCAGTCCAGGACGGTTGGAATGGAATCAGGCGTGAGTTTACCGAGAGGAAGACGAACCAAAAGTTACCAGTTTGGATGGTACTTCGTATTCTAACAGCCTTGACAGGATGGGAAAATTCAATGTGTCGGGTCGACGACCGGGCGGATCTGAAATCATTGCCTTGGACATCGATGAGCCCGGCGTGGATGGACTATTCAATCTTCGTTCTATAAAGCCCATTGGTTACGCTGGAGCTAATGGCGACGACTCTCTCGATCTTCTCGGTTTCGATGCTGAGATCCTAGACGGCGACACCATCAACTTCTACTTTGTGAATCAACGCCCCCCTATCGGCCCGTCCAACAACTTTGTCGACGCGTCTGTCCTTGGTGCAAATTCCACCATTGATGTTTTTGAAATGAGGCGCGGAGAAGAAACCATGCGCCATCTTAGAACAATTTGGTCAAGCGAAGTGTTCACGCCAAATCGAGTTGCCGTACTAGGTGGCGGGAATTTTCTCGTAACCAACGACCACTCGACGAAGACTACATGGGTAAACTCAGAGATGAAATGTATTATATACTCTCCTGCTAATATGGCTGCAGCGCAAGAATCTCGACTACTTCATCGGCGGTGGAAACGTTGCATACTGCGCTCTCAACGGTGACTGTCACACGGCCGTTACCGGCACCGAGGAAATACCCTTGCCACTGTATTCCCAACCGCAACCATTCTATAGAGGATACCTTGATCAAGCCCTCTCTGCCTTGCCCAAACCAGGCCTCAAATTCCCAAATGGCCTCGCTCGCGGCTTCGACAACCTCATCTACGTGCCTTCAGTCGTTGACGGTCGTATTCGCGTGTATGCACTTACCAAAGACAACATGCTTCAACTCATCGACACTATTTTCGTCGGTATGCCAATCGACAACGTGTCCCCAGATGCCAATGGGGATTTGTATGTGGCTGGATTTCCGACTCTGCCCGCAGCTCTGAAGGGTTTTGCAGACCCGCTGAATTTGCCGGCGCCAGCTAGTGTGCTGAGAATTAGGAAGACGGTGGATGCGGGGCCGGAGGGTGTTCGCAGCGTGGACTATCGGGTTGAGAAAGTGATTGAGGATCGTGAGGGGAAAATCATCTCGGGTGCAACGACAGCCAGGCACGATACTAAGACGGGAAGGTTATTTATTGGATGTAAGTCTAAATCACACGTTCTGGGATGTGAGATATTGATTAACCACGTTGTCTAGCTGCCGTGTACCCATTCTTGGTAGTCTGTGATCCTAAATAAGGGTGATTGAAGTGACGTGGGGGGAACGAGATTGACAACGCAAAGGCAATATGGAAGGCAAAAGAAGTAGCAAGTCGAGACTTTATTTATCTTTTACAGCAGCATCAAATATCAAGACGAATGGATTCTCATAGTCTTGGATAAAAAAGTCCGTCACAGCTGAGTACCGGGAATCTATGGCTTTTTGAAATGCCGATGCACAACTCCACAGAAACTCTCCCAGAGCACTTGGTCCCTTCCTCTCAACCATTGCACCTCAATTTCCCTCGCCAAATCCACTACATTGATCTGAAATACAATTTCTACTTTCCTGCCCTCTCCACCCTCGATACCCGGCATTCCTTCATTCTTTCTGCGCTCGAACGCACGGCGATATGCACGACTCCAAACGTTCTGGCTCGCTTCGCCAATACCGCTTGATGACTCGGCATTCCATTTCCACTGTAGATCCAGTGCATCTAAATAGGAGTTGATTCTCTCCTTGGCAACAATTGGCGAGACGTTCGAGGGAAGTTGAATGTGATAAGAAGTAGGGAAAGGAAGATATTCATTCGCAATAGTTTCCAGACGAGCAATACTCTGCAGTTTACGATCAATCGGAGATACCTCAAGCTCATAGATTTCGAACTTACATTTCGCGGCCTTAAATCTCCAAAACTCCAGGCAACAACCCATCGCTTCGTGCTTCCGCCTGTGTCTATAGCGCCAACTGCCCAATTTATGATATTGTGTTTCTTGAGCAGATGTACGATTGTTTTTGCACTATCGAGCTTGCCAAACATGCTGCTATACCACTGGACTTTGTCCTTGAGCACAAGGCTTTCGTTTACGATTTTAGTTACGAAGCCGATATCACCGCCAGGACATACCATTTCAACCTGGTCGCCAGTACAAATAGCATTAGGTTTCAAGCTTTTGCCTTGGCCTTTAAGGCTGGAGGACATGTCGGCAATATCGGTGAAGAAGGGCGGGTTGCAGATTGTGAAGTCGAGGTAATTGAGGCCTAAGCCTTGTAATGGGATTAATGGATTGATATCGGTGGTTTGGAGGAGTCTGGTGCGTGTCATGAGATTGTTGAGGGCGAGATTGCGTGCAGCTGACTCGAAGCTTTTCTTGTCAATATCTGTTGCGCACATCGTCCAATTATGGCGTGATTGCAAGCAGAGAAGGGTGTAGATGGCTGATGAACCGGTTCCAATGTCAAGACCAGTGACTTTGCGGGCTGGATCATATCTCCTAGAGTAGTCTGGCGATGTCGAGTCGAGGAGACGTTGTATCCAGGTGACATAATTCCAGCGGTTGGGTATTGGTGGGCAAAGTCGGTCATTTGGAATTTGGAGTTGCAGGCCAAAGTCTACATTCAGGATTGCTTTTGACAGCGCGATGATGGTTGCTGGGTCCTGAAAATCCAGTTTGCCTGCGCATTGTTGCCAAACCTGGTTAAAGTCGTGGTCCTTGTTGGCGAGGCGTTTGAAGTCAACGGTATCGTAGGGTGGGCGCTGTGCGAGGTCCATGGTGGATTTGGTTGTATTTGATGGAGGCAGTGAAGAGAGAGGAGGTGTTAGACGCCTAGTGAGCTTGGGCCACCCAGACGCTGATTGGCCCTCAGAGGACCAAGTGAAGGGGACATGGACAAGGAAGTGGACGGTTGATTCACAGGCGAATGAAGTGCATTGCTTACTGCTTAGATCAAAAAGGGACCGTCGTATGCTCCATCCGCCTCCTGCAGCCTTACTTGTTCGAGGGTGGGCACTACGCCTGGTTTGTAGAAGCGGAGAAGCATATCCATGTCCTCCTCTGTCATTGAACACAGCTCGTCGAGGGTATATTGCTCGCACACCTTGGACATCCTGGGCGGGTTAGCAGACGGCAAGAGAAGACAAGAGTCAAAACTAACCACTGCATGCGCTTGGGGCCTTCGGCTGCTTCGGGTGCGACCTTGCGCAGCTTCTTCCTGAGAATGCCGACTCGCTGGACAGCAGTGCCAATGTTCTTTGGCAGGCTGGCGGCAATCTGGCGTCGCACAATGTTGGCCAGCTTGGGGCCGTTGCCGTTGGTGCTGACCATGATCTGTAAAGGTCCGTCGCGGTGCACGCTGCCAAAGTAGAAATCGCACTCGGGAGGGACGTCTGCAATGTTGGCGGCAATCTTCTTCTCCTTGCACAGCTTCCAGATTTGCGACGAGGCCTCCGGGTCGTCGACGGCGGTGAGGACCATGTCGACGCCGTCGAGGTCTGAGGGCTGGAACTTGCGGTCGTGGTAGTCGACCTGTTTCTGGGCAATGCGGTAGGCGACCTCGTCGTTGAGGCCCTCGCGCGGCGACACGACGGTGACATTGGCGTCGGCGTTGAGGATGTTAACGATGCGGCCAGCAGCAACCTCGCCGCCGCCGACAACGAGGACGCGCTTGTTACGGATCTGCCAGGCCAGGATGAGCGAGCCGCCGCCCTGGATTTCGGGGTAGGGGCCCTTGGCAGCGGACATGGTGGACATGTATTGCTGTCTGCTATGCCACGCGGCTCATTCGTCTCGTCTCGCGTGGGCAGCTAGGTAAATACCTAAGCAGCTGTCTACGGCCGATATAGGAGAGGATGATAAGGTGATGTGATGAATGCAGTGTCTCGGGGTGGCTTATCGATAAGAGCTCGCCTATCTTATCAAAAGCTCTTATCGATAGGCATCCACACGCCAGCACGCGGCTGTGCCCTCGCTGACGCTGGACCGCGTACCTCTCCCTTCCCTTCTTCTTCTCCATTCTCGATCATCCGGAATCAGACCACACCACGACATGGCCGCCTCTCGCCGGTCTCTGGGCGGTGGACGCGTGCTGGGCAGTGGGAAGGCTCTGGCCCATGACGGCCGCAATGCGAGCTTGCTGTCGCCGTCAGAAAGCTCTGTGTCGCTGAGCTCGCAGACATCCAACAGCCCAGCCAGCACAGCAGAGGCCAGAGAGGATATCAGCAGCAAGGTACTGCTGGGGCCCGGCGAGAATGCTGCCGCAGCCAGCGCGTCGAGCAGGCTGGTGTGCCCAATATGCAATGAGGAGATGGTAGGTATTCAATCCGGTATCCAATACTATGCAGCATCCACCACTGTAACCACGACTGACAGCGCAGGTCACGCTCCTGCAGCTCAACAGGTAGGCCCAGCTGCCGCCCAGCTAACAGCCAATCTGACCCTCTCCTGCCAGACATCTTGACGACAACCACCAGAACCTCGTCGAGCACGAGCAGGACGAGGTCAAGAACTGGTTCGAGTCGCAGATGCAAAAGGCCAAGCGCTTCCAGCCACTCGCCGTGCTCAACCAGAAGCTCAAGGGCCTCGACGTGTTCGAGTCCAACGACGCCGCCGCGCCTGCTGCGCCTGCCCCCTCGGCCACCATGGCGCCTGCCCTGGCCCCGACCGCGACTGCCTCAACCATCCACCCCCATCTGCCCAACCCCGAGGACCAGGTCACACGATCACACTGGCAGCGCCCGGCCTTCCGCGACGTGTGCGCGGACCCCGTCTGCAGGCGGCCCCTGACCTCCCAGCTCGCCCTCGGCGCCGCCCAGGCCGGCGTCAACTGCAGGCAGTGCGGCCGCCTGTTCTGCGAGGAGCACACCATGTACCAGATGAGGCTCTCGCGCCACGCCAAGCACGATCCTGTCCGCGGCGTCTGGTGCCGCGTGTGCGAGACGTGCTACAAGTCGCGCGATGGCTATCTGGACCACCACGGTTTCGAGCGCGACCATACGCCCCACTTTGCCGCCATCAGGCGCACCCGCGTCGACCGCGAGTACATGGAGATCAGCCGCCTGGAGAAGCGCCTCTCCAAACTCACTGCCCTGCTGGCAAACCCGCCCCCGCCAGAGGACACGCCCGGCGCCGCCGGCTGGTTTGGCCTGTCCGCAGCCAAGAACCAGCGCAAGGCCCTCGAGCAGTCCATCATCTCCTGGGAGGAGGACGCCTCCGTCCCAAACTGCCCGTTTTGCCAGCAAGAATTCTCCACATACACTTTCCGCCGACATCACTGCCGCATGTGTGGCCGTGTCGTATGTGGCGACCCCAAAACCGATTGCTCCACAGAAGTTGGTCTGAATGTGTCTGCACGCGGCGCAACCAAGGCCGAAAAAGCCGTGGCCGCCCACGTAGACATTGACGTCCGCATGTGCAAAGACTGCAAGTACACCTTGTTCGCCAGGGGTGACTTTGCACGCCAACTCGCCGAGAAACCCAAGGACCAACGCGCCTTCGAGAACCTCGCGCAGTTTGAGCGAGGCATTCGCCTCCTGCTCCCACGCTTCCAGAAGCTTCTCCAAGCCCTCCAAGACCCGGAAAAACCGCCCACACCTCAAGAGCTGTTGGACGCAACAAAAGTTCGAAAGAGGCTCATGGATGCCTTCTCCCAATTCGACACAGCCGCAAAACGTATCAGGGATCTGCCCACCGACTCGCCGACTCAGCAACGCCTGCAAAAGGCCGTCTACCAGCAGGCATACAGTTTCCTGAGCTTGCACATGCTACCCTTGCGTTCTCTCCCCAAGATCCTCAAGCACGCCGCACCTCAAGGCCGACCCAATACAGGAGGTGCCTTATCTGCCATCAAATTCAACAATCAATCTGCCGGGAGCGTGGTAAGTAGCAGTGAATTCTCCGCCATGGAAACCGAAGAAAAGGAACTTCGGGAGCGGTTGATCATTCTTGAGGAACAGAAATTCATGGTGTCGGAAATGGTGGCGAATGCTACCAAACATCGTCGATTTGATGAGGTCTCTAGTCTTGCTCAGAATCTCGAGGATCTTAATGTCGAAATCGGTCAGATCAATGGTCAGTTAGGTCAGCTTGACTTTGCGGGCGCCTATCACAGGGATACCGTGGGCATACCCGGATGAAGCGTGACATGTACATCCGGTGTCACCTAATCCCCTTCCAAGAAATCGAACCAAGCCCTGTAAAGCTCCATCGCAGGGATGCCAGACAGTCAATCTATAGGGGCAGCATCCCGCAAACCGGTCTTGCTGCCTTTCCTCGCGTTCCTACTCATAACAAGGATGCTACCATACGCCCGGGTTCGCCAAGGTCAGCAACAATTTGTGTCCACGCCAATGATTGCGGGGACCGAGAAATGCCGTTGGGGGGTGCAGCATTGCACGTGGAGAGCTTGTATATTGTCGATATAGGACAAGACAAGTAAATTAGCGGTGCGAGGTTGTGCTAATGGTAACTCGCTTGTTGGTCAGGGAGTGTAAATAGAGACAAGACTTGGTGATTGATAGCAAGTAGACGATGATGCAATCATGGGGCTTGGAAAATTAAGACCAAATATTATGACGACATAGGAACGGAGTGCTAGTTTGGTGTACATAAAAAGATGAAGATGCTAGCTTGCGCATCACAGATTTTTCCACATACAAAGTTGCACTCACCCATCCTTCACCTCCATCCAATCTTCCATAAGATTATATCTCTAGTCACCATGTACTTCGCAACTCTTGTTCTCGCCCTAACAGCGTGTGTGGCCGCTGTACCTGCATCTCCTTCTCTCACCGAGATGCAAGCGCAATTCGCGTCTTCACCACAGTGTAAGCTACCCGCACCTAATGATGCGTGCTCAGGAGCTACAAGAGCGGTACGTATCGAACTGTCTTTGCTAGCTTTCAGTTGCTTAGTTACTACGCTCTACTTTTTGGGTATTCACTCCGTACACTTTATGCAAATGGCCAGGTCGCGCTAAGTCTAGCTAACGGTTTTGTCCCAGGACATAATTGTTGTGTATGGAATGACAATTACATCCGATGATTCAAATATCTTCATCAACGCAGCACGTGCAGCAGGGGGACATGTTGTCCATGAATGGAAAGACTTTGGGTACGCAGTGTTTCTCCTTTAGCAAAGATTGACAACAGGACACTGGCGTATACTATGTATCCGCCTGACTTTCCGGAGCTCTACTAACCCGTGATAGATTCTCGGCATTTGTGCCAGAGCACGTTGTTGAGCTTATGAGGAGGTATGGGAAACAGGTTGGGGTTACAGTGCATGATAATGCATGTTTGAAGGTTCCGATTTGTGAGGGAGACTCCTGTTAGGCACATATAAATTTGTTGTCGGCGATGGAGTGCGAACTGGAAAACTTTGGTGTTTAGCGTTGGCGTCTTGCCTCTATAAGTTTGTACCAAGAATGAGACACACAAAACCTGCTATCTCCATATTCAGTACATCTCCGGGTAGCCCTTGTTCAACACTGACAATCAGGGTTCCGCGTTCGAAATTACACCGAAGTCTTTCCGAATACCATGTCGTACTACTTCTATGCTACGCTTAGAAAGCGGTGATAGGTGACGCTCCAAACTCGATTCAGGTTGGATATCAAACCCTTTTTGCTTTCTTTGCAGACTACCCTAGGCTTCCATCAATCTTCAATGTAGCCATGTCCGAGCCGGAGATCTTAGGTTCCAAACCTCGTTTCCCCCGTAGGGCGATGGTTGCTTATCCTTTCCTCCTTGACCCGATTTACCCGAAAACAAGGCGCGCCACCCTGTCCATCAGAACATCCATGGTCCGAACTTCAGAATCCAAGTGCAAACAGTTATTAAATCATGAATAGCCTTTCCACGGGCTCATTTCACTGTATCCAAAAAAGACACAAGAAGAACGCCACCAAGCCACAACACAGGGTGGGTTGTTGGCGGAACCCAGCGTCTTAGGTTCGGCGATAAAGCACTCTTCCAACCCCCCCACGACGATCCTCTCGGATCTACGCCTCCAACCACCCTCTGAGCTCAACCATCCCTCATAAGCCCAAACTATCGTCGCAAATCACCACACCTAGTAACCCGCCCAAATTTCTCAATCCAGTAAGTTTTGTCTAAACCATCGATTGCGGACAAAAACTTGGAACCCAACTTCGATGCCAACTTTCGCCTAGACGATTCAAGGCATCGCCCCTTTGTGGTACACGGGGTCTATTTAAGATTGTTTTGAACGCAAGACAGGCTCCTTTGGGATCAAGCGATGGGTAATTCCGTCATGTGAGCGGGTAAGGCGCAGGCTAAGTACGGAGCGGGCTAGGACCCAGCTAGACCGCCCGCCGCGCACAGCGGCAAGGTAGTGTGTTCAAAAGTAATTCTAGTACGTCAACGCCATTATTGTATTACCACTACCTAATAGACATACCAATACCCATGAAACCGGCCTAAATACTTTAGCATTATATCGTGGTGAAGCAGACGCACAATAATATCGATATCGATCTACCGGTATTATGTAGGTGAAACCGGGACCGATGCATGTATTACCTATGTGCATTATGCAGGGCTAGGGAAAATTTGTTGATTCTTCAAAACGATTATCAGTGAACTAAATTGATATCTCATAATTACATAGCGAAAACGTCATCATCAGCCTCAATCTACTAGACTTCCAGCAGCAATACCATCCGAACCTAAATCAAAGACGAAGTCTTACCAATCATATCAATTCATATCCTTCGGCATCCGGGCCATCCTCAGTAGACCCATCGGTCTTCATATCACTTCTAGGCTCCCACTCGAGTGCCTTCTGCCACTCTTCCGCTTGTTCCCTCTGTACCCTCATGTTTTCATCTAGACGGGAATTTTCTCTGACCCATCTCTCGTGCTCACTCCACTGGCTCAAACTTACTCTATGCGCAGTCGCAACACTGAGTCCCGCAGGGTACGCATTGAAACCACCGCCATTATCCACCCATACCTGGAGCAGCCCAGAGCAAAATATCTCGGCAATGGAGGCTTGGCTTGGTCTGAAAATGAGGCAGATGATGAACTGATGCATGCGAAAATGCTGCGTGAAAGACCCAGAATGGTGAAGGTAGTTGCAAATATCGTCCACAAGGTTCATGACATAATTTGACGACCGATGCATGCGGTGCAGCGCTAAGCGGCGATGGGAATCTCTTGAGTAGCCGCATTCACCGGGCGGAAATTCAAAGGGCATGTCACGTTGGGGCGCTGGTGTATCCTCCCAGCGGCGCTGGATGCCATCACAGAAGCGACGCAAGGTCGCGACGCGTGCGCCGGATCGATGACTCGTGTAAAGGTACTTACGGACGCCCTTGGCCGACGCTGATTTACTTACTGTCGGAGATGTAATATTGTCTAGTTGCCATGCATAACTAGATGGCTGTTTTTCTGTCAGGTAATCGAGCACTACGCCACGAATTGTTAGATATTGATTTGGCGTTGGTGCTATGCCACGATCGTCTGCAAGTAAGTGTATGTAGATGGAAGGCTGGTAGTTTGCTCGTTCCGAGATAGTAGCATATTCTGCACGCAGGTCGCTGTGGACACTGCCATTTACCCACCTTTCTACTAGGTTGCCATCCACAGCTGCAGCAAATACTCGGGGCGCAGAGGCTAGGATGAGCGCACATTCGCTCATGTGCCGAATTCGATCTGTAGGGTCGATGCATGTACTTCTTGCATACTTTGGAAGCTCTTCCTGGAGAACTTCCGAGATGACGGGCTGATAGTACTGTTGGTGAAGGAGTCTAGACCATCGGACACGGCGCTCTGCGAGTGCTTCTCCAGAAATAGAACTGTTGCTAGGTCTAGCGATTTGGGGGTGTTGTGTTGATTGTGTATTGACCATGTTTAAACAACTTACTTATACAGATTAGGAAGAAGGTGAGGGGGAAAGGGCTGATGTGTTATATGAAAGATGGAACTCGCTACGGGACAGAAAATTTATGTGGACACGGTGGGATAGCGATTGAATGAGCAGCACCGGTTTCACAATACCAGAATGACACTTTGTGAGACTAAATGCACTCGTGACACATCTGGCCAGAAGGTTATAGCAGCTTGATGTGAATGGTATTGCACGGTTCCGGGAAAGCCGGGTACTTCCCTCCGTGCCGGAATATCCAACATGGTGGGCCGGATTATGCATACTTGGACTTTGAGTCGTAACGAGTCTGCTATCCCCGGTATCTAGGAAACGCAATCCTTAGATCGTATACTTTGATATATTCGATCTACGCTATCGTAATATTACCGTTGTTCAGATATCTCCTGTCCTTCTTTACAAAGGTACATATATTCAAGCGATTTCAAGCACTATGGTCCATAGGGCTAACATCAGATCTCTAGAAGTTCCTCGACACCCTAAACCTCCCTCCGCTAACTCAAGGACCTGGTCCTGGGATACGGAGTCGATTCGACGATAAGGATTACAGATGACATAGGCTGCCACCCACGGTCGGTACCTCAGATCGAATTTGTCCAACCAACAACGATATTGTATATGGTGTAGATCTGCTCGCTCACTGTATGCTGTCTCGCCTTCTCGGCTAGCCTGGTTCCATTAGCATACATCTTTGGGCTTCCTGGCTCATCAAGCCTGCGCCCCGGAAAATCGGATGAAAAATTGTTCAAATAGGGAACCGTCCTACACAAGTCACAGCAGTCCCTAGAGTCTAATATCATAGATGTTAGCGACTTCACGCATTGGCTAATGTGGCTGACGCAATATTCAATTATAGGAAGCTAAAGAATGCTATCAATTACTAAGTTAGTCGTTTTATCCTTCTACTAGTAGAATGCCCCCAAACTTGCTACATAGGTCGGCGTCTACTTGCTCTGCATCCCACTGTTCTAAAGCCGTAAGGGAAGACAAAAGGGTAGGATAGTTGGCGCCTAGAACCCCTTGAAGCTGTTGCGCACAGCGCTGTAGTAAAGCTGTAGCTTCTACATTATGGCCTAATGATTTCTAGGTGAAGGCTAGGTTGTGCATGCTGGTCAGCGTGTCCGGGTGGCCCGCTCCCAACTTCGTCTTGCACGCCTCCACCACCCGCAACTCTAGCTTCTCTGCTTCCTCCCATCGCCCTCCTAGTTTCTTCGTCAATCCCACCGGAGCCATGGCATTTAGTGTCTCGTAGCTTCCAGCTCCAAACGGCTCGCTTTTAGCCTCCGTCGCCATTGTTGCTAAATTCTCTGCCTCATCAGTGCGTCCCCGTCGACAGGCATACCATGCTGTATTATATAATAGCCCAGCCCACTCCTCGTAACTCTCTTTATTGCGCGGCCGCTTCCGTAGTGCTGCTACCGCATGTTGGGAAAGTGCCTGACACCTTTCCAATCCTTGTATTCTCCTGTTGGAAATGCCCTACTCAAAGTGCTCACAAAATGCTCATTCCAACCTTCCGCCTCGCCCCTACCTTCGAGCCACTCTTGCATTGCTAGCTGCACCAAGCTGTGCATCTCCAACGTCTCACGATTAGTCGTCTCGGATATGAAAGAGTAGTCTCTGAGAGTTAAAATATCGTCCATGAAACCATCATTCTTATTACTGTCTTCCTCATCGCTGTCTTCTTTATCACTATATCTTTCCTCTCCTTCGTTCGCCCATGTATGTCCGTGTATGGCTCGTATGGCACTCGGGCTGCTGTAAAGTAGGGCTTTAGGAATCTCTTATCTGTCAAAATAGCTCATAAGTGACAGAAGGTTAGCGGCTGACCGTCTTATACCTCGGGTGTGTTCGAACGAAATCTGCCAAGTTACAAGGATCGAGTTCTTGGCCTCCTCATCTCGCCGGAGATTCCCTGCTTCCTGGTTTAGTAATCTAGCTTTCCGCTTGTTGCTTCTGCGAAATACTTTGAGGTCTTGCTGCACTGAATAGTGAGGTGCCCGCTTCTGGATGTACGCCGCCGCCTGGACAAGCGCAAGTGGCATGCATTCTAGTGCTGCTGCTAGCTCGCCGATTCCGTCCATATTAATATTATCTCCCAACTTCTTTCGAAGAAGAGCTTGTGCGCCTGTGTCATGCATCGGCCCAAGGTGTAACACGTCCTGGTCCTCGACTAGACGTGATGCTGCATAAGCTAAGCGGCTAGTTACAAGAACCGCCCCGTACTTGCTCGGGGGCAAGTATCTCAGTAAATGTTTCTGGTCGCGCGGACTTGGCAATGAAGTAAAAACAGCACTGTCGTCAGCGTTGTCGAGCAAAAGCAGCTACTTTCCGTTTTTCTCATCACGTAGCTAGTTGCGCACAAGCTTAAACACATCCGATTGTGGGTCTGTTCGATTGGTTATGTCGACTTGATTTGCGATGTCTCGATAGCTTTGCTTAAGCTGCGCTGCGTTGCTGGCATGCACCTACAATATCTGGGTTCCCGGCGAGCGGTCGGCGGCGTGGTAGCAGTGCTCAGTGGCGAGCTGCGACCTGCTGCTCCTTTGTTAGGCAAGGCCGACCTAAGGGTCCTGCTACAAAACCTACCCTACACCTCCAAGGCCAACCAACGCTACCCGAGCTGCTCTGGTAGAACATTTCTCTTGTAGCTCGTTAAGCAGCGTACCGCGATCAACAAAGTCGGGGTCGTGGCAGAAAGGGATTGTATAGGAAGGACGCCTTGTTTCTAGCTGCTCTAGTAGTTAGTGACGCTTAGCTACGCAAAGCTGCCGGTACCAACTTACCTGCGTAAAGGTTGTTGTCATTCGTCTGCCCTAATCTATATTCTCGCTGCTTTTGAATCTCTTCTTCTAGTCGCCTCCTTGCGTGCGCTTCTCCTTCTCCATATATAGGCAGTAAGAAGACTCCGAAACTTCCCAGCAAACAGTACGCTCTATCTTCCTTGACCGTAGTTACACGTCCGACTGTCTAACTCCTTCGATCCTCAATGCCGATATAACTAAGATCTTGTCCTCTTAACACGCTTATAGATATCTTGGTAATCTTGTGTATTTCCCGTTCTAACGATATCTTGCTGCCTAATCGCTTGCCGTCGTTCGAGAAGAACTCAACGCTAGCTGGTGCTATAAGCTCCTGCAATGCCTACCCTCGCGTGAGCCATCGACTATGTCGAAAGGCATCTGCCTATGTTATCGGAAAGACTGTCGCGTCAGAAACCTGCTCCGGCACAGAAACGTCCGATAGGTAAACATAACACCTAGTTGCACGCTGATACCACTTAAACATAGAGTTGATTGCCGTACTTAGCTCATCGCTCGTAGACTTATTAATGCAAACTCAACCTATACTTGCGACAACATTGACTTTGTTTAACTACTTACGTGGCCTATAAGTTTTACCGCTTAGCTTATGTTTTAGATCTTATATAATCCTTTCTTCTAACATTTAAAACCACGCACATCCCTGTAGTCAGACTGCTTAGGCTCGGGGGCCCGAAAATGGACCTGCCCCTTCCTCTTCCCACTCACGTAAGATATAGAGATAAATCGCTAATAACCAACAGATAATTATAGCTCCGCACTAAAACTATAAAATAACTACTTTTCTACTCAATTAATTCTTAGTATTCTCAGAACTTCTCTCAAAATATCATAGCTATATTTGATAACTTGGGGTTAAGAGGTGTTTTGTTGAGTTGTATGTGCTAAGCTATATAAGTACGAGTGGTAATAGACTAATTGGCTAGTGTATTAATACGGGACTACCAGCTCAAAGCTGCATTGCTCAGTAGTCACTCAGGAAGCAATCTTCGGAATATCGTCTTTGGCAAGCAAGGCTTTCGTCAAGCTAAACCTTCCGTTGTCGCTGGTATATTGCAGTCGTATCTCGTTGTTGAGCTAGGCTCGGATGTCGAGGTGGGTCGCAGACGATTCAGTCGCGCTGTTGATCGTTTGCTCGGTCATTCGATCGTCGGGGATCTTATTCGAGGAAACTACGAGTGTGGGTGCAGGATCAGATCGCGATGCTCGAAGTTACGTTGAGAGCAAGACAGGAGAACAACAACACAACGAAGTGCGCAGCCTGCACGGGGGCGACGCAAGGCTGAACATGTTCATGATTGGTGAGAAGGTGCAGTCTGCGCCTGGTCAGCAAAACTTGAGAGCTAGTGGCCAAGTACCATAACGAAGAATATGACTCTCGTCATTTCGACATCATCGTAAAATGACGAAATTAAATCTCACAGAATGTTTAGAGTCAGAGAAATTTTAGATTCAGTCAACTTGGTCGCGATATCTTCAGTATTTCTGAAGGGTTTTCCACAGTGATGGTGCTGTTCTGTTCTGGTGTTGTGTGTTTAGCTACGCCTCGTTGCAATCATGCGCCAGCAGTCCCGATTTTGCTTGCTCAGGTAAACCCTCAGGGTCAGTTCAATGTCGCATTAGCTGTGCATCTAAGGTATCGTTTATTTGCTAGACCTAGACTGCGTAGACTGCCCAGGCACACGAAGTGGAACTTGAGAGCTAAAGAGACCAGGACAGAATTCCGTTAATGGAAGCGAAGGCTCGGGCCGCGCAGCATCGGATCCGAGCAGCGTCGAACGATGAAGACCGATGTGTCAAGCATATGATTAATAAAGCGTTAATAGAGATCAAGCGGGTCGAGGAGTATTGAAATGGTGTTTTTAAGGATATCATATGAAGCTAATGTCGATTATGGCTGTTTACTACGGATGAATTCCCACTGGGTTCAAAATTTCAAGGATCATCATGTTCTGAGGGAGAGGATATCGTATATGACGTAGAGCTTCTGTAAGGTTATGGTTTCAAGGTTGAATTCGTTTCTGACGCTCAGCGGCGTATGGACAATATCTATATCCTTTGATAGACCCACATTGATCCCCAACATTCTGTTGGTCCTGCCCATATCTCCTCGAATCGGAAGGTGAGTAGAAAATCTGCTGCCTAGCATGTGTCCAACTCCATGCAGGGGTGCGTTTCATGAGCCACCACAAGGTCTAAGCCTCACTACTGCGCCTCCTCGGTTTGAGTTTTGATGAACATCAACCTGACGTATAATCATCGACTCCTGTTGTGTTTTTTGGCAACACGAGACAGCTTGTACAATTTCTGCTTCATACTCTTGCTTCCCAGAACATGTTTCTAGACCGCTAGTGGTATTCACCGTTACGCTACACCAGAACTCGTGTTGGGGAAGCCATAGTATTTATTCTTTGGGAAGATTATATTGTGGAACGTGAACTACATAACGAATTCAGCAGTGAGACGATCGTCATTCGCAACAATAACGAACATGAGTAGCTCAACCAAGCGGCAAGCTGAGGACATCCTGTTGCGGCATACAAAGCATCCGCGAACTGCACTTGGCCACCGAAAGGCGGTCGGGGAAAATTTTGACCGAATATGTCATGGATGTCAGAAGATCGATTTCGATGCAATCTTCAGAGAAGATAGAAGAAATAAACGCCTCTGCAAGATCTGGGGAGGACAATGGTTCGATTTGTCCCACATTGGACCTGGCAGAAATTGTGCTTTATGTCAATTCTTCTACGACACAAGAGAGCCGCCATTGGACGAAAGCATAGTAGATCCGACTTATCGCCTTCGCGTCTTCCCGTTGAACGACGAACTAGGTGCGTGGCAGCTTAATATCGATAATTCGCCAGGGTTCATGGTTGTTCCCATCCGGGACAGCAATAGGATTTCACGCCCAAAGACTAGTGGCATCATCATGGAGCATGCAAACTCATTAGAGACCTTTCGTGGCCGCCAAATAAAACCTCAAGTCGATCTTTCCATTATCAAGGAATGGCTTCAATTTTGCGACACCCACCATAAGGCCCTCTGCAAGCCCAAAACTAAAATGCGAGTTCCAGAAGGATTTTGCGTAATCGATTGCGGGACGCGTAAAATCATTCCTTGGAAGAATGTCAATAGACATGAACAATATGTGGCGCTTAGCTATGTATGGGGTACATCGAACGATGAAGCTTTAGCGCAAGACGGGGCCATCCCTCGCACCGTGCCGCGTACAATCGAGGACACCATTCTTTTAACAACGAAACTAGGATATCAGTGTCTCTGGATAGACCGGTACTGTATTGCCCACGGCAATCCTGCGCATAAACAGAAACAAATCCAGAGTATGAATGAGATTTACTACCATTCCATCATTACTATTGTCGCTGCAGCGGGAGATGATCCTTATCACGGACTGCCTGGAATTGGAGTAGTAGAAAGAGAGCCTCAGCCATGTGTAAATGTTGGAGGTAGATCTCTGATATATACTCCATTTGCAAAAGAAGAAATTCTGCAATCAAAATGGAACAGTCGGGGTTGGACCTACCAGGAAGGGCTGCTCTCTCGCCGAAAAGTTGTCTTCACAGCCACGCAAGTGTACTTTCAATGCAGCGCTATGCATTGTCTCGAAAGCATCGATGCGTCTCTGCAGGAGCTACATATACACAAGAACATTCGAATGCGGGACATGGTGAATATCTCCCGAGTCTTTCCGCTCCGTGGACTCGGCAAATATCCTGGAGACTTCCAAGAACGGCTCAATGAGTACCTCCAAAGGTCTCTGACGACTGAAATGGACATACTAGATGCATTCAAGGGAGTTCAAGTGGCTTTTGAGCGAAAATTTTTTAGCATGCAAAGTCTCTGTGGCATCCCCATACACAACGGTGAGCTCTCTGAGACCGGTTTGGAGGCTCTTGTGTTAGGTTTGCTGTGGAATGGTTATGTCAAGTCTGATATAGAAGGGTCCAGTCCAACGCGGCGAAAGTGTTTCCCAAGCTGGACATGGGCGGGATGGAGAGTCTCAGAGCTCGATTTTACGACTTCCTGGACGAGAGAAGACATGAGTCCGGAAGCAAGACTTGTGGAAATCAGTGCGGAGTATGCCGATGGTCTTGTACTACCATGGCTTACAAATCACGAACTTATACTTGCTCGAGACAAGTCAGGATCTTACCCTCTTATTCTCCGAATATACGGTCCGACTATCAACGTGCAGATATTCCCAGATGGCAGATGGTCCGGTAATGACAAGAGCGGGGTTCTGCGATATATTATGACCTCGATCTACAATCAAGAGAGTCTCAAGGGACTCGTAGGACTTGTGTGTAATACTTACAAGTTTGAGCAGCATAAGAGCAGCCCTGTCCCATTCACATTACTGCTGCTACATCGAGAAACTTCGTTCAACCATTTTTTATTGCTCTATCAACCAAAGGACTTTACGCACTTTGAGCGCATAGATACAGTCAATCTAAATGTATATCACATATTTGTGACAGAACATCGGACCGATTTACCTAAAGATCTAGAGTCTGTTTTCTTTAACGCTTTTGATGATTGGAAAGAGCAGAAAGTTCGAATAGGATAATTTTTCAGTGTTCGGAAGGTCTAAGAAGATGCAGTCAAAAATAAAAATAAATTTCTTATTTAATTTAGATGACAAACACCAATTATACGAAGACGAAAAGCTAGCATCGAGTGCGAAGATACGTTGATACTGTTTACAGTGCATACTCGATACTGCACTAAAAGTAACAATGCTTGACAACCCTGAAATACCTTGTGATCATTAGATTGTCTTCCAGAGAAGCTTTATTGCCTGGGAGGTAAGTTGCTAAAAGTTCTCTTGCACGCCTGATTGGTTAGAGGCTTAGCTAAGCATACCCCCTGGGTAGCTCGCGCTCCTATTGGCTAGGGACAGGCTTAGAGCCTACAGCCTTACTTCACTCACGACGCCTGAGACCAATAGTCGCATGCTCGCTCGGCCCTACGTTAGGCCGAAGCTCCTGTATATATCTACACCGATTTCCTTTGTACTAGCTAGCAATCAAGTCTCTCACAATCGTTGTCCCAAGCTCTCAACATCTTTCTTAGGCGGCAAGGCATTGAAAACAGTCAACGACGGGGCCCAAATTCAGGGCCTGCTCATGGTCATAATCAGGCACCACCAAGATTGGTCAAGCCAACTTGTACCCAGGCATGAGCCTGTTGGATTTGCTTAGGGTGGGCGCAATCTTGCTCAGACACTTCATAAGGGAGGCCTGATTTCGGAGCCTTATTGCATGAGCAGGTTCCCGGATTAGAGCGCTGGTTAAAGATTCTTAGATGAAAAGGTAAACGGTAAGGACGTATCAATGCGTTTGTATTGAAAACCTATATACGTTCTGCCGCCATTTTCGGCGGCATATGCCACCCTTTTCGTAGTGCATTGTCGTCGGTGGTGAGTTTGTATAATGCAAACTCAATCTATACTTGCGATAACATGGGAGCGATTAGCCACTTATATAACCCGTAATTTTCACTACTTAGCATATTTTTCACACCATTATGATCCTTTCCTCCAACATTTGAAACCACTTATTTCTAAACTTGCGGACGCACATCCCTAATCCCTGTGGTCAGACTGCTCAGGCTTCAGGGCCCGAAAATAGAACCCCCCACTTCTTTACCTTCCCATGATGTGGGAGAAGTAAAAATAACTTACTAGCAATAGATCTATATAGCTCCTTACCAATAGCTATAAGATAACTGCCTTCCCGCCTAACTAGTCCTTGGTATTGTCAGATTGGACCATCAGTCCAGCGACGAGCCGGCTGCAATAAGCTACTGACGGAATTACGCTCTGGCCCATGTGCATACGCACACGATCCATCTCACGCACGAGCTCATGCACGAGCCGGCTCATGAGCTGGGTCGTAGGCTCGCGTTGATGAGGTGACGTTTGTGGCGATCCAGATGGCGGTGGCGATCGCGCGTGCACCAGCGCGCGCCAAGAGCTCGGCGAGCAACCTCAACCTTTGTGAGAATCGACTCTAGCACCGCGCCAGCAGCTGGGCCAGCAAACCAGTGGAGTCTCGATGCACCAGGACTCAGCTGAGGTGGGGGCCGACCCACAAACCGGCGCATCCCTTGCAGAGGCACAAAGGACTCAAAGGCCCAACCCTTGCAGAGGCTCAACGCCAGCTGAGGCTCGCCCTAACAAGGGCTCGCCCTGACCGAGGCTCAGCCATCGCCGAGGTATCAGCAGCTGAAAAACTTGAGGATATATAGAGGAGCGCGATGGCAGATAGAATCACGACAGCGCAAGCAATCAATCAACTTTTTTGACTCACTCAATTCAATCAACCATTGCAATCCATCGGTTCAATCAATCTCATCAATCTCCGACTTTTCCCATTCTCGTGCTAGTAGTAGCCAATCTTAAACTGCTTTTCAAAACCCCCTCAAATCTGACGGGTATTAGTACTCCTGTCAGATTTGAGGGGGTTTGAAAAGCAGCCTGAGATTGGCTACTACGAGCACGAGAATCGGAAAAATCAGAGATTGATTGAATTGACTGAACTGATGGATTGCAACGATTGATTGAATTGAGTGAGTCAAAAAATTGATTGATTGCTTGCGCTGTCTTTATTCTATCTGCCATCGCACTCCTCTAAATATCCTCAAGTTTCTCAGCTGCTGATACCTCGGCGATGGCGGAGCCTCGGTCAGGGCGAGTCTCTGTCAGGGCGAGTCTCTGTCAGGGCGAGCCTCAGCTGGCGTTGAGCCTCTGTAAGGGTTGGGCCTTTGAGTCCTTTGTGCCTCTGCAAGGGATGCGCCGGTTTGTGGGTCGGCCCCCACCTCAGCTGAGTCCTGATGCATCAAGACTCCACTGGTTTGCCGGCCCAGCTGCTAGCGCGGTGCTAGAGTCGATTCTCACAAAGGTTGAGGTTGCTCGCCGAGCTCTTGGCGCGTGCTGATGCACGCGCGATATCGATCGCCATCTGGATCGCCACCAACGTCACCTCATCAACGTCAACTCATCAACGCGAGCCTACAAGGGAGGTGCAAGTGGGACTGTCTTTTGTGGGTCCTTACGCAGGGGCCATAGAAACTCCTCGAGCCTTCCACGTAAGCTGTATTTTCCCATACAAATACGAGCTTTTTCAGAACGCCTGATGCCTCAGCATGCCCAAAACACCTAACCGCCGCCTTACTCGCGATGAACGAGTTCGAATCCACACGCTGTACTATCAAGCTAGCTGGCAGATCAAACAAATCTCTCAGGAGCTTGGCATCTCTCACAGAACTGTACAGCGCTGTATCAACAGTACTATTACTCCTGATCGGCCTCGCGGGCGCAAGCCTTTGATTGATACTCCTACAAGAAGACGCCTGGTTTTTCATGCTACTGCTAATCGCGAGCAAAGACTTAAGCCCTACGCTGAGATTGCAGCTGAACTTGGTATCTACGCGAACCTGAGGACTATTACAAAAGCGTTCTACAAAGAGCGGTACTACCAACGCGTCGCTACTAAGAAACCATGGCTCAACGCTGAGCATACACAAAAGCGGTTACTATTTAGTAACATTATGGTTAGCTGGGACGATAAGAGCTGGACGCGTATTATTTGGAGTGATGAGGCAACCTTTAGGTTAGGGCACGAGAAGTTATACGTTACCTGGCGCCCTGAGGAAAAGTTCTTACCTGACTGCTGCGTCCCTAAGTTTAAAGACTTTGTTACTCTATTTGTATGGGCCTGTATTGGTAGAGATGGTAGCAAAGGTCCTCTCTTAATCTAGGATCGAGAAGTAATGGGTAACTGGAACTCTCAGTCCTACTGCCAAAATGTATGGCCATATATTGAGACATCTGCGCGGTCATTTTTGTATAGAAAATATAGTACAATACAAGACAGCTTCTATGAGTTTCGGTGGCCTTAGCTCCCTAGGACCCACAAAAGACAGTCCCACTTGCACCCCTCTCGTACGAGCCAGCTCATGAGCCGGCTCGTGCGTGAGCTCGTGCGTGAGATGGATTGTGTGCGCATGCGCATGGGCCAGAGCGTAATTTTGTATTGCTGGACTGATGGTCTAATCTGACAAAAGCCTACGAAATAAACCTAGATATAATTTAGTATAGTGTAAGGTGTGGTGGCCTTGGGTGCTATGGTATGGCAGTGTCGGATGGGCTTGGTTGAGTAGGGTGGTAGGCAAGCGTCACTGAGGGACGAGGGGTGCAATGGGGTCACAGATGTGCAAGTGAACAGTAGGTCTAAGGTAAGACTTGAGCTTGACTACGAGGCTTCAGAGGTCGTGAAGCCTCTCTTCTATATACCTCATGGATCCGTGGTCTGCCGTCGCCAAGGCCTACGGATCGCTAATCTGGATCTGTGGTCTGTTATTGCCAAGACCCAGTCCTTTCACGTGTCGAGGTTGTGTTCCATTGCGTCGTCTTCCCAATAGTCTGAGGCGGCATCGTAAGCCTCCCGATCGCTGGTTGGCTCGACGGGCTCCAGGTCATGTGTAGGGCCGTAACCCGTAACATATAGGCTTTACCTTAGAGATCCTATAGTAATTGTATAGAGCAAAGCCTATTTATTAGATCGTATTAATAGATCTATAAGAAGAGTTATAATTCTTAGTCCTAAAGAGTATAAAGAAAAGAGAATAATTAGTAGTATAAGTATAGTCCTTGCTATATAGTTGTAACAAGGGTTTTGACGGAGATCTCTGGGATCGTGGGGATCTCAAGATCTTTGGTACTCCAAGACCTCCGGGACCTCAACTGCACCAATGTCCATAGTACTAGTCTAGAGCGGGGCCGATGCGCTATGCCAGCGCATAAAAGGCCTCCTACTTGCGGGAAGAGTCAAGCAAGTATTATTCACTTTTCAATCAAGAGCTTTACTTGAATATTACGTGTCATCCCTTCACTATCCCCTGTGGCCTACGGCAAGTACTATTGCCTTCCAGCTACCTCCTAACAATAGTATGCCTTAATTAAAGACGCTAACCTAATAGTTTTAAAAGACAAGAGGTAGGCAGAACTAACTTTAGGTAATAAATAGAGGCTTTAATTTTACAACTACAACGCTAAATATCAAGAGGTAGCTAGAAGACAATAGTACTTGTGTAAGGCTGCGAGTCAACTGCAGAGCTTTGAGCCGGTTGCAGGTCACGAGCTTGTACGATATATACTGTTCTACTCCAATAATCAATGTTTGCGTTCTTAACAGTCAAACACCCAACGGGCTCCCACAATGTTCATGTGCCGTAATGGAGTTTCCACAATTTCCCATGTCCCATTATGTTCGTGTGCTCGAATTTCTCGCTCGATAGCTGGCTGCCAAACAAGGCGATTTGTCTCGTTCGTGGCTTCGGCGTATGTTCGCGGTATCTCGGGATCAATATCCGCCTTTGTGATGAAAGCAAATGCACCCTCTTCGTCTTCGCCTGCCAGGAAAGAACATGCCTCCATGGCAGTGGGGTATGAAGTGAGAGACCCATAATTGTCTGTTACTTTCTTGGAAGGCCTTGAGATGCGGTCTGACCGAGTAGTCACAGTTGGTGACGTAGAGTGATTGGAATGTTCAGCAGTAGCCGACCGGGTAACATGCCTATTTTCATGTGGAGCATCGCCCGGTGGGAGGGCCAGTGTTCGGGAATTCGATGGCGTGATCCCAGTAAGTGTAGAAGGAAGAATTGTACATATTGGTGCGCCAGACTCTAGTCCTGACGACGTGGCCACATCCGGACGTAGAACCGATGTTGGAGGTGGTGTCAACGGTGGGGATGCTTTCGGATGCTCGTTCTGCTGTTCTGGTAAGTCTGGCGGTTGAATGTCCCCCAACGGCTGACGAGCCTCAATCGCAGGCAGTCTCTCCGGCAGACCTTTGTCTACACTGAGGTGATTGTCCATAGCCAGCTGGAAGTGTGGTGGCCTAATATGGGCCGCAAATGATTGAAATTGTACATTCCGGGATTCGACAATCTTGTTTCTGAAAGGAATGTACACCCGATAGTTTTTGATATTGCGGCCATAGCCAACAAAAATGCCTTCCTCAGCGCGGTCAAGTAGCTTGGACCCGGCAGCGCGTGCTTCAACCGGAATATGTACCCAAGCCTTGATGCCAAAAGGATGCAAATGCTTTATAGATGATTTGTGTCCGTAGAGAAGCTCGTGTAGTGTGCGTTTCAACTTATCCGTTGACAGTGGTGCAATATTGTGTAGGAAATTTGCCGTTCGAATTGCCTCACCCTGCAGTATTAACATTACATCAGCCAAGATCACCGCCCGAGCTATCTACATAATGGTACGGTTCCATCGTTTGGGTAAGCCATTAAGCTGGTGATGGTACGGCTGTATCAGGTCATGAACGATACCCTTTTGACGGAGTTCCTTGGATGCAGCGAGGTACTCTCCGCCATTATCCGTCTTAAATCGTTTAGCTAGGCATATGTTGTCTTCTGTTATCCCGGCACCAAACTGTGTGTTGATATATGCGATAAATTCGTTAATTGCCTCTAGGGCATCAGCTTCCTTCTTCGGGAATTTCACCCAAGAGTATCGTGTTCCTTGACAAATAAACGAAATGTAGTATCTGTGTCCCCCCAACGTTGGGCGGCTAAACGTTCCAGGGGGGTCTGGGTGTATGGCTTCAAAGGGTTTCACCTTGTGCGGCAGCACTAGGGTAGAGGCTTTTGGTCGTTTATGAACCGACTTCGACACAATGCATGTCTCGCATTGGAAGCCTGCTGGTTGCCGGGGTATAAGGTCTCCATCTTTGTATATCAAGCCTGGGTTGGGAACTTTCAGGTGCCCCACAGAATGATGGAATTCCTCAAATGATGTGAAAAATGCCTGTGTCTCCGGCACGTCCACATTTCCGAGTGATATAATTCCGTGAGGTGTGGCCTGCGTCAGCGGTAGTGCCAACCGTGTTGGGTCATTTTGTGGTACCAGTGCAGACATTGAGGGCCCATGTTCCAGTTTGCACTCGGTAGTAGATATTTGGTGCGCTAATGCCGAATCCGGTAGTGCATCCATCTGGATTTGGATAACATCGTTTTTATGCTTAGCCCACAGCATGTAGTCATTGTTGCGTGTCACGTAAATGTCATTTGTCCTACCGTAAAGTTTAAACCCGCGGTGACGGATGTATCCCCGAGAGAAGAGCCTGGTGCAGTAAAGTTCCTTACTGTATAGCGTATTGGTTAGTTCGACAATTTTTGTTGATTTATCCGGCATCATGCATCGTAATTGAACAAGTCCCATTCCATGGACGGGTAGCTATTTGTTACGAGAAATTAATTGTGATCGGGGTGTGGTGGTCTAATTGGTCGCTGGAAATAGGCGGTGGCTTAATCGAGTCCAAGTCGAGTCAAGTCAAGCGTCAATATTGATCGAGGCGGCTTGACCGGCTTGAAAACCACACTGCTCATTCCGGGTCGGGGTGTCAAGAAGGGCCCCCGTGGCCATCACCAGGAATGGCCTCCGAATGATCTTTATCTCCTCATTCTTTGTAATGCCGGCATTAAGGATCTGGTCCCTTCCGCTAGCGTCCTTCACGATTACCGAAACCTTTTGTTTCAATCGTTTGTGTGTCATAATCCCTTTTGCGTCTGGGATCTGCCCGGCCTCTACTGGTTCGTCTCATTCTCATTATCTTTGCTCGGTACGACCCGTAGCTCGACTCGTGGTGGGGAGGCTGGTGGCCTCGCCGCAATTTGGCTCCAAGTTTTGGGTCCCGTGGTAGCAGGCTTCCCATTTTTGTCCTCAGCTCTCTTCATGCAAGCCTCAAGCTCGTCAAATCTCTTGTTGACGATCTCAACGAGATTGCCATTCTTCTTTCCTGTCCCTCCGGACTGCCGAAAATCCCAGGCGCGGGCGCCATGGGTGGCTACTTCTTCTCGGATGTGTCCGATGGCGCGCACAACGTTGGATGAAAAATGTTTCACCCCCGCCTCACCTCTCACCACTTTGGTCCCCCCTCGACCATCGATGCTAATTCTTTCAGTAGCAGATATACTACGTTCCATCCGCCCTCTTCATTCCCTACCTCCTGCGCCCGGTTGGGCATGTTCCCATTGTCCTGGTCAGTCTCCTGCCCGGACTCGGATGAGAGACTCATTTCTTCATCTCCTTGTATCGACGACCCACCCATCCTGCACGCCCCAAAAACCGTGCTGCAGGAGGTTTTCGACGGTTCTCTATCGATTGATACTGATTTTGGCCCAATTCGACCTCGTTAGCAGATTTTCATGGAATGGTGTTCCTCTTTCGCGGTAAGTAGTATATTGGTGATGTTTCAAGGACACCTCACTGCCTAAAATCTTGCCCTCTCGCGAGAAGAATTCAAGACTCAAGGGAGCTATAAGCTCTCGTAACATTCACCCTCGCATGGACCAAGCTTCATCACGTGACTAACCCTACGACACAGAACACCAAGAATAGAGACATGATTGGGGTCGTTCTTTGCATTAAAGATAAATCAAGTATCCCAACCAGACTCTTCTCAATAATAAATTCCTCTCCCCTCTAAAGCCCATTTCTCAAAGCCACTTCCGTATCACAGGAACCGCACACACCAGCATCACCCCACACACTAAAAACGCTCAATCCCTTCCCCATACTCTCGCCATGCGCACCTCCACCCTCAGTACTCAGCGCCCCCAGGATGAAAACCACATACCCATTCAACGGCAACCGCATGAGCCCATATACGGTAGCCCCCGTCTCCTCATCGACAACCCCGCCCCCCAACCGACTCATGGTTGGAAAATACACCCCGATGCACGTCTCAAAGAGCATGAATGCCCAGAAGACGCTTGCCTCGGCGGTCGTAAAGACTGGTGCGATGATGGAGAACGCGGAGATCAGGAAGATGGAGAGGAGGAGGGGTTTGGGGGAAGGGATGAGGTGAGTGAGGAAGGGGTGGGATAGAGAGCCGAGGAGGGTGGCGCACATGAGGGCGCTGAAGATGATGCCGAGTGGGAGAGGGGAAGAGGATGTTGGGGAGCTGGGGTAAAGAGAGCGGGCGTGGGCGAAGGTCAGAGACGAGGTCCAGAAGAAGACAAAGATGTATATTGTGCCTTCAAAAAGGGTCGTTGCGGCTGTGAGGGTGGGGATGCGAGGGTTCCATGTGAGAGCTAGGAGGGTGGAGCGGAAGGTCAACCATGTTCGAGGCTTCTCGTCAGATGGCCAAAGGGGCTCTCTATAGTGCTCGTCCTGAGAATCCTGCGTTAGCCTTTCTTTTGCTTACGGCAACTCTATCGTGGTTGCTTTTCTTCATTTCTGAGAGGGAGGAAGAGCGAGAAAGAGATACGTACCCAGAACACATAGATACCCACACCAGCCGCCACAAGACATGCAGCGGCAAGCACAAAAGGCGCACTCGTCGTCCCAAAATATCCCTTCACTGCCTCGCCCACCAACCCTGCCGCTATTGCAGTAACGCTCCCCAGCATCGCCATACCCCAAAATACCTCGAACTAGTGTCAACACCAAAGCCAACTTACAATGGAAGACAAAGCCCCCCTCCTGCCGTAACACCACGCCTCTCCAGCGCCTCGAGCTTCTCTGGGCGCACTGAATGGTGGCTCTTGTCTCAGCAGGCTGAGTAAGTTAATGCTCTAAAGTCTATCTTTGCATAAATATACCCTCATCCGCATTCTTAATTCCAGACCGATCGAATCCGGTCCTAATGTGCGTGGATCTGCGCCAAAGTGATGGGGTGTAGTGGCACGGAAATTATGCTCTCTGCTAAGGCTACCACTTAGCTTATCACTAGAGATATACTTGTTCTGTTACCAGAAAATGGCTCAAGCGCCACATAGGGAGCCAGGTTTTGCCGTACTATCGAATTTTAGGGGATCAATAAGGACCTAAACATATCCATCAATGATACAGATAGGTGTTTGGGGTGAATACAAATAGTCAGACATAGATAATAGACTACAGTGCGTTTTTTACCTTTTTTTTAAGGCTTTTAATTAGTTAGTGGCTGAGCTGCAGGCAGCAGCGTCAGCCTCACCAAAGTCTCACGATAAATAAGTTCCTTTATTTATGCTCAGAGGCGTTGCAGGACCAGTATTGGACCCACAAATTAGGTCTAATCACCTCAACTCGTGTTGGCTCAATAATGCTCAGCCACAATTTATTACAATTGTATTGAAAAGCTATGTATGTTCTGTCGCCATTTATGGCGGTATATACCGCTCTTTTTACAGGGCAGTGTCGTCAGTGGTGACTCGGTATAGTGCAACAGGTACCCACCCAAAAGTAGTGGAGCCCATCCGCTTCTGCTTGTTCGACACAGAAGCGGATCTTGTCAAACCCTGTCTTATCTCTACCTGCACCGTCTTTCAATTCCTGGTACGTGATTTCTTGACCTACTGTCCAGGTATGTGAGAGGATGGCGTATAGCGGTGAGTCGTCGTCGTCGAAGCATGTCAGCTCGAAGCTGTTGCCCGGCAGGCGCTTCAGAAAGCGCATCGTGGCATACGCATGTTCTGTGAGCGCGAAAGTTGTTAACAGACACCGATAGCGACGTAGTAGGAAGATAAAACCAAGTACAGTGCATGTCTGCTCGTAAGCTAAGCAGGCTGAGCGCTTGAGGCTGTGTATTCCCTAGTGTTGTGCCCCGCGGTTGTGGCTGGTGACCACGTGCCCTTGTGCCCCTCCATTCTTCTAGTCATGACAGCTTGAGCATGCTGTGAGACTGATCAAACTTTCCGAACAACACCAAATTGCTCGTGATATGGCAGACGCAGCAGGCCCGACTGAAGAAAAGGGCCCGTCCAAGCGGACTTTGGAGAAGGAGGCTAAGAAAGCCGCAGCCAAGGCCAAGAAGGCGGCATATGCCCTCCGGCCCAAGGAGCAGACCAAACCGGCAGCCAACAAAGAGCCCTCCAACATCTTCTCCGAAGGCTGGCTAAAGCGCGTATACGAAGAGAAGGCTGTGGCAAATGTCCGCACCCGGTTTCCCCCAGAGCCAAACGGCTATCTCCATATTGGGCACGTCAAAGCAATTGCAGTCGACTTTGGCTTTGCAAAACACCACAATGGCGAATGCAACCTCCGGTATGACGACACCAATCCCGAGAAGGAGGAGGAGAAGTATTTCACGAGCATACTAGATGTCGTCAAGTGGCTGGGATTTGAGCCGGCCAAGGTGACGTACAGCAGTGACTGCTTTGATAAGCTCTACGAGCTGGCCGAGGAGCTCATAACTAAGGACGGCGCCTATGTGTGTCACTGTTCGAGTATGTCGAGTTGGAACTAGTCACGACCTTCACCACACTGACACCAGCACAGGAGAGGAGATCAACATGCAGCGCGGCGGGCCCGACAATCGAGGCAAGCGGTACGCCTGCACACACCGCACCCGACCAACCGAAGAGTCCCTGGCCGAGTTCCGAGCAATGCGCGACGGCAAATACCAGGCAGGAGAGGCCTTCCTACGCATGAAACAGAAACTCGACGATCCGGATGAGGGCAACCCACAGATGTGGGACCTGCCCGCCTACCGCATTGTCAAGGAAAATCACCACCACAGGACAGGCGACAAGTGGAGGATCTATCCCACCTACGACTTTACCCACTGCATCGTTGACGCACTCGAGGGTGTTACGCATTCGCTCTGTACAGTTGAATTCCGCCAGTCGCGAGTATCTTATGACTGGCTGCTGCAGAAGTTGGATATGAAGGTACCAAAATCAGACGAAAAGGGTCCTATGCAGCGAGAGTTTGGCCGCTTAAGTGTGGGCGGCACCATATTATCCAAGCGCCGCATCCTCCAGCTTGTGGAAGGCGTTACTATCGATGCCAAGAACGCAGACGGCACAGTAGGCACACACAAGATACCGCCCGCAGTACGAGGATGGGACGACCCGCGACTATTCACCATGGTAGCTCTTCGTCGTCGTGGTATCCCCGCCAAAGCCATGCTCAATTTTGTCGCCGAATTAGGTGTCACTGACGCAATTACCGAAATCGAACCTCCGCGCTTCGAGTCCTCGATTCGTAAACATCTCGAACGTACCGTACCTCGTCAAATGCTAGTTCTCGACCCAATCAAAGTGGCCATCGAAGACTTTGCTGCCGATGACGAACAGGAAATGATAGTTCCATACGACCCCAAGGGTGCTATAACTGGCGAACGAAAGGTCAAACTGGGCAACACTGTTTACATTGACCGCAGTGACTTTCGAGAAGTAGATAGCGCAGACTACTTCCGTCTCGCACCCGAAAAGGCTGTTGGTCTTTACAATGTGCCCTTCTCGATCCGCGCGACCTCCTACTCGAAAGACGAGAACGGCGTCATCACGGAGATTAAGGCAGTCAAAGTGCCAGGAGCTGAGAAGCCAAAGGCATATATCCAGTGGGTCGACGCAGCGACTAGCATACCAGTTACAGCGCGTCTCTATAACTCGCTTTTCAAAACTGAGTCACCAAACATGTTAGATTGGAAGACTGGTAGGTGGGCTGACGATCTGAACCCTAACTCTGAGATTATACATGATAAAGCAGTGATGGAAAGAGGACTTCGAGATTTGATCAAGGAGAACTCGCTGAATCCATCCGGCTCATCAGACGCATTGGTTCGCTTCCAGGCACTCAGGACCGCTTACTTTTGTGTTGATATTGAGTCTACCGAGGACAGTATTGTACTGAACCAGATTGTCAGTTTACGAGAGGACAAGGGCAAATAAATCCATTCAAGAGTTCCCAAGGTCATGGCAAATGATGTCGAAGGCGTGGGTATCAGGGCTCTGTGATCCATTGTAGACCTGTACATGGGACTTTCAAAGCCAGTATTCAAGAATTCTGACGGAACATTGTCCTCCAGGTTGTCTGGCCTGGCCATTTTCAGGGTAGGATTCTTCCGCATTATACTAATGCAGACCTATAGGCAATATAGACAAAGATACGTTGGGTAATTTGATGCACGATGTGTAAATGACATCCTTCAGCGAATAGAATAAAAGCTAAATAGGTATTCATACCATGCTCGCTTAGAAACAAAGTGTTCTAGTGAATGTCCAGCTGAAAAGTAGTCTCATGACTGAGCTCTGCACTTCCACCCTCCGACATTCCATCGTTGGCAATTACCCATTATACTCATTACTTGTTTGCATATGAATAGCAAATAGACTAGAATAACATGGTCACAATTTCTTCACTTGATTTTTCGTGCTTTCGGTTGTTGAAGCAGTCAATTTTGCTAAGGAGGACTGTAGCGTATAGAAGCCGGGACTTGCTCTAATAAGGTCGCCTTATAAGGCTGATTGAGCAAGTCGGGATTGCAACATGGCCGAACCTTCCGCAATACAACAACCGAATTTGGAGAGATCTTCGTTAGATGCTACAATTGCTCCCTACGGGAATCATTCCTTATATCGGTATAGTATGGGCTCATCGGACCGAGAATACGAATTCTTCGTCACAACAGATGAACCACAACAACCAGACGGCGTGGAGAGGGGCCTTATTCGTCGCCTAGTCATGCGCAACTTCTTCGAGACCAAAGAGACGAGGCTGCATTGCACGTCAGCATACAACTCGGCGAGTACGGTGCTGGCAAGGGCAGAGCTAAAAAGTCGTTTCCGGCTCTCGAAGGCGGGGCAACAGAGCCCAGTGTTGAAGATAAATCCCGGAGCACATCGATTTGACCCATTTTACGTGCTGCCGGTACCCGGAGCACCGAAATTTGATCTGTTATTCAATCTATGTAGGGTTGTGGGGAGTGTGTGGGAAGAGGTGTGGACGCAGCGAAGAGAGGCAAGTCACGTGCGATGACAAAATGTACACTAGTCCCGAAAGCAGTCTCCGTCGCGTCGGCAATACTGCCACCGACGTCCGGCCATGGACGAAAGTTGAGGTGGCCAGTGGCATATTCACATTGATGATTTCATCCCTCACCACTCACTACCACCATGGCGCCGCTTGTCGACAATGCGCAAATCAAGCAGGCCAGCCTGCACAACCCGCTGCCGCTGCAGCTGCACACATATGTCTGGCCATTTTTAATCCTGTGGCCCGCCTTCTCCGCCCTCTATCTCTCGTCGACACGCTATGAGCGGTACATCCAGTCTTCGGAGTGGACGTTTGTGTGGTGCGCCTCCATCTTCACTCTGCAGAGCCTGTTCTGGCTCATGACCAAATGGAACGTCAACCTCAGAAGCGCCTTCACCACCACCGCGGCTCGTGATGTGCGCAGTGCACAGCTCATCAAGCTCCAGCCCGTGGCCAACGCTGGCGCCGCCGACATTGTCCCCCTGGTGCGCGACAACGTGGGCGGCCGCCAGAACCTCTCGTTCCTCTTCCAGAAACGCCGTTTCCTCTACGACGCCGACAAGGGCTCTTTTGCCCCGCTCTCCTACGCCCTCGACGCCGAGCCCAAGCCTCAGCTCGCCACCTTCCAGCAGACCCAGGGCCTCGTCTCTCCGGCCGAGATCGAGCGGCTGCAGCAACACTATGGCGACAATTCCTTCGACATCCCCGTCCCCTCCTTCACCGAGCTGTTCCAGGAACACGCCGTGGCCCCCTTCTTCGTCTTTCAGATCTTCTGTGTTGGCCTGTGGATGCTGGATGAATACTGGTACTACTCGCTGTTCACTCTCTTCATGCTGGTCGCTTTTGAGAGCACCGTCGTATGGCAGCGCCAGCGCACGCTCAACGAGTTCCGTGGTATGAGCATCAAGCCCTACGAGCTGCTCGTCTACCGGCAGAAGAAATGGCAGGAGATCACGAGCGACAAGCTGCTCCCGGGCGATGTGGTCAGCGCCTGCCGGACCAAGGAGGACTCGGGCGTGGCATGCGACATGCTACTTCTCGAAGGTTCCGCCATCGTCAACGAAGCCATGCTTTCCGGGGAGAGCACACCCGTGCTCAAGGAATCTGTTCAATTGCGTCCTGGCGACTCCCGCATCGAGCCCGAAGGCCTGGACAAGAATGCATTTCTGTGGGGAGGCACCAAGGTTCTACAAGTATCCCACGGCAATAACGCTGAAGACGACATTGGCACAGTCAGGAGGCTCTCGTCAGGAGTGCCCCCGCCACCAGACAAGGGTGCTATCGCCGTCGTAAGCAAGACTGGGTTTGAGACGAACCAAGGCAGTCTTGTCAGGACCATGATCTACGCCACTGAACGCGTTTCTGCTAACAATGTAGAAGCCCTTCTCTTCATTCTCTTCCTCACTATTTTCGCCGTTGCCGCTTCTTGGTATGTTTGGCAAGAGGGTGTCCGACTAGACCGCCAACGCAACAAGCTTCTCCTTGATTGCGTCTTGATCGTTACCAGCGTTGTCCCACCCGAATTACCCATGGAGCTTAGCTTAGCTGTCAACACCAGTCTTGCCGCGCTAAGCAAGTACGCCATCTTTTGCACAGAGCCTTTCCGCATCCCTTTCGCTGGCCAAGTTGATGTTGCCTGTTTCGACAAGACTGGCACTCTTACAGGCGAGGACCTAGTCGTCGACGGTATTGCCGGGCTATCCCTCGGTCAAAAAGGTGTCAATGCTAGCCCCAATGGTGCGCACGTCGACCTCACCAAAGTGACTGATGTCGGAACGGATACCACTCTGGTACTTGCTACAGCCCACGCCTTGGTCAAGCTAGACGAGGGCGACATCGTCGGTGAGCCTATGGAGAAGGCAACTCTCCAGTCCTTGGGTTGGAAGGTTGGTTCCAGGGACACGCTGACTGCCGCTACTACCACTGCGAAATCCCATGCCGAGCTTGTACAGATCCGTCGCCGATTTCAATTCTCATCCGCTCTTAAACGCCAGAGCTCTGTCGCCACCGTCATTGTCCATAACAATAAGACAGGAAAAAAGATCCGCAGTACCTTTGTAGGTGTCAAAGGTGCGCCAGAAACGATTAGGAAGATGCTCGTAAATACACCGCCCAACTATGAGGAAACATTCAAGCACTTTACCAGAAATGGTGGCCGAGTGCTTGCTCTCGCCTACAAATATCTCTCCGAGGAGGGCGAATGGGGCCAGAACCGCATCAATGACCTAAAGCGCGAAACTGTCGAATCAGACCTGCACTTCGCTGGCTTCCTCGTCCTCCAGTGCCCACTGAAGGACGACGCCAAAGAAGCCGTACGCTCATTGAACGAATCAAGCCACCGTGTTGTCATGATCACCGGCGACAACCCATTGACGGCCGTGCACGTTGCTAAACAAGTCGAGATCGTTGATCGTGATTGTTATATCCTTGATGCGCCCGAGAATGACGACTCCGGTGAGAAGCTTGTCTGGCGCAGTGTGGATGATAAGACAAATATCCCCGTTGATCCTCAGAGCCCCCTAGATGCCGAGATTTTGAAGAGTAAGGACATATGTGTAACTGGATACGCTCTCTCGAAGTTTTTCGGCCAGGTTGGATGGAAGCAAATTCTGCGATACACTTGGGTTTACGCACGCGTCTCGCCAAAGCAGAAAGAGGAAATCTTGCTAGGTCTCAAGGATTGTGGTTATACCACGCTCATGTGTGGTGACGGTACAAACGATGTCGGTGCGCTCAAGCAGGCTCACATAGGCGTTGCTCTACTCAACGGCACCCGCGATGACCTGGAAAAGATTGGCGAGCACTTCCGCAACACGAAGATGAAGGAGGTCTACCAAAAGCAATGCGAGTTAATGAAGCGCTTCAATCAACCTGAACCACCCATCCCGGTCATGATTGCCCACCTATACCCACCTGGCCCTACTAACCCACATTACGAGAAAGCCATGGAGAGGGAGGCCAAACGCAAGGGTTTGGCACCGCCTACGGAAAATGGTGTATCCAATGGATCCGCTGGAGCGGTCACACCTGCGCAACCACAGGCGAATAATCAACAAGCCGCACAGAACATGATGGCACAAATGCAGGAGAAAATGATGATGGGCGAGTTGGACGAACTAAGCAACGAGCCGCCTACTATCAAGCTTGGTGATGCCTCTGTAGCCGCTCCCTTCACGTCGAAACTTGCTAATGTTGTTGCCATTCCGAACATCATTCGGCAAGGGCGATGTACGCTTGTTGCTACGATTCAGATGTATAAGATTTTGGCACTCAACTGCTTGATATCTGCCTACAGTTTGTCCGTGTTGTACCTTGATGGTATCAAGTTTGGGGACGGTCAGGTCACCATTTCGGGCATGATGATGAGCGTGTGCTTTTTATCCATCTCCCGCGCAAAGGTACGCTTCTCCGCTCTATTGTGTTATTCCCAGAAGCTGACAACCATTAGACTGTCGACACTCTCTCCAAAGAGCGACCACAGCACAACATCTTTAACACATACATCATAGGTTCCGTCCTTGGTCAATTCGCAGTTCATATCGCCACGCTTATCTATGTGTCTCAATATGTTCAACGCGTGGAGCCAAAGGACCCCAATCCCGATCTTGAAAAAGAGTTTGAGCCTTCCCTGCTCAACTCAGCCATCTACCTCCTCCAGCTAATCCAGCAAATATCCACCTTCGCCATCAATTACCAAGGCCGCCCCTTCCGGGAATCCATTCGCGAGAATAAGGGCATGTATTGGGGCCTTGTCCTCGTATCTGGAGTCGCGTTTTCTTGTGCCACGGAATTCATTCCAGAGCTCAACAACAAACTTCGTCTCGTCCCCTTTACTTCTGACTTCAAATATATGATTACTGGTGTCATGGTTCTCGACTTTGGCGCATGTTGGCTTATTGAAAAAGGGCTCAAGTGGGGGTTCAGAGATAATAAACCAAAGGATATAGCGTTGAGACGACCTGACCAATTGGAAAAGGAGTATGCGCGCAAGGCAGAGGAGGAGAAGGAGGCACAGAGGAAGAAGAATGAGGAACTAGAGGAGAGAGCAAGGGCGTTGGGAATTAAGATATAAGAGACCCGGATAATCGGCTTCTATTGTTGTTGTGCATAGCGTGTTGGGTTGATAGATTCACACACATGGTACCGGCCCGAAGTAGGTCCCATAACACAGTTCACATCTTCTCTTATTCCGTTGTGTTTTGCATGTGAAGGCACGACCACTTAAAACAATGGAGACCTACCGTTGCCGCAGTTGCGTTCTTTACGCAGCGCCAAGAGACAAACGCTATCCACGGCAGCTTCACCACTACAATCTCACCTCCATTACACTAAATCTCTCAACTATACCAGACTTTCAATCTCCATCCCGTACATATCATTTTGTCAAATCAAACAAATCTGCATCAAAATGTCATCGGACAACACTTTCGACCCCAACACTGAGCTTGCTGACCTTGGTCGTACTCGCTTCGACCACGACACGGCCCAAATCACAGACCGAGATTCTTCGCTTCATTATAGCAATCCCATTGCCTTGCGTCAAGGTCGTGCACCAAAAGGCCTAGAGAGTCAAGTGTTTGCGTGGAGCACCTTCAAGTACACCACAGATGAGGCTGATCATCGCGAAGAGCTCAAGGGGGACTTGCACGAGGGCCAGTTACATCGCCAAAACCGAGCGGCAAGAGGAGAAGATTGCCAGGGTAGGCCAAGTGCACAGGAACAGGGACAGGGACAGGGACAGGGACAGGGACAGGGAATGGTGGATGCGCTGTGTGCGGGCCGCAAGGGCGAAGGAAAGGTGCGTCCTGTTGCGAAAGGGTGCTCAGAAGGCTGCGACAAGAGTGCCTTTTGGGATGAACCCATTGTTTGAGCTAGAATTAGCGACGGGATATTCGTCTTTTCAAAAATTTAGATGAGCTTCTACTTGAGTTTCATCTTGCTTTCGTGTCACAGTAGAAGTAGGGGCAGGATGCTTCAGTAAAAGCTTACTCATTATAGAGCGGTATATCCAATAAAATTTTCCCAACGCAAAACACACATAATCACAGAGTCTCTCTAAAGTAAACGGAAGCTATGAGTTCTAGTACGAACCTCTATTCGACCATTTGTAGAGCAAAACGAGCAAGCACAGGACACAGAAGAAGTGGCGTTGAAGCTCCGCTTCTTTGCAGTGTTTGATTGATTGCCACACCAGTTCGCCGGCTCTTTTTGTAGAAATGAAACCCGGGACAATTACCTCGTTACATATATCGCCACCGTCTCTGCTTACCATGATCTGCCGTGGAGGTTAAAGATCCCTATATATATATATTTTTTGAGGTGGGGGGAATTCCAGTGACGCCCTGTTAATCTTAGCCGCCTTTCACACCAGAAGAGAACACATAGATTGTGTCCAACAACCAATACCTTCCTGTAATAACATGTGGGGACGCTCTCCAAGATTCTAGAAGCCTCCTTATGGTGGTAGTTATCGTCGAGGCTAAGACCATGGTTAGCATATGCTGCGACCAGTGCGTTATGAGGCTGATAAAAATGTTGGCCGTGGCAAACCAATACTCCCGCGAGTTCTTCGATCCGTTTTCCGAAGCAAGCCTTTCCAAAGCTTCTCCATTGTGCCGTAAAGAGGACTTTGATGCCGACAGGTATCCATTGGCCAACCAACATTTATTATAGGTGCACACAACCTGGGAAGATGTGCTTCGTGTGCGGATAGGCGCTGGATCGTATCCATATAATTCTAGACAATTTAAATTCGACCTACAGATTCAACTGATCCTTATTTTATATAGACTTCAAGCTTCGATTCATAATAACCAATAGTATGATAGAAAATCGTTTGGTTCCCGTTCAAATTCATGTGAATAACGCGCGACTCAACTCTAGAATGATATTGGAAAATATTGCATCGTTCTTAGTTAGCAGCGCTAGTAGTATAGCGGAAAACGCTCAACTAATAATAGTGAATAGATCGTTCTATAGGCTATGTAAAAAAGGTTATCTGGTTATTCTTTGTCCCCGATCATATACTGGTGGTACCTTTCATGAGAAAGCGTAAATACTATTGCCATTGCTATTGCCCTTCTTTATTAGTTGACGATGAAAAATATTGTATTTAGTCCTAACAACATATTTTGTATCCGTTTTGGGCTGCTTGGATAAGTGTTTTTACTTGAGCGACAGAGTGTATGTAGTGTTGAATTCTGCTTTAGGGTAGCCCATAGTGTGCCAACCTTCACTGTGCTTAGGCATTGTAGTAGACCTAGGCATAATGAGTTTGAGAATGATGCCGCCATGCCCTAGACATTTCATACGTGTGGATTGTCCAAGTGTCTTTTTACAAGAAATGCAGATGAACAAACTTTTGGGTAGCCATCGGCGTATATAAGTGAGCCCATGATTTTACATGAAATGTGCGTTTTCTCGTCTATAACGCCTATGTGTGTGCTTAGGTATAATCTGTGACGAGATATACTTGGGGGTTTGAGACTTTGTAGTCATAGGTTACCAGTTGACTAAGAGTAATATTCTCCGCATTCTAGCAAGACCACGATATCTTATGCTTCTTTCTGACGCGGCTTCATCCCGTCTCGATAGAAAACACGACTCATTTGTCGCTGTATGAAGAAAGTCACTATGGGGCCAACCCGCAACGGTTGGCATCATGTTCACGGTAGACGATTACGTTTGTCCATGCGATGAGAGCCATAAAAAGTTAATTGCCGGGAATCATACCAAGTAGTTGACTGTACTACATTCAACAATATAATCTATAGAGACTTGCCCGTGCAACATCTCTGGTCCACACACATCACCCGAAGGGGATGTGTAACACTACCTAGGTAACGCCCACGCTATGCGACAAAGGAAAGAAAGGTATATTTACAAGAAGATGCTGCAACATGCAGCGATTGGGTATTGTAGCAGGACAGTATTGAAATATTCGGACAAAGGAAATGCCGGGCGATGATGTGAAATGTCGGTAGTGTTGAGGCGCGGTGGGGCTGGAGCCGGGTGGGTGGTAAAGATCCGAGCTGCCACTGTTTCGAAACTCGGCAATGCGCTGTCAGGCTGCATTGACGCATGTGTCTCGGACTCTAAGGGCCTGACGATCCACGCGGCCGTGGACGCGGCATCGTTGGATTCCCCGCTCTCAATATTCGGTCCAATGGCCAGCCTCGCCAACCTTCTCGAACTCGGTCTCCCTCATGACGCGCCGTCGAGCACGCTCCTCGCGACCAAAGCAGCAGAATAGACGCGCAAGACCACTACGTTTTCGTGGTATGAGGCCATCGTAGGGGCTCTCCTTAGAGGGTGAGCTGGAGGTGGTGGAAATGGGGCTGAGTGGGATGGTGGCATTGATGAAGATGAGGGAGTCATGATTGCGATGCCGTGTGTCGACGAGGGACTGGGGTGACACTTTGTCCGAGTATGGCGACGGCGTTGTCGGCGTGCTGGGATGGTTTGCTGGGAAGGTTGTATCAAGAGGAGAAAGAATTTGGCGGTTGGCTCGCGGTGAGCTGGGAAGGCCATAGGGTGAAAGTGGTGCAAGGTCGGCCATGGCTATGATTACACGTAAAACGGATGCGGTAGAGATTTGGGTTGGTGTCAATGGATGTTTATATCGAAGAGCGGGCTGGAAAGCGAGCTATGTTGGACCGCTTGGGTAAGAAGTAGATTGACAAAACGAAACAACGGAGAGAAGTAAGTAGATATGTAGATAATTCAAGGAGGTGCACCGGGCATAGAGGAGGCGTAGATCAATTATGCCGGGCTAGGCACAAGGCGACTCAAGTATATGTATACATCAGGCGAGGCGTCATTGTTGCCCGCTAAGGGGGGGCCGCCGTACAATCAGCCGGGGGGGGCGGGGCTCCGTGAAGCCCGCCTCCATGACCGTGCTTGATTACTGTCGGAAGCCTCAGCTGGTGTCGGCCCTCTTCGCCAACCACGGGCCATGTGTTGATGAGTTTGCAACATGAATCCAGCTGATTTCAACACATGTGTGTGCTCTGAGTGCGTCACTGCATGGACTTGAAACCAGACCATCTTGAAGCAGGCAAGGCCGGGTGCTCCCCCAGAATCAAAACGGAATCCCGAGAAACGAGGCGGCAAGGTCTCTCGTTGGACCTGCTCGTTTGGTTTCCTGACGGCGCCCCTTGAGACGTTGGAGATGTCGCACGTTTGTTCCAAACTCAGGCCGGCTAACTGAATTTGACCGCCACAAAGGGGCCGACCCTGACCTTAAGAGAAGCATGATCCCCTCTGTCGTTGCCCGCGGGCAAGTCTTTGTGTTTATGCCGACACTCACGAGCATTCATGTATTTGGAATGCAGTGCGCGTTCTTCTAAGCCGTCGGCTGCCAACGTAAGGGTGTTGCGCTGCGTCTAGCACTATCCTATGCCGGACATTTGCGCAAGCTGCTTCGCCGCTTTGATCTCAAGGGCGGAGGATTGTCATCGTCCGTCGCAATTTGGGCAGCAGTTGGTCAGAGTAAAGTAGGTTTGCGGCATGGCACGGCCAACCATTGAATAAATTAAGGGCACCTGCTCGCCTGCGTTTGTTGCGGCGGCGGAACTGCTTCGTCGCTGGGTGGAAATTGCCTGCCGGACGCCAGTCAGGAATTGAATTCCACGAGCCCGTCACCTCGTTGCAGCCATCGAGGCAGACCGCCATGGACACACGGAGATGACTAGGCAGCTAGGCCAGGCTTGAGGTGTTGGTGTTGGTGTCGGTGTTGCAACCTCGTCTTCAACTACCTACTTAGGCAGGTATTCTGCGATTTCTCTACATGGGTATACTGCTACAAACTATTCAACGAGCTGCTTTAATATGTTCCATCTTGGAATCAATTCTATGCATGCAACTCCACTCATCAAGATAAAGTTCTTGCACCAGGTTGACACTACCAAACCACTTCTCGCCAAGGCCGGCACCGGGAAGATCTGGGTTGATTTTCAGCGCTCTGGCATTACCGCCGGCCGCGCCATACTGTTCAAAGTGCCTCAAGCTATCAATTGCCCATAACATTTGCTCATCGTCCTTATACGACTCCTTCAGCCGTGCGCGGCGGACTTGCTTGCGGATCTCAGCCTCGGCGGTGGGCCAGGGTAGCGGATAGTCAGCGGGATTCAGTTTTTCGCCTTTTGCTAGTCGTGCCTGGTTTACGCATAGCTGCTTCGCTGTCTCTGATTGCCAGGCATCTCTCAAGGCAAGGACCTGCTCATGTTCGCGATAGAATAGCTGCAACATCTCTCTCCACTCGAACTGTATCTCGCGTTCCTCAATATTGATTTTTACATTTGGGAGAGCAACGTCGTTCACCAAACCGCCGATGTTAATGATATAATGTGGCATCTCAGGCTTCCATTGATCCACGTTCTCTTGCCATCGACGCATTGTCTGACTGAACTGCTTGTCCGCCTGTCTGCCTTTGAGATTGCTGTCGCACACAGTGGATTTTGGTCGCTTATCTTTGAACCATACCACGCTCTTGTCACCGCATCTGCCTAGTCGATCAAATGTCACGGGCACTTCGGGGCGCTTGCTCTTCCCGCCGAGATTGTACTTCTCCAGCTGGAAGTCTATGTGTATATCAACCAGAAAATATTCGGAAAAAGCGTGCTCAGCGCAGGCACGAAGGGCTGGTGATATGCGACGGCATACGGTCCAGAGATGGGCGAGGTCGGTGTGGTGACTGAAGACATTGATCCATACTTCTGGCGGCAACGAGGGGCATTTAGGTTCGGCGATGCGCGGCTGGGGCATTGTCCCAGATGTCAGCTTTAGATTTTGGTTGCTCCGTGGAGCTACTATAACCCTCGGCCACAAGAGGAGTCTTGTCTAGGAAAGTGAAAGATGGAAGCCTGTTGGTAGGCTATCATGACGAGTCAAGTTCGTATGATATAAGCATAAGCATGAGTCGTGCCAAAGCTGCCACTTTGTGCATTTGGCACCGTGGCACTCTACGTAAGTTGACTAGAAACTCTTTTTTCTAATATTCAAATCTTCGCCTCAAATTTTCCTTGTGAGTTAGCGGTGTGTCGTCAGTGTTTGGATGAAACACGCTCTTAGTTATTGGTAAATATTAACTAATATTTATACACACTGCTGAGGTAGACCCCTTTACATGTTCTTATCACTAAATTCCGAGGTACTGCTACTATCAGCAGCTTCTGGGTGTTCAAGGGCATGCATCTGCATAGCTGCATACGACTTGGTGCTATAGGCTTGGAGTTCAATCTCAGCCTGTACCTTTTGGCTCGATTTTCTGGGTTCACTCTTCGACGAGGCAGTACTAACCTCGCCAGAACGAAATGTGGTGCTAAATGATCGCTTCGATTGACCATACGGCTTCGCGTTCGCTGGTATTTGTTTGTCAAATAGCTTTGTGGCAGAGAGTGGCTTTCGATAAGTTTCCCACACTGCACGGTATTCAATAGAATTTCTCCAGTTATCGGGCATTGTGATAACTTTTGTGTTAAGATCTAAATCGGTCGGTCGCTCATCACTGTTTATTATTGGGGTCTGGTTTTTCATGCTGGAGTCCATTCCAAGCATATCCCATAGGGCATCTTCGTCCTGCCGGCTCGCATCTTGATCAAAGTCTTCGAGCGTACGATCAGGGTACATAAACTCATTACCTACTGGTGTGAGTGGTATACTTGTATATTTACCAGTAGCATCTCTGGGCGGGAAGACACGGTGTCGTTTAGAGCGTGGTTGCTCGTGGCCGTCTGACTGCTCGGAAGTTGCTGGATCAGCAGTATCGTCGGGGCTGGTAATCGCATAAGGTCCTGCAGAATCTGAAAGCGTGGGGCTCTGCAGTGGTAGAGGCGTGCCGCGTCGCGTAGATCTCGATTTGAAGCTCTCAGGTTTGACTGAGGTCCTTGACTCTGTTGCAAACCGCTTATTAATATTCTGAGCAGGGCCCAAGATGCGTTCACATTCATCCCAGGGTACGTCTCTCCTACGCTTACCCTCGGGAGTATTCTCCCAGGTATACACTCTCAAGTTGCAACGTCTTGGGGCGAACCTCCACCTTTCGCTTCCATTTCGCTTCATACCTAGGACGTCGATTGCAGTGCGTACGTCTCGCTTCCTCACAAACGGTTTCACTGCATTCTTGGTGCGGCGACGTTGCGATCTCAGCCTCGAATTGGCCTGAAAGATGGCAGTTTGCACTAAACGTGTGGTAACAGACACTACAAGCTTGTGCAAGTCATTGAATGCCGAGCGGTATATTGAAGGATGAGCACCGAGCTCTGACGTATATTCGGTCCAATGTGGCCAGGGCGATGGTATGTCGGGCGAGCGATTCATGAATATATGATCAGACATAGTGAGCATGGCTAGAGGGTGAAGCAAGTCTGCTTCTGGAATGGCCGCAAGTACAGACAGTTCCTCAGCACCCTCAGTCTGGGTATTGGAGACAGTGGGATCTTGTGACATCGAGCTGGTCTTGGTCTGCGACTTTTGATGTTGGGACTTCTTCTCCAGATATACGCACTGGACTTTGGATCGCCTACAGTTTGTGCAAGGCGTTGCACGGTCGCACTTTCTCTTGCGTGTCTTACAAGAAATGCAGGCGCTAGCAGGTCAGCATGAATAAGAGAAATGTAGAAGTGCGGGAACGCACCCGGCGACAGTCCTGCCAATCTTGTTTGTCTCTACTCCTTGCGGGACAGATGCAGTTTTAGGGCGAACACGGCCGTCTATATGATCCTCAATGTCCTGTGCTATAGCTGGCGTAATGAGCCAATAGGCGCCGTACCGAGATTGCTCGTGGGCAGCCTCGAGCTTCTCTTGGTACCAAGCCAGGGCGTCACTCGCTCCATCCAGTGCTTTGTCGCACTCATTGCTAATGTCGAAAGCGGCGGGCACGTCACGCAGCCTCAGATTTGCGTTGCCTTTGCTGGCGGCAGCATCCTGCAGAAGAAGGAGAAAGTCACGTATTTCTGCTACTGTCTTGGTGCTGACGGCTCTCGCAATCCCAGGAAGATCGTCTCTGCCGAGGCGGTCGAGAGCGGCAAAGAATACAATCTGTTCATTAGTTGACCAGTGTGACGCCCCAACCTGATTTTGATAGTGTTTTATCGCACCGCCAGTGTCGAGGCGCGAGGCGATATGGGCAACATGGTTGTTGAAGAGGAGGCGGTAGCCGTTGTTGTAGGGCACCTTTTCCGGGCGTTTGCCGGTGAGTTTAGGCCGAGGTCGTTTGTAAGGGCGTTCGGTAGTCGTGATAGCAGCGCCCTTGTCGTGCTGGGTATATGTGGAGTTCATGGTTGGCGGTTGTCCTGGCTGCTGTTGATGTTCAAGGGAAAAAGCACATGGCGTGGCGGGATTAGGCGGAGTTAAGGCCATAACACGACAACACGTGATTGTCAACGTGACTTGGCGACACTTTCGCCCTACCCCCGTCCCACCCCCACCATTGTCCTCGTCCCCATCGTCCCATGTTGCGACTTTTCTCCCGCCATGCGCCGCTGAAGACCCGCCATGTAGTTGCTAGACACGCATCCCGGCTGCAGGCGCCGCCTATCAAACTGCGCGAGTACCAGGAAGAATGCATCCAGGCAGTCCTGTCCTACCTTGATGCTGGCCATAAACGGCTGGGCGTGTCGCTGGCCACGGGATCCGGCAAGACGGTTATCTTCACTCACCTCATCGACCGTATCCCCACAGCCGGCAAGGCCTCGCAGACGCTCATCCTCGCCCACCGCCGCGAGCTCGTCCAGCAGGCTGCCAGCCACTGCTGCCTCACCTATCCAGACAAACATGTGGATATCGAAATGGGCGCCAACCATGCTTCTGGAGCCGCCGACATCACCGTTGCTTCCATCCAGAGCATCACATCCGGTGACCGACTGCTCAAGTATGACCCCCGCCGCTACAAGCTGGTTCTGGTAGACGAAGCCCACCACATTGTCAGCAACACCTATCTCCACGTGCTGAACCACTTTGGCCTTCGCAACGCCGCTGACTGGACCACCACATCCGCCCCTGCTCTGGTCGGTGTGTCGGCCACTTTTTCGCGCTTCGATGGGTTAGCTCTTGGCGCCGTGATCGATCATATTGTGTATCACCGTGATTATGTCGATATGATCGAGGAGAACTGGCTGTCTGATGTCGTCTTCACCACTGTCAAAATAAATGTAGACCTGACTAAAGTAGCCTCAGGAGCCAATAGTGACTTCCAGACTGCTGCTCTCTCTACCATCATTAATACTGATAAAAATAACGAATTGCTTGTTCAGACTTGGACAGCCAAAGCAAAGGGACGTCAGTCAACTATCGTCTTTTGTGTGGACCTGAGCCATGTCTCCAATCTTACCGCAAAATTCCTCGCACATGGCATTGATGCTCGTTACGTCACTGGAGATACGCCTGCCCGACTCCGCAGTGCCAAAATCGAAGCCTTCCGCAATGGTGATTTTCCTGTACTACTAAATTGTGGAGTCTTTACCGAGGGCACTGATATCCCCAACATCGACTGCGTGCTTCTTGCTCGGCCGACCAAGTCACGCAATTTGCTTGTTCAAATGATCGGACGAGGCATGCGGTTACACAAGGGTAAAGAAAACTGTCACATCATCGACATGGTGGCAGCCTTTAGCAGTGGCGTTGTTTCTACACCTACACTATTTGGTCTGGACCCTGCTGAAATCATAGAACAAGCAGATGCGAAGAGCTTGCTAGTACTCCAGAAGATGAACGCTGCCGAAAATCTGCGTAAGCAGCATTTTGCAGTGTCTGAGGCAAAAGATGCTGCGGGGAAATTGCCCGGTAGTATCAACTATACCGACTATGACTCTGTTCACGACTTATTGGCAGATACCTCCAGCGACCAGTTCATCCGCAACTTGAGCCCGAATGCCTGGGTCGCCGTTGGAGAAAACAGATTTATCTTGACCTCGAAAAATGGCAATTATCTTGTCATCGAGCCCCTGGAGAAGGCAGAAGGGAGCTTCAGAGCGAAGTATTACTGGAAGCTACCGGCAGCGAAGAAAGTCAAAAGCCCGTACGGCACCCCTCGTACTGTCGCCGAGGGCGAGTCGCTCGAACATGCTGTACATGCTGCAGATACCTACGCTGCGGACGTTTTTGAACACATGTGGATCGCAAAAAATCAACGTTGGCGTAGAAGTCCCGCTTCACAGGCTCAGCTGGATTTTCTTAACAGGTTTCGCCTAGAAGAAGACCAATTGAAACCTGGAGATCTTTCCAAGGGTAAAGCAGGTGACATGATTACACGGATGAAGCACGGTGCTAAGGGTCGCTACGAAAAAGCGACAGCCAGACAGAAGGGTGAACAGCGAATGATCGCACGCGCAGAGAACATGCAGCAGCGATTAAAGGGTCAGGTTGAAGTTGGGCCTGTCAAACAACTATCACTAGGCTTGACTCAGAAAGAGAAGATGCTCAGTTGATTGCGCAAGTATTCCGTCGTGATGTCCCGTACTCTAGTCGAGGTGTACTTTCTTGGCATCTCTATCAGAGTCTTACGAGCCGATTTCCATTGCCGGTATGCTTATGGTCGCGACCTTGTGATACAGTGTCTGTACATTGTTGAGTGGTACTTTGGTGTTTCGACGAGCAACGCGTTGAAGTAGAAGTGACAGCCACCACAACACAGAAACGGTTACAGAAAAACCTGACAGACCGGAATGTATACCGAAAACCACGGATTCTATATCTAAATGGACTCCTTTTTGGACTTCGTATATAAAAGGAACTTGCTCACGACTGTGGGCTATGGGATAGATCGTGGATGGAGAGCTTGGAGCGAAGGCTGAAGCCGCGCAACGCCCAGCTGGCAAGCCACAATGCAATCCCGAGGGACTAGATGGCAGCACACGCATTTCATCTGTCGCTATGCATACTTGAAATGCTAAGATTCCCGGATGAGTTGTTCGTTTTACATTGAATCAATATCGCAAACGTGCAATGGATTTACACAGGCAAGACAATAAAGTTTCACTGCCATATACTCCTAGAAATAGCCAGCAGCCTTGAGCCCCCACACGGCAAGTAACTCGACTTCACCTAGCCAGCAGTGCCAGGTTGATGTTGACACATTTCTCGCATTCGCCACTTGTATCTTTGCGCTAGGCCGAAAGAAGCGGTAAAGATAAGGTCGCATGCGGCCGGCGAATGTAATGTCAACTATCGTAATAATCCCCATGCTTTGTGTTTGATTGCGACCAGGAACATGAAGGTACGCGGGATTTAATCATATCTCCACAGATCAGGTCAGATTTCCGCGGACCCAGGCTTCCAAAGCTGATGTTCGTCGTGCGCCTCGGTTTCTCCGATCGTCATGGATAATGGTGCACAATGAGGAAGATAACGTAGACCGCTGTAGCTCCACTCTACAGTGTAGAGCAAGCATTTGGCTAGGCGGTGGGTCACCAACTCCTTGCACCCCGATCCGACTGCCACCATAAGATTTTGTGCAACCTCATTTGATTCTTTACCTACTCCAAGCACTGTCAGTCAACGCTATCGCTATTGCATCATCTAAGCCCACAATCTTTGCATGGTCCCTCTTTCCTACAACTTGGCCAGCCGTAGCATCGCTATACTTACCCACCATGAGCGTAGCCACACAGCGTGCAAGTGCATTGCCCATTTCTCCTCGATTTGAGCAACAATCGGAAACAAAAACTGCATCGAATTCGACACATCTTCCACCTACGCCACCTGAAACCGTTGTTGGCGATGACGGCGGGTCAGTCACATCGTCATCTGACCCTGAATTTGCCCTTCCACCCCCATCGGCAAACCCAACAAAAGTTTTGGATGTCGACAAGCCTACGCCAGATGCACATGTGCCACGAGACCCACGATTGATCCGACTCACAGGAGTACACCCTTTTAATGTGGAAGCTCCCCTGACTGCGCTGTTTAACGAAGGGTTCCTCACAAGTCCGGAGCTGTTCTACGTACGCAATCATGGCGCTGTTCCCCAAGTGCAAGACTCAGAGTGTCTTGACTGGGAGTTCTCCGTCGAGGGGTACGAAGCAACTTCCTTTGCCCTGTCGATCAAATAAAGGCTGACAAAGGTGTAGTCTTGTAGCAAACCCCCTCAAGATCACGTTACGGCAATTGATAGATGAATATGAGAATGTGACATACCCTATCACACTTGTCTGTGCAGGGAACAGGCGAAAAGAGCAGAACATTGTCAGGAAGAGCAAGGGTTTCTCATGGGGCGCAGCTGGCGTGTCAACTGCTCTATTCACTGGTGTGGTGATGAAGGATATCATCGAACGTGCGAAACCTTTAAGACATGCAAAGTATGTCTGCATGGAGGGCGCAGACAAGTTGGTACGTGTTTTCGTGGTGTGTAGCCATATCAATTTTACTAATGTCAATTCAAGCCAAACGGCTACTACGGCACTTCGGTGAAGCTAAATTGGGTTATGGATTCCAATCGGGGCATAATGCTCGCTCATGGAATGAATGGCGAGATGCTACGGCCAGACCATGGCAAACCACTTAGAGCAGTCATTCCAGGGCAAATTGGTGGACGGAGCGTAAAGTGGTTAAAAAAGCTGATAGTTACTGCTGCACCAAGTGACAACTGGTATCACATTTACGACAACCGAGTCCTACCGTAAGTGCATTACAAATCAGGGAGACAGGGGCTAATGGCATTTAGTACAATGATCGACCCAGACGAAGCAGCAAGGAACGCCAAGTGGTGGATGGATGAACGCTATGCAATCTACGACCTTAGCCCCAACTCTGCAATCGCCTTCCCAGCACATGATGAGAAACTAGATCTGGCATCGACTACAACAATGTATAACGTGCAAGGTTATGCTTATAGTGGCGGAGGTCGTCGCATAACCCGCTGTGAAGTCTCGCTCGACAAAGGTAGAACATGGAGATTGGCCAAAATTGACTACGCTGAAGACAAATACCGGGCCTATGACGACCGTGAATTATTTGGTGGCCGTCTAGATATGGCTTGGCGCGAAACATGCTTCTGCTGGTGTTTTTGGAACCTGGACATCGCCGTCACCGAACTTAGTGATACGAACGATATTTTTATAAGAGCTATGGATGAGGCTATGTGCATACAGCCTCGCGACATGTACTGGAGTGTGTTGGGGATGATGAACAATCCTTGGTACCGAGTCGTCATACACAGAGAGGATGGCAATTTGAGGTTTGAGCATCCTACACAGCCAGCATTAATACCGGGAGGATGGATGGAAAGAGTCAAGAAATCAGGTGGTAATTTGATTAATGGATATTGGGGTGAGAGAATTGAAGGTGAAGAGCCGCAACATGCTCTTGTCGAAGCTGTGAAAGAGATCAAGATGACGAAAGATGGTGTCGAGAATATAATCTCGATTGATGAGCTGAGGGAACACAATAGTGCTCAGAATCCATGGTTCGTTGTCAATGGCAGGGTATATGATGGTACTGAGTTCTTGGAGGGGCATCCCGGTGGCGCACAGAGTATTGTTAGTGCGGCAGGACTCGATGCCACTGACGAGTTCATGGCGATTCGTGAGTTGAGGCATCCACTGGTTTAAATCAAAGCTAACACCAGACAGACAGTGAAACAGCTAAATCCATGATGCCTGATTACCACATTGGCAACCTAGACGAAGCGTCTCGAAGGATACTTGCTGAAGCAGAACCTGTTCAAGAGTCTACCGAACCCCGGCCAATTTTCCTAGATTCACGCGTGTGGAATAGAGCTCTGCTCCATTCGAGAGTATCGGTATCTTGGGACACAAGAATATTCACCTTCAAGCTTGACCACGATGAGCAGGAGCTTGGATTGCCTACCGGGCAGCATTTAATGATTCGACTACGGGATCCAGTGACGCGCGAGGCCATCATACGCTCGTATACACCTATCTCTCAGACCACAAAGAAGGGGTACGTGGATGTATTGATCAAAGTCTATGCCGATACAAAAGACAGGGTAGGCGGTAAGATGACCAAAGCGCTGGATGCCATTCCAGTAGGCCATTGGGTCGATTTCAAGGGCCCAATCGGCAAGTTTGAATACCTCAGCAGAGGAGTTTGCGCGATTAATGGGAAGGAAAGAAGCGTGAAGAGGCTTTACATGATCTGCGGAGGTAGCGGCATTACACCCATCTTCCAAGTTCTACGGGCTGTCATGCAAGACAAGCATGACCCAACACATTGCACAGTACTCAACGGCAATCGGCTAATCGAGGATATACTCTGTCGGTCTGATCTTGACAGTTTTGCGCGAGACAATGAGGAGAAATGCAAATTACAGTATACCCTGACGCAAGGACCGGAAGACTGGGAAGGGCTAAGAGGCAGGATTGATGCCCCGCTTCTCCGGAAGCACATCCAAAGGCAAGGGGACGGTGGGAGCTTGGTGCTTATTTGTGGTCCTGAGGCAATGGAGAAAAGTGCACACAAGGCCTTAAATGAGCAGGGATGGAAAGACGAAGACCTGATGTTCTTCTGAGCTGGTGGCTCTCCAGGTACTGGCGTTGTGGTTGTCGTGAGAGGTTCACTGGGCATTAGGGCGTATCTTTTCACAAATCGAACCGCTGTATCAAGAACTTTTTTTTTTTCTGCTGGGCCTACAGTCCCTGTCTCTTCGTGGCGTGATGTACCGGAAGTATGAGGCTGAGAATCAGCATCTCCGCTGCATAAAGGGTGGTGATAAGGAGCTATGAGCTTAGCCGCATAAGGTCTAAATGAGCTTGGCATCGCTGGCTTCTCACACTTCCTTATCAGCCGGGCCCATGCGCGGTCCCACAACTCAGCCAGGTCTCGTCCCCACGGAGATGGCATGGCTCGAGGAAAAGCATGCATCATCTTACCCGTACTCTTGTCAATCTTCACACATGGCCATATATCAGTTGCAGCCTACTGCCATACATGTTGCTATCTCCGTCACTGCCGCGGGCGTTACATGATTGGACAATGTGATGGCCAACACTCACCGGGTGCCCTATCGCTACCGTGTGGGAGACGGCCTTCGTCATATGGTGTCTCACTATGTGCTTACCTAGTGGTATCTAGAGTTGCAGCTGCGGGAATTGTCGCGTCCACGGAGTTGTCTTGTGTTGCGCGCCTTTGCCCTTGACCTATCAATGTCATATGATTTGACTATCAATCGACCTACTTCCCTCCTCATTGACCGTTGGCTTGCTCTACCTTTTCTGCACTACCCACTGCAAAGCGAACACTTCGTTGTAGTTTGCTGATTGCGTATTTTACATTACCCTGACTCATGTGTTTTTGACTACGTTGAAGCAATCCACAATGGCTGACCCCATGCCAATCGTCACACATGGGATTGATCCGTTGTCGGGGGAATCACATTCGCCACCTGGAGAGCATGGAGTCCAGGCAACCTGGGGTTCAAAAGATGGCAACATCTCAAATGCAGAGTGGAACGACCCAGAAGCAAATACATTGCCTGAAAAGGTAGCGGGGCTGGAAAAAACAGGAGAGATCAATAGCGATTCTAAGCGGAAGAAAATCGTGGTTGTCGGCCTGGGCATGGTTGGCATTGCCTTTATGTACGCACTGAGAAACTTGTACCTGATAATCCGAGCTGACAAGCAATTAGCGAGAAACTCTTGAAGTATGACGTCAAGCGGAGAGAGTATGATGTTGTCGTCATTGGCGAGGAACCGCATTTGGCATACAATCGCGTTGGCCTGACTAGTTTCTTTCAACATCGCAAAGTCGAAAATCTGTACCTGAATCCGAGAGAATGGGTAAGCAACATATTTCCGTATTTCGAAGCCCACTAGCTGATTATTTGGATAGTATTCATCTATGCCAGAGGGCTCACTAAGCTATCATCTCAACACTACGGTAATAGAGATTGACTCAGACAAAAAAACCGTTACAACATTGTCAGGGGATATCGTTTCATTCGATATCTTAGTCCTTGCAACTGGATCTGACGCATTGCTACCACGCCATACACCTGGCCATGATGCCAAAGGTGTCTTCGTGTATCGAACTATTGAAGATCTTCAGAGATTGATCGAGTATGCTTCAACAAAGAAAGGTACTACGGGCGCTGTAGTTGGGGGCGGCTTGTTGGGCCTAGAAGCTGCAAATGCTATGATGGATCTGCAGGAATTTAGCCGGGTCAAACTCATCGAAAGGAACAGGTGGGTGTTGTCAAGACAGCTCGATGGTGATGCAGGCGGCATGGTCGTTGAGCAAGTTCGGGCCCTCGGCCTCGACGTCATGCTCAGCAAGAGAGTTGGTAGGATCCTGACGGACGAGGAAAACTACGTCAGGGGCCTTGTGTTTGAAGACGGCGAAGAGATGGAATGCTCTTGTATATGCTTTGCGATTGGAATCAAGTCCCGTGACGATGTCGCGAGGAAATCAGGCATCAAGTGCGCTGACCGAGGCGGCGGCATCGTGGTAGGATCCGATCTCACAACTTCAATGCCGGACATTTATGCCATTGGAGAATGCGCAAGCTGGGAAAACCAAACTTTTGGGTTGATTGCACCGGGCGTGGAACAAGCAGACGTTCTAGCGTTTAACCTCACGCAAGCGAAAGCACATGCTCCACGCAAGTTCAAGAGCCCGGATCTAAGTACGAAGCTCAAGCTCCTTGGTGTTGAGGTTGCCAGTTTCGGCGACTTCTTTGCCGACCGAGATGGACCTAAAAACGTGCCTGGACGACCACGAGTGAAAGAGCAGGGCAATACTAGTGTCAACGGAATAACAACGCGAGATAAAGTCAAAAACCTGACTGATGGGCCAGCTCCGCCTCCTGTTAAGGCGCTCACGTACAAAGATCCATTCCAGCAAGTGTACAAGAAATATTTGTTCACAATGGATGGGAAATATCTCTTGGGCGGCATGATGATTGGCGATACCAAGGACTATATTAAACTTGTTCCGATGGTCAAGAATCACAAGCCACTTGAAGTACCTCCAAGCGAACTTATTGTTGGAGCACAGAAGGGCGAGGACGATGGCGAAGATCTCACAGACGATACACAAATTTGCTCATGTCACAATGTGACAAAAGGCGATGTGGTAAATTCGGTAAAAGATGGGACCTGTAAGAGTATTGGGGACGTGAAGTCGTGCACAAAGGCCGGTACTGGCTGTGGTGGCTGCATGCCGCTTGTTCAGACTATCTTCAATAAGACTATGGCGTCCATGGGCCAGGAGGTTTCAAACCACTTGTGTCCCCATTTTGAACATTCGCGCGCAGACTTATTCAACATAATATACGTCAAAAACCTTCAAGACTTTTCGTCAGTCATGGGGGCTTGCGGCAAAGAGCCCGAATCATTGGGCTGCGAGGCGTGTAAACCTACCATTGGCTCCATCATCGCTTCGTTATATAACAAGCACTTGCTCGATTTAGATCGCCGAGGTCTTCAGGAGACGAACGACAGATTTCTTGCCAATATCCAGCGAAACGGTACATTTTCAGTTGTACCTCGCGTGTCCGGTGGCGAGATTACGCCTGAGAAACTCATCATCATCGGTACGGTTGCTAAGAAATATAATCTTTACACTAAGATCACAGGTGGTCAGCGTATCGACCTATTTGGTGCTCGAAAACAAGACCTACCTGATATATGGGAAGAGCTGATCGACGGTGGTATGGAGTCTGGACACGCGTACGCCAAGTCTCTGCGAACGGTAAAGTCTTGCGTAGGGACTACCTGGTGCCGCTTTGGTATTGGTGACAGTGTAGGAATGGCTGTGCGTTTGGAGGAGCGATACAAGTCGATTCGCGGGCCGCACAAAATCAAGGGTGGAGTCTCTGGCTGCGTTCGCGAGTGTGCAGAAGCTCAAAACAAGGACTTTGGCCTAATAGCAACGGAGAAAGGCTTCAATATCTTCGTTGGTGGCAACGGCGGCGCTAAACCACGACACTCAGAACTGCTAGCCAAGGACGTGCCACCAGACGATGTTGTCCCTATCCTCGACCGTTATCTCTCATTATACATCCGTACTGCAGACAAATTACAGCGAACAGCACGATGGATCGAGAACCTTCCTGGAGGAATCAAGTACTTGCAGGAAGTCATACTCGAGGATAAGCTCGGCATCTGCGCAGATTTAGAAAAGCAAATGGAGGACCTTGTCGGCACCTTCTTCTGCGAATGGACTGAAGTGCTCAAAGATCCTAAAAAGAGGTCCTGGTTTTCGCAATTCGCAAACACGTCGGAAAATATCAATGATACCATCGAACCAACGCAAGAGCGTGGACAAGAGCGTCCAAGCTACTGGCCGAAGGAGTCGGTTACAGAAGACTTCCAGGGGCACAAGTGGTCAGACCTTTCCTGGCAACCACTGGTCAAGGCGGAAGAGTTCCAAGATACAGACACGGGTGACAGCAGAGCCATCAAGCGCGGCGACACCCAACTAGCCGTATTCAAAGTTCGGGGCAAATACTACTGCACGCAACAGATGTGTCCTCACAAGCGTGCGTTTGTTCTGTCCGACGGACTCATTGGCGATGACGTAGCTAATAACAAACTCTGGGTGTCGTGCCCGTACCACAAACGCAACTACGAACTCAGTGGGGACAATGCAGGAAAATGTGCTAATGACGAGTCGGTTAATATTGCGGTATTCCCAATTGAGGAGCGGGACGACGGGTGGCTGTACGTGAAGCTTCCCAGCATTGAGGAACTAGACAGTGTCTTGGGCACAGAAAAGTTCAAGATTACGAAGAGCGAGGGTGAGGATCCGTTTGTGGCGTTGGATAAGAAACTAGAGCGGTTAAAGTTGAAGGGAAGAAAAGGGACGCAGGTGTCGCATCTCGAAGGCGGACTGGGAGAGAAGGGCAAGGCTAGCATGATTCTGAGTGGAGGAGAGAGGGGCGCTGGCGGACTGGAGTGGTGAGGTGGGAAAGTTGGTTTGGTTCTCATCGCAGATAGTGTATGACTAGGCAGCAGAATGTGAAAAAGACAACGACTCCGGTCCAGAAGATGCACTTGTCCTGCTTTGCTCGTCGCTCGACCATGCGAATGGTGTCGCCGCTGATGCCAAGGGTGTTGGCGACGGTATACAGGCGCCGCTGGGTGCCCTTGAGCATGTCGCGCTGTTGGCCCAGATCGCCAAGGACGGCCCTGCCGCGGTCGAGGAACTCGTCAAGCTGGTCCGAGGTGTGCTGGAAGAAGGCCTTCTCGCGCAGGACGTGGCCCTGGCGGTCGTAGTCGCCGCCGTCTGGCGCGCCGGCCGAGTATGGGTTGGGGCGGTAGGGGGCAGAGGGGTCGGGGGGCTGGGAGGGAGCAAAGGGCGAGTGTGAGTAGGCGGCGCTGCTGTTTGGCAGCGAATATGGGTTCTCTGGCGTGGCTGCGTGATGGGGACGACGGCCCATGAGTTCTGCGCGAGCCTGGGCGGTAGCTACTTGCTCGTTGGCGCCCTTGATACGCCGGAAACTGGCCCGGTACTCGTCCAGCTCGGCACGGAATGTCTTGAGGCGCTCAAACGCTTTTTCCTGCTTGTTCTGCACCGGCTCCTGCTTGGCCAGCTTGCCATAATCGTCTAGAGTGCGCGCAAACGTGGCTAGCGACGCATTCAGCTGTGCCTGCACGTGGGGAGATGGTGTTGCCGTGTCAGCAAGCTGATCTAGGTCCTTGCGGATCGACGTGGACTGCCGCAGGGCTGAATTGAAGAGGGCGTTCATGTTGGCGGTGCGAGGTGATAGCTTGGATCGATTCAAGGACATGAGGCTACTAGACACATTGCAGTATCGCGTGGCAGCATGAGCCTGGGCCACTTTAGACCGCGACCCCGTGACCTTGTGACTCGTGACCTTGTGACCCGTGACCTTACCCTCACACCCTCCTCACCATCCCTGACAACTAGTAACGCTCATGTCCTCCCTCGTCACCCCCTTCTCGCCCTCGTCGCGAGCATGTGATGCCTGGTTTTGTGCCGGTCTAGCCTCCTCGTATCCCAACACGGACGGCTCTGCCCGTCTGAGCCAACAACGCCTGTGCCGTGACCAGTACTTGCCAGCATGCCGCATCTTTCACGTGCCCCGTAAAGACAGCTCCAAAGCCGTGGAAATTGCCATTGATGACTGGAAAGACCCCGATTCTGGAGCCGCCAAAGACCAAGTCATGGTCTTCCAGCACAACGGTACCTTCATTGCCATCAATCATGTATGCGCTAGTCATATTACCCCTCCATATAGCAGGCTTTGACCTTTAAAATAGGAGTGTCCACACTCATCCTATCCCTTGTCCAACGGCACCCCATTTGACATTGAGGATTTCGGCGTAGTGCTAAGCTCTGGTATCACCTGTCCCCAACACGACTGGTCTTTTGATCTCCATACTGGAAAATCAGATCGTGGTAGCTACAGGCTTCAGGTCTGGGAAGTACAGCAACGCCCACGGGGTGCCACTCACGACGACACGGATATATGGGTAAGGCGGAAACAGAAGATTGGTTGAACATCTTGCACCTGCCGCATTGAGGCATGAGCTACCCTGTCGATAACATCACTAAACTTAGTATGCTACAGCTGCCGAGCCGCGCCGGCTGTCTGTCTTGAAAATATCCATGTGGAACTCGATTCTTGTTCACAGTACATGCAGCCCTCTAACTCGCACTGGCAGTTCGCTACAACCTCGGCTGCAGCAATCTATATGACGTCGTCGGGTCGGTGTATTAGGCAAACGCCTATAAGAGTGTAGTACCACGCAATAGGTTTTGCGCAGCAAATCTGAATTCATCATGATTTATTTCAAGTCAGCCATCATTGCCATCGCTGTTTCAACCTGTGTCTTATCACATGACGCACACCAACCCCTCTGTGGGCGGGACCTAGCACCTCCGATCGGTATCAATGATGAGAGCTACACGAATTGCGCTAATGCCGCATGGCCCCCCTCAAATGTCGGTGCCGAATTGATACCACAGGCGCCCGAAGAGGACGTCATAGCTATGTTAGGCGAAATTAGTCCTGCAAATGTCGAGGCCATTATCACCAAGCTCGTCTCCTTCGGCACTCGACATACGCTCTCCACCTTCAACAGTAGCACACGAGGAATCAATGCTGCACGAGATTGGATTGCATCGGAAATGCGAGGCTATGCGGAGCATAGCGAAGGTAGGATGACTGTTCAGGTTCAGAGCTATTTGCAAGGAATTGCAAACAGAGTGCCCTTCCCCGTCATCATATCCAACGTCGTGGCGACCATCAAGGGGAGCGAAACCCCAGAACGAGTGTATGTCATGACAGGGCACTACGACAGCCGAGTCACGAATCCAGTGAATTACGAGGCAGACTCGCCAGGGGCGAATGACGATGCTAGCGGCACAGCAGGTAGGTGCAGTGATAAGACAGCTCCAACCCTCTTCATTAATATGAACAGTTGCAATGGAACTCGCTCGTATCCTAGCGAAACGAAAACCAAAGTCCACAATCATCCTAGCAGCTGTGGCTGGTGAGGAACAGGGCCTCCTAGGCGCCGGATATCTCGCTAAGACACTCCAAAACTCGAGTACTAACGTAGAAGGCATGTTGAATTGCGATATCGTTGGGTCATCAACTGGTGATCGTGGACAAAAAGATCCATATACCATCCGTGCTTTCGCCCAAGGGCCGCCTCCAAACGAGTCAGCTGCCAGAGCTGCGCAACGGCTTCAGATTGGTGGCGAAAACGATAGCCCTGCTCGACAACTTGCCCGCTTTTCTGCTGAAGTTGCAGGCAACAGCGCCACAGGCATGAATATTGCCATTATTTACCGGCTCGACAGATTTCTCCGTGGTGGCGATCACACTCCATTCCTTCAAGCCGGATATCCTGCTATTCGATATACCGAGCCAAATGAGAACTTTGCCCATCAACATCAAGACGTCAGAACCGAAAACGGAACTGTGTATGGTGATCTTCTCGAATTCGTGGACTTTGAGTATACTGCCCGGGTTGGCAAAGTCAACCTGGCTACTATCTGGGCATTGTCAGAAGCACCAGGCCTGCCCCGGAACGTCACAATTGATACTACAGCTCTTGATAACGATACTAGGCTCAAGTGGATCGTGTCAAGCCATGTAAATGTAGCTGGATACGAAGTTGTCTGGCGACCGGTGACGGCCAGCTTATGGTCTCATGCAATAAACGTTGGCAAGGTAGGTAGCGTGACGCTTCCCTTGAGCAAGGACAACGTAATCTTTGGTATTAGGGCGGTTGGCACAAATGGATACAAGAGCCCAGCCGTATACCCATTCCCTGGTTAAAACTTGTTGCTTATCGAATATTTACGCTTTAAATTTAAGTAAGCTGGGCACTAAGACCCAGTCGGCGAAAATTTCCGGGAGCCCATTGTCATTGCTTGAGAACAAAGGTTCCCTCAATTCTGAGTTAGTCGTCGTTATGTAGCGAAGGCAAGTCGAAGCTAGTCCGATACAGCGAAATCATCTCCTTTACTACCGCCAGGAATAAAGATACATAGTGAGGGCAGTGTCGTGTCTATTCAACGAAATTATTCACCGATCAGTATATTGGGCTTATGTCCGTCCCGGAAAGTGCCGTAATGATTTTGCATTCGGGCCGCGGGTAGTGAATCTTGAAACGCGTCCAAAGGATCGGCACGTTAGTTCGCGTTTGCATCCTTGTAGCATAGACTTAATTTTTGCTCATGTAGGGTTCCGTGTCTGACGCGCAGGAGAAGCGGGAGTTGAGTGTTAGAATATTTCACTCCTTACAATTGGAAAGGCTCTATAGACAAGGCTATCAGTTCTACCTCACACTCGTCTAGGACGGTAGTGCTAAAGTCTCGTTTAGCACACGAGCCGCACAGAGGCTTAGCAGGGCAATCAGCCCGGCTACAATGAACTACCTATTCATTTCTGTTACGACATCCACGGTTACATATTTCGGTGGTGTGTAATGGGGGCACTTAGGTACCTAGACACCTAGTCGCTGCATCCACCCGCCCTAGCTCTGCACGGCACTACCTAGGTATGTATGTTGTAATTAAGGGAGGAACTCGCTACCGCTCTACAAGACTACATTTTTATTTTTAGTCTAAGCTCCAATGTAGTTTTCACGTCAATAATAAGACATTTTGTATAAGATCTAGGATAAAGGCAATCTTAGGAGAAATTGGAGACGCGAGAAATCCTAATGTAGCGAATATTTTACAGTATTTAATATGAATGTAATTTACTAGGAATCTATAAGTGCGGTAGCCGGTTACGGCGGACGTGGTAAGATGGTGTATATAGTTAGATAGCCCCGGATGCGAGCTTGACCCTTCCAAAGTGTCGCACGACCAAATAACACCGCCTGGTCGGAGTTTTACCTACCTAGGTAGGTATACTCTAGTTACGTATATCTACAAAGATGCACCGATGGCCTGTTCGGTGACACAGCAGAGAATGTTGGGCCGCTTTTTGGCCTCGGAGACTGCATTATTAGGTATAGAGGTGTTCGGCCGGCGATTTAGGGCAGAGAGAAATGGTGAAAGGGTCAAAGTGGGGTTGAAGTAGGACCGAAATAGGCTAGGGTTAGACGAATACAGATTAAAGCAGGATTGAAATAGGATCTAATGAGCATTGAAGTAAGTAGGACTGCCTAAGTAAAGTAGGGCGTAAATACGAGGAATACTGAATGGGAGAAACTGAAACTGAGGTCTAATGTGATTAATAATTAGTAGGCGTAAGAGTGCAGCCCTAATTTATAAGCGTAGTGGTTCACCTATACAGTCCAAGAGATCAACTTAAAGTACAAAGTTCGATCACCCTACGAAGTCGGAATATTCATATACCAAGAACGGACTTATTAAGGCCTGGACAAACCTGTTTTCTATTAGATACTTTATCAGCTGATAACCCACCTTGATCGGCGCATATGCATCCTTATCCATGCAAAATAGGAGTAAAACGTGCACCTGCATGTTTCGGAGATACTAATAAGCTGAAACGGGGGGGAGAACTAGATCTTTTAAAACTAATTTTCGGGACCTTCGTCTTGCTCTTGACGATTTTGATTTGCATTTTCACAAACACCTACCTCTATCAGTCCTACATAGCTTTACCCCTCACCCGCGAGGTCTCCACCCAGCTGATAAGCCATAAGACAATGCACAATTATCAACATCTAATGGCTAAAGAGGGAGTGGGAAAGGTTTCTTACAACACTTTCATTCTGTCCTTACAATGTGACAATGAAGAAACCTCAAGCCTGTTATCGGACTCGTTGGTAGAGGCTCGTTATCTATACTTTACTATACCCTTCCAGACTACACATATGTTGACCGTAAAGATATGTGTTTTTCCTTTTAGTATACCAAGCCATCGAGGCCAAATCTTCTATTACACGAAGGCGTACTATTCTTTGTGCTGCCAGGACCTTGGTGGGAAGGACTTTATGCCTACACTCATCAGCAGGACGCAGAAAACTTATAGCATCTATACGCAACATGCCTGGAACTTCGAACCCGCTGATGTGTGGTTAGTTACCATACCGTTTCGATAGTCCCTCATCCTAAGTCTAATCGCATTCCCCAGGCGACAGATCCAGGTTTCTAAGTCAATCATACAGGAAGGGTTCACTTGTTCTGAAAAGTCAGCTTTAATCCTCAGTCACCTCATCAGTATTCAGGAAGCTATGACTAGTGCAGAAAATATTCCGATTCAGGTCCACCATGTGAATGATTTGGACTATTGCTCCGACCAACCTTCATCTTCAGATGAGATTTCAGAACAAACGTCAGAGTTTCCCTCATCCGGCCGACTAGGTGGGCATTTTACAGAAGACACAGAAAATTTCAGAAATAATAGTCGACGAATCCAAACCAAACGAGAATGTCCAATCACAAGAATTGTAGAAGACTTCCTAGATGGGTTCCGGAATGCAAGATTTTCTAGTATTATTGCCCAGCCTCAGAAACCCTCTTTGGATATAGATATCTTAGAAAGTGCGCGTGCTGAGCCGGCCAGGCGGGCTTTTAAATGCTGTGCATCGATTGCTGTTCAGTCAAAAGAGCAGCTCAAACACGCAACCTTTACTCGGTTCATTTCCTTGTGTTTCTTCCTTATCTGGGAGGCACTGGCGTGTGAATCAGGGAAATCTGGCGCTCGAGTGGTATGTACATTAAACGGCATATAATCAAATTATTATTCGGCTAATCATCTGTCAGATAAATGCGAGAATGAGAGAGGCGGGTTTCGAGGGGACTTCAAGGAGCCTAAAAACCCTCCGCGAAGAGACAATTTTTATCAACCAACTTGTGGCGTCCGCCGAAGCGGGGTACGATGCAGGTGTTGCATCGTTAGTCTTTTACCATATTTTTGGTATGAACATTTGATAGAGTGATTCTCTACTCGGATGAGATGGGAACTAAACGGATCCAGATTCCTCGAACTACCATCTTATTCGCCTTATAAATCGCTTTAGTACCGCTAAGAAGAGGTTCGCTATACGAAAAATCTGCAGATGTCTGAATATTAACGGACTGCGTGGGATTTCCCTTCCACCACTACGGATCCAGGAACTCATAAGAGAACATATGCCTGATATTGAGTATGTAATATACATGTATCTACGGTTATTGCGATTTCTTGATAACAAATTTTAGGAATGCGGAGATTAATTCTGCGATAGGGTATTCAGAAGTTTATCAAACTACAGATATCGAACGGAGGCCGTGATTCTCTTGGCAAATATGCTATCTAGAGATTCAATAATATATAAGATAAGGAGAGATAGAGTAGCATAGATTGTGGCGGTACCTAAAGTGTAACTTTAGTGCCATAAGGTTCTCACGTTACCTGGATACAAGGCGCCTCTGTAGAAAGAGTAGTAGTATAGAGGGGAAAAAAACCCTTATTTATAATTGAGAATTGGATTTATTACTTTAAGCATACAAAATTTTGATACCTTCTAGTGCCAAAACCTTACCTATATAGTTAGTCTGAATCGAGCACCGTCCTCGATATAGCAAAACAACACATAAATGTACATGTCTTGAATATAGAAATATATTTGCTATATATTCCCTATTTTCCTTAGAATCTCTGGTAATAGTCCATAATATCCATTGAAGCTATGTAGGAGCCTAGGCGTGCTCTACCTGTGCCTAAACGTCGATCTTTTTCACCTTGACTAAATGATAGTTCCAGCCTACTAGAAAAACTAGAAGCAGAAGTAGGAAGAGTATATATAGATAGTTCATCCAGTAGCTTTTATAAGAAGAGCTTCTTTTGGTAGAGCGCATTCTTTCAATAGACATCTAGTAAAGGTCTTAGGATGTAGATACTAAATTCTTTTTCTAAACAAGGAACGTACATGATAACAAAAGACGGTGTTTAGCTCTTGGGTAAGAGTTTTTGAATTTAAGATCCCTAGGGGAGGTTTTCGGCGAAGAATGTCTTAATTTTAGGGGACGATATCGAACCAAGCTGGCCCTGCAAATTGGCGAGCGCCGAAAGGCCTTTATATCATAGACACAGGCTAATGGGTCAGAGAAATTACTTTAGTTTCTTGAGTATTTGTAATGAGGAACTGCCGTAATTATACCTAATTACATATCCTAGCTAAGACCTAATACAGTGTCAGTCTAGGGATGCACAGATTACGTATTTGTTCACTGCCTTCATCCGTTATTTGCGGTTTCCAGAAGCTTTATTTTTCGATTGCCTGCTTCTTCACTTAATCGCTTCATAGTGTCCACTACATTGGCGGTGAAGCGTTCCAGCTCCTGACTGTCTATATCGTCTTTTTCAAGCTTATCAAAAGCAGACACACAGTTGATATCCCCCCAAACCTCTCTTCGAAGATCCATATTGTCAATGTTACCATCGCAGATTATAGAGTTCGAAAACTGAACCTGCTTACAGTGGGAAGAGCTGGGGCAGCTTGGAAAGTTAGCCGTTCTGAGGTGATACCTAGGTAAGATGCACAGAACGTACTGTATCTCCGGCATTCCAAAGAATACGTGCCATAACTTTTCGAACACCCATCCAATTTGCCAGTCAGTGATATTCAAGCTCCGAAGTTTCAAGTCTGTTGCATAGTCGTTCAGGAGCGGTTTCCGCATCTCGATCCAATCATCATGTGAGAGAGCCTTGATGGCGCCCCTTGTGACGGCAAATTGTGCGCAGCATTTGGAACTCAGATGCATTGGACAAGGCCTCCCCGGTCTAATAATATTCCAGAGCGGACAGATCTTAGTATCTTGGTCTACTCTTGGCTTTGATGTGTCTATAGCTGGACGTCTCTCGCAGCCATATATGTCACTGCACTGGAGGCTGATGTATTTCTCTTCCGCTAATGCTGTCAGGTTCAATCCGCGGAGCAACATATCGATAGGCATAACTTGATGCCATGCCCTCGTGTGTCCGTGAACGAACACAGCATAGTCCGGTAGTGCATCGTAATGATCGATGATGTACGACCTGGTCGAGTCAGAAAGCAAATCTGCGGATTGTTTTAAGTATTGATATTTGCGGTAATATGACACTAATATACAAGGGGCTCATAAGTGAAATGCATGAATTGAAAGAACTCGGGTTTGTTCGTTCCCAGTAAGAAACACTGTATTCAGTCTTGATAGACAAGTGGAGATTTTATTATGCATAGGCACGTACAAATATGCCATCGCCTCTCGACCTTGCTGACGGGGTACAACAAAGTCCTCTATCCTCAGAGTAGGGTAAAGCTTCATTGAGCTATTTCGATGTGTACCATCCAAAATGTATCTTTTGATTGACCATCTAAGAATCGGTTAGCAGCCGTCACTCTTCCTATCTTATTCCACATGAAGGTGAACTCAAACTTATTTGGAATCTTGGATAGCCAACTCAAATCCTGGTTCGATGAACTTGCAATTACCAAATGGTGAGAAAGCAATTCATCGAAATTACCGTCAATGAATGTAGGCATGTTTTCTAGATGGGTCGGATGATTCCATAGATGATGCATAATTAACATTGAGAAGCTGGTTGTAAAACACAAAAGTACTATTCGAAATACCCTCTGCATCGTGCTTAAGGTGATAGCTATTAGATTTGAATGAAAATTTGTTAAAGAGGAACAATAAAGTATTTATACGACATGGAGGGGGGAAATATTGTTACACGGTGGCGTGGTGCATATCGTTGTCTCCGGATTGGAAGAATCAGCTCTCAAGAGCTGATTTCCCGCACAACCATCAGAAAGTACCGAACACTTCACGAGAACTAAAATACCGGAGCCCAGCTCTCTTAAAAATCTACAGTAAACTCGGAAAAGGCTACAATGATATTTTATCAGCTCAGCCCAAATCCTGGGCTCCAGTTCGGCCGCACATCAATGTCGAACTGAACCCCACGCAATGAACCTCATGAGAACAAGGCCATGATATAAGGAAATATATAAGGCTCCTATGCCAGCTTTAGGATGCTGTAATGATCTATTTCCAAACGCTGCAATGAAGTCATCTTTCTATCGTTATTTACACGCAGGCAGTATAGAAAATGACTCACACCGACCTCCTTCCTTCACAAGAATGGTATCCAATTCGTTTCTATGTATAGCCGTTTACTTAGCCATGGCCATGATTAGACCTTTGGCGACCTTTCGGTGGTCCAACACACTGTTCGGTGTACTGAGCTGTATTGGTTCTGAGGTTGGTCGTCGCAAAAGCTACAAGAGGTTGCAACGTATGGAAAGAATGTCGCTTGAATCAGACGCAGAAAAACGAGTGGAATTTGAGACAAGATACATGGCTTCCATTGTCGGGTATCGTGAGGAGGATAGTCTCTTCCAGCGCGTCTTGGAGTCATACAAAACGTCCAAAGGGCTGGAGTTACTTCTGGTTGGAATCGATGGTAATGAGGAAGAAGACATGAAGATGGCTCGCGTAGTTCAGAAGGTTTATCCTGGAAATACCACATATATCCCTATCAACGAGCCGTTTGGTGCAAAAGCGGTACGATTTGCGGAACTCCATGCTTTTGGTCCTGATTACACTCCACCTTTCGACTTCGGGGAACGATTGGCGCATTATAATCAACTCCCCCCAGAAATACGAAGAAAGGCAGACGATAGTGCAATACATCAGGTTTTGGATGAGGCCCATGCCTTGATAAAAGTGTACGGTATATGCGACAAACAAAAAAAAGGTACCTTACGGGTTCTTTGTTTGTATCAGCCGCATACGTGCAAAAAGGACATTATCTTCACCAATATGATTGTATCTATTGCCTTGAAGCGAATGGAAGGACTCGACCTCCTATGGACCAGTGATTCTGACACCTTTGTTATGCCTGACACGCTGCACAAGGTATTAGGTACAATGGAACTCGATGAAACGGTGGGCGGAAGTTCTGTCACGTTGGGATTTCACAACAACCAGGATACGTGGCAGGCAAAAATGTCTGCAGCGTTATATTGGTATGGTCTACCAATCTCTCGCAGCGTATTGGGCTCCATCGACGCGATCGATTGCTTGCCAGGGCCATGTTCTGCATTTCGCGTCTCGGCCATTCAAAATGTCATATTGCCATGGTACTCCCAAACGAGCCTTGGAGTAAGAATGGTAATTATTTTCCCAGCCAATCCGCTAAAATACCACCTAACCATGTTCCGCAGATTGTAAATGACGACCGTCATTTGACCACTTTGCTTCTTCTTCAAGATTACAAAGTGACCCACATGGCATATGCATTGGCACGCACCGATACGCCCACCACTGTAAGCCGCTGGATCTTGCAGCGGATCCGGTGGGATCGTGCATCACATGTTGAGGCACTGCAGTATCCGCTTCTATACGCCAAGTGTGGGCCAGTGCTGTTCTTCAACGCTTTGGGTAGATACTACTATCCCACATGCTTTGTATTACATATCATGTGTTATGTCTGGGACGGTACGGCATTGTATCATTTCTATGTACCTGATATTGTGTTACAGATCTTCATCCTAACACTTTACAATACAGTCACGTACCAGGTTTCTATAAAGGAGGTGAACATAGCCTTCCTGGTTGCTGGTCAAATATTTTTATCCTTCGTTGGTCCCATAGTGTCAGGAGTGGGTCTTTTTACATGCCTTCAGGGCGCGTGGCTAACTACCAGGTGGGTTTCTAGGCAAAAAAATAGCGACAATATCTTGTCTAAATTGCGGCCAGAGGTTTCCGGTAATCTAGGCACATTCATACTTCTTTACGTGTGGCTCGCCGTAGTAGGTGCGGCTGTAGGACGGTGGATTGCGGCCCAACTCACACTTCAACCTCTTTTTACCATGATTGGGGGAGCATTCCTACTATCGGCTTTTTCCGTCACCCAAACTCTTTTCCAGCCAGTTCTCAACAACGGCAACAAAGTACAATAAAGTTGCATCAGCTTATCTTACTCTATTAGGGGCTTAGATTAGCTAATCCTATAGACTCACAAGCTCTTTCATATTTACTATATTATCTCTAAGGATTAGTTATCCTTGCTAGCTCAAGCATCAATCGGTAGAGATATACTGTGAAATCCTCTCGTCTTAGTACACGACCGTGCCACCCCCGCCCGGTATCAGCGATTCCTTTTGCCCTCTTTCTGCCGTTACCATTATTCGTTAAATATCTCATCAGTTCTGGTAGCTCCTCCATCGAAAGGCTGACGGGAATGTAATGCACCCATGGTATCAAGCGCTCATCATGCCATTCCCTGAGAACAGTTTGCTTGAGCACAACACTTCTAGACCGAAGTAGCGTGTAGTACCGGCCGCTGAAGGAGTTCCCGTCTGTATCGAAAATAAAACGAGATTGAAATTGTTGTCTCCGCTCTTCTCTCTCGGTAGGCCTAAAGAACTGCTTTTGCTCCTCGCAGTCCATTTCGTCGCATTGTACGACCGCAGTCAATTTAACGTCAAACAGGTTACCATGGCCCTCTACTGCTTCATAGCTACCCCAAATGCCAGGTTCCAACTCCTCGAGATATCTGTGGGTTGTCTCGTTCAGGGTCTGTACGAACTGTACGAACCGTTGTCGGTGGGAATACTTCCAGCTACCGTTTGTGCTATGGCTACCAGTCGTGCTACCTGCCCAGTAAAGTGTATCTGACTTTCGCTCCCAAAGTGGATCTTCTTCATCTTTGTAATTCCCTTGGTCGTCTTTCTCTGTGTACCAGGGGCTTGGGTACATAATGTCGCCGAATGAAGTAGGCGCAGCTTGTGAAAGCACGGGAATCGGAGCATCGGTCAGAAGGCATGTGGCAGGCGATAAGAACAAACCGTGCATATGCTCGAACTCGGGGTGTAGGCATACGTCCTTCGCTTCAGTCCAGTCCCGAACAAGCGGTATGCCATAGTCATGCACAGCACTAGCGTGGTGTTTCTGCATAGCGGTTCTAGAACACTCTGCAGTAACTCTCCTCCAGATCTATTTATGACTTTCGTTGATAAATTCAGGTTTGGCTACACCTCCTTGGTCAAGAATTTTCTGGGTAATAACCACTCGTGGTTCATCTACTACATCGAAAGCAAAATAGACGTCGGGTAGATCCTGTGAAACTTCTTCTAGCAACTTTCTAAGGTCCTCGACGATCCATCCACCACCTTGGCCATGATACTGCCCTCGAACAAAACCGCATTTATGAATTGCTAGTTGTTCATCGCTCGACGCGTGATCAATAGCTTCGAGCAAACGTTGCGGAGATATTTGCCGGAAAGGCTCTAAATCATGGTTGATCATGTTAAAGTTGTCGACTAGAACAGAACCTTTCGATTGCGCATAGCTGAACCATTTTTCAAAGCCATGTGGCGGCTCGCGTGAATACCGTTTCCGGTACTCCCTCTCGGCTTCAGTCAGAGTTTTAGATTGTCTATCGATCAAAAGCGCGAAATTCCTCTGGGCTTTAAGTATAAGCTGTTCCACTGGATGACTCGAATTGGCCCGGAGTTCCGCATTTTTAGGCATGGAAGTCCGTAGTTAGTCTGATAAGAGAGCAATCTTGTCACTGGGACGAATGTGTTGAATGAGTGATAGGACGGGCCAAACAGCAAGGATTAGTAGAAAGGAACGGCCACGAGCTGTTTTTGGAAGGAATCCAAGAGTCTGGTACGATGCTGATAGAGCGACCATGCATCGACATATTGCCGGGAACAAGCCGAGAGAGGCGCCAGCAGTTGGGGAGAATGCTGCCCTCGAGGCGGCAGCGCAAGTCCAGATGGTTGTTGCGACCTCCCAGGACACCTCTTGCGCCTAACTACATTAGCAAAAGACTTGAGTATCGCTAGTTTAACATATCTTACAAGCCGAAGCATAGCAACCCAATGCACGGCTTTCACGCCGCCGGCGAATATAGCGTTTCCCAGATGAGGAGCCGTACTTGGCGGAGGGACAAGTATCAGGACAATACCCAAAAATATTGACACACATATTGCGCGAACTGCGATTGAACGCATAACGGAAACTAACTCGAGCTGTATTGACTCATTTGCCATTGTCTCGAAAATACGAACAAGGCAAGCATACAACACTACCGGGCTAGGCAAAGCTAATACCGCTGTAATTAGCTTACTCTGGGTCAACGCTGGCGCAAGTGCGATCACGGATACAGCTCCAACACCCATCGGATTCCGTATGGTCCGGAAGTATTCGGGGTGTGCATGTTAAAAGCGTGGCAGGTACGATGTTCGACAAAGTGCAACCAAGATCGTGGTGACAGCAGGCTAAAAGCACATTAGCTACAAGGAGCCGGTATTAAGGTATTCTTATATATACCATTATCCAGAGATTTTCGTTAATTGAAGAAGAAAGTACAGTGATAGCTAGGGCCACAGTGAAAATGTGAAGTGTGGTATAGGTTGGAGCTCTCAGAGTGCTTGCAAGTATCCAGGCTCCATTGCGAAAACGCAAATACTCGTAGAATATTACCACGATGATCCAACAGACTAGTTCCGAAAACGCGGTGCCATAGCCATCACTCTCGCTGGGGAAGAGCTGTGCAGCAAAGAGCGCTACGCGTGTGGTCCACACCAGGCTGCTGATCGATGATAAGACGGTTAAACCCATGACCTGGTCGAAAGTATTGGTGATGTGGGAGTTACAGGGAAAGGATGGTACCAGCATCAAGTAACAGCTTTCAAAGTAATCGCTTGATATTATAGTATCTTTGTTGCGGCGCGCCGCAACGCCGCGTTGATACTTACAGCCAGGCACTTAACAATCGGGCCGCAGGGAAACCAGAGGTGAAGTGATATACAGAACAAACCACAACCCTAAAGCATAACAATGGTTCAATACATGTAACGGACGCAATGCCTTTGGCACCTGTAATGCTGAGATATTCATACCCGTCATACTGAGAAGTATCTACTTAATTGCCCTCGTCACGATATCGGAACGTCATGCGCACAAAAACCTTGGCATGTTTCATTCATCATTCAACATATGTACCTATGCGGCGCAGCAGGGGCGTAGCTCGCCTCCACGCCCGAGTAGCAGGGTATTGTGTCATATTCAACATAACTAAAAGTTCAACGTGTCCTGTTCTACTTACCTCCAGCCCATTTGCAACTAAATGCTTACGATTTTAGAAATCAGCATTCGCGTTGCCGTTAGCAGATTACCTTGGGGCTTCAAGGGGAAATGAGGTCTTCCGATAAGCAATATCAACTAAATCATGAATCTTGCTATTTCGCTGGATCCTCAACACACATACCTCCACCTCGCAGAGAATACTTGTGAAAAGATCGCCAGATAATCAAACTTAGTTCTTCTTTACAACATCCCCAGCCTACCTTCTTCCACGCTGCCAGCACAAACTTTGCGCGCAAATCTTAAGAGAAGATGGACAAGCACACCAAACTTGTCTACAAAATTATAAATATCTCCTCATTCAAGGGTCAAAGTGTATTCGTGGTCACAGTCATGTATCTCAAAACTTAGGAAATAGTTACAACTTCCAGATAATATTTAAAGCTAACTAGCTTATGCAGATAAAGATTAAATCGATTACAAGAGATAGTAGCAACCTATTCAGCCTCGAGCATCAGAGGAAAGTACCGCATGCTATTTTAGAATGTTCATCCAGTACAAGTAGATATTACACCTCCATCTTATGCCCGTATAGGCCAGTGAGTCCGAACCTATCTACTGTGGGTGCGCTAGGTAGAGATGGCCTCCCCCATGAGCACGACCTTCAAGAGATGCGGTATCGTGAAATTTTCTTCGTCGTCTCTGACTCTCTGGCCATACTCACTATTGATCGCGCTGTATGCTTGCTGCATATGAAGCTCGTCGCGATAAATCAATTCACCCATCAGATCCCGGCCCAGCTCTTCTGGTGATCCTACAAGCACTACTAGTGCCGCCGGGTCATTATTCTTCCTCGAAGCAGCTAGCGCGCCCAGCCGATCACCTGCCCCAGATTCGACACGTTCTACGTATTTACGTAAGAAAGTCATCGGGCGGTGGATTCCCATCACTTCCTTGATGATTGGTACATGAGTTTTCTCCATGTATGATTTGAAATCGTCGGGGAGATATCTGGACGGCGTGTCCAAAGGACCATGACTGTGACTGTCATGGCGGTATTTGTCCTCTAAATGAAGAGTTTCGATGCTTGGCCTCTTTAAAATTGGGTTTAAAATGTCTGCCAAAAGTTTGTGTAGGTCTTGGAGTCTCAAGATACTAACCCGAGATGTTGTTGGTTTTGCTATTTGCAAAGAGTTTTCGATATGTGATCTAATGCGGGGCATTGGCCCTAGTATCTTGGTACGATCCATGGACGAGGTCCTAAGCGTTACTACCTCAACCATCAGTAACTAGGTATTGGCGTCTTTGTTCTCCATAGCACGCCTTAGACAGCCGATGCTTTCACCGGGCAGTTGTGTCGCACTATTATTGGTCAAGTGCGTTCGCACCCCTTTCCACGCAGGGCTGAATATATTCTACCGAGGCACACAGATGGCACCGCGGCGAATGGCTACGCCCATGTGCAGACATTCCGATACCCAGAACTGTGCTGCTCGGTGTAACGTTACCAAGGTTTACTATATGTAGCTTATCAAGAGATTACGACACATCCAGACAACTCAGAACTTGGCCACCAGCACTACAGCTATGTATGTGACAACTATTTCTTAGCAAATTGAGTGCTCCCTGCTCCATCCAAGGCTAAGAATTTTATACCGATTCTTGATCGTCATCTGATAGGACACGGAGCAATTTTGCGATGGGTAGCATTGAATATCTACCTATTTCAGAGTCCGCCCGCGGCCCGTTCTCATTCTCGAGATAAGCTTTAATAGGCTGGCCTTATCAACCATTTCGCACGAATGACACAGGCCACAGCATGTGCCTAAGAATCCTCATTCTCATCGCGTGAGGCGTGGGACGCGATACCCCGCAGAGATCATTAACGAACCGCTCTGTTGAAGGTGGGGGTCGGGCAATCTTGCCCCGAATTTTCCGTCCATACCTAGATAACTGAGCTAACATCCTCCACGGCGTCATAGGCTGGTCCGCAAGCCCTAGTGCCTTTAAAGAAGGATATCTGTTCTTCAAGGGAAGGTGAAGGGTTCTGGAAAGAGCCATACATGTTGCCTGTCTCTGTTTATATCATTTGAAACATCATTAAGTGGTCAATCGTATTAAGATGAAATTCCGCGATGGTAAGTGCTAAATATGGTACTGAAACATTAAAGTTTATGGTCAATAGGCATGTGGCTGCCGAGCCCTGAACACACAGTTCAATACGCTGAGGAAGTGTATACCGTCACACCGCGTGAAGACAATCAAGCGATCACGCTGCTCTGCCCAACTAGAAAGATTCTCTCGCGTGGTGACACTCTAAACCTTTCAACGCTTTCAATCGAGATCGAGGCGCAGTTTGATGGTGTGATATCTCTAGAAGTCACTCACCATACCGGGGCACGACGCTTAGGGCCGAATTTTGAACTCTTCCCTGATGGTAGGCCCGAGTCACAAGGCGAGGTTAAAAAGAGTGTAAATGAGAAAGGAACTACAATCACATCAGGGGCATTGAGTGCGACTGTCAGTGGTAATGACCATAGCTTTGGCATTAGATTCCATGCTACCGATGGATCAAAGACGTTGACTTCGCTGCTCAGCCGAAGCGTTGGCCTTGCTTACTCACCCTCTCTCAAAACACCAAAAGAGGTTGAAGATTTGAGTTTGTATAAGCATTATATCTTCACTCAAACTGAGCTCAGCGTCGGTGAGTCCATTCACGGACTAGGCGAGCGCTTTGGCGCTTGGAACAAAGTTGGCCAAAATATCGAAGTCTGGAATGAAGATGGTGGAACTTCGAGTGAACAAGCATATAAGAGTGTATCCTTTTGGTTGAGCTCGAAAGGATACGGTGTCTTCATCGACACGCCAGACAAGATTGATCTAGAGATTGGAAGCGAACGATGCTGTAGACTCCAGACCACCGTCGAAGGACAACGCCTGAAATGGTACATTATACATGGCCCCACGCCCAAAGAAGTATTAACAAAATACTCCATACTAACCGGCAAATCCAATCGCGTGCCTGCCTGGTCTTACGGTTTATGGCTCAGTACATCTTTCACGACCTCCTATTCTGAAGAGACTGTGCAATCCTTCGTTACGCAGATGTCGAAAAGCCGTATTCCTGTCGAGGTCTTCCATTTCGATTGTTTTTGGCTCCGTGCGTTCCATTGGTGTGACTTCATATGGGACCCCGTGTCTTTCCCTGACCCAGCCGGACAGATCAAGAGACTCAAAGACGCGGGCCTTATCAACAAGGTAAGTGTTTGGACGAATCCGTATATTTCGCAGGCGAGTCCGGTGTTCAAATTTGCTCAAGAGAAGGGATATCTCCTTAAGAAGAAGAACGGGGATGTGTGGCAGTGGGACTTGTGGCAAACCGGAATGGGTGTGGTCGACTTTACGAACCCGGAAGCATGCGAGTGGTTCAGCAAATGCATGGAAAAACTGTTCGAAATGGGTGTCGATTCCATCAAAACGGATTTTGGGGAGCGAATTCCAACCAAAAACGTGCAGTGGCATGACAAAAACGTGGATCCGAGCAGGATGCACAATTATTATGCATTCATATACAACAAGATTGTCTATGAGGCAGTGCAAAAGAAGTATGGCAAGAATGAAGCAATACTGTTCGCTCGCACAGCGTGTGCGGGAAGCCAGAGATTCCCTCTGCACTGGGGCGGTGATTGCGAATCCACGCCCGCCGCATTGGCCGAATCCATTCGCGGTGGTCTTGGAATGGGTCTCGCCTCATTCGCTTTTTGGACAAGTGATATTGGCGGATTCGAAGGCAGCCCACCGCCATGGATCTACAAACGATGGGTCGCGTTTGGATTGCTCAATTCACACAGTCGACTTCATGGGTCCGGCTCCTACCGTGTACCTTGGCTCATCGACAACTCATCTACCGAAGAGGGTAACTGTACTGATGTTCTACGACATTGGGTACAACTGAAAAGGCAATTGATGCCGTATCTATACGCTCAATCGATCGAAAGTGTTACCAAAGGATGGCCTACGAGCGTTCGTGCCGTAGCTCTTGAGTTTCCAGATGACCCCACCGCTTGGTATGTGGACCGTGAATTTATGGTAGGAAGCCAAATCCTTGTGGCGCCGGTATTTGAAGAAGATGACAGCGTTGAATATTATGTACCTGTTGGACGATGGTTTAGCTTCTGGGATGGCAAGGAAGTACAGGGCGGAAAATGGATACGAGAGAAACACGGCTTTTTCCAATTGCCCTTGCTTGTTCGCGAAGGCACAATTCTAGTACTTGGACAAGCCGAGGGCAAAGGTGGGTTTGGATACGATTGGCTGAGCGCGGGTGGTGAAGTACGACTATACGGCGTTAAGACAGGTGACAAGGCTTCTCTTGTTGATGTCAATGGAAACGAAACGGGCATACTCGAGGTTGGTGCCGATGGCGAGCTTAAAGGATTCAACCTATTGAATGGCGAGTGGAAAGTTGTAAAGGTAGATAGGTAGGTGTAGGCCAAAACCTCGAATAAACTTTAAATTAGGCTATTCTTTTGAAGATCTTCTACACAATCCTGGACGCTGGGTTGAACGAGGGGTTCCAACGCGGTCTACAGAGCTGCTTGACCTTGTTACCAGAATGAAGACCCCGTGGGAGGCCTATCAGCTGACCTCAGTAGCGGGCTCCAGCCATTGGCGGGAAATTAACCGTTTACGAGCATCAGCCCCGCTGTTGCATATGCAACCTTGTCAATCATTGAACAAGTCTTTCTCCGCTTTCGCAGGCGGTTGATGGGAAACAGGAGCGTGCTTCCGGTTGATTCCCCGGAACATCCTGATGTAGCATGGCTAGCCCTGCTAAACGGGTGACTAGTATAAGATCTCGGGTTTGTGTTACACCTTATAATCCAATTGTACCGGCTTCGAGCTTTTACAAACAATTGAGCTTCCAAAGTTTTCTTTTCTTTTTCTCTTGGTGGGAGATTCACAAGTAGCAGACAAAATGGGACTCTTCTTCAATGTTGTCCTCGCAGCATTTGCTGCCACAGGCAGTTTCCTCTTCGGATATGACAGTGGAGTAATGACTCTTGTGATTCAGTCACCAAACTTCCTCGAATTTTTCAATACTTCGCCAGAGTCGGCTACAATAGGTGCTATCAATGCAACGTTTTCTGGGGGTGCTGTATTCGGCTCGTTGATGTGAGTTATAAATCAAGGACCTTGAGGCACACGCTAATAGACATAAGGGGAGGATTTACTATGGATAGTTTGGGGCGTCGAAAAACCATCAGTAAGTTCTACGTCAAAGTTACTAATACTACCAACTTACTAATCTTGACATTGTAGTGCTGGGGGCATTGATCAACCTAATTGGTGCTATCCTCCAAGCTTCAGCGCAGCATCTTGCTATGATTCTTGTTGGCCGCATAATGGCTGGGTGGGCTGTTGGTATCCTTTCGATGTCCGTCCCAGTGTACCAGTCCGAATGTGCGCACCCAAAAACAAGAGGTACGACAACGTTCTTCCCTTCTGCTTTCCATACTGCAGACTAAACCATGGCAGGTCTTATAGTAGGTATTGCTCAGCAAATGATCGGCATTGGCTTTATTGTGAGCACTTGGGTTGGTTATGGGTCTTCTAAGGTTCCAGCGTCAAATCCCTTCTCCTGGCGATTTCCACTGGCATTCCAATGCATACCCTGTCTGATGCTCATCTGTGGCATGATGTTCTTCCCTGAATCTCCCCGATACCTCGTCGAGACCGATCGCGCAGACAAAGCGCTGGTAGTGCTCAAGAAGTTGCACTACGACGGTACTAACGATGATTGGATCCAATCCGAGTTCAACGAGATCAAATTGACTATCGATGCCGAGAGGGCCGTAACTGCGCCGGGGTGGAGAGTTATGTTCACTGTCCCAGCATGGAGAACCCGACTTATGCATGCTACACTCATCCAGCTGTTTGGCCAGATGACAGGGTAAGTTGCACTCTACCTCTAAAATTGTTTGTTACGGTATATTTACAGATTACAGAATCAACGTCATCGGTTACTACTCGACCATTTTGTACAAAAATCTTGGGATTGAGGGAGATCGAAATCTTCTCGTGACCAGTATTTACAACATTGTCGGACCTGTATTCAATTTTGTCTTTATCGTATTCTTTCTTGACAAAGTTGGACGCAAGAAGCCATTGATTTTCGGTACCATTGGCATTAGCATCGCTCTGATCTGCGAAGCTGCGCTGGGTTCGCAAGTAAACTCTGCTACCGGGTCACGCAGAGATGGCATTTCCGGCGCAGGTGTATTCTTTCTGTTCCTAGTGTCTTGCATCTTCAGCGTCTCTTTCGGTCCGATCAGTTGGGTATATGCTTCCGAGATCATGCCACTCAGTATCCGTGGCCGAGGTTCAGCATTCGCTACTGGTGTTGGAAATTGGCTTGTTGGTACGGTGTGGTCACAAGTGTCGCCAATCGCTCTGGGAAAGATCACCTACAAGTTTTATTTCATCTTCGTTGCATTCAATCTCTGCGTCACACTGCCTACCATTTGGCTCATGTTCAAGGTATGTCATTCTCAAATCCACATTATCCAAAACAGCTATTGATCGATATTCAGGAGACGAAGCAGCTCACACTTGAGGAGATTGATCTCCTTTTTGGGGATCGTGCGCTTGGGATGCTGCCTGATAATCTAGACGACAAGGAAAAACAAATCAGGCTGGAGAAGATCCAAGGTGCAAAGAGGACACTTGCTGGGACAAATATAACTGCAGTCCATTGAGCTTTCTGTATTTGAGAGTCTCTAGGCAGCGCATATGGAACGATCCAGAGAGACGTAACCAGCATGAATAGGTATACTAGCAGCTTCCAAGGTATTCATATATTCTAAGGATTGGTGACATGGATCGTGTATATATACCTAATTATTGCACCAATACATGAACGAGCTTAGTGGTGCAATAATGCTCTAAATATTTTCATGTTAAAACATCATAAGCTTTAGCATAAGAAAGGATGCCTTTTTTTTCAAACAGAGCACATTACCGTGAATTATGAAAGCCGAGCTTCGTCTTCGCAAAATCGTGTGAAGTTTAGGGTTACTTTTGAAACCATCCAACATTTTCACATTTAACCAACGCCAAATGGCCTCCCGTATGAACATGTGTTGCAAAGAACTCAATCTACTACGATAAGCTGCTTACCAATACGAGCTACAGTACTAGCTATCTACAGATCGATCAGACTCCTACAATAAGCTAAGCTCCTATGGGCCGGCCAGTAACTATATAAGTAGCCCAGCTCTCGACGTAGATACAAATCAATGACTATCTCCCACTCATTCCTGAACTCGATCCTCTCCGTCACAACATACCCATCGAAAGCTTAGCGCTGACGATGAGTTGATGTATTGGAAACAGTTATTGTGCTACGCCGTACTTCTAGGAGATAGTTGAACATAGATTAGCCGTCAGAAAGGCTACCGTGCCAGTTGCAAAACAGATGACAGAAGATCAACACCAAATTCGGCCCTACCTTGTCGCTCTTGTCCCCATTCCGGAACATAATGTCATCCAGCCAATGTGTTCCAGTAAAACGACCAGCCTTGAGATGCGTCACTAAAGAAAGTTCAGCCCGCAGGCCGCGATGCCGAAAGCAGAAAATAGACGTTTTCCTGATTAATTGTCGCTACGTGAAGATAATACCACCATCAATGACAATAGTCTGCCCCGTCATATAATCGCTATCCCCTCCTGCAAGAAAGCTTACCGTCGACGCCACATCCTCGGGCACACTCGTCCTCCCCAACGCAATCAAGTCGTTTGTATACTTCTTAATCGTGTCTCCCTTCTTTGCGCCCGTCCTTTCACCCAATTTCTCGTCAATCAAGTCCCACATGGCTGTGCCGACGATACCAGGGGCGTATGCATTGACTGTAATTTTGTGTTCTGCCATTTCCATGGCGAACGCTTGCGTCAGGCCGCGCACAGCCCATTTGGAGGCACTGTAGTGCGAGAGTAGAGCGAAAGGCTTGAATGCTACAATGGAGGCCGCTGCGAGGAGTTTGCCGCCGCTGCCTTGGGATATCATCTGCTTTGCGGCGGCGGAGTAGCAGTTGTGCACGCCATACACTGTCGGCTTGTTAAATGGAACACGTCGATAGCCGGGATGAAAGGAAAGTACCATTGACTTCGAACATGCGCTTTAGATCGTGCTCTGTGAGGTCGAGGAGGGGCTTTACTTGGGCGATGCCGGCGTTTGCGACCATGGTGTTTAGAGGACCAAGCTCGGATACGGATGCTTGGACGAGGTTTTGCACTTCATTCGGCCTAGAGACGTCTGCCGTGAAGGCGAGTGCTTTCCGGCCGTGACTTTGGATCTCCTTGACGACGGAGTCACAGCCTGTCTTATTGGCTTCGACATCATTGATACAGATGTCGTAGCCGTCGGTAGCCAATCGCAAAGCAATAGCTTTCCCACTTGGAAAATGGTTATTAGCGGCAAGTCGGGCAACGGAGAGAAGCAATTGGTCTCACATTCCTCGCGATGCGCCCGTTACAATTGCTGTCCTGCTTGGTTGCTTGGTTGCGTAGTTGCGGATGAAGCGCGGTGCCGATGCCGAAACAACAGGTAGCATGGTAAACTTTGGCGACGCTTGCCATAGTGTTTGCGCTGGAGTACGAAATGCCATGTTGAGACGAGTTGCCTTTTATCGACTGAGAGATTTGTTCTAGTGGGTATACCAAGGTACACAGAGGAAGAATGCGGATCTTATACACTTTACCCCAAAGCTGCGTCCTATTGGTAACTCCATTGCGCATTCGGCTATACGGAGATGCAAACCCCTCTCTAAGATCCAACTGGGTAGGTGGTGTAGCACGAAGCTTCATCGGGGGTAAATGGTCCGGGATGACGCTTGCAGTCACCAGGTTGTGGGGAGCGCTTCTTGACAACGCAGCGATTGGAACAAAAGGTCATCAAGTGTGGGGCTAGGAGAAGCGGCATGTTCTAGCATTAGTAGAACAAGATACACCCTAATCAGTGTCTAATGTAGAATTAAATCGCCCAGACAATGTATAATCATGCTTCACATTGAGATTTTGTACCTCGCCAAAGACAATGCGCCTTACACACCACCAATGCCCGCTGTGCAAACTTTCTTATAGATCCTGTCGGACCAAATGCAACCACGATCGCACATAACGCACACCAACAACCAAAAATGCCACTCAACACCAAGTGAACACGGGATTCCGTCCCTTGACCATCTCCAGCCTCTCAACAATGACCTTTTTTCGGTTGCCTTCCATGTCTTCATTTGCCGCATACCCAAGGTCACCTTCGTCGTCAAATCCGTACTCATCCAAGTCGCTTCGTTGATTCAGCGAAAATCTCCGCTGTGGTCTTCGAGCTTCGAAAGGGTTCCGTCTGGGCATATCGTAACTCATACGGGATCGGTGAGATGGCCTGCCATTTTGTGACTCGGAGATATTGCGAGAGTCCCAGGTTACCCCATTTACCGTAGCGGGCGAAGTCGGGCCAGCATTCTCCAGGCGTCGCGCTTCGAGCGATGATGAGTCACGAGACAGATTGAAGCGGTTTTCGTGAGCGGCTTCGAGGGGCGGCGAATTCAGCAGGAGGTCAGATTGCGGCTCCTGGGGCGGTGTGGAAACGGCGGTGATATCCATCTCTTCGTGCTGTTCGCCTAGGCGATGTGGTCGTGGCCGCTTCCTCGATATTTCTGCCGAGGGCGTGCGCAACGGGACGGCAATGGGAATCTCGACGACGTCGTCCCACACGCACACGCGCGCCCTCCTGGTCAGCTCCAGGGGGCCATGGTCTTGTGTCTTTAGCGTCTCGACCACGTTCCACGCCTGTCCCTTCATGACGGCAATCTGCTTCGCATACATGCGCTCCTTGAAGTCTGCATCCTGGCTGAAGCAGTTCTTGAGCGCCATTTGTGTTTCGCTCCACCATTGCTTCGACGTGAGGAGCGGGAGAAAGTGCCGGCGCGTGGCTTCGGAGAAGGGCTGGCCGATGAGGGAGACGGGGAGAAAGAGCCAGCCAAAGGGGTAGCTGCGCCACTGCAGAGGGGTTAGCATTCACAGATAATGGCGGCCGGGGCATGCTTACGGCGTCAGGGTGCTTCCAGGGCCACGACAGGCTGTTGTCAATGGCGCCAATCGTGACTGTGGGCGAGGTGGGGGACGCGGCCGGAGGCGCTGGCGTGTTGGACCGGCTGGTGGCCGTCATGGGCTCACGCCGTCCGTAAGGGTCTAGCTCCTCCATGGACTGCCTCGTGTAGCTGCTGGGCTGGGGGGCGTCGCCCGCGTCGCCGTTGGTCCTGGGCGGCTCGGCGACAATGGCGGCCTCCTGCGTCTTGTGGTCGATTCGGATCATCCAGTTGTCGAGGCCGCGGTCCGTGTTGCGCATGATGTAGTCGAGGATGACGAGCTTCTCCAGCTGCTCCCTGAAAGACTGCTGCAGAGTGTCGGTCCAGAAGCCTCGCCGCTGCCGCTGCTGGGCGGCTGTGGTGGTGTGTCCGTTCTCGTGCTCGTCACCGTCCTCGTCGTCCTCGTTGTCTGACTGCGGCCCGCTTGGCCGACAGTCTTCGGCCCATCGCCGCTTCTTCTTACGCGCGCCGTCGGGGCGGAGGCCGGGGCCGTGCTGGTCGGGCCAGGGGTGTTCTTTGAGGAAGATATTGGCGTCCTTGAAGCCGCGCAGGAAGACCTGGAAGCTGCCCTGCTTCTCAGGGAAGGGCTTCTTCCTGCGGTAGTATGCGCGGCGGTCCCAGAAGTCGTAGTGGAAAGACTTGGAGGAGAGGCCGACGACGTCGGTGTAGGGCACGAGGTTGGTGCGCAGCTGGGTGTCGAGCACATAGGCGGCCGCCTCCGACACGTAGCTGAGGTTGGGGATCAGACAGGCGCGGCCAAAGAAGAAGGGGAACAGGTTGCGGTGGATCCACTTGGTCCACTTGGGGTTGCGTGAGGCGTATGGCTCCTCGTCCTTGGGCTTGAAGACGCCGACGACCTTGCCCTGGGCGTTGCGGGCAAAGTAGCTGCCAGAGCTGCCCTGGGTGATGAGCAGCGGATGCACGCCCAGCTCGATGGCGGTCCGCACGCTCTCGACCGTCTCGTCGAACTGCAGCGGCGTCATGCGGTCGGCGGCGGCGGCGGCCCGGTCTGCGTCCAGCGCCAGCGCCTCGGCCGTGGCCGGCCGCACGCCGTCGGGCGCCTGGAAGACGGAGTGATGGATCTCCAGCCGCTCGTCGTCGCGCGCCTCCTTCTGCCGCTTGAGCTTGAACTTTTGCGCAATCTCGTCGGCCCAGCGCTCGAAGCGGGCGTTGATGGCCTTGATGTCGACGCCCGAGTTGCTGCGTGGCCGGCGGGCGGACGAGCTGGCCATGCGCATGTGCGAGCCGCGCTGGGGCTGGATGGGGGCATACTGCGGCTGGGACAGGGTCCGGTGGCAGCTGTCGTCGACGTCGCTGTCGTCGTCGTCCTCGGCCTGGGCTATGCGGGCATAGCCAGACGTGGGCGGTCTCCTGGGGGTGGGCATGGCCTGCTCGCGGTGGGCACTAATTGCCCATGGACGGCGTGTATGCAAAGGGAAAGCACAGGAAAGCAGCGGACGGGTCATGAATCGTCATCGACAGATCGGGCTAGTGCCCGCTGTGCCTAGCGCGGCTCTGCAACTACGTGTGCCTATCATTACATTCCCCCTCAGAAGCTGTCGTCCAGATCCATCTGCCGCCGCACAACGCTCGGGCTGTCCTCGTCCATCCCCCCCGTGCTGTCGGTGATGTCGCCGCCGGCCGTCAGGAGGAGGTCATCCACAATGCGCCTGCTGGCCTCTCGAGCAGGCGTCTGAAGCAGCTTGCTCTGTGGGATGTGGAACTGGATCGTCTTGGGCGGGCTGTAGTCGAGCTCCTCTTCGTCGTCGTCGCTGTCATCAAACACGGTGCCCGTCCGCCCGATACTCATGGCCTGTCTGCCCTTGCCCGGCGTCTGCACACTCACGCCTGGTGTTCGGGGCGTCTTGGCTGGCGAGAAAATATCGGCGCGCAGTTGTGGTGCCGGCGACGATGGCGGCGACGAGTCTTCGGCCCACCTAGATACGTCGGCGGCAGTCTTTGGAGTGAAGGCGCCAGTTGGCTTGTACTTTCTTGGGCTGATGATGGGCGTGGCCTGGACGCGGAACGTCTTGTCTAGAACGCGGTGCAGCAGCGCGTCCTGGTTGAAATGCGGCTTCTTGCTTGTTGTCGGCTGCACAAATGGCGAGGAATCGAACTGGCCTGTCAGGTCTGGCAGGGCGTGCGACTTGCCGGGCGTGACCGGGTGCAGGTTTGGCGTCTTGGAGCCTTCAAGCTCCTGCTTCAGAGCCTCGTACGGAGACGACAGGCCGGCAAAGTGGGCCTCTTGGTCGTTGGCAGCGCTCCTGCTCTGGCTCGTCCACGGCGCCCGCGGCGTACTGTGCCCGAGCGAGGGCGAATCCAAGGCCATGGTGCTCTCTGCGTCGTCTTCTTGTGCCGCCGTGACCGTCTCGTCGTCTACCGTCTCGTCCTCTGCCGTGTCGTCCTCGTCCAGATGCGATTGCTGCGTCGACTCGTCCGGCTCGGCTGCCTCGTAGCCCGAGAGCGAGACATTGGCGCTGGCCTCGAAAAACTGCTTCCAGAACTTGGAGCCCTCCCAGACGGCCTCGGAGTGCTTCCCATACTGCTCGACGATGGGCAGGATCTCAGTCGTCACGATGCGGTGGGCGCGGCTGAAGTTGTGGTCGATTTCTGCCTCGGTCAGTCGCGCGCTGGTGGGGTAATTGTGCGGCTTCTGCGCAGGCACGCACCTTGGAGCGTGAGCGTAATGGACTGCTCCAGCTTCTCGAGCTCCTCGGTGAGAGACAGATTGCGCTGCGGCGCGGCGCTCGGGCGCGACATGCTGCTGCTGCGATTGTGCTGGGCTGCGCTACGACTGCTGCTTAGTCTTGGTCGTGGTTTGCTTCTTTTTGCGCGCTGCTTTCACGCGTCGCGACGATTAGATAGCTGTGCCGCCATGCAGCCCAGCCACACTAGCGAATCACCGCACCGCTGCGCTACTTCGTACGTGGGCGGCTGCACAACCACTCGGCGCACCATAGGCAATTGCAGTTCATGCAGAGCACTTCGCGCGTCGTCTAGCCCGCCCTGCTCCCAGTTCCCCGTAGACAAGTGCCCTGCATGCTTAGATACCGTTCCCAAGTGCTGTTCAACGTCAAAAGGCGCTAATCCCAGTCATCTATTGCCGTTGCCGGCACCTGACAGGTCATCTGATATACAAGCCACTCCTCGCCGCCACCCTAAAAAGATGACCGTCTCAACAACGGCCATGGAAGGCAGCCACTCCATCTCCCTACCCAACCATCCACATGTTGTTCTTCGGCGCTGAGGGTCCGCTGCGTCGCGAAATTCGACGTCTGCCTTCACTAACTCGGCCGCCCGAAGCCTCGACCGGTGAAAACTAAAAACGCTGTCGAGCATACCTGCCCAGCCCCCTACCCGCACACTAACACCACAGACGTCCGGTACTCCTATTTTCACCCTTGGTAGAAGCAGATCCAGCCAGAGCCGCCTTCGTGGGTGCCGCTTCGCGGTAGCAAGCAGCACTGCGTCTCGTCTTGGCGCCCAGTATCACGTATCGTCCAGCATCAGGGTGTGATCAAAAGAGCTGGATAGTGGCGAGTTGAGCACGTCTCTCACGTGGCCTTGTAGTACTCTTTCTTGCATTTCTCTTACTTGTAATCATGAACAACCCTGCGTTTTTACTCGACCCTCGAGGGTCTCGTCAAACAGGTAGGCCCCGTTTACTCGCACCCTGCAACTCTTGCCCTCGCTCTTCTTTGCATCCTCTCGAAGCTATAACTTTCCTATACGCTCTCTATCCATATAGCTCATACAAGCTTCTCGTTTCACTATCAATATGGTAGGCACCGAAGTGTCGTCAGACTCTCTCTTGACCTACGAGCCATGTGACTCGCGCCTCAGTCGTCAACACTCTATCGATGCAGCCGCTCTCGAGCTCATGCCCGAAACTTCCACCGACCAGCAAGCAGAGCTAACCACGTTTGCATCAGGTGATGCGGCACTATCCCCAACTTACAACGACAATTCCGTTGCCGTCCCACAATTCGACCCTCGCGCACTACTCAACCCAAAACCACCAAACACAAAGCGCCCTGCCTCAGCTGGTGGGGACGCAGACCGCGGACGTACCGACCCTACTATTGCCGGCCAAGTGTCTCTTGTAGAACGCTTGCACAACGTCCAGGAGCGCACTTCGTCACCTGCAAAACGAGTCAAAACCGACGAAGACCGGAAGAAAACTATCAACACATCGAAATTTGGCGCTAGTAGTGCCCTTGATCTTCAGAGGCCAAACGAGCAACTCCCCATGCAGCAAACATCTTCGATCGATCTAACTATGAGTATGTAGCTCACTTCCTCAATCGATTTGACCAACATTAACCGGACCGCAGGTGATGACGAGGACATGCATATCACTGGCGACAACAGCACCGAGGTGATTTGCATCGGCAAACTCAAACACACGTATATACAAGCCCACACTGTTCCCTATCCTGACCCCAAAAAGTACCTAGGCAATAGTGGTCAACAAGGCAGGATTAAAGTCGCATTTCGGCGCACAGGAAGCAATCGGAATAGCATGGGCATCATGGTCACTGACCCCACAGGCAAAGAGTTTGGCAAGGTAGATATCAAGACAGCTAACGGCCTCGTTCCATTGATGGATGCTGCCAAGATCAGCGGGCTGCATTGGATGGCCTGGACCGACCCACGACGAAAGCAAGCCGGTGAAGGCCAGCCAGGTCAACCATTCTCTGGCCTTATCGCCATGACGCTTCAGTTGTACTGTCCACGAAAGCATGCCCACGATATTGGGAAATACCTCAAAGGCAAAAATGTCTTCCTTATTCGACCCTTGTTTGAACTCCAGCGTTGGGACTACTACAATCCACAAGATGGCGACTCTCTCACCCGAATCCAAGCCATAGGCCCTGGCTTTCAACCCGACCAATTCACCCAACAAGCGCCGCCGCCAGGAATCACAAATACCAACTACGTTCTCCGGAGTGTTGATGAGATCAGGGCTGATGTTGCGGATGTTTTCGATACTGTCGTTAGCAGCTCTGAAGCAGTCCAAACCCGGGAGCCGTCGAACCACATCAAAACAGAATTATATCCCCATCAAAAGCAAGCGCTTTTTTTCATGTGGGACAAAGAACAAGACCATAGCGGTGCAGAACACGATGACCGCAAGGATTCGCTCTGGAAGCCTAGTTATAAAGACAACGGCCGCAAATCTTACGTTCATGTCATCACTGGAGAGGAGACAGCGGCGAAACCAAAGCCCTGTCGCGGTGGCATTCTAGCCGATGAAATGGGCCTAGGAAAGACTTTGAGCATCCTTGCTCTAGTTGCTGATGACAGCTCAATTGCAGCGGCCAAGGAATTTGCTAAGAAGAGGCCACCGCCCGCATCAGCGCAGTCCAGAATGATCCAGCCAACCATCAACAGCAAAGCGACACTACTCATCTGCCCACTCAGTACCATGACGAATTGGAAGGATCAAATAAATGAACATTTCCCGGCCGGTAAGAGCATGCTTCGATGGACACGATACCACGGCGCCGAACGTTTCACAATGAAGGCCAATGAGCTTGCAGATTGTGACATTGTTATCACTACCTATCACATCATTGCCAAGGATATTATGGATCGAAAGCGGCCTCTACCTCATATCAACTGGTTCCGTATTGTACTCGATGAGGCCCATACCATCCGCAACCCCACCGCGCAATCCAAGGCTACTTGTATGCTCTTTGGGCAGCGTAGGTGGGCAGTGACCGGCACTCCAGTACAGAATCGACTTGAGGATCTCGGCGCCCTTTTCAATTTTATCCAACTGAGCCCGTTCAATACTACTGTAGGCTTTAATCAGCACGTTGTTGCTCCGTTCAAGAACGCCGATCCTGAGGTTGTGCCTAAACTCCAGCTTCTAGTAAGTACTGTCACAATGCGTCGAACCAAGGAGATTATCAAGAATGAAGTTCCGAAGCGCAATGACATAATTGTGAAGCTGGAGTTTTCAAGAGAAGAGCGGCAGCTTCACGATTGGTTCGAAAAGGACACCCAACGCAAGGTAAATATTGTCACTTCTGGTGAAAAGATGGGCGGAAACACCTACGCTCGAATCCTGACGGCGATCCTCAACATGCGTTTGATCTGCGCGCATGGTCGAGACCTTTTGAGTGACGATGCTTTGAAGACGACTGATGGTATGACCTATGACAATCCTATGGAGATTGGTGAAGACGAAGCGGAAAAGCCCGCCCTCACGAACTCGCAAGCATACGAGATGCTCGAGCTCCTCAACCAGACAGACAATGATATGTGCGTGTTTTGCGCAGAATCTTCAACGAAACCTCGATCCGTTCTTGAAGTAGACAGTGATAGCGAGGATGACGATGACGATGGCAACGAATCCAATGTAATCGGCTGCATGACGCCATGCTATCACATTGTGTGCCCAAAGCACGTCAAGAAACTCAAGCAGCAGTGGGCAGCGGCGCTACTCCCAGACGGTAGAACGGAATGCCAGATTTGCGACGACCGCATCAAGCCCGATCTTTTTGTCCTCAAACGAAACCAGTTCCGCGAATACCAAGACGAGCGCCAACGCATGCGCAATGATCCTAAATTGTCCAAAAAGGTCAATGGCTATAATGGCCCAAGCACGAAGACGCAGGCTCTGCTTCATGATTTAGATATGCACAGGGCATGGAGTGAAGCGAACCCAAATGAGCGTCCAATCAAGAGGTAAGTTACCAAGTGTCTTTAAGACCAACGCTTCGATATGCATGTGCTGACCAACATCTAGTGTTGTGTTCTCCTGCTGGACCGCGCACCTCGATCTCGTCGAGATCGCTCTCAAGAACAACCAACACCGATACTGCCGCCTCGACGGGCGCATGAGCCGCGACGGGCGCGACAAATCCATGCGTGTATTCCGCGAAGATGCATCCATCTGCGTGATGCTCGTCTCCATTGGCGCTGGCGGCCTTGGTCTAAACCTGACCACGGCCAACAAGGTCTTCATGATGGAGCCACAATTCAACCCTGCCGCTGAAGCCCAAGCCGTCGATCGGGTACACCGTCTAGGCCAAAACCGGGAAGTGACGATTAAACGGTTTGTCATGAAGGACAGCTTTGAAGGCAAGATGGTGCAGCTGCAGAACAAGAAGAAGGCGTTGGCAGACTTGACGCTTGCCAGGCAGCGCTTGAGCAAGGAGGAGCAGACCAAGCAGCGTCTAGAGGAACTACGGAGTTTGTTCCGCTAATCCTAGTATATACGTAGGTCATTTTGATGAAGATGAAGTATCTTGGGCGAAGCGGTTGGCTTCTTAGGGCCGGATAGATCGGTGACTGAATTTCTTGTCACTCATCCACGAGACGCCGAAGCTACCATTCATTCTTCGGAACAAAGGCACTAGTGGCGAAGAGAAGCCACATAGGGAGTGTTATTTTACATAGAGCCCCCCGGGGCTATCGAGCGTCTTTACTGCAATTTACGGGCCAAATATTGGTGGCCATGGCAAATGAATGATTTAGCACGCACTTGTACTTGAGAATCGGCCTGAGACTAGACCTGCCATATCGCTTTTGACAAGCGATTTACTACTAATACTACTACTATACACCTTTCAACTTCACATCCACTAGCCAAGCGTACACCGTCCGCCACGCCGCCATGACCCCCCTTGGCGCGGCCTCGCATCTTGCGCCCATGATTCGACGCCTCCAAGGCAAGCTTTGCATGAGAAACAGGGCTTCGGCAACGGCGGGGTTTGGCCACAATGTGGAGTACCTAGTCAGTATATATATATATATACTCTATTGTCCCCCCTTTGGCCGTTACGAACGAACATTATAATTTCCCTAACCCCCCAACCCCCAACCCCCCGGCACACTTTTCACACAGATATTTCCAAGGCCTGTCAAAGGTTTGCGCTGGATTTGATGCGGAATCGGGACTGACTGTACACTGCGGGCGGGCGGGCGGGCTGCTCTCTCTAGCACGCAGTTCTCAGCGTGGATGGGAATGTGGATTGAGTTTCCGTCGGGCGGGCACGATTGAGAAACTGCGCGCGTCATGGCTAGGCTCCTTTTTTTTATTTTCGACCTGTAAAAGTCTGGAGAAAAGCGCGCGTGGGGCGGGGGGCGGGCTGGCTGGCATTGCGTTTGCCTGCGAGTTAGCGCATACTTTCTGCTTTCACACACACTTTTCCTTGACTAACGCGGAGCCAGCAGTGACGCCATCACTAATTTGGGGTGAAGAAACACCTCAAACTGAACGTCCACCAGCTCGATTTCGGGGTAATAAGAAAGAGGATAGTTGTGTGTGTGGTGTAGTGATGGTGCTCGGAGATGCACACTTCGGGCGTTCGGATAGCCAGCGGCTAATCAGTAGTAGACCAGCCATGAGTCGTCCCATTCGCACCCGACGTGATGGTTACGAGACAGATTACTTATTAAAGCTCACCTGAGCGGCACAACACGAAAGTCGTCAGGAGACGGACGCTCTTACACGACAACTGACTGGCACTTGGTTCACGGTTGACGAAGCAGAAAGGTTGAAGGTGGGTATGCTTGTTGAATAGATGGCATATAGATGCACCTCTAGGAGATTGTCTATCCCAATTACTAAAAAGTGGCTAAATTTTCAAACAGGTCATCCTTTTCCAATCATATACAATGCGTTTCTGCGCCAAACATAAGGTCGATAACAAGCGCTTGAAGTGGCGCACTTTCAATTTGGCGCGGCAAAAATAGCAGAGATTAGACGCTCAGGTGGTGTAGATGAAGTCGGGCCGGTTGTCTCCCATGATCTCGACTTCTTCGTGCGTCTTGCCTTCAAGCATGTTGTCGCGCGCGCCAGACTTCCTCAGGCTATTCTCCCGCTTCAGCATGAAGTGCATGAAGACGGTCCCGCCGAAGAGGAAGACGAATTGGTATGCGAGGACAATGCCGTGGCCGGTGTAGTAACGGGGCGCGTCCTTCTTGAGGTAGATATTCGATGAGACGACTCCGTTCATGTTACCCCAGCCGACAACGACGCCAACCATAACGCCACGCTTTAGCGAGCCTTCGACGTTGTTGGATGCCCAGGTCAAAGTGTTGGACACGGTGGGATAAATGCCCATTGCACCGAGGAAAGTACCGGCATACTGGACGTGTACATTTGAGGTGGAGAGCAACATGGCGAAACCGATGCATCCGATGAAGGAAATGATCATGTTGCAAATACCGCGCCACTTGGTCTTGTCGGCGATCCATCCGATGACGACGGTCATGGTAGCAGCCACAGCGTAAGGCGGGACGGACAAGAGCTGTGCTTGGGTACCCTTGTAGCCCATACCGAGAAGAATGGTAGGGAGGAAGAGTGAGAAGCAGTAGAGTGGGCAAAGGCAACCCATGTAGATGACAGCATAACCCCATGTCTTCCAGTCTGTGAGAGCAGCGCTGACGTGCCTACGGTCAATTTTACCAACAGAAGCACGGGCCTGGCCATCAGCGCGGAGACGGCGCATGGCACGCAACTTCTCATCGGCGTTGAGGAACCTGGCGGTATCGGGGAAATCGAACACCATCCACCAGCAGAAGATGCCGACGAAAACGGTCATGAGTCCCTCAATGATGAAGATCCATCGCCATCCCTGGTACCCACCAATGCCGTGCATTTGAGTAATAGCAGCGGCCAACAAACCACCGAAAGAGCCGGCGAGGGCGGCAGCGGAGAAGAAGAGAGCAGCACGGAAACCAAGTTCCTGTCGCTTATACCAGCAGCTAAGCCAAGTCAATCAATGGAGCCTAAGCGGTAAAGACGGGAAGACTTACGAGAGGTAGTAGTTGACACCGGGGAAAAGACCCGCCTCGGCAATACCGAGGAAGAATCGGCAAGCGAGGAGACCGGCTCTGTTGGTGACAACACCCATGAGGGTCATGATGATGCCCCAAGCCAAGATAATGCCGGTGAAGAAGACGCGGGGCGACCACCTCTTAATGGCGATGTTAGTAAGGGGCTCAAAACCGGCGTAAGAGATGAAGAAAATGGTCAAGGCCAGGTTGTAGTCGTTGCCGCCCATGTGGAGGTCAGGCTCCATTTTTGCGACACGCGCATTTCCAATGTTTGTGCGGTCCAGGAAGGAGAGGAGGTACAAGAGTGAGAGCCATGGAATCAGCCACTTGTCCATTTTCCAAACAAGCGCTTTGTCCTATGCGGGGTCAGTTTGGGGAGTGCAAGCTTTGAATCGGGGGTGGTACAAGTTTTGCGCGCTCCTCATCGGTTTTGCCAACATCGGGGTCGGGCAGATCGCCGTCGTAGTCGCCTGGAGAGCTGATCTGAGAACTGTCGACGTCGCTGGCAGCGAGGACTTGTTCCTTTTCGTTGATGTGGGTGTTGGTACCCTGGGGCCGGATGGCCTCAAGACCCGGTTGCTTCTCAAAGGTGGCCATGGGTAGAGACTTGGGACAACAGGGAGACACAGTCTTGGGGAGGGGGTGGGAGGGCAGGATGACTATATGTACTTGGGCTCGCAAGACGGTCTTGGGAGTTGATGGATAATTACCAGGGCTGGCAGAGGCGCCAGATCCCCATGGGGCACCGGCTGGAAGGGACAAGCAAAGGAGTGGGTCTGGACAAGACCGCAAGAGCGTCCGGGCGTAGCGGGAGTGAGATGGGCGAAAGTGCAGAGACGAGGCCTTGGTGGGCGTGGGAGGTTGAGCTAATAGGGGCGATGCAGGTCATCTCCACTACAGGCCCTGGTGCAACGTTTGATTGTTAGCTGTGGCCACATCTGGCTATGTGCTGGCTAGCTGTCAGCACCACTGATGGCGGATTGGAGACGATCGGAGCCCGATTGAAGAGGACAAAGGACGAATGTGAAGGGACGATTAATTGCGTTTCAGCCACCCACAATCGTTTGTGTCCAGCGAGCGTCGACGACAGGCCCACGGCGCCTCTGCGGCAGCACCACACGCATTCTGCATCCGATTCCACTCTGGAGATTCCGCAATGACTGCGCCCATCCTACGGACGACGCTTTGGCTGGCCACCCCCGTCTCGTGCCGGAGCAAACAATCAGTTCAGGCAAGGCAGGATTCCAGAATGACCGGGACGGCGTTAATCGAAGCTCTGGGCACGCCGCCAGAGGGCCAGCCAGACGGCGCCAAAAACGCCCGCCAAGGCCTTGGCGCCAGCCGCCGCATGCAAACACGGATGAGGATTCAGCGAGGGAGACATCAGCCGTCGTGCCATCATCTATCTATGGCACTGTGAAGCTTTGACGGCTGAGGCCCGGTTTCCAATTATGGCGTGCGGCGCCGGCAGCATCTATTGCCTGGAGCGGAACACACTGCCAGTCGCAGATGCGGAGCCTGCCCGCCCCGCCCTGGGCCTCCACTGGGGAGGCCGGCCATAGCGCGGGGCAGGCCTTGGCACTGGGTCAACCATCCTTCACCCTCCCCTTACCTACCGCCTACCCAGCTCCCTGTTTCCAGGACCAACTCCCGCCTCCCTGTCCCGGGTCAATAGCAGCTCGCCTGCACACGCCCGCTGACACCGCTCAGCCTCTTCATCTGGTCGTCGGGTAAAAGGAGAATCTGCTGCCGCGCCCGCCATTGGCTAGTCTATGCGCCATGCCTGCTTGCGTAAGCGCGACCCCGGCCCAGCTTCCTTTCTGCCGCGGCAGCCACCACTACCGCCACTCACCACTCCCCGCCCGTCACTGTTCTCCGACCTGGACTACGGATACGCCGGCCGTCTACACGTGGCGATGCTTGTCCCTCCAACCTCTGCTCTGCAACGATGCGCCCGCCTGGTGCACCACCCGATCGTCCATGTGCCCGTCGCGTGGCTTTTGCTTCTTTGTCTCAATTCATTATCCGTGGCGTCGACCTGTCTAGTCCCTCGTCCAATCCCAACCGCTGCTTCCCTTTCCGTCAGTGCCTTATTGCTTGTCCAGCACTCTTCGCCTTGCTTACCCTGGGCGTAGGGCCCTCCGTCTTGCTCTACGCCGCAATATGCTTAAAATTACCCGCAAACGCCCCCTTTGGTCCCGCACTCAATACTAATAATGCAAGGTAATGCATTGCAGTTTCATTGATTTTTCTCATTGCCTGCTTCCTTCGCTACCACCATTTGTCTACCTGCAAACATCCACTCGCGCCACTGATGGGTCGTGGTCCGATACTTGGGCCGCAAACTCTGCCCATGTATTGACGTGAATGTGCTCGTACTTGACCCTGTTCGCAAGCGCGTCCGACACAAACATGTGGTCCAGTTGTTGCGCATTCATGTCGAACATGTACGTGTACCGCTCCACCTCGTCTATCTTGGCTGCAGCATCGGCATCCTTGAGCCCCGATGCTTTTACAAATTGCTTTAGTGGCTCAACAAAGGTAAACTAGCAAAGTCGGTCAGTCTTGTTCTATTCCTACTATCCCTGTCGCCCTTACCTCGTTAAAATCACCCGCACCGATGATACGTGCATTTTGGTCTTTGGTCAGGATGTCCTGTAACACGTCTCTGTCAGCTCCTGTACTATTTTTTTTTTCACCCCTGCCTCAACACTAGAAAGCTTATTCTTTTTTTGGCCATCTGTGGCGTTTTGTATCACACGACAAAACCACAAGCTCGCAGCTAGCCGCCCAGCTAAGCAACGCTTGCCATCTTCAATATTTGGAACCAAAACCTACTTTGATGAAATTGCCCGTCAGGGCACTTTGTGCGATGCGGTCCTCAACACCCCCGTTCACTGGTGGTCGCGCGTCGCCGTGAAGACTGCTGCTCCCTCCTTTTGAGCCAAAATGGACGTTGACCGTGAAGAAAACGTCGTCTTTTTTCCCGTATCCTTTGTTGTCGTTGATCACTTCCCATTGCGCAACCAGGGGCTTGCGACTTGCAGTCCACGCTTTATTTACTGGATCGATACGCCCAGGGTTGTATTTCAGCGAAGGGCCACTGAGCACCTCGTTTGCATCTAAGGAGCCACCTGGATTGGCCTTGTAAAGCCGGAGCAGCGCAGGCTTGTACAGATATGCTGTGCGTATATTTCCGCCAGGCTGGCCACCGTCTCGGTCGTCAACAGGAGCAATGTCCGTGAAGGTGTATTGGGGTCCACCAGCGGCCTTGATGGCAGTTGCCAGGGTGGTCAGGGTCAAGTTGGCGGATACAACTGCAAGCTGATCAGTATTTTTATGCCAGCTGATGAGAAAACAACAGGCCCAACCGTTTGAACACGGCATCTTCCAGAAGCTTACCTTCGTCATTTACAGGGCCATTGTTATCCTGCACCTCTTGCACGAAGATCAGATCCGGACTTTTCAAATACTTGACAATGTGATCCGCCAGCAGCCCATGATGTGTTGAATTGGGCGCGAGGTTCTCTACATTATACGCCCCGACCGTAATCCCATCGCATTTGTTCTCCGATTCGAGTTTTGTTGGCTTGGGCACCGTGACCTTTTGCGATTTGGTTACCTTGATAGCCGTTTGTGGCAGGATACGGTAAAACCCAAAAGAATAGGTAACAACGCCGGTAATCTCTCGAATTTCGTCACCCATCTTTGTGTTGGTCGGGTTTTTAGTGCCATCGAGTGGTGAGCCGATAAGAATAGCCTCTGGATTAGCATCTTTGTCTGTAATGGTTAAAGTATCGCGATCATTCCGACCTGTAACCTTCCAGTTCCCAGCAACCCACGTATCGCCAAACTGATTCGGTTTTGTCAGCGCAATGGGCTTCTTGACTGTGACAAGCTCGCCTGTTAGACTCTCCCAAAAGTCCAGTCCATATTTCCTTGGCTCCAAAGTCGGATTCGCTATACTGACGAGTGAGCGGTTATTTGGCACAGCAAATACATCTCCCCCGTCAAGACTGCTAAACTCCCCTGTTGGCGGATCCCTGGTATCTTTGCCAATGACCAACGGCGCAACGTTGTTTCCCGTACTCACTCGCCGCTCGAGACTTGGTCGATCAATCTCGGTCAGAAACAAATAGTCTTTATTGCTTCTAAACTCGACTACCCGTCCACCCACTACGATGCCATCACCGATAGTAAGATTTGCGCCAAACGTGCGGCCAAACACGTAGATGGATTCAGACGTACGCTCGTCACGGTCGGGTGTCGTGCTGCGCAGCCAAAGGCCGTCAGGGCCCTTGGCAGTCACAACACCGGATACATTCGAGACGGTTCGATTGGCAAAGGGAGAGAGGAATTTCACACCATTGATCTCCGCAATGGTCGTTGCTGAAGCTGAAGCCGCGAGAGCGAGCACTACGAGTGCTAGCGCCATGATCCCAAACGAGTAAATGAGGGCCCAAGGAAAGTTTTGCCATACTACCTTTGTATCAAGCGATACGTACGTAGTCTACTTATACCACTTCCTCTCCGTATACGTCCGCCCTAGCTCCTAATCTTAATCCCCAATCCCCTTCCCCCTCCTCTAGTACCTGCATACCGCACTCCAGGTACCCGGCACAGCATGACACCAGTACTCTTCGTCGTTCTTGGCCCTACACACTCGTTCGACCCTTCCAGCCTATAGGCGGCTCAGGAAGTCCGCACGACTACGCTACATGTAGAAGGTGGCGCCCGATTGGCCCCTGCGGCCAAGACTAGCGGCGAATCCCGAAGAAGTTGCGGCGCAAATAGAAATGCAATAAGAAGAGAGATACGGCGCACGTGTAAAACGGGGTAATGTAATGGGGATGTGGCGTTAGTATGGTGGACGTGACGTTGGGTGTGGCCAATCCTATCAGAGGGGAGCACGTGGGGGAGGGGGGGTTTGGAGATGAGGCAGGCACGCAAATGGATGCTGAGTGCAAGCATTGGGGAAGTCCTGCATCGGGTGGTCGTAATACCAAGCGCAATTAATCTACACTGATGCCTTATTTCATCCTTTTTCTTCTGATTTGTACAAACTTTTTGGCTTGCATCGCTCTAGACGTAGATGTATTAGTCTGCACCCAATTCCATTGTAGAAGTAATTAGTAGGGGGTCTCAAGACGGGCCCTATGAGTGTTTGGGAAACATAATAACTAGCTTTGAAGTGTTGTCAAGACTATCTAAGCTTCTTCGTCAACTGCTCCTTCACATCAAACAACCAGTCCAGTCCCACCAAACCATCCTTGTAAGTAACCACATGCCCCAAAGCCAATGCTTTCAGCGATGCAATAATCGTATACAAACGCTTCCTTCGGCGTTCCCCGCCCATTTTCGAGTTCTGTGATCATCAACTTTATTTGACTCCATCTCCATCTTTATCGCAATCATCACCTCCTTTACTACCCTTTCGCTCCCAAATGGGATCATACCGATCCTTACTATCTTCGTCCGTTTCATCCACATCAGATTCAGTTCTACGGCGCTTCCTCTTCCCTTGGCCAGGTGCACGGTGCCAGTCGGGCGTGGCGACAGGGCGTTGCCGTGGTGCGTGTGCTGTAAACGAAGCACCCGGTGCGGAAGGTCTATGTGGAAGTGACTGCATTTGCTGTGCTTGTGACCAGACAGGTCTGGCTGGTTGTAGCTGCGGCCAAAGTGGCTGGGGATGCAGCTGCGATGTGATGATAGGAGCTGTTTGCAGTACTGTTGGTGCCGGTGGTGCTTGTCGAACCGGCTGGGGATGTTGCAGTAGAACAGGCCGTTGAGGCTGACTATCTAATTTGATGTTAGTGAGAAAGAAACCATCAACCAAGAGTGCCACACCTGTGCATCTTGCGTTTGGGTTTTTCGCGCTCTCGTGAACCGGGGCCGCAGGACTGCCCAATATCAGAACATGGCCTCGCCTCCGTGAGCTTTCTAGATGGCATCAACCTCTGTATACGCAGGTAGTTATAGGGAGGCTAGGGTAGCCTACCTGGCCGATCTGCCGGTGTTGCAAACCTTGTTTGCGGAACCACTCCAGCCTCATCCATTCGTCCCCTCTCAATTTCCAACCGCTGCGTCAAACTAGTCAGGTTACCCAATGCGTCCTCAATATCGTTAAATAGTGCAGGGGACGGGTTTGGTGTCACGGGAGTATTGAGAGCGAGGCGGCGATTGACTGGTGGCGGATGTTGGACTGTTTGGTTCTCCGGGGTACTTGGTAACGACGTTGATGGTTGGTCACCGCTTGCGTGACGTATATCGCCCTGGTCTGACCCACTGTTAGTGGTCTCGCTGGAGTCGTCCTCAAAAACGGATTTCAGAGTTTCGCCCTGGTCCGGGGGTCCATTGCTATCAGCCATCATAACTGTAAGGCTGCGGTATTGAGGTACTGTTGCGCTTTCTACGTCGTTGGTTTTCCTGATGCTGCCCCGTAGGTTTGGACGGGAATGCGGGTTGTCGTAGATACCAGGTGTGTGACTTTTGCTAATTGTTACCGATTTCTGAAGAATGTTGTACTTGTTGGATGGCTTCAATATAATCGAAAACGACTTGGCACCTGCTTTGTCCACAACGTCGAATTGTTGTAGTAGTCCCTCAGTATTGGCAACCTTCAAAGAGCTCTTCCGATCAGGTTCAAGACTTGATGTGGAGTCGGTAAGATGTTCGGAAATAGCTCTGGACTGCCAGCCCTCTCCATTCAGAAGAAATTTTGAGCCTTTCTGCTTGACATCTGCAACATCTGCAGGCCACTTTCGTGGGAAGTCTCCTACATAGCCTCGAGAGGGCCACGAGGACGATCTTTTGAGACGCCTTACAAAAGTCATCTTAGGCTTCATACCAACTTCCAGCTTTATTTTCTCGTGATTGGTAGTTGGGGTTGAGGACTTTGTTCTCTTTTCTGTGGGTGCTGTAGCGCACTGGCTATCATCCTCTTCATGCTCGCCATGCTCGTCAGAAGACACACTAGACGGCGACCCAAGGGACTTGGGCCCAGGCCCAGAGGCTTCGTGTCCCAGACTTCCTTCATAAGTGCTTGCGTTACCAGAGCTTTTTGTCAGTGTATTACGGCGGTGATTATCGCGAGATGCCATGTTTTCTCACGGAACCTGATCGTTCTTCGTTGAGGAGGCTGTACAAGTATTATGTATGTGATCGGTGGGGTTGGGAGCGAGAGATAGACTACGAGGTCATTCAGTTACTGTGGAATAAAATAACGAGGTGTATTTTTTAGCTAGCAATGGCGGTGAGTTAAACGTTGTGGTGGCTCAAGTGATATTGGTAGTTGATGTAAAGAACCGTTTGTTTACGGGCTCTGCCTGCAACTTCCCATGACTGAGCAAGCTTGATAAACGCGCCTGCTTGTAACAAAATAGCCTAGGCGAGAATGCCGTAAGCCGCACCGCAAGCTGCAGGTGCAAGTATTGTACATTCCTAGGCTCCATGTGATCAAGCGCACCCAGGCCTTCAAAGGACTGCTATGTTAGGCCCGCGTGTATCAGACCTTCAGAGCCGAGTAAGATGGAAATGAGAGGTGTTGATGACGAAATTGATTTCTAGTACAAAAACAATCGCATGCTAATTTGCTTAAATGGGGACGTGGTTCTTAGGTGGACACAAGTCGTGTTTAGTGTACAAAACGATAATCTCAACATGCAACATTTTCACGAACGTTGCTATTATCGGCGTTTGGACCAAGAATATGAAAAGTGCGTGTAGTATGTACGTAGAAAACTAATCATCCGACCTCCACAACCCTACGCGAAGAAGCGAAAGGGAAGCCAGCAGTTGTTGTCCTCGCTAATGTATCTTCTTCCAACGTTCCGTTAAGAGTGCACCGTATTAGGAACAGGACTCCTGCAGGTCCAAAGCCCTGCACCGTTGGTGGTACGCATGTCTCACACAATGGAGCCGCTTAAGCAAAAACGTAAGCAGGTAGGGGATGTGGGAGAACCAATGGTAGAACAGAAAATGATGGCTCAAATGAACAGAGTTTTCAAGCTTTTGTCTGCTTCTAGCTTACCTTGAGCACAGATACCGGAACAAAATACCTAGAGTCGTATTCGTTGTACTACAAACCAGCCTATCAAAGGCTACAACGCTCGCTTTGACTCATGGATTGTGCTCCTAGTGTTGCACGCCACTATTTCGGATAATGACGATACCCAAACGCCCTGCTAAAACTATAAAATAATATTCCACTCCCAGGAATCGAGTTTGCTCTTAGTCGTAATGCATGAATAATTGAGACATGCTCTCACCATGGTGATTTCGCCGAATTGCTTCAGCAAGGAGATTGTCAACGTTGATGATAACTAACTTGTCTCTGGCTTGATCTTGCTTGTACTCAGGAATCGGGAATGCGTTCGTGATGATGATCTTGTCGATTACGTCACAATTGTTCATTTCTTCGAGACAGCCACCGCCGAAGAGGCCGTGGGTGGCGAAGCAGTATACCTTTGTGGCCCCGCCACGCTTCACTACTGTCTCTGCAGCGGCGATCCATGACGCTGACTTGTCCATCATATCATCAACGATGAAGACGGGTCGGTTTTTGACATTGCCCACCAGTGTGACCATGGTCTCGAGTTCCGGGTTCTTGAGGTCCTCCTCCTCGTCTTCTGACGATGCTGCTGCATCGTACGTACCGCCCAATGCATGTGAATGCTCTGTATCTTTGTTTCGTGTTGATGAGCCGGTAGATATGAACGAGGACATCATGTGGGCTGGAATATCATCGTCGCCCTCGGAAGGCGGGCGGGTACGCCAGGTAGTGTGCGAGGTCGCGGACATGGCTGGAGAAGGATGTGAATCATCAACAATATGGCCTTGCACAAGACGTCCGTGAATAACGTTACGGGCACGCTTCCAATGTCAGTGTGAGATGGCAAATACTTCATTCAACATACCTCGTCTGTGTACTCCTCTGCGCTCTCATCGCCGCTGCCTGCTTCGATTTCTTGCACTAGTTTGCTCGTGTCCGTCCGGATCGGGCCAAGAGGGACTTCGGGTTCGATGATGGAGCTAGCTCGCATAGATTTAGACAGTGGACTTCCTATCGGCTCGGAGATGCCGTTCGTCCTTCGTTGTAGCGGGATCGATGGCGCGCGAACTCGCGGTTTGGGTTTACTCGTCTCGGCTTTTTGATCATGCGGGGTGTTACTGATGGGAGCCATTTCAGCATCTGGGCCTATTGCGGGTTCAGCGAGCATTGCTGCTTCGTATCCGCCATCCAGCCTCAACTGCTCGAACATGGCGCTCTCGTTCCAATGCACTGCGGTGCCTGCTCTGCGCCTATCAGTTGTGACAATTCCAAAGCTAAGCTTCAGGGCATCTGCTAAAGACGTGACCCGCTTAGTTCCGCCAGGGTTTTTGCTGACAACCACAGCGTCTCTCCAACTGGGTACGTTTGCGCGAATCCAGCGAGCGAGCAGTGGTTCGGCGACGAGATTGTCAACAGGACACTTGAAAAAGCCCTGCATCTGCGAGGCGTGTAGGTCGATAGTAATGACATGGTTGACACCCGCAATATGGAGGAGGTTCGCGACCATCCTTGCGGTGATGGCACCACGATGCTGTTTCTTCTTGGACTGCCGCGAGTAAGGAAAATATGGCATGACGGCTGTAATTGACTTGGCCGAGCCACCTTTGCAGGCCGAAATCATGATCAGCAGCTCCATGACGGAATCGTTGATTCTAGTGGGTGTCGTTAGATATGGATGCGCCAATGGGCTAGGTGGAATACCCACTGCTCGCTGCCGCTCTGGACAATGAAGACATCTTTGTTGCGAATAGACGTGTCTAGGCCATGTCAGAGTCAGACAAGATGAATGGTAGTGGTGGTAGCAACAGCCACTGCAGCCCACGTACGTATCGTGACCGACGTCTCGCCATTCTTGAACTTGCCCAGGGTTGCCGAACCCGGCTTCATGCCCAGCCTGTCGCACATGCCCTCGACAAGCCTTGGGTGCGAAGACCCGCTGAAAACAATGGCACCACGCATTCTGGGTGGACCGTGGAGTGTGACGCTGTCGTAGTGTGCAAGCTGTGGAGGAGGCCTGGGCAAGGTGAAATTTCCCGTCATAGCTCGAAGACGTCGGCAGTCGGAGAGACGTGGATCAGGCTAGTCTGCCAAGGAATGGGAATCGCCCCACATCCTAGAATGGACGTGTCAAATAACTCTTCTATGCCTTCAACGCATCTAGTCTTTATGCACTTCTCTGCGCCGTTTCTCAAGCGTTCTACCATCGGCGCTGCGTTGGCATGCGACCAAAGCATGGCCGATTCCAGCCACTCATGACACTTACAAGCAGCACGCAGTGCCGTCGTGCGTGATGATAGCTCTGTATCGCGACTAGGTGCTGATTTTTCTGGCCAATTTACGCGTAGGCATGGTAGGTAAATGCCATGCCTCTAGACGCGACTGCATGTGGGCGATTGGTACTCTGAGACAGTCACTATACAGTGTACCACTACAGATAAACAGTGTAACACCATGGCGTACGCTGCGCTATTATCCTCTATAATCATACATGAGTCAGCCTAGAAACACACTTCCCCATTACTTACGCTTTTCATCAAGCATACACCTCCACAGATTATCTAGACTAACAGGCAGGCATGAGACATATTCAGGCCAAGTATCGCAAGTTCAGTAATCACATGCCGAATTAGGTAGGCCTAACACTAACTAAAAGGAACATTCCATAATTTAGTTATCCACCCGGCCTAGTCAGTTTTGTTTGCCAAACAGAAATTGCACAAGCTCACCGCTGCTTGGTGCAGTGATCACATTCATTGTAAATGCAACAGCAAATCGGCCGATTGGTGTCTGCATTTATCGAGTGGGCTTTGTACTTACCCCTAAACACGACACACAACTTCAGTCTATCGGCTTTTGTCTCGTAGCGACTATGGTCGTCTGCGGCTTCTCTCGGATATTATTGGGTTGGTTGGTCACGGAACTGCAAGAACCCTTACTAAACTGCAACACTACTCCACTATGAACGGCGTCCGGGATCTGCCCCGCCCTTGTAGCCCCAAGGTAGAGAGGGCATTACCTCGATTTCCTTTCGTCATGTTAAAGACCCAAGTGGGCCGATGTGGGTGCACCATTTTGTGGAGATTATATTAGATGATCCGGTCTATTGCAAATGAGGCGGTATTCTGGTCCGATGGTGGCACCTAAGGTTGAGCGGTGAGTTTGTACGACATTCTCTCGGCACGTATCATGCTAGCGCATGGTAGGATTAGGCAGGGCCCGGGAGGGCAGTAACCAAGGAGCATTTTGTTTCACGAGATTGGTCTTCGCCGAGTTGTGGGACCATTGCATACATCCTGAAGAAGAAGACATGGCGCACTATAAGGCAGTTGATGTCCACCATTTGTGGATCTAGGGAATCGGGAGGATCGAAGGCCACTCGTTTTAGGTCATAAGGCTGTTGTAAAATAACCCGATTGGCCAAGCGAGGCGCATCTACCACGGGCGCTAATGCGAAGTGCTCGCCTCCGATTACCAGGTTTTCATTTTTTCAGCCTGGGACCATGTTCATGAGGCACTCCTCGTACACGCAATATATGGCCTGTCATAGATGGCACAACAGGAAACGGTGGGGTGTAACATGCTAGCCAACAAAGTAGGTCTGCCCAGTCCCAATGACCCGGTTGGGGGTTAATGCATAATGGCCACAGGATACAACAGCCATCCTATGTTTCCTGACCCATCATTCACGGCATTCTTGCATGACCAGAAATGCACGGGAATAACATGATTGGGGCTAGATTAAGAATTTGAGCCCCATTTGGTTCATCTAGACTGGATCATACTCAGTCAAAGATTCATCAACCGTGAAACTCAGAAGCTATGTGGGGTATACGCCTACAGAGGAGAGAAGACATTGAGAAAGCTCCTGGCAAGGACGAAAATATGTTGGGTCTAGAGACATTTGCTCCTGAAGGTCGCGTGGCGCATGCGATGCGTCGTGTTGTAGTTGTGTCCGGCTGCCATGGTCCCAATCCCGTCAACCGGGCTGCCCAAGGGGGCTTCTCAACCACCACCGGCAGCCCTGTCGTTGCTAGTGACTACCTTTTCTGCGCTGGAAGGTCCTCAGAAGCAGCATGGAATCCATGGCTCGCGTGGGGTAAAGACATGCGTACTTGGCAATCAGATGCAAGACGGAACTAGCGGAAACGAGTCAAAGAGTGACACGCAAAGTATCTGCACAGGGAAAGCGCCTCGGGCGCCATGAACCGCAGGCTAAATCGATGGTGACACCGATCTTGCATTTGCGAAACCGAAAACCAGGTCACATCGATTTTGTACGACAGGGGCGGTCTACTTGCATAAATTTGTAGAGAACCACAGAGTTGGACCAGAGCCGAGCTCCTGCAATCCCAAGGCATTTGACACATGGGTTTAGGGGGGCTACGGGCGGCAAGGCCCGCAAGAAGAAAGAGGACGAGATGCGGTCGTAGTCCAGATACCTGGCGGCGATGTGGCGAGCAGACCAACAAAGAAAAGCTATGACGCTTCATAGAGGCGGCCGTAAGGTCCCGGATCGCTGCACAACTTGGCTTCGATTGGCGAGGAGCGGCAGGCCCGCATCATGAACAATTGCTTTCGCCGAGCTTCTCCTGGTGGCGCGGTTGATACAGAGTGGCCGGCGAAGTTTTTTGGCGAATCGCTTGTTGCGTTATAGACAAGGAGTGCCGTGAGCCAGACATGGTTGGCAGTGATTGTTAGTACCGATGCGCCATTCTGTGCTAGATTGGGCAGGTTACATGATGGGCCGGCGTGGCAGACCCTTTGGTTTCAGAAGCAAGCAACGCGAGCAGAGACAGCGTGGTTGATGGTTGTTGAGATGGCGGGCCTGGCTGGTGGGGGCGGCATGTGTTCAGATGGGGGATGCGAGGCGACGGCTAGCCGGAAGCGGCAGCGCGCGGGCCATGCGCGGAGCAGCAGGCGGCGCCTGTTTCTCTCACGTGCAGTGACTGGCTGCGCGGCTTCTGTAAAGGGCTAAGACCGGGAGGCGTGCCGGCGGCCGTTCCAACTCACGCCGTAGCCCACCAGCCCAAAGCGACGCGGGCAGGATGGGCGGTCGGCTGCTGTGCAATGGTGGGCTGAAGAGGGCCCGCAGGCCCTGGCGGTTGGGCGGCCGGGCGTGGACTGTGAAAAGGCGGGCAGCAGGCAGTGCCGGGGAGCGGCCGAAGTCGTGGCCTGAAGAAGAAGGAAAGAAGAGCAGCAGCGGGGTGGAGAGAAACGGTGATGGGGCTCATGCAGGGCGCCGGTTTGGGCCTGGGTGTCTGGCACCACTGGCCGCCCGCGTGCTTCCTTTTTCTGCTGTTGACGGGCCGACTGGCACGGGCAGCAAGGCAAGGCGAGGCGAAATGACCGGCAGGAAAAAAAGCAAGAGGCGAACATGGTGTTGATGCGCGGCGGCCGCAAAAGCAACACCGTCCTGCGTCTTGAAATAAAGTTGCGACCCCAGTTCGCCCTACACGGCAAGCTCGGTGACTAGCCGCGCGCGGCCTAGCCCGGCCTGGCGGTCCTGGCGGTCCTGGCGGTCCTGTGCTGGCAGGACGAAGGCTGGCCGAGAGAAGGCTCAGCACAGCAGCTCAGCAGCTCAGCAGCCAGCAGCGCAGCCATGCTGGAATCAGCAGCATGGCATCGTCGGCATCGTCAGGTCAACGCCGTCCGTCAGCGTCATCGACAGGCTCCGGGTTTCGTGTCACCCCGCCCAGGCTATCATGCTCGGAGCTTTCCTTCACTCTTGCAACAAGGTTTCGCGACGTCGCCATGCTACCGTGACCGCGGCTGCGGAAACAGCCAGCCTACGTTGGACCAGCTCCTCCACGCCCTGTCCTGGAGAGAGCCTCATCCAGAGGGAGTAGCGGCGGCTCCCCCATGCGGCCTCGCTGTGCAACGCGCAGCGTATCCTTTGCTCTATCTGTCCGCACCCCGTCCGCTTTCGACCTGCATCCTCGAGGGCCGCAGAACGGCAAGACGGCTGCACACTGATTCCTGTTGTACACTACCGCTCTCGGTGCTATATCGATTCAGCTGGTGTAGTAGCAAAAGTTAATTTCACCTTGGGCCATGAGGGCAGCACTTTCAGTATAAGACGGAGCCCACTCCGCCTGTTTAGCGTATCAGATGCACCAGCAAAGCACCGAGTAGCAAGCACACAACAAGCAACGAGCAACGAGCTTCGAGCTCTAGGCAATACCCACCACCCGACACGCAACAAGCATCCCTTCTCTCCTCCATCACCAATTCGCAGTCTAGTTTTGCTCCGTCTGCACCCTGCTACTTGCTTTTACCAGCCACAGATCCTATTCTGCTTTTATCCTCTCGCTTTCAGCGCACTCTGTCTCAAACACTCTCCCTCTACACTTGGTTCAGTGAGTCCCTTGCCCCTCTCAAACATACATATTTGCGCAGCGCCCGGGTTTCTCTGCTGACATGCCTGCAGTCCTGTTCCGCCGTGTCTTTCTCAGCCGCCATCTGCACCAAGCCCAGCCCGCACCCTCTCCCACGTCATGGCCGCCCCAGCAACCTGCCAGCACCAGTTCAAGCTCATCAAATCCGACACCACCCTGATCCAATGGAATTGCCACGTCTGCCACTCGGGGCCGCACTCGTTCGTCTACGAGTGCCAGAGCTGCAAGCTCAAGACGTGCCGGCCGTGTGCAGCCAAATCCTAGGTACGTCCCGCAGCCTGCTGCCTTCGCCCGCCCGCCCGTCTGTATGCGCATGCAGATCCACAGTCGCCTGACATTTTGGGCATGCCAAACGTCACATGTGTCTCAAGATGGACATGTTCTACAGGCGCACGTTCGGAGTGCTGACTCGTTGGGTGCAGGTGTTGGATGCCAAAGCACAGATCGACGGCAATCTAGCGAATCCAAATACCCGGGCCGCGATCTTGTGCTCCAAGCGTGCTCGCCTGCCTAGCGCGAACTCGCCTCGCCTCACCGTCTGCGGAACATTTTCGGCTCTTGCAAGCGACCGTCTTGCCTCCTTTCCCCTTTCATCTCTGTCATCCTGTCATCAGCATTACCATGTCGGCCCTATTGATTTAGCATGGCGTTTTGGCCGTTCCTCTCTCGACATTCCTCACCCAACAAAAGCAAGCCCATCGGCTCCTCCAGCTCCTCCGCCTTCTCCACACTCGGTCACACCACTCACGATTCTTTTTCTTGCTAGTCTGCCCTCGTAAACGGCCTCGGTTTCCTTTTCCAGCATTTACAGGGGGCTTGGGCGTTTCGGTCTCGCTCTGTCTACCTGCTCTCTGGTCCATCTGTCAGAATACGACGCCCTACGCGCTTAATATCATGTATATCTTTCTTATCTGGTACTTGTTCACATAGACAGCACATCTGGGCAGCCCAATACAGAAGTTCTCTTCGCTTCATGCACCCCACCCATAGTGACTAATATGACGTGTCTATTATGGCAATTGCCATGATTGGCCTATTTTTACACCAGTTCACCATACGCCCACAGCGCTAGCAGGCATGGTTTAACAATAGGTTGGTGTTCTTGAAAAACTAATCATCTAGTTACCAACCTGCGTTTCAAGTTGTTGACGTAAACGTTAGCCTGCACCCAGCAATACGATAGTCGCGTGTTGACTTCTTTCATGAAAGCCTTTTTTTTTTTCAGCTCTCAAGCACCCTGAGCTAGCGAGTGGCTGACAATTACGACCAAGCTGGTTTCTTCCGCACAAGGTTGCGTCATAGAACAACGTAAATGGACGACAGAACCCACCCCGTGTCAAAACCGTTGCAAAGCTGATATAGCCCCTTGAACGCCGTCATGTTGAATCCCAAATCAGGGAATTGTTCATTGCAATTGTTGTTGTCATTATTTTGATGGGAGATACGCTTATTCATGTTTGCTTACAGGCGCCAATGAAAAGAAGGTCTAACTAGATTCAGTGCGTTGCATGCTTATGTGCGTTTGTCACCTCTTGTTCTACCCAATAAGTATGTACACGACCAACAAATCTACATGAGAGTGTGCGTGAATTTCAACCGGCCACATCGGTCCCTACAACCCACAACGCGCATACTAACATGCCCGCTCCTCGTCGCACCCGCTCCACTGTCACTCTTTTCAGGCCCACCCAACATGCGACCAATGTATTTACTGAAATTGAGAATCATGAAGCGAGCAATGCATTGTCAGCACTTGTGTTGTACACAAGGTAGCCAACCTCAGCCGCACAAAGCCCAGTGCCCATAACAAGTTAAGCGGCTCGGCCCAAGCGGCCCCAAGCTGTCCGGAATACTTACATATATTATACACAGCGCTCTCAGTGCCAGTCTGACTGCCATTCCTCACTTTTTCGCCCTGTTTTGGTACGAAGCTCGATCAATTATACGATTTCCCACCCTCTGTTGCTTTTCTCAAATGCGCCTACGTGAGCGGCATTTTAGTCCCTATAGTATTCCCAGAGCCGACAAGTAGAAAAAAGCAAGTATGGCATCCGTCTCAAGCAGCGACACTCAGGCTACAAATGCACCACAGGATGCAATCAATGAGTTCTGGGACAGCTTGATCACCAAGAAACCCGCCAAAGTCACCACCATTTTCCCAAGCAGTCTATATGCAAATCTGCTTCCGCCCCAACGCAAACCCGGCACTTCAACTGGTAAAAATGCCGCAGAATCATACGAAGCTGCTGCTGCCGAATGCCGAGCCCGAGTAGATAGGATCAGGAGAGAGTGTCATCGAACCAATGAAAAGTTCACGGATCCAGAATTTGACATCAGCTGGCTTGAAAATAGGAATTGTCTGCAAGGGCTGAAGACCTGGTCCGCTGACAAGACCCCTTCGACGAAATCAACCGTAAGCCCAGAACGACTGGGATCAGCCTTGTCTACCCTCATTGAGGCTGATGTCCTCATGCAGAACAATGCACTAGTCGATTTCAATGTGACATCGAAACTACTAAACAATCCTACCGCCGACGATGATGATGATGATGATGACGAAAACCTATGCCCAGGTTCTGTCCATCGCGTAGACTGGATCTTTGACGAACCCAAGTTTGAAATCAACGGGTTTGACAGTTCCGATGTGGTTCAAGGTTCGAGTGGAGACTGCTGGTTCATTGCTGCCGTTGCTACAATATGCAGCAACCCAGATTTGATCAAGAAGGTATGTGTAAAAAAAGATGAGGAATGCGGTGTTTACGGGTTCGTCTTCTATCGAGACGGCGAATGGATCTGGACCGTCGTGGATGACAATCTCTACCTCCGCCATGCCGACTTCGATGCGTATGGCGATTTTTACGATCCAAAGGGAACCAAGGAGAAGAAGTACAAGGCAAACAACCAAACCGGCTCCGAGGCGCTCTATTTTGCCTCGTGTGCGGACGAAAATGAAACTTGGTTACCCTTGCTGGAAAAAGCGTATGCCAAAGTACATGGCGACTATTCAGCAATCTCTGGCGGCATAAGCGGTGAAGCCGTCGAGGATCTGACTGGAGGGGTGACTTCCAAGATTCTGACAGATCGCGTATTGAGCAAAGAGCGTTTGTGGAAAGAGCTCCTCGAAGTTAATAAGAAGTTCCTGTTTTCTGCGTCGTCTCCTGGATCATATGGAGGAGACTCCCATGCACGTAGAGGCCTTGCTCTAAACCACGCGTATTCAATCATCAAAGCAGTGGACGTAGGGGATGAACGTGGAAAAAATCACCGATTAGTGCTGATCAGGTACAGCCCTCATCTCAGTGACAAAGCACGTTACTTACCATTTCAGGAATCCATGGGGCCGACGAGCGAATGCAAGCATGGGTGAATGGACCGGGCCTTGGTCGGACGGCTCAAGTGAATGGACACCGTACTGGCTAGAAAAGCTAGATCACAAGTTTGGCGACGATGGCTTGTTCTGGATGTCCTACAATGACCTGCTCAAGCGGTTTAATCTGCTAGACCGCACCCGACTCTTTGATAAGAACTGGACAGTCGTGCAGCATTGGACAAGCGTTTCAGTCGCTTGGGTCACCGGGTATCTGAACACTAAATTCTCAATTGAGATCAAGAAATCTGGCCCCACCGTTTTTGTTCTTTGTCAAGTAGGTTCTGCTTCTGGCCACCATTTTTCATTTGCTAACATCTCAGCTCGATGACCGATATTTCAAAGGCCTGGAGGGCAAATACACCTTTGACCTACACTTTGTACTCCAGGGACAAAACGCTGAAGCTGGGGATCACATCGTGCGGGCCCGGGGGGCATGGTTTGGTAACCGTAGCATCTCTGCCGAGGTCGATCTAGAGGCGGGTGTTTATGAAGTGCTTCCAAAGATTGAAGCATCATGCAATACCTATGCCACTGATGTCCAAGACGTTGTCACTAAGGTGGCAGAAAGTAACCCACAAAAGCTTAGGCAGATTGGACTAAACTATGACATCGCAAATGCAAAGGGACACACAGAGCCCACAGAGGAGGAGGCGAAGAAGAAGGAGCAGGAGAAAAAGGACATTGCTGAGAAGAAAAAGAAGAAAGAGGCAGAAGCTGCAAAGGAAAAAGAAGAGTTTGAGGCATGGAAAAAGGAAGAGAAAGCTGAGTATGATGCCTGGAAGAAAGAGAAGAAAGAGAAGAAAGCACAAGAGTCCAAGGAGACATCCAAAGAGGGCGAAACGAAAGATGTTGCCAAGGCGGATACAGCGAAGGAAGATTCGACTCCGTCGTCCGACAAAACCGCAGAGACGAAAGCAGACCCAGCGCCCCAGTCAACCGAGTCTGGAGACAAGACTGAAGCCAAGGGTGAAGTCGCTGCTGCGAAAGAAGTAAATACCAAAGCTGAAGTCAAAGAAGACGAGAATGCCAGAGCCGAAGTCAAAGCAGAAGAGAACGCCAAAGCCGAAACCAAAGACGAAAAAAAGGCCGTGGACAAGGAAAAGGATGAGTCACAAGCCAAGCCAAGTGATGACGCGCCTGCGAAAGACGACGCCCAGGTCGCATTGACATGCACCGCCGGCGGCGACACTTCTGGTCCTGCGTACGGTAACGCTGCCGAAATCGAAGGTCAGTCTGGCGAAGCAGACGCGGCGGCCCCAGCAAAAGATGCAGACTCTAAAGAGGATAAGACACCCAAACCATGGAATGCTGTTTGTGTTTTGGGACTCAGAGTCTATAGTCAAGACCCCGAGGTTAGTATCAAGTTGATCAAGCCAAAATCTGTGGAGGAGGGTGCTATTTTGGACGTAAATGGCGACACGCCCGCCGGGGCGACGATGTGAGCATCAAGATATGGCGGGTGGGATTCAAGGTGGAGTTAAAGGGGGCATGGTTTGACATGAATTCGAAATTACACCACTCAAGATTCAATCCAAATTGTGATGTGTGGTGAAAACTTTCAAAAATGAACTAACTACGTGCACACAGTAGGAAAGGATTCGACATTTACGCGGAATACCTAGGCGGGAGTTGCACGGGGGGGAGGGGAGGGGAGGGGAGGGGAGGGGGATCCCGATCACGCAGTTGGATTCTCCATGGCCTGATCATGCAAGATCTTATCACTCGTTTATCCATCCCTCCCCAGTATTGCATACCATTGTTTTTCTCGGTTAGCTCGGTACACGTCTATGCACCATTTCGTCACCGAGAAAAGAAAATACCGTGGACCAAAAGTCCTGACGTTATCCACAACGGACAAAGTACTTGCTAGCAAATGCACATGCGGGGGGAGGGGGGGGGAGGGGGCGCGCCCTGACCCAACTGTGGGTTCAGATGTTCATATCCTCACGTCCGTAGCGACAAAGCACAAAGTAAAAGCCTCGGTCGCATTCACTACTTTGCTCCTACTCACTCTAGCGTATTGGGCTTGACTTTTTGGGGGCAAAGTGTACATCCCAACGACGCACCGTCAACACACACATACGCAACTCATTCCCAAAGTCCTGCTCGCGCTCCATTTTGGCAAGTGCCCCCTCTAGGCAAGATCATCTCAAGGGCTCACTTGAGCTTATCACGGTGAGGCTAGATTTTGCTTTTGGCGCGAGAAGCCGTGCGCCAATCATGTGTTTGTGCCGGGGGCACCCCTTCACTACTTCCCCCCACACAAACCCGAGATGCACATCGTGCTCCGCCAACTGAACCCGTTGGTCGACAAGAATCTCAGAGTTTCCTCCCCCCCACCTCACCCCACAGGATATCGCCCCCTTTAAGCAGGTCTCGTGGTGTTGCGAAACACCGTCACACCGCTTACGCGCCCGTTTCTTGCGTTGAATGGCAAATGCGGCGAGCGCCTACGCCCATCCGGCCTATGGATTAGGGGGGGGGGGTGCCTCGTGTCGTCACATGACCTTATGTTGTCGACGGCGACCTGCTTTGAAACGCGTGACTGGTGCTCAAAAGGTGAAAAGCAGCCTGCACAGCCACGGCGGTGAAGCTTCAACGACCAAATCCGCTTGTGAAACGGTACATACAGTTTCATGCCGTAGGGATAGTTCAGCCAAGGCGTCGAGGCAGAATGGCAAGTTAGCAATGTGGATTTGGTGAGTGTGGGGGTGTGTGTGTGTGTGTTTTTTTTTGGGTTTTTTTGGCGCGCTTAGCGGAGTATAAGTATAAAGTCAATTGCGGTGTAACGGTCGGGCCCGTAATTTCTCAAAATAAACCACCAAAACTATCGTTACCAAAAACCAGGCCGGTCTTGGGTTTTCTCCTTCATAAGCTTTATTGAGTGTAACATCGTCATCACTTCGCCGCCACTCGTCTCGAGTGACTCTGCCGCGTCAAGAGTCGACTACCTAGCTAGTATGGTATATCTCGCGGTTGGCACCCATGCCCCATTTGTCCACCGACGGCTCGACCCAGAGTGGCATATGAACGGCGATTCAGTCATCGCGATTGCGATTGGCGCCGTGGCAATATTTTATGCCGGTCTGCAGATGTTTTTCAGTTGGCACATCTACGTCGCTTTGAGGGTTATCGCTCGTCCAGGGGGGTAATTGAGTAAAAGATGCGCTTTTGTTCAATGGATTTTTGTTAGACGGTTGTCATTGACGTGTGCGGATGAAAGTGAAGTGGTGGATCCCGAAGTATCTTTGGAAGCATGGCTTGTCTTTTCCATGGCACAGACCGAGGCTGTAGATTTATAACAGCCAATAATTGAGGCCAAGGGCATAAGGCGGCATGAAGTTGCTTAGGTTAATGGGGTAACTTTGATCGTTATGCGGGTGCGCTTCCTTCAACGCATTCATCTAGATATGTACGTTTAATTTTTTATATATATGCTCAATAAGCTGCTCAACGATACCATATAAACCCCTCATCGTAGACCTACAACAATAAGTAATAGCGCAGAATCTACTCGTTCCTTCTTCAGCTCCTCACACTTAACTCTTCCCCTGCTCCCCATTCTTATGTCCCTCCGCATCAAAAAATAAACTACTCCGCTTCACTTCGCCTGTACCATCAGGCACGGGTGTCGCCGGTGCTTCGCCCACTGTCGCCCGCTTCTCCCGTTCAAACTCCTCCGCGCGTTTCAAATCGCCGGGCATTGGGCCTGCACTTGGTGGCGGAGAAGAGACGGGCGTCTTGGTACCCCATCCTTTACGTTTCTCGCTGGCCCATGTGCCCCACGAGGAAAAGTAAGCGCCGGCACTTTTAGACGCAGCGCTGATGTTAGCCTGTGCGTGAGATAAATCAGGAGCTTGGGCTTTCCCTAGGCACGGTTAAAATGGTTATGGAATCTCGTGAGGGCAAACAAATGCTTACATTTTCCAGCAGGTTGTCCAATAGGCTTACCCTCTTTTTCTGCTGCCAATCTTTGCTCTTCTTGTCGCTTCCTCTGCGCCTCACGCATGGCCTCCATCTCAGTCCACAACCTATTGTACGCAGTGGAGAATTTTTGTTGGCCGACGGCAAGCTGTTGACCAATGGCTTCGCGGCTCTTTTCGAGTCGTTCGTTGAGATGCATTTCTGCTACTTGCCTAATCGCCATGCGAGTATCAGCACACATACACCCAAAGTAACTCTTTGAAATGTGGGGTTCGTAAAGAGACTGAAGGGAAAGGTAAGTATGGGATATGAGAAGAATGAGACGTAGAAAGACATACTGTGCCAAGCGTCGCTGAACGTCTTCGATTGACAAACCGCCTGAGCAAGGATGCTTGGGATCAACAATGTCAAAGAGGTGTGAGTCGGTGAACTTGTTCCATATCCTGAAATTCTCGGTATCCATCCATGCGTGCACCCAGTCATTGGAGAACTCGCTAGCTGGATCGCCTTCCACGTCTGATATGAAGTTCTCTTTGTGACCGTTCTTCTCCATGTAAAGTTTGTACTTGACAGAACTAAGCATTGCGAGCAAGTACTCTTCGAACTGCATTCGGATAAACTCCTCACTTCCAGCGTAGCCATGATCTTTGGGGCGTGTCGGATTTGCTTCGTCCCATGTGTCATTTACTGTTTGTGTAAGGAAGTCTATCCATCTCCGGTCAGGTGTCGAAAGGATAGATGCCTGGCGAAGGGATGCAGATGTGGTGTTGACTGTATGGTCATCGAGATTGATGAGTATATCGCTGTAGCGATCTTTTTGTTGCAACAAAAGGGAGTTTGTAGAGCCAACAATGTATGACTTGGTGTCTTGATCAGCCAATACGTCGAGTTGCTGAAGCGGTGTGTATGGGCCGAAAAGCGAGCCTTTGCCAAACAACTGGAGTGGCAGACCCATGTAAGCGAGTAAGGAAGCACGTTCTGAGGTCTTTAATGAAGTTGGCATAACAATGTTTTCCTCGCAGGAGTTGAACTTGGGATCGGCGGAGTCTTGTAGGTGGCGGATGAGGCCGGGTATCAGAGAAATAAGAGCAAACTGCATCATACACAATCGTTCGCAATGGGAACCGAAAAAAAGAACCTAAACTTGAGTCAACTTTGTGCGAGCGATTGTCATGGAACCATTACCTTGGGCTGAAGTAGAGCGCACTTGAATAGAACCAATGTCTGCCACTTGAACTCGTGTATTAGCTCTCGCAGCGACAAGCCTGTGAAGTCAGTTAGTTCTCATGTTTCATGCTGTTAAATGGCTTTTTTGAAATTGATGAGGCCACATACCAAAGTCTTGGTCTGCCTGCCCCTCGAAATTCCTGAGTAACTGTGGCAGGCTCTCTTGGAATTTTTCAAGTATCTCAATGTCGGTAAAATCCTTCTGTGCAAACCAGGCAGCAGTGACAACACCCAACTGTGCCTTGATGGCTCCGAAGCACTGTGGCCGATCGCTGATCACCACGACAGCCTTTTGTACCGTACTCCTAGTTACGTCGGCTGGTCGGTTGATCAATTGGCTCGCATCAAGCTGTCTCGTGCACGATATGCCGAAAAGGGAGGTGGCGGGGTGGGTAGAGGTGGCCGTACGACGAAGTGTGAAGTAGGAGTAATCTTCTACTGAGCTGCATAAGAAGCCAGCTGTTAGCACTAGGCACGTAGAAAGCTCGTGCGAATTACATAGGCTATACATACGCATGGGCACCGTCACTCAGAGCCATAAAGGGTAATAAACCCCACTCATTCTCTGTAGCTGGATCGCTCCCTTCTTCTGCGCCTAACCATGCTTCTACTTCAGGGCCTCTGTGTATATAATTAGCCCTCCATATTTATGCACCTCTTATACAAACAGGGTCCACGCTGGGCTCTCAACAGAGCATACATGCACTCTGTGGTGAAGCGTAATCGGGCGCTCACCTTGCATGATGGAAATCAACGATGCATACAAGCGGGTCGAGGGCGGCCATGACTACTGACTGCTGTGCAGCCTCTATGGCAGCGTGGACAGGGCGTGCGAACAGTGTTTACTCAGGAAGCCATGGGAATGCGAAGGCTCGCGGCCTCAACGTTGCAGGACACAAGTGAGGTTGCCGTGACGAAACGAAGCTTGTGGTTTGGTCCTTTGATGTCAGCCCTACCAAACTAAACTACTTCCAGATGGACGCCTCGGCAACCGTCGATCAGGCTGTTTCCCGGTAGACATGGAGAGCCTGGCCATGGACCCGGGCAAGGCATGACCAAGCTTTGTGTTGAAAACTGTGTTTTAGTCCTGGGAGTGGTGAAGAGATATACTGTTACTATTCGATTCACTTTGCCGTCTAGGGACGATGATCCTCCCATGCCACACCCTTGTTTACCTACCCACCACAATGGTTGTTCCAAGACCCAAACCCATGACCCATCCTCCAATCATGTTCACGTTTGCTCATGAAATGAGAATCATAAAAAAAAGAGCAGGTGAGTCACTTATGCCAGGCACTTTGAAGAACCAAGCCTATGCAATGCAGACCCAGCCGCTTTGGGAATTGAATACAAGACTTCCTATCTCTACCATCGCAATGTGCCTGGTCAGCATCAGCTGCCATTCTCGCCTGGCACCTGTGCTGCGGCGTCTACATTGTGGTAGTCAAGAATCTCCGAGTACCTGGTCACTATTAGCAAGTCCGATTTTGTAATTTCGATGCCAATTCTCTCACATCATGATCTTCCACGTGTCCACAGGAAGGTCGGCATCATTAAATGACCAATCGAACTTCTCCTCTGCGATTGGTTCGTCGGTGGGGTCGTGGTAGGGGGCGAGGTATGGGTGTGCGAGAGCTCCTTCGGCCCGTACGCGTGCCTTTGGATCAAAGACAAGCATCTTCTCCAGCAGGTCGACGGCTACAGGTGGATAAGCAGGATGATATGGACTAGAGTCAAAGTAAAAGCATACCGGCTGGTTCAGCGTTCTTGAACTTGTTGGCCAAAGGTTGCCTCTCGCGCTTGGGCAATGATTGAACGAATCGAAGAGTCTAGACCGGTTTAGCGACATGCAGAGAGCATTCACATGGAGTTATCTTACGTTTTCGCTGCAAATAGTCTGGATTACATCATCTGGGGGAGTGCCTAGAAGCTCTGTAATGATAGAGAATTGGTTGACGTGGTCCTTTCCTGGGAACAATGGCTTGCCCTCGAGCATTTCGGCGAAGATGCAACCGGCGCTCCAAACGTCTACCTCGACATCATATTTCTGCCAGGTGAGCATAATCTCAGGTGCCCGGTAGTATCGTGTGGAAACGTAGCCAGTCATCTGTGGGTCTTGTATACGGGCGAGACCGAAGTCGCAAATTTTGAGATCGCAATTCTCGTTGACAAGGATATTACTAGGCTTTAGGTCACGGTGGACGACACCGGCTGAGTGAACGTATTTGAGGCCGCGCTTTGAAGATTAGCCCATGCGTGGGGAGGGAGAAAGTCGGCACGCACTAGAATCTGATAGAGGAAGTATTGAATGAATTGCTTCTCCAGCGGTCTGGAGGTAAGCAAGCGGTGGAGGTCGGTCCCAAGCAGCTCGGTCACGAAGTAGCTAGTTTTATCAAAATTAGCAGGAGGAGGGGTACGGTATGAGTGCGGTGGCGTACATATCCTCGAGAGGAGAGATGAAGATATCGCTCAAGCTGATAATCTGGCCCGCGTCAGAAATTGCGTGGAAGGGAAGCGAAGTCTGGCCCGCCTACATTCTCGTGTTTGAGGTGCTTGAGGAGTTTAAGCTCGCGGTATGTGCGCTTGGACAGAACCGGAGTGCTGAAGGGCTTCATGATCTTCTTGATGGCCACTGCCTGGCTGGTGAGCTGGTCTTTGGCGGAGCTGGGCTTGGGTTAAAATGCGGTCCAGGACACATTGAGTGCAGAGGTGCAAACCTACCAAACAAGACCAAAAGCCCCCATGCCTACGGGCTGCAGGTCGGTGTACCTGGACGAAGTCAGCTGGGTTGGTGGCCAGATGTGGGGGCTTGCCACACCTGCTGGTGATTTCAAATGTCGTGCCGAAAATCTGGGCGCGTACGAATTCAGCCATGGCGGAGTGTAGTGGGGAGGGCGGTGCGACAGGCGCAGGGAGGAGGAAGTATGGGAGGTGTGGTGGTGTTGGTGTTGATCTTGTTGCGAGGGTCGCAGGTCAACAGGTTTGCGCTGTGCCGTGGGTAGGGTAAAATGGCCAGGGCAGCAAACTCGGATTGGGCCGGTGGGGGGCTCCGCGGAAAAAGGCACGAGAGGCGACAGCGATCTGGTATGTGGAATCACTCGCCGAAGGAGACGAGTGGTTAAAGGGGGGATTCGAGGGCGGTGATGCAATAACAAACACGCGGTCGGCAGGGAGGAACAGAGGGGCCGAGGTGAGACTCGACAGGTGGGTAGGGTAGGTATGGGAATCGAGGAATCGAGGCGCTGGAGAGAGAGGGTGGCGGCAATGCTAATACCTGCCGGGACAGGAGACGAGGCACAGGCACGAGAAGAGAGGCAAAGTGAATAGAGGGTTGAGGGGGGGCGAGGGCAGGAGGAGGGGCATGGGGCGGTGGACGCGGCGGGAAGACATGGCATTGGCAGCAAACCTGTCGCTGGGAACTTGTGCATGACGTAGGAATCGCAAATCTCGATTTTGCATGTTGCCCGTGCACACATTTGCGTGTATAGTGCAGACAGGAGCATGCAGGTTTGGAGTGGTGTTTGAGCGTGTGATTGTTGGTGAGATGGAGGAGGCCAGAGGCAGAGGCCATGGGCGGCACAAGGCTTCAGGAGGGAGAGGCAGAGGCAGAAACAGAGAGAGGGTGCAGGTATCGTGGATAGGATGTCATGTACTGTGGGAGTATGCCATGTACCGTGAAGGTATGCTGCGTGCCGTGGTCGGGCGTACGCCACGTACCGTCGAGGTATATTGTGTACTGGACACGCGCAGAGGAGATGAGGCAAGCATGAGGCTGCTCCTGCATCACGCAAACAAGATGAGGAATGTCGCGGCCGCTGGGCGCAAGATTGGCCAAGGAGGCCAATTGCTGCACGGAATAATAATGAACGACAACGACTGACGATTAGCCACGAATGAAGAGCGGTAGTGGGTGCGGCTAGGAAGACAGCTGCTGCTGCCGCTGATGGTGATGAGCAGGGCGCCGCACAGGCCTCAGCCCGCCCCGTCGTCGTCCCCAAGCTGGTGCGCGATCGATTCTCTGGTAGTCTACTGCACTTGCAATCCACAACCACCACCACGCCCCTCGCACGGCCAAAGCTGCCCCCCATCCTGCCCCAGGCTGTCTGCGCCCGCGCCTCGCCGAGCCTCCATTGCGGCAGAGCTCTGCTGTTGATCGTCCTGGCGCCCAAGCCCTAGTCCGCCTGACGACAGTGCCCCTTTGATCCGCGCACCGCACCCGCGACCTGCCACTGCTCGCTGTCTCTGCGAGCCTCCGACCCGACGGAAGCGGCTGCATCGACGCTGGACCTGCCGCCTGCCGCCTGCCACCTGCCACCTGCCTCACCCCCCAAACCCCCCCAACGACGGCCTCACGTCGCCCATCGCATTGCCTCGAGCTGTCGCTGTCGGCCGCTAGCTGCTCCCTTGCGACGCCCTGTCCCGAGCTGCCCAGCCCCAACGACTTGCGCACGCGCGCCCACCCACGCCAGCATGGGCATCTGCATGAGCACCAGCAACGACGATGTCGAGCAGAAGAAGCGCAGCCAGGCCATCGACCGCAAGCTCGAGGAGGACTCGCGCCGCCTGCGACGGGAGTGCAAGATCCTGCTGCTAGGTAACCACCGCCACCGCTCCTTCCCTATCCTCTCCCCAGCTAACCGCGGCTGCAGGCTCCGGCGAGAGCGGCAAGTCGACCATTGTCAAGCAGATGAAGATCATCCACCAGAATGGCTACACCCAGGACGAGCTTGCCATGTACCGCCTCACCATCTACAAGAACGTCATCGACTGCTCCAAGGCGCTCATCGGCGCAATGCGGCAATTCGAAATCAAGCCCGAGTCCCCCGGCAGCGAAGACTACTGCAAATATCTGCTCGACTACACCGTCGACCCCGACCCAGAGAAGCCGCTCGACATCCGGGTGGGCCAGGCCATTACAGCCATGTGGCGCGACCCCTGTATACCAAAGGTCCTGGAACACTCGAGCGAGTTCTACCTCATGGACTCGGCCCCATAGTGCGTTGTTCACTCCCATCCGCCACAACCCATGCCCTTCCGCTGACCTGCCCAGCTTCTTCGACGAAGTAGAGCGAATAGCAGACCCCAACTACATCCCCATCGAGTCCGACGTGCTGCGAGCGCGCACAAAGACAACGGGCATCTACGAGACAAGATTCACAATGGGCCAGCTGAGCATCCAGTACGTGCGCGCCTTAAAACACCCTAGCCCCCGTCCGCTAACGTGAAACAGCATGTTCGATGTCGGCGGCCAACGGAGTGAGCGTAAGAAATGGATACACTGTTTCGAAAACGTCACATCCATCATCTTCTGCGTGGCTTTGAGCGAGTACGACCAAGTCCTGCTTGAGGAGAGCTCACAGGTACACGTCCAAAAATGACTCGCTGGTCCCCCAACTGACTCGCGTGCCTAGAACCGGATGATGGAGAGCTTAGTGCTGTTCGACTCGGTGGTCAACAGCCGGTGGTTCATGAGAACTAGCATCATCTTGTTCCTCAACAAGGTCGATCTCTTCAAGGCGAAGCTTGCCCGGTCGCCATTGGGCAATTATTTCCCCGATTACTCGGGAGGCAACGATGTCAATCGTGCTGCCAAGTACCTGCTCTGGAGGTTCAACCAAGTCAACCGCGCACATCTCAACCTATACCCCCAGTATGTCGCCTCCGCCTGCAGTCTCCCTTGGCCTCACCAACTAACCGCTCCCAGTCTCACCCAAGCGACCGATACCTCCAACATCCGACTCGTCTTCGCCGCCGTCAAAGAAACCATACTGCAAAATGCATTGAAAGATTCAGGCATCCTGTGATCTCCCGCCACCTATTTGATCGCTGTTCATACCGCGCCCTCCGTCCACCTCCCTACTACATAATACACGAGCACTTACGATCAATGTCTGGTCGTACCATTTTTCATGCACATTCTAGGTCACGACACGGGATTTGGGAAATATCATTGCCTCTAGCCATTTACCAGAGCGCAGCATTGGAGTTTTATTGGCGTTATCAAGATTCCCTGGGGATACTTTTTTTTATTGGACACGCGCCCGGTTATTCCAACATTACCATACGAGGACTTGGAGAACCCTTTGAAACGTCACAGTCCACCCTGTCCTGCTTTGCGCCTCTCTTACACCAACCCCTCCGTTTATTGAATCATTTTTTCCGGCCTGCAGAAAAAGTTGGTTACAAGGAAATATTGTTGTTCTTCTTCCTATATACTAGTGTTGGAATCTACTCCACGTGTGGGACTTGTACGTTATAGTCTCTCCTTACGACATTTTCGTCTCGTACTCTTGGATCCGTGTTTGCCATGCACGTCACGTTTTTGTGCCCGCGCCCCTCTACTACCCCGCTACTGTTTTGATTACCCTGACAACCCCCATGGGTCTCGGCATTGTTTCATTGGGGGAAGAGTACGGTTGCTTGATTACTGGTGCGGATGCAGGGCGTGTGTTGTGTGGTTAGAAAACAGATATAGTTTGGTTGGACAAAGTGCATTCCAACCCATTTTGCGCCATGCATTTGATCATCATGTGACGAAATGAGTAGCCCACGTGTGGGGTTGTGTGGTGGCCTAAGTGCAACTTGATTAACAAGGCGGCTGATTTGTTCGTGTGAGGATGACGTTTCACAGCCGCGAATCTCACCGCCAAGTAATTTCTCGTTATCGTACTTCCGAACTGTTATTTTGGTTAGATGGTGCTTGGTAGGATCTATCTTCTCAAAGGACAGGTGTGCAGATGCTGATCCGCCATCTAAATCAAGCTGAAAAGTACGGAAATGCATTTCAAGTATTTGCACTAATCTAATTAATGACAACTAATAATAACACCTACATGGCATTAGTTTCTTTGCTTTAGTGGTGGAGCTTGGGCCCTTTCAACACCATCTAGGTTAGGGATAACTATCCTTGCCAGACGAAAAAAAAGAGCTTCTTTCACGTGCCGCGACTTGGAGAGGCCCTTGGGATTGTATTAATCTTCTCCAATAGCTTTATAGATCGTAATCATGGTGCCCACCTTCATTTCATCACAACCGCCTTTTGTCTTCACGTTTTTTGGTTTTTTTGGGTATGATTTCGTGCCATTCGCGGCTTCGCTATGGGGGGGGGGTCTCAGCCTCCGGTAGCTGTTGTTCCGAAGAGCCGCCTTGCCAAACTCGAGAAGGTGAGGTGGGCGAGACCACGCGAATCCACTCCTGTCATAATCGCCATTCCCAAAATATCTGACCCAGTTATTTGGTTTTCAAATGTGCCAATTGTCGGAATCGAAGGGATGGCGCAAACTTGGTAGCAGTAACAGTAGTGGTGGTCGGCCTCGATCAATATAGGTACCTATTCACAGCCATGTGCCAGGCTAGTACATCGTGCGCCTAGTACAGCTGCGCTTTATAGACATTACCTTTGTCTTGGAGCCACACATGGCGGGTTACTGTACTAGTAACTCCACCATCTACTTTCGCCCTCACGTATTTCGTCCGAGACTCGAAACAATTCCGTCTTCAAAGATCACACGCCATTCTAACAAACGAAACGAGTGCGCTTTTTTTTTTTTTTAAAAAAAAAAAAAAAAAAAAGGGCTGGAAAATTAGTTTTTGGGACCTGTTACGGCCCCGTCGGAATTTGCCTAGTGGATGAGCATAATCGTGTGTTGAGATGGGATCGGCGCCCACAAGTACAAATTATGGATTTTGGTCGTAGAGGTATAGTGTTCTGTCAGATGTTTCGTTGGGATGCATCGCGAGGAGACAAGCCACAAACCCACACATTTCGTTTTTATTTTCCCACGCCCGCATGAATAAAAACAACTGCTAATGCTTCCTTCACCTACATAATCACCTCTAATGGAAATAACTTGGCCCACCGCTCACCAAAAAACCCGATAATAAAAAGAAAGCAACCCCTAGACGCCGCACACGCCCTGAACCCCAGAACTCGAGGGCCCAGAACTCAAGGGCCCAGAACTCGGCACGCATGCAGCAGGGAGTGGGAGAAGCATGGTGGCAATTTGGCCCCGCTCGATTTTTAAAACCCAACAGGACAAGCAAAGCGACGAATACCAGGTCTCCCCGCCCCCCCCCCCCGGCTCTCAGCTTGTTGGAGGGCAGCAAGGGTTTGTAGTTGGAGAAAAAAGCGTTGACTAAAGCAAGTGGGCTGAGCGGGCCACGACACACAAGCATTGATAAGCTTTGTTTTAATCGGTGTCGAGAGGCTGGGGAGGGTGGGGACCGGCGCGCGGATGGCGTCGCAGATCAAAATGTTGAGGTGAGATGGGGAGGGGGGGGAGGGGGGGATGATGTAATGGTTCTTCTCACTTTTTCACATGGGACGGCTACAACAGAATTGGACCACGCCCCGTGGACCAGGTATCAGTTTGTGTGGTTGTTGCATTTGCGAAGAATAAGTAGATACAGATGAAGTCAAATTGAAGTAGAAATGACAATCTGGAAGTAAAACACCCTTGTTCTGCCCTGCCCTGCCCTGCCCTGCCCTGCCCATGGTGCCTCCTGACGGCCGTGAGGGGTCTTTTTGTAATGCTTGGGACTTTTAAGTAAGATAGGAAATGATATCGTAACATCGTAAAGGCCTGCCCGTAGTTCCTCCATGCCCGTCGCTACTTAGCCAGCTATTGCGCGACAATTAAACTATCACGCACTCAGAAACCTGCTCCTCTTTGAAGTGTAAGTATGGAGATAAGATCCAGAGCATAGCTTAGTACCTGTTGGACAAGAAGGCGCTCCTTGCAATGGGGGTCATGTCCGCCAGGCTCGCGGGCGGAAGCGTAGACTTAGTGTTAAGCGCCAAAGGAGTGAAAGCCTTCGAAGCGAGGACTGGTGAAGCGGCAGCCTTGGCGGGGGGAGAAGATGGCGGGCTGACAGTGGCAGCGTTAGAGGACGTGCTGGAGACTGACGAGACGGATTGGTGGCGGGGAATGGAGGACGCTCGGTTGGAAAGAAACCCGTGATCAGGCTGCTGGGGCTGAACGGTGGTGTCGACATCACCGCTGGCGCTGGACTTCTTGAGGGGAGTGTTGACAGGGAGAAAGTTGCTGGGGAACGGGATGTGGTAGGAGGAAGACATTGCGCCAGGGTGCTGTTGGTGGTATTTGTTGAGAGAAAAAGGTTGTTGTTAGAATAGAGGGAAAAGAGGTTGGGGCAAGCAAGACAGGCAGGCGGGTTGGCGCTTTATATGCAAGAGCCGAAGCTAAAATGCAATAAAATTGTGGACGTATCCCAGGGTTGGAGAAGTTGTGCTATGCGGCGGTCCCAAGGGTCGCTTCGCCAAGTATCCCGCTGCTGCCGGTACAAGGGGTGGGCGTGGGGTAGCGCGTGTATCAGATGACCACTGTGACTGGCCGAAATTGCTTTCGCGATCTTGCACAAGCAAGGCAAAGTAGTGTGTGCGTGTGTGTGTGTGTGTGTGTGTGTGTGTGTGCTGCTGCAGACTGCGGACGGTTTCTCTTTTGCCCCAAGTGTATGTGGCCAAATCACAAGTGGAGAATGGTACCGCTCTCGAATGCAGAGTGGATTTTGCAGCGCGGAACGTCGCGCAGTGTTCTTGGCTGTGGAGCGTTGATCTCGCGCCGCCCGTTCCTAGTGGTCCGGTGTGCAGAGGATCTTCCGCCACAGACGGAGATTCCTACGCTGATAAATCTGATCGTCGGACAAGCCTCGGCAGGGACGTGCTTGTTCCAACAGCGGCGGCTCTTGATTACTGCGTACTATGTGTGCGCGGCGACTAGTGCATGAAACAATAGACCAAGAATCTTGGGTCTGGAGGTCGCTATAACCAAGACTGCTTGTTGGTGGAATCGTGCTTGGCAGGCCGCGCCGGTGTGTCTGCGTGAAGACTGCCGTGATTGGAAAGGTTACGCAGGCTGTATAAGTTGATGAGCTGCGAGTTGTGTGTTGTGGATGTTTTAAGATCTCTTGGTAGCAGATCAAGAGGTCCTTGGCGTGGCAGTGGAGCCTGACGCGCCAGATGATACACGGGGGGGCGAGGAAACACAGAGGCGAGTGTGGTGAAAGGGACGCCTGTGCCAGATGATATAGGGGACGTTTCGGCCCAGTGGCACCTAGCGGGTGTGCGAGTTGGTTAGGGCAAGTGATTCCGAGGTCCAGAAAGCGGTTTTGCAGATGGATATCCCCAACTCATTGGAAAGGGCAAATCCGGCGTATCCATATACCCCACCCGCGGAAGGTTTGGTCCCTTTGGAGCATGAGGTGAGCTGGTAAAACCTCCACGCCAGCGCAAGCCCCAAGCGCTGTGGCTCCAGACCGTGGGACAGCATCTGACAGAGCGTCGACGCATCGTGTAAGAGCATGCCGCGGGTGGGTCATGTCGAGCAAGGCACTGACATTGCATGAAGATGGACTTGGACGCTGCGGGTTGGTGGACTGGTCGCCATGTGAGCGGAATTGCTTTTGGCTGTGCAGTAAGCGAGCGGTGAGGCGCGCGTGCTTTCGCGTCATGCGGGGAGATGGAGACTGCTGGGGCCGCCGGCGGATCCGGCCCCTGCTTGCCCTGAGCAAGAAAAGAATGCCAGAGTAAGCCGAAGGTAGCCTACTTCTTTGCATAAAGCTGATAATGCCGATAATGCAAGCCCATGGCGCGATCGTAAGTGGAGAAATGGACGAACGGACGTGTCCCTGGTACCTCTCTCTCCAATCGGAAACCATGGCAACTTTTTTGAACAACTTCATTTCGGCCACTCTGCATGTGCTCCGACGCCACATCTGGTACAGCAATTCACTATCTAGATCATCTGATCCATGGCCATTGCTCAGTAAACACTTCCGTCGAATGATCCCGACCGCCCGAGCATGGTCTAGAAAGCTAATCCAGTAAATCGCCGCCGTAAGGAATGGGAGAGTAGGCCAGAACGTGGCGGCTGCTTCGGTCTCTGACACGAAGCTTGAGCTGCAGCGTATGGGCTAGGTATGTGGGCCAGTGCAGGTACGCTTGTAACATCTTCTGCAGCAATTTGATTTAGCGTCCTAGCCATCCGACCCTTTTGTGATACGAGGCAGTAGAACCATAGACCAAGAGCACCACGAGGTGCCTCATACCAACATTGAAGACTTGGGAGTCTGATAAGAACATGTGCTTCATCTTTCTCGCCTTCAGCCTAGCTCCCATCCTCTAGTCTCTCGTTTTATTTATCACTTCATGTTCAGACAAAGTCCCGTCCGGACATGCACTTTAACCTGCATTGCTTTCCACTACGCGATCGAATGCAATGTCAAGTAGTCATCCCAGTCTATGACAAGTGTGCCAGTGCCAGTCATCCGCCGTGTAAAGAATTAAAATGGCCTACAAAGGAGGTGGATACTTCCCTTACATATCAATTCCACTTCGCTTTTTTACTATTCCTATCCTCTCTTCGCCGTCAGTAGCTACGCATTTGTGCAAATTCGCCACCGTCTCGTTCACCCCTCACGTATTGCCTCGTACAACCTGATACATGGCATCACATGATGAACGACTTCATGATTCACCTCATTCTCACCAAGATAGTGATTTTACTGCTTATCTCTTGCGGTAGCCGAAGCTGCCTTTTCTCTCCCACTATCAAAACAAGCCATCTCCCGCGCTCACCTTGCGCTTGACACCAATATCACCGCCTTTGACCTTTGACCTTTGACCTTTGACCTTTGGCCTTTGACCTTTGGCCTTGGTAGTACCTCAGCTTGGCCCACAAACTACAAAACAAAATCACCCGAGCAAGACAATGTACTCGATGAACAAGAATGTGTATGGTGAGTTAGACCATGTGCCTCTCACCTGGAATACGCTATTGACACACTCTACTGGCGCAGGCACTCCCAACGCTGCCAACCACAATGTCATCACCGCCAAACACGAGTCTGAGGTAAAGGAGAAGGTGAGCATTGTCCAACCTGAGTTTCATAAATCTATCGCCCCGTGCCGACTCAAACATGTTTACCAGGGCCTGTTGGCTTTCCCGAACGAGCTCTTGGAGAATGTCGCTTGGTGCCTTCCTAAATCCGAGATAGCCAATATGCGTCTCGTCAACAGGCGATTCAAAGACGCCGTACGCATTCCGTTCAATTACGCTCTCGCTCAAGACTGGACCATCTACACAAGGTATGCAAGTATATCTTACTTTCTTTTGCTTCTTGCGCGATTTCCTTTGATGAAGCGTTTTGTTCGGGAGGTTACGTTAGTTGCGGATTGTGTGTTGGTGCGGCAGGGCCGGTATCGTCGCCAATTGGGGTGTGGGAGTCTTCGCAACATGGTCTACATGACCCTATCCGAGTTCAAGTTTCTCCGCGAGCAGGAGGCGATGGCTGTGCAATGTTTTATTCATAGCGGTCAATACCGTGCCTTGTTGGGTCCTTTTTTGTCGATCTTGCCCAATCTCAAAGTCGTGAAGACTCGCAGGCTCAGGGTATGACACCCCCCAACAACATTGACTATCTGCTGGCGCATTGACTCACTACCGCAGGACGACGAACACATTCCGGGATGCTTCAGGGACGGAACGCTCAGTTACACCGGGCATCCTTTCAATAAGGACGCTCTCTACGGCATGTACCAGTACGACACTCTCCATCTTCGAAGCACTCACCACTTTGTAAACGGACAACTGGTGCTTGAGCAAGGCGCTGGCCCCCAGGCTCGCTTCATGGACGATGTCAAGGCAGCCATTGAGCTCGCGGACAAGAAGGTCGAATTGATTGAATTCCCCATCGATCCCCAGGATTATCAGAACCCCACTTGAAAGATACAAGTCTCAGACCAAGTAAGTATCTTCTCCGGGTGAGGCCTTGGGCCATACACCTTGCACGAATCGGAACTCTACTCAAACTTCATACATAAGAACTTTAATTCATCATAAAAACCACCTCCGCTTCGCTGCTGAGTCTCGCTGTGCTTGTCTAATAGTATGATGGCCAATTTTCCGAAGTAGAGTGCTGCATGTATTGTCCTAGTTAACGGCTCTAGTATCGTACTGCCAACGCCAATTCTAGAAAACTAATATTACAGCGAATTGGAGCTTTAGTGTACGCATCTATTTGGTGCATGCACAAGGCGGTCCAACTACCAAGTGAAATCACCGCAGACTCAACACCTCTCTCACAACCTATTTTAACGGCGCGGAACAGACGGGCGCATAAGAGGCCAATTTTGGATTTGGGTATTCGAACAAGATTTGCTACGGGCTGAAGGTGTTAAATCCTGTGTCTGTACTCATGCTGTACCGAAAGCAAAGGATGTCCAGTTCCTGCCGAGTTGCTTGACTCCCTCTTCCAGTTCCCAATTCTTGATCTTACATATCCTCCGCACAATGTCCTCAATACGCACGTCTATCTCATCTCCAGCGGTGTGCAAATCGCTCTCGACTAGAAGCATATGATCTGGTACCGCTCTGGTCATCTCCTCAAATGCTGCTGGCGTCTCCTCGTCTATTGCATCCGATAGGCTGATCGCAGTACTAAACGAGGCAAATATCTGGGCGGGTATAGCAGGATTGAGGTATTGCTTAAAGTTTGAGACATTTCCCGAATAGGAATGTAGACATATGCGAGGAGGATATGGCGTCGACTGTTGTCCAGACTGTGCAACCCCTGATGTGTTCCCCTCAATCGATGGGTGGTCCTGTCCGCGTCTTTTGCGCTCCCGTTTACTTAAAACTGCTTTCTCGTGCCCTTTCCATAGCTCTTGCAGTACCTCGAGTACTAGCCCATGAGCCTGAACACCGTGGACACTTACGCCTCGCCCCAACTCACCAGCCAGCTGTAGCTGCATTCTGAAGATCTTCTTCTGGTGTTGTGGGCTACATCGAAAAGGGGTGAGTCGCCGCCCTTCACGGCCTCCGGGCGTGAGACTGGAGTCTCGCTTGGCCCATGAATCTGGGTTGTCCACCCAAGACTCGGGGATGCGAAACGAGCGATCGAGGCCGATTTCGCCAACAAGAGCGAGGGGAAAACGTTGGAGTTGTTGTCGCGTTTGGGCAAGGAATGCAGAAAATGGCGTTGGGTCTGGTAGAGAGAGGTATATTTGGCGGTCTTCATCACTAGGGGTATCTCGTGCCGGCTGAAGAACGTTTTGGTAGTGTTCGATCTTTGCCTCGCCTGTCAAATTGTCTTGTTTCTCTATTCGACCACCGCCCTCATCAATCCCTTCATCAATGTACATCTGGTGCGAGAACCATGGGTGCCAACCAAAACATGGGACAACGCATTCCCATCTCGACCATTTTGTGGGATCAGCTGATTTGACACCAAGTGTATCTGCTGTTGACGTTACAAGATGTTGATCCTGGGCTCGAGTGGCCATCACCGTGAGCACCCGTGTTTTCATCTCTTTGATCGTCTCTATGCTGGACATCGTATCTGTAGGGTGACAATGGGCATCGTACACGCCTAGATGCCATGGGAATTCAGCGTCTTTGCTGGTGGGCATGCTTGTTTGTGCAGACATGTTAAATAGCGAGGACTCAAAAACCGAGTGTTTGCTAGCCAGGAAGCTTTCTGTGGCTTTGATGTTATTGTGACTATGACGCCGATGCTGCGAGGAGCTAGGCTTGACGTGCCTCAAATTACCCCACGTCACGCCGCCACTGCCACTGGTACGCCTTGCCTCAACTGCACGATACATTCCCACAATACCAAATTTTGCCGTTCGGATATATAGCCTCGCTTAGCTTTTTTGCCCCCATTTTTTGTCGTATAGACAATACATGTCTTACTCGAATAGACCGAGGATGTGCTCTGCGACCCCTCACTAGTAGGGCCGTCGTTCCTCTTGTAGGTCGGGCCAGTCAAATTGCGGCGCAGCTTACAGCAGCCATCTAGCATATAACCTGCAGTGGAGTCTGTTGGATTTAAATTCTTTCTTTCCAAATCCATCACACCTACCCGTATTCCCCAATGCACATATTTAACCCGAATCACCTAGACACCAATTGTTCAATCCTCAATTTAGAACTTCGCATCGATTCTAACTTTATCACTTCCTCAAGATGACGGGCCGCCTCAGCTCAAAAGTTGCAGTCATCACGGGTGCATCATCAGGCATAGGCCGGGCTACAGCGCTCGCCTTCGCATCCGAAGGTGCCAGTCTCGTCTGCTCCGACATTCGCGAGGACTTTCGCACCGAATACCGCACTGATGACTTGTCCGGCACCACAGTACAGGAAGCAGAGAAACTTGGCGTAAAAGTGATTTACCAAAAATGCGATACCTCGTCCTCGGCCGATGTAGAAAACCTGATCAAAAAAGCTGTAGAGACGTTTGGAAGAGTGGACATTATGGTGAACAATGCAGGCATAGCGATCGAATCAAGCGAGCACGGCAGCCGCCCGATATGGGATTTTGAAGAGGCGGCATTCGAAAAAACCTTGGATATCAATGTCAAAGGTGTCTTCCTGGGGCTCAAGTTTGCGGCAAAACAGATGAAAGAGCAAGAGCCACATGCGAACGGAGATCGGGGATGGATCATCAATCTTGCGAGTGTGTATGGCTTAGGAGCTTCACCGGGGTTATGTGTGTCTCCCAATTTGCACTCTCTTGCACTTTTTTTTTTACTAACGTGTGTTTGCAGCCGCATATGTCACTTCTAAGCATGCTGTAATGGGCCTTACCAAAACTGCTGCATGGGACTGTGCCCCTCATCGCATTCATGTCAACGCACTATGTCCGGGCTACACACAGACCTCTTTCATTCATAACATGCTCTTGAGCCCGGAATCACAGGCGGCCAAGGCAAGCGTAGAAGAAAAACATCCGTTCGGGGGACTTGGTACGCCACAGGACATTGCGCGTGCAGCAGTATTTTTGGCTAGTGAAGATGCTAGCTGGGTCACGGGTATTGGACTGCCTGTTGATGGGGGCTATTCGAGTGTGTAGAGAGGCGATGAGGTGTCACTTGGACAATCCGAGTTTGTACAAATGCCATTCTTTGATCTTTGATAGAAATACAACGGTACTGGAGAGAGCACTGTGGACAAGATACCTACGCAGTCAAAACTCAAATAAAAAAAAAATAAAAAAAAAGTCATAGGAGTGACACACGGCCATTGATGAGCACTGGTATGTAGCAAAGACGTACAATCAACTAAGAGCGCAAAGCGAAATGCTACCCATTCCAACCTGCATTTGTCCAACCACGCGCCTCGCTGCCAAGCATGATATTGAAATCTCACCACAGTCAGCCATTCGGATGTCTAACCGTAACCTGAATGAACCACGTCTTCTGACGCACCCCATTCTGGCTCTTGCACAGTTGCAATGCGTCATCACACCGGCCTAACTATCAAAGGCTGCTTTATTTATTTATTTATTTTCAAACAGAGTATGTGAGCACCGTCGAATCTGCATTTTGTTCGTGTCGAAGTCTCCTATACCGTATCTAGAAATGTGGGTTGATTTCTAACTTTCTGGTTCAAATAGCGATGCGTGGGCGAGCTTTACTTTGAAGAAGTGTATCGTATCTCTTCTGAAATCAGTATTTCGTACCTCTGTCAATAACCCTCCTACAACGTCCTAGTTGGTCCACTTGGATAGCATGGTGACAATGCGCATGTCTACATATACCTCGTAGCAGATCACCAATAACGCACGTAAACATTACGATTTTAGATTTCACGTATTTGCAAAATATCTATTCATCTCCATCACCAAAACCAGTCTCTCCATTAAATTCTCCTCCGTCGTTCCCTTCCCACTTCCATATCCCTTCTTGCCCGTCAAACTTCGACAAACACTCAAGAAAACCCTAATCTTCCCTCTCAACATGTCGTACTGTTCTTTGACACTCTCTCCGCTCTTGGCATGCGGATGCTGAATTTTCGCGAAGAGCAGTATGTGTTCGAAGATCTCGTTGATGAGCGCAAGGATCTTACGCTGGCGCTTGCGAAGGAAGAGGGAGAACATGATGGTGTCGAGGCACTCTTCATGCGCGATCCGTAGTGAAGCGATGCCTTCGGTGACTTGGGTGCCGTACTCTCCCGCAGCGTCTTCTTTGTTGATGCGTGTCTCAAGGGTGGTGACGAAGGTGTCAAAGTCCTGCCAGTGCCCTGCGATGCCGGTTTTGAAGACGTAACCAGCAAGCATGGTAACGAAATGGTGGGCTTCTGTTCTGAACTGACGTGATTCTAGGTCGGGATAGTGGCGCGGGAGGTGGGCGATTGTAAAGAGCATGCGCGATAGGCGTAATAGGAACTTGAATATAACATCATATTTGTCCAGCGCTACGCTAGTAATGACAAGGTTGAGTGGTGTTGGCGGAACGTATTGTAGCCTTAGGAAGTCAAGGGCGGGTAGTGTATCTGGATTCATAACCTTCTCCTGCTCCGCCTCGGTAAGGTTTCGAATAGCGAAGTTGAGCTGTCCAGGAAGCTCTTCGTTATCTCTGCTGCTGATAGCCGTATGGGCTTGACCTCGTTGTCCATCCTTTTGCAAGGCATGATATAGTGATGATGAGTGATAGCTTTCACTCAAGACACCTCGAAGGGCGAGTCGGAGCTCGGAGCTTGCCGGCGGCCATGACGTCCGTGACCCCAACTGCAATCCCATGTGTACGCCGCTGCGCATCTGGCCCTTCTGTCGCTCTGCGCTCTCTCGCTCAGGATCGAACAGAGCGGTGGCAAGTAGTGAAGAGAATACACCGTCACCAAATAGATGGTACTGTCGCTGTAAAGTGAGATGGTGCCTCAACTGGTGGGCTCGGAAGAATAATCGAAGGGTTGCGGCATTCACCAGCTTTGCTTGGGCCGAGATCAAGGGGCGAAATGAGAGCGACGATGTCAACGACAGCGGTGGAGAAAATCTGGTCGACCATGTGCTATTTACTGCATAGTCAAATTTATCGTCCATTAGAGGCTTTAGTTCTTCTGATAATGAATGCATCGGCGGTCTCGGTGCAGTATTTAGTTGCCGAATGGACTCTTCAAAATACGACTCGAGATCCATTGCCCGACTCTCATCATCCACTGCTGGGCTATCCTCGAAACTGGTTACAGATTGAGTGTTCAAAGGGGACCCACTACTATATGACAATAGAGTTTGTTGAAGTTGTTCTTCATACTTCTTTGCCTTGGTCGAGATGGCTTCGATATCTTGCCATCCAAAAGCCCACTCGAATTCGGGAGGCGAGATTTTAGCCTTTCGTAGCTGGGCCAAAGGGTGGTGTGGGTGCTGGGCCTTGAGGAATCGCAGACTCAACCCAGTTTCAAAGATGGTATTACCGTCTTCGGGTGCGATGAACCTCGGCATCATCTCGGAGCGATAGATATATTCGGGGAGAAGGTCATCGGCAGAACCAGGCTCGATCGCAACAAAACTACCTCGGGATGCGATGGGTGGAGTATCGTGCTCTTCTCTGGTACCCATCCACTCGGCCAACAGCTCTAGGCTGGGCTTGGCTACTTCACACAGAACTCGAGTAGACAATTGGCGGACGAAGCCGTCGCACTCGTCAAGCTCCAGCAGGCGATGGTGGAGGATGGAGGCCAACTGCTCGTTGGTCTCGGCATGCCTTGTCGCTTCGACCATGCGTGCGACGTCTAACAACATTTCTCGAGGTTTGGCGAAGTGGTGTTGCAGTTGGATCAACGAGACGATTTGGGAGCTTTTTCGTCCCAGTTGCTCCTCCATGGCGGACAAAACATTTGAGACTGTGGTAGCCAAGGCGACCCTTGCCGGGATGGCGGTTGCTGAGGAGAAGGTGCGTTGGGCGAAGGAGCGCAGGTAGAGGAAGGTGTTGCCGGTGTGAGAGAACTGTGCAATGACACTCTGGGCAGCACGGAGACTGGCTCCCGAGAGGCGTGCATCGGCGAGGATGGGCTTGAAGGACGTCAGCTTGGGGTCGAAATGGAAGAGGACGGATGAGCGGCCAAGACCCAGATTCCAGAGGGACTGCAGAAAGACGTGCCCGTTGACGACCCGGCCTGCACCCATGTCGGCATGGTCGTTGGCAAGCGCAGCGTCAAAGACTGCAGGGCCGCGCTCGGTGATGTAGGCGGTCTGGCTCTCGAGGTGGTGTGGGTTCTCAAAGCGGTCCCAGGTGTGGAACAAGACATGTTTGTTGGCGGGGCCCAGCTCGAAGGCAAGCTGCCATATGTCCTGGTCCGGCTCTACGGAGGGCGTCTGGATGGAGAGGACAGACTGGTCCAGGCTGGGGAGGTCGGGCAGGGGGCCAAACTCGAAGGTGTCGAGCTGCGGCAGGCGCAGTTCGCGGTCGAGGGCATGCTTGGACGCATAGGGATGGTCGAAGCGGATGGCGGCGATGTCTAGCTGCAGCGGGGTGAAGAGCGTGGAGGGGCGTGTGTCCGTGTCTGCGAAGAAGGCCGGCTGTTTCCAGAGGTGGAGGGTGGAGAAGGCGTCGCTGTGGTCGCAGTGGTGGTGGTGGTGGTGGTGGTCATGGTCATGGTCATGGTCATGGTGCATCATGTGCTATGTGCTCGGTATGCGCAGCCAGCCATGTTGGCGCTGGGGAAATGGTTCTGGTCCTGGGCTTTGGTGGGGCTCCGCCCCGACGCGTACCCCCTGCAGCCCGCATGCGCCCTCGTCGCGTTCGGTTCGCGACATGATGATGTCTTGGTATCTTGACATCTTGACGTCTTGATATGCCGCCACGCAAGAGAGCAAAAGCCAGCGCCGCCTCGACGCCGCTGCGGGACGAGGCCAAGAGAGACGAGCCGCGCGACGGGCCGCTCCTCGATGCGTGGGCCGACGAGCAGGAGACGCAGCTGTTCAAGAGCATGATGAAATGGAAGCCCACCGGCCTGCACAAGCACTTTCGCATGATCAGCATCCACAACGACATGCGCTCCCACGGCTTTGCCACCGACGACGCCCCCCACACCCGCATCCCCGGCATCTGGCGCAAGCTCAACCAGACGTACGACCTCGACGCCCTCGACGAGCGCGAGAACCAGTACGCCTTTGCCGATGACCCGGACCCACTGGACCGCGACGACGCCCCCAACATGCCCGACTTCGAGCTGCCCGAGGATGACTTTGGCGAGCTCATGTGGCGGAAACGCTTCCACCGCGAGCTCTCGGCCGCCGCCTCGTCGCCCGCCCTGCTGCCCGTCGACGACGACAAGGCCCTCTACTACCCCGGCATTGGCTTGCTCAACGACCTGCCCGCCAGCAGCGTGCCCTCGCAAAAGGCCGAAACACCGGCAGAAGCCACGCCCACGCCCAAGAACCCCAAGAACACGCGCGCCAGCAGAGCAACCGCCAAGAGCGCAAAGGCTGCAAGGCCCACCGCCAATCCTGCAAAGACGGCAAAGGCCCAGTCCACTGTCTCCGAGTCGCCAGAGGACGAAGATGAAGACGACGACGAAGACGACGACAGCCCAGAATCAGAGCAGGACAGCGCCCCCACTACCAGACGAACAAACCGCGGCCGCCCACGGCCAGCCCCAAAACGGACCCGAAAGAGGTGAAGATATACCCACAAAACACTCCTGCTACTTAATAATATGCCTTTTATGATACATCTAGTATACGTGACTAAAAACCTGCCCCGGCGCCGACTTCATAGAATCAAGTGATGTTGGCCTCCGTCATACAAACAGCATGCCGGCACCCAATCACGAATAAACACACAAGGCTGACCCAATTCTTCAATGCGATAGCGTCTGTGTTCTGTATTTGTGCGTCCTGAGTAAACAGCGGCTCAATCGCTGTCATAGCACAGGCCTTCGTTGTTTGTATACTTCGCATCCATGCTCATTATTCACCTGCACTTGGACCCTGCGTTGGGTCAGGCATACAAGTGGGTCTGTGATACTGTTCCTCGCCCATGCTTCTACACGTGCCCACTCTAGATATAGCAGCATTTACCACCGTCAGATTTCTTCAAGCTTTCCACTACTAACTACACCACTGCACCCTCAGCTCGATAGCCTCATCGTTGACAGCAGACATGAAGCTCACCATGGTCCTGGTCCTGGTCCTGGTCCTGGCTTCCACCGCCCTCGTGGCCGCAAACGCTGCAAACCAGGTCAGCAATAACGTCAACTGCGAAAACTGTGTCCAACGATTCACCTCCTGCGTCGAGGTAACTGACCGGCCTCGTATGAAAGTTCAAGGGGTGATTGCTGACTACCTACAAACAGAACGGACATACCCATGGCCAGAGAGGCTGTGCGCAGACTTGCCGTGAACATGTGTGCCATCAGACGGCCGAGGTACGTCTTCTCGCCCCTCTCACTATTGCAATGCTTGCGTCCTTGGTCTGGACTGACTATAAGTAGTGCCGTAGCTGTGGTGGCGAGTTGGCCAAATGTCCGACTCCCGATAAGTCTCGCTACCGCAATGCATGCAATGGGCCTTGTCCGTAGTTTTGCAAGAGAAGGCGGCGGCGGCAGATATTGTGTTGGTTCCTGCATACATCTTTATCTTTCGTATATGAGGCATCAAAAGCGAAGTGGATCATTATACGAAAGCGGCCATATCTGGCATAGCTAACATAATCGGACCCCCAATACACCCAAAATCAACCCAAGTTGACCATTATTTTCCAACTCGGATGAGGTAATCTCTATCCACAGGCTGGTCGCTCCCCAACCCACTCTCCAGCCTCTGCCCTTTCGCATATTTTCTTCAGTGTCCCCGCCGCCCATTCAAAGTCCTTCATCTCCAGGTACACCTGCCCACTCAACCTACACCACCACGCACCATCATAAAAGAGCATCTGAAGAAATGTCCCATAATCATCAATACTCAACTTGACCATCCAATCCCTCACATCCTGGCCAACCTCACTTTCCGCAACCCCTTGCTTGGCCCCAATCTCCTTTGCCTTCGCAAGCGAAACCGGCAGCCGAACATTGCTCATACTCGTTTCCCTTAGCGTACCCTTCTGATTCTCAAGAACCTCAGTCCCAAGCTCCTCGGCAACAAGCTGCGCCCCACGCTGAGCGAGCGTGATGCAATACTTCCTCACCACCTCCTCACCACCCAGGCTTTCGCGCCACGCAATCGCCGCAGGAACGCACAAATACGGCGAATTATCAATCGTGCCCACAAACTCGAAATTTACCGCAAACGCCGCTTTTTGCGAGCGCGGCAGCGGCGATCCAATCGTGCTGTTTGCGGGCATGAAGCCGTGGGATGTCGGCAGCGTGGAGCGGATCAGGTGTTGGTTGCGGAGCGGCACGTAAAAGACTGCGCAGCCGCGGGGGACGTGGAGCCATCTGTGAATGCCAAAAAAAAAAAAATTAGTCGGGCCGGGGTCAAGAAAGGGAGAGGTGTGGGGGGGGGAGAGGGGGGTTCTAGTGAGTTTACGCAACTTGTGGCAGTTTGAGACGAAGAAGTCCGGGTCCAGCGTTGTCATGTCCAGGTCCAATTGGCCGACTCCGTGCGCTCCATCAATGCAGCTTAGTATGCCTAGCTCTTTGCACGTCTGCGTGAGGCGCTCGTATGGGACGCGGACGCCGGGCATGCTTACCACCGTGTCGAAGATGGCAATCTTCACTTTCCCCCCGCCGTTTTCGACTTCTTTTACTTTGGTCTTGAACTCGTTTACCAGCCAGTCGTCTTCAACTGGATATGTGTATTGTATCTTCACAGCTGATGCAGGTGTTGTTTCAGTCACGTATACTACCGTCTTCTCGCACGCCCCGTATATGGTTGCGAAGTAAAGAATGTGGTCGCCTGGGTTGAAAGTGAGGTTGCGCATGACAGTGTTGATGCCTGTTGTAGCATTGGGAACGAAGACAATCGTCTCGCTTTGCGTGTTGAGTAGCTGGAAGTGCTTAGGTCAGAGATGATGTTGAAAAAAAGAAGGGGGAGGGTAAGGGGGGAAATGGTACCTTTGCCATTGCTTCACGAGATTCGTCAAGTAGGTTGGGATATTGGTAGCGAATGAAATCATCAGGACGGGCTTCGACTGCATCTTGGAAGCTACGCAGCTTATCGCGGACAGCCCGTGGGTATGTCCCAAACGAGCCTGAGTGAATGTTAGGGAATACCGAGCTAGCAATTCCACCGACAGGGGTTCTGAATGCCTGCATAAAAGCCCGGGAGAGAATAAGAAAAAAAAAAAAAAAAAAAAGACAACTTGCATACCATGATTCATATTAAGAAATGACGGATCAAACAAGAATTCCTTATCCCTCAACTCCTTCCCAAACTTGGCTCCATATTTAGTACTGACGTCTAATTCCTGTGATGCTGTCATGACTCAAAGCAGAGCAAATCGTTGGATGAAGTTTTGGCCAGAGTCTGATGAAATATGAACAAGGATTTATACCAAAAGAAAGATGACTCAATAGCCTTGAGCTGTGAGTCGCGCAGTGAGTTTTCTCAGCTTTGCAATGGCCAAATGTAGTAATGGTAGGGCGTGGTGTTCCATAACTTGTACATTGATTGACCAATGAGCAAGGCGACTAACCGGCTAGAAGCGGGTTTTTCCCAGGTATGTTTTCCGGAAACTCGGCATTAGATAGCAGTATCTAATGGTGCTGAGAGTTGGACGATTTAATGACATTCTATATTCTGCCTTTGGGGATATGTATTTTGTCGTAAACTATGCCTGCTATGTGGTGGCTGCTCACACAAGACTAGTGGTCTGAAGGCAACAAGAATGTCTGCATATTCAATTTTTGTGTTATAATTTTGGAGCTATCTAGTATCCTATCGCCTCTAAACGAAGAAAAACATCACCCGGATGATTAGGCGGCACTGGTCCAAACCTAACATGAATTATGTACAATGTGAGTAAAAGAGAAGGGGGATCGAAGCGAAAGTACTCTTCAGGCATTTCTTTGAAGCAACACAAAAATTTACATGCAACCCGAGAACACCGACCGAAATCTCGAATTAAATAGTGCGCACTCCTCTTGCTGTCTCCATCCTCACACGCCTTCGGTATTGCTCGCGGAACTGGATTCGGCCATAAGTTCCACCGCCAACGGCCACGAAGAAACCAAACGTCCATACACAGGTGATCACGAGACCAGTTGGGAAGAAGGCCAGATCCTGTCCTGGCACGACAAAGGGCGCGGCTGACTGGACGGCAGCAGAGGCAGACGCTGCTGCGGCCGGGTCGACATTTGTTGGGCCGCTGGCTGACTTTGCAAAGACGCCATTCACAAACGATGCGTCACCCGAGAGAGTGGTCTCAACATCCTGCTTTGAGATGGGGTTGCGTGCGGCGAGGTCGATTTGTGGGACTAGCAGGGGTCTGAGCGATTCCCTAATATGATGTTAGTAGTGAAATATTAGAATGATCATAATGGTTGTTCTTACACATTCATAGCATTTCCCATCAGGTTGTTGTTGATTCTACCAACATACATGAGAACCTTCATCTCAGTCATGGTGTTGGCATTCTGTCTCTCAACCAACAGCCCATCCCTGACTTCTCTGGCGCGCACTGGTGGCCAGCTGAGATTTTGCGTGGTTCGTTTGGTGAAGTTGCCTTGCATATTCTGCACAGTAGCACCAAGGTATGAAAGTGTCATGCTAACATCGGCGGCGGTGACACCTACCCAGGGGTCGACAGGGGCAGATACATTGTACATGCGTAGCTCAGCCTGGAAGACGCCAGTGCTGTTGTCGAGGAATGGCACGTTATAGCAGACAGCAATACCACTTGGGTTGGAGGCTTGTCCGTTGAGATTTCCTAATGAGTCCATGCATGCCTTCTTCGTCTCTACTTCCCACTTGGCATAATCGATCCGTGATGCGTCGCCAGATGCTGGCGTGAGTGATGCTAAAGGTGCGGTGTCTGGAGGGTTTGCGTTCTGTCGTCGAGTGAGGGTGGCGACGAGGTTGGCCTCCCTCCGTAGTACATCCTCCACATCGTCGCTTGACTGTAGGAGAGCGTTGACTTGTCGAAGTTTGATGGCGGTCGCGTGTCCCGCAGCGAGCAGACCGCCGATCAAGGCAGTTTTGAACAACATGGTGAAAGGTATTAGAAGCGTCCGGCGATATTAAAGGTGGTAGTGCGAAGACTGCCGAGCTGCGCAGCAGCGTGGTAGAAGGAGAGTAGTGAGCAGCGACGCTTGGAAAAGAAGAAACGAAAGACACGAGAAAGCCTAGGGAAGCGGCTCTACACGGGAGTCATTAGGAGGGTAGGCGAAGCGCTCGTATGACCAAGAAAATTTGCAGGGCTTCGGGGACACGCGGTGGGTAGAGCAAGCAGGGCTTGGTTTCTCGTGGATCGTACGGCGGGCTCTAGAATGGCGTGACCAGGGAACAGCGATCACACAGCGGGAGAAGCACCAGGCCTAGAATGCAGTGCCTTCGCAGAGTTGAGACTGGGTCTGATTGAGGATGAGACGCACAGCACAATTGATTGCCATGCGTTCACCCCATAGCGGCTAAAGAGTAGCTTATTTTGGTAGATTAGAGCCTCAGGCTAAGCTGGCCAACCAGATTGCGGCTAGGGGCGGATCATTTTGGGAGTGGATGCAATAATGCATAGCAATTGTGAACTCCTTGAGACAATTGGTGTTGTTGACGAGACAAGTTCCAGACAGTCTACGTTAGGGGCGCTTGCAAGGGTCGGATCGGGCACGTGAGGCCGCGGCCTCAGCCAATAGGGGCTATCCCTGCCGCCTTTGCCGAATAGCGCAGTTGCATCCTTGTTTGAGCCTCCAACCTCTGCGTATGTGTATCCACAGCTTTCCTTTGTGAACAACTTTAATGCGCCATTCTCACGCGCACATGAAGACACTCTGCGGTCGCTGTCACGCTCTGGCTGCGTTACTGTCTGTTATGTATGGCGAGAGCGTATCGCTGGGGCGAATGGTGACTCCGGCCAGCGAGCTGTGGGGCGGGTGGAAGAAAAGCAGGATTCTGGTACCCCATGACTGCACCTAGAGAATGAGCCAGAAAGGTAATTATGGCCAAGAATCTAATCATACCTATATTTGCCAGTGAGTTTTCCTCTTTTTTGAAGACGGACGGATACCCCGGCTTGCGCCCTCGTACCAGATCCTGCGGAGCGGTGCTACCTTGTTCCGCATCGTGAAGCTTGCTAGATTGAACCGCATGCATCACGCAGGCTTCAGTCCGCCTGACTGGCCGGCACTTGCGCTGGCTCTGGCACCGCCATCCTGGACACCGTTATCTAGGCACGTACTCGGCCTGGCATCTCTCTATCGGGCTATTATTGTATGGCTTGAAAGCTCCCAACGACGTTTCGCCTCCATCTATCTGGCACATGGCGGAATGATCGCCGAGAAGATACGGTGAGCAGGTGACGCAAACAATCGTGTCGTGCGTGTTCATGTCGGGCAGACCAGCCCTTCGCTGTTGCAATGCCTCCTACAGATCCAATGGCTCACCTCAGCTGGATATAAGACGCTGGTCCTGCATCCTCGTGTGCTTGCGTCAGGCACACCCCCTGGGGTCCTGCGCAAGCTCGACAGCCTCTCATAAGGCGGCTAAGGTCGCCTCAACAAGGCCCTGTTGGTATCGGAACGGCTCGCGCGCTATACATATGATTGCGTTGGTGATCTGGCACCACACGGCGTTGTCTAACTGCGAACATATACGCAAGGTGCGCCTTTTGCAGAGAGGCGACTCTGAGGTGGCCACGTTCGCGTGCATACAACTAACCCACAAGGGTGCGCTCGTGCCTCATCTGCATTCGCCCAGCACACTTCTTGAGGCCCTATATTGTCACCTTCTACTAATGCGCTCGAAATGCGGGCAGGTAGGTGCCAGCACATCAAAAAGCCTCTGTGCTTCTGCTAGAGAAGCCTTGCTTTGGCCCCGTCTGACTACCCGATCACTCTCATCTGTGCCCGAAAGCGTGTTGTACTTCTTCTACAGACTGGGGCTCCTGGACCCAACATTCCCTCATTGTTGTCTCTCACGTTTCTCGCTCTGTAACGCTGAATTCCTCGTTTTGCTTTTTGCATCTGTACTTGATTCCAGTCGGCCCTAAACTGCCGCCTGCTGCAACCATCCTGTCAGCAACTATTATCCCACACACCACACCGACTTCAGTACTGCTCGTTGGTCGCCCATTGCTCACCTAATAGAGCGGCTTTTTAGTTTTGCAGCAATGCAGCACAGCTCAAGCTCAAACTCTCCATGGGGAAAGCCCGCAGTGGACTATCCGAAACCCCAATACAGTCTCCAGCATACGATTTCCATGGTCAACTTGCACGATGATGCAACTTGGTACACGAACCGCGGGCCACCGTCCCCCACGGCTTCCTCTGTTTCGTCTTGCACCAGCCGAAGCACGACTCCAACGACCAACAACAACCCATGGTCCAACATTATCTCAAGCCCAGGCTCAACGTACTCAGCCAAGTCGCCCAGTTCATCACCAAAAAGGAGCCCAAACCATACCCCGCAGTACACCAGTCGATCGACAACACCCACACCACCCCATGCTCCTCAGCCAATTAGAATCGTCAATCCAGTAGCAGGATTTGTGCCCATGTCACCCCCTCCAATATCGTCTGGGGACTCGTTCAGAGGTATCGAATATCCAGCATCACCTAACCCATACAGACAGTCCGCAGCCCCTCTAACACCATTAGTGAATGGATTTATCAATACTTCCATTTTGTCCTCCCAGGGTCAGTCATTGTCTGGATGGTTCTATGAGCTTTGCCGGAAGCAAACTTGGGAAGCAGGGCTTATCAAGAAGATTTGGCAATGGACCTTATCTAATCCGCGACTCGCCATTCTACTCTATGTATGCGATGACGTTGCCTCGTGGCGGCAAGCAGCCTTCTTCGATCTCAGAGATGAGAGCCTACCATTACCCGAAGATCGCCTTCAAGGTATTGTAGGCAATGCACGAAGGGTCGTGGAAGAGCAGTGGCGTGCCACATCCAAAGAGTTGCCACTTACGGGCGCACACGTGGACCTCGCGGCGCGCGAGACAGTTCCTTTGCAGCACCTTGGTCTCATTAGACAGTCAAGGAACTCTGTAAAAAGTGTCGATAAAGTCCGTTTACAAGGGAGCAACGAAGATCATGTCCTGGTACGAAAGCGATTTGTGACCACTCGCCCCTCTCAGAAGGTCGCAGTTCTGGAACAAATTAACAAATTCAAGCAATACGAACACAAGAACATCAGCAAAATTCTTTGCTCATACGCTCAGCCTAGCCACGTTGGCATACTTACAGAAACAGTACAGTACAGCCTGGATGAGTATCTTGCGCTTCCAGGCAATGATTCGAACCGCTCAAAGCAGCTTGTAGACTGGATGTACGATCTTGCCTCTGCTCTTGAGTACCTTCACGTCCAATCAATTTGCCACAGGAGCATTCGGCCTCGCAAAATCCTCATCGATGGCACCCGCATCCTATTTGCGCCCTTCGACATTGGTCAAACTGGAGACTCGTTGAGCCCAACTATGGCTACATCCCAGCGCCTGGACCAGCTTCAGACCTATTTCCAGGACCAGTCCTACGTCTACGCAGCACCAGAAGCTATTGTCTCACGTGGCAAGCGCATGGCAGACGTGTTTTCTTTGGGCTGTGTCTTCATGTCAATGATGACTGTTGCCGCTGGGCAGTCACTGTCCATGTTTACCCAATACAGAGCAGGTTCCACTCAGGATGCTTCTTTCCATGCTCATCTGGATCGCGTAGCAAGTTGGCGAAACCGACTGCACGCGACTACCACTTCTGGTTTGAGAAACGGACTGAATGGGTCCGGGAGGCGGTTGAGACAATTGAAAGCGGAAGCCGAATGGCTGAGTGTTATTGAAAAAATGCTCCTACCAAGACCTAAGGAACGCATTAAAATGAGTTTCCTCATGGCAACCATCGGTAGTGGTGGTAAGGTGGTGGGCGGCGGAAGAAGGCGAAGCCTGGATGGTGGAGGCTACAGTGGACAAACTGCTCCTTCACTGGGGATGGGTGGCGAAGGCACAGCGCTGATCGATCTAGGATCTCAAGGTATTTCGACGATTCCTGAGAACCTGCGGAAACCAGAACTAAGTGTCTTCGATGGCTATTTTCAATCGCAATCGAGGCGGATTGAACCTGCCGGGGGATGGTAAAGTCCATCGAAACATCGAAGAGATTGCCAAATAGCAGCTACACGGGGTAACACTCGGGTAAGCACGCTCGTGCACGCGACCATGAGACACAGGAAGTCTCCTTAACACGTAAGAGCTGGAAATTTACGGCCTGTAGGGAATTTGGGATCACACACCATTTCTCACTCTCATTTGCATATTTTACTATGTTTTATCTTCTGTATGGGCCGGACCTTTGATACCCCTTCCAGCGACCCCATTTTTCATCTCAGCACCTCAGCGTTGAGCGAGCATTTTTGATGATTACGAACTTCAGCTGTTCTATATAAGAGGGGAGGCAGCGATGCTATCACTGGCGGCTGTTCACGAGGAGAGTTAGTTCTACTAGATTCGCACAGACTGCCTTTGCACTTTACCGGCGTATGGTATCTATTTGTAGCGGGAGAACATAGTAGGAGTGAGCAACCTGATCTCGGTAGTCTTCTATATATATATCTTTAGACGAAGTATAATCCGAGTAGATTGCGCCTAGAGCTCTCGATTCTAGCGCTGTGAACATCCAAGTTTTTTAGAGTGGGTGGGGGGAGGGGAGGTTTTTTTTTGACAAAGCAGGACGACCAATATTTGGCCTGCACCGACGTGGTTTGAATAAGTGGATGCACATAGCGTCTGATCTAACCGCACATATAAGACGGATAGATATGAACCATACAATTGGAGGACTGCAACGCGGGGAAACACGTCCTTGGAGGAGCCATTCCTCACTTTGGAGTTGGACAAGTACGGTCTTCGCTCAGTCATATTCTTGGACGAAGTTGAGTGCGATCGACCTCAATACGTGGCATGGGTGGTCGATTGCCATGGCCATCTATCTACTTCCATAGGCGCATTGTCAGGTGGGTGTATTGCGTAGCACTGTCCCACAATCAAACTTGAGCAAATGGCCCTGACGTCCCCACAATATTATATGGGGGGCTGTACTGGTGGGTGTATGACTTGTGAATTAGCGCACCTTATTCAATAGTGAGAGCACCCCCTTTTGTCTAGTTCGTTCCTATATGGCTCGGTGATCTGCGCCGAACAGCCCTGGCGCCTTGGGATTTGGTCAATGGTATTGTCGCGTGCCCGTCTCGTCTGTCTTAGCGCAGCTCAATTCGTGTATCAGTAAAGGCACTCTAATATAGGATCTTCACAGTACGAGAAAGAACACACACGAGCCGATGCGGTATGACTTGTCAATATGATTTCATTTCCTTGTTTTTCCCTTGCTATTGTGGGAAAATAAAGCCCGTCTCGTATCGGTGTTCAAATGTTGGTGCATGGAAACTGTACAGGGGAAGCAAAAATGGGCCTTTCGTTGCGTTACATGCCGTGATGCCATACAGCCAAACGCCGAAGTGTAGTGGTGGGAGATAAAATATGTCATGCAGCCGAATGCTTATCTTACACAATTACCTCGCCGCAATCGACATGGTTGGGCTGCCATGTTGTCGGTTCGGCTTGGCCCTCTGTACTGCTCGGGACTGTGACTTGGACGGGTGTGTATAAGTACCAGGCTTTCATGGCTGCGGCGGCAGCTCGTGTCCTCGCTTCATCAAGCGAACTTCCGGCGCCTTCACCGAGCTTGTCTTTGCCGCTGTATACACCAACTATGAAGACGGGGTGTCTGCTTAGTCGACCAGTTTCAGAGATTATGCGGGCGACGGGCGGCTCGAAACCTTCTCTTGCGCAGAGCCGTGAGAGGTCCCGTGTTGGCGTGCGAAAATCGAATAGGGTGCTAATGTCGAGGTGCCTACTGAGAAAATAGTCGCGGAAGAAGCGCTTGACGAGGGGTGCGCCGAGGTGAACTTGGAGAGCGCCAATGAGTGCGCGAACAAAGCTCTGGGCTGCCTGCTCCAGAGGCACGGGTGTCTTTTGAAGCGAGTGCGGGCTTGGCGGTGCGTTTTCGGCGCCGAATTCATCTGTCTTTGTAATTTTGTGTGTTGTTGTGACATTCCAATTCCAGGGCACTTGGCGTCTGAAAACCTCTGGTAGTTCCTCTCCGCTCTTGAGCCGTTTAAACTGTAGCAGTCCAGGATCGACCTCCCCTCCTGGCTCTGCGGCCGCTTCGATGCCCCATTCGCTCGCTACCATAGCCAGCGCTCTGGGACCAATATATGCCTCTACTGCGGCAAAGAGAACCTCGGTGGGAAGTCGAGGGTAGGTACAGAGAATAAACTCGGATGTATAATAACCGAGTAGCTGTCGTCCGAGGATAGAGAGCGAGGCATTATTGAAGTGTGGATTGGGGTCGGCGGAGGGATGGACGAGTGTCCGGGCGAGGACTTGCAAGGGAAAGCGTGGGGGTAATGACAGCCGACTTCGCAGGGCATGCAGCTTTATTGAGGATTCGGCGGCGCGGGGGTGTGGTGATGGCAGCTTTTCAAGCGGTAGTGCCTTTCCAGCATATGGTCGTGCTGTCGCAGTCGCTGTCGCAGTCGCAGTTGTTGCAACTTGGGGGGAGCGTGGTGATGGGGCGAGGGGGCCTTCTGAGCCGATCTCGGTTTGGACGGCTGCCGTGCTTTGGAACCGTGCTTGTATTCGGTGATTACGGGCTGTGATGCTGCGGCACACGTTGTGCGTGGCGGTGGAGGGACATATTGGCCGGCGAGGATGTGGTTTTGCCTGCAATTGCAAGGCGCATCGTGATATGGAAATTCGCTTCATGGAAGAGAAGCGGGAAGACGACAGTCAGGTCGATTCCAGGGTTGGACCAGGCGGGACGGGACACAACAGCAATTGGGCGTGTGTGCTGCTCATGGCTCCTGCGCTGTTGCCCGAACTTTTCTGCCAAGCCAGGATTATGTCAGCATTCAAGCTGCCCGCGCAGCATCGCAACCTCATCACCTCGCATCCAGGCTCGCTCCCCCACGAACCCACACAACGAATCGCAATCATGGGCGGAGGAGGCAAAATCCCGTATGCCCCATTCTCCTGCGCGGCCCTTGGCGCCCGATTGACCGTGACAGATACCCCAAGCACGTCTGGTCGCCGGCCGGAGGTTGGTACTCGCAGCCCGCCAACTGGAAGGCCAACACGGTGGCCATGTTTGCCGTCATGGGCAGCATCACCGCCATGGTCTGGATGGTCAGTGCGCGCCTGGAGCACCGCGACAAGATGCCTGACCCAAACCGATTCTTCCCGAGCCGATAGTACGCACACCACATGCACATGGACCGGTCCACCCACGCGCTAACAGGCACAGCTGGAGCAGACAGATCATCGAGCACGAGCGAAAACAGAGGGAGCTACAGCAGGACATCGCATCAGAGAAAGACAATTAAGGGAGGAGCAAAACGATTCATGGTTGTACATATCTATTCAGCCTTTGTTTGAATTCCGCGAGCCTGTCCTCGACCCTGACCCCATTCCACTGTTCTCCCTGTTTTTCGCTTTGCACGACGGGCATGCCAACCTGCTCGATTGCAAAACTCGCCGAGATGCTGCCCCACGTTGCAGCTTCTTCTAGATTCTCTATGCCAGGAGCCCGTCCGCCTCGGACCAGGCCGACGGCTAACCCCCCTAGAAAGCCATTGCCACCGCCTGTTGGGTCCACCACCTTGTCTGCTATTTGGTGATATGCAGGCATCCATTTGCGACTTCCCTTGCGCGTCACCAAACAACCATCTTTCCCACACCGAACTACGATCCCGCCCTCCCCATGGGCGCCAACTCCACTTCTGAGCCATTCTTCGCATAGGGACTCGATGAGGCGATAGTTGACATGTGTCTTGCCACTCGTCTCTTTACCGAAGAAGCCGCCCAGCTCACCATGGTTTGGACTGACGACATCAACTTGTTTGAGCGCATTCAGGCAGTTTTGATACTCATCAGGCACACAGAGGTCAGGGACAGGTTCCCAGATAAACAGAGGGCGGCCGGCAACCATTGAGTCCGATGCCTCTTCGCGTAGCCGGATGATGTTCTCAACCAGTTCAATGCATCGAAGCGGCGAACAGATAAGGTGGAAAGACTTTGACCAGAGCAGTGATGTACCAACAAGTGCATGATGATCCAGCCGCAGCTTAGGGGTTGTGTACCGGAAGGCTGCAAACATCAACTTGCATATTCATGTCTTACCCTTTGCAAACTAACCTCGGTGTTCATTTTCTCCATAGCCATTCCATGCTCGTGTAGTCAGCCGGTCAGGCGTTTCTCTAATCAGAACACCAGTGTCCCATTGAGTAAGGAGACTGCGCAGCTCGTCAGGAAAATCCGAACCGCAGTCTACTATCCAGCCAACCGATTTGGAAGTTGGTGGCGGGGAGAATATACGGGCACCCAGTGCTGAGTAGGATCCGGCGCCGCCTAGTATGTCTCGAACGGGTGGCTTTGGTGGGGCGAATTCGATATCATCTAGGCCAGGATCTTACTCAGTCTGGACGGAAAAGGATAGAGTCGTGGGCTGGTTACCGATGATGAACATGCCCAATGTACAGAAGTCGATTTCATGATTGTTGGTTGCCATGATGCCGTCTGTCTTGGGATCGTGATGGTCGTGGTCATCGGCGGCGTAAGAGGTCCCTGCTTGGCATGCAGCTAGTCGCAACGTGGGATCCACGAACTCTCGGGCCAGACGTTACTATGTAAGCTCCTGCATAAGACATCTTCCTCCTAGAACACCTTCATACTCGTGCTTCCTTGCCGTCGAGCGTGCAGAGGAACGTGCAGAGATCGGCATATTCTTATTCTCCCAAACACATAAACAGCGCGCCCAAGCTGCATCCAGCCGCCAGCTGCCCCTTCCCGCCTGCCGGCAGCATCAACACCGCGACAGTCCTTTCCCCCCCAACATGGCCCAGAACAGTATGAACAACTTCACGACGCTGATAAAGCGGTGAGTATGCCCAATTGCACAACGCTCCAACACGCGCCGTCATGGCCCCGGAACCCGACCAGCAGCCCATTGGCCGCAATGGCCATCTCCAGTGTCCATCCAAAGTACTGACGACCGTGGTGCGCAGGCTTGAAGCTGCGACAAGTCGGCTAGAGGACATAGCCAGCTCTTCGTTCCCGAAAGGAGAAGAGAGCGCTCCCGCTACAGCCAATGGAACCCAGAGCCCGGGGCCAGCTGCGAAGCTCGCTGCGGCCACTAATGCCCCGCCCACCGTGAACACGCCCACCGAAAGCCTGCCGCCGGCGATTGAAGCTTTTGATCACATGATCAACACAGAGTTGAAGGCGTGGCTGGAATTGAGCGGCCGCTTGGGAGAAGTCATCGACGGCCAGTCCAAAGCAGTGCAGCAGGCCTTTGCTGCCCAGCGACACTTCATCTTCGTTGCCAACAAGGCGAAAAAGCCGGATGACCGGACCATCATGGAGCTTCTCAAAGACCTACAGGCCAGCATGGAGAAGACGGATGTGTTCCGACAGCAGAATCGCGAGGCTGCCCTCAAGGATCCTCTGTCCATGGTCGCCGACGGCGTAGGATGTCTGGGATGGATCACAATCAGCAGCAGTGGCAGCATGAAACCTCACGAGCACATCAAGGAGCTCTTTGGCGGAGCCCAATTGTACGGCAACAAGGTACTCAAGGAGTACCGCGACAAGTATGTCATTTCCTTCCCCGGCTAAACACTGTACTGACGCGTGCATGGAGGCCGGAGAACAAGACCTTTGTCGACTGGGTACGGGCATATTACAAGTTGTTTGAGACACAGGCCGAATACGCAAAGAAGCACCACCCTGGCGGTGTCGCATGGAATCCAAATGGCATTGACGCCAAAGAAGCCGCCAAACAGACGTCACTTGCTTCGTCTGCTTCTTCTTCTTCTTCTTCATCGCTCTTTCCTCCACCGCCACCTCCCCCAGCAGGAGCAATTCCACCGCCACCTGGCCCTCCCCCGCCACCAGGCCCACCACCACCACCTAGTGCCGCGCCCGCGCCCAAGCCCGCGCCAGATATGAACTCAGTGTTCGAGGACCTCAACAAAGGCTTTGATGTAACAAAAGGCCTTAGGAAGGTCGATGCAAGCCAAATGACGCACAAAAACCCTTCCCTCCGCGCAAATGCCCCCATTCCTACACGCAGCGACAGCAATGGATCACTCAGAAGCAAGAGCCCCGCACCACCAGGCAAGAAGCCCAAGCCCGAAAGCATGCGAACCAAGAAGCCTCCCCGAAAAGAACTTGATGGCAATCGTTGGATAGTCGAGAACTTTGAATCCCCTACCGATATGGTCGAAATCGACGCCGAACTCAACCACACCATCCTCATTTCCCGCTGCAAAAACACCACTATCCGAATCAACGGCAAAACAAACGCCATTTCAATCGACAATAGCGCACGCGCAAGCCTAATCATCGACTCCCTTGTGTCCTCTGTCGACGTCATCAAGTGCCCCAATTTCGCCATTCAGGTCCTCGGCACTTTGCCTACCATCCTACTCGATCAAGTCGACGGCGCAACTGTGTACTTGTCTAAGGAGTCGCTTAATACAGAAGTCTTCACCAGCAAGTGTTCTAGTATCAACATCAACCTGCCAACGGAGGATGACTATGTAGAAAATGCGGTCCCAGAGCAGATCAGGAGTTATATCAAGGACGGGAAAGTTTTCAGTGAGATCGTAGAGCATGCTGGGTAAAATGGATTTGTGGAACATGACTAATTGATCATGGCGAGACACGAATGAGACTTGTTGGATAATCGGGAGGCTTGGTTCAGTTGGATTGAATCAAGTGGATCCCTTTTTTAGTGATATTTGACGAGACAACGTGATGTTGGGAAGTGAGTTGTATGAGTAGGATATGTATAGATAATCGTTTCTATCATGGTACGGTTGTGTAGGGTGTTTCAGGGAATGTCTTGGCGGGGTCTTGTTTTGAGCATCTTGGAAAGTAGTGGGCATGGAAGACATATTTATGCCGATAAAGTATGTCACATGCATATATACAGAATTAGAAGTCTTCGTGACGTTGGGCTGAATTATTTTGCTGATATAGTATTTTTACAGCCCCGTTTCGCTTAGCAGTATTGGGAACCTTCGCCCTTTATTTCACCATGCCCAAATGTTTATGTCGGCATTTATTACTTCAGAGGCCTTGTCTCCTTCCCTCTCTCCAAATTTTGGTGTAATATTGATAAATTCCAATGAAATAACTTCACTGCTTTTAATTTTCAAAGTAAACATAGTCTAGACGCGCTTAATATTCAATTCCGCGTGCTTGGGTGCGGAAACAATTGGCAGTTATGCCCGAAAATATTTCATGAGATTCGAACATATTTATTCACTGTATTCATGAAGGGTTTCACTACTATACAATAAGACATAAAACTAGACTCTAGTGAAGGGAAGGATGTGCGCAGCAGGTTTCTTGTGAGGCTATCCTACGAGTATATTTGCGCTGTTTATGCGCTGCGGTAAATAAACCTCAGTTCGTGTGGAATACAAACATCCAGTGTACCCCAAATGCAATTCATACTAAATAAAATATTGCAACCCAAAAAATCATGTTCCCAGATAATGAAAACCCATAGGGCATGTGTATAGAAAATAATATGTCATAATACGAATGAATACAAACAATGTGTATCATCAATTCGAGTATAATTTTTTTTTAATTAAATGCACGAACTCCTGGGAGTATATAACTATAAGGTGGAATCCTTATCAGGTGATCTATCTCAGGAGTTTTATGCATGTATACTTGAAATATTTTCAACAGGATCAAAGCCCCATGCGTAGTGAGATAAACATGGCCAGATTTGTGACGTGTACCAGCAATCGGGCACATCAAATCTGCAGAGTTGGTCGAGCCACGAATCATACGATATTACTACGAGCTGATCTTGGTTATAATTGTGCAGGTACGATAATATATCTTTCTTTCTCTCGTGCCTGGTTACAACTAAGACTCTGCTTCATAATAGCATGTGCTTTGTAACATAGACAGCAGCAGACGCAGTAACTTAGAGCATTAACCTCGCACCTCTTCGCATATTTCATGGTTTTGTTTTGAAAAGAATAACTCGTTGCGCACCACTGGGGCCCGCAACGGTATTGAATAAATTATATATAACTCTGCAACATCGACGCCCCCTCGCAATTCTTCTACACATCAGCATCAGGCATAGCGTTGTCGTTCGCCCACTTCTTGATCTTATCAAAGTTGCGACACACATGGTGCGATTCATAATCTGGCCAGTACCCTTCTTTGCCCTCCTTGGGATGAAATGTGAAAACATTGACATCGCTAAGACACATGAGGTTCATGCGTAGTATCTCAATACAGTGATCTAACGGTGTGCCTAGGTTAGCAAAGGCATCCTTATATAATACTGAGTGTAAAAGCTTACCAAGGTGACCACGAACACGTTCCGGCTTGTCGTTTGTGTCACTCCACCACAGCTTGGGATAGTATTCAGGGTATGTGCTCATGCGTAGCAGATTAAGGCAATGAAGTTGATGGAAAACTTCTAGTCCAACGCGATACCCCGTCTCTCCGGTTTTAGGGTTCGTGACCTTCATGGCGGTATCGGGCATCTGCAGTTTGGGGAAGTCTTCAAGGGACACCATTTGATCCGGCACTAAACACGGCTGTCAGCCTAGACTTGGGTACAGGATACATTGAGCCCGCTTACGGTAAGCAATGTCCATCCATGCGTTCTCCACGTCGTCTGTGATGCCGACGTACTTTGATGAATTTAAGGGGCTTGCGAGGGAAAACTTGACGGGCTCGTATCCCACCTCGTGCATGGCAGGTGCTTCTCGTTGTCAATATTTGGCTTGTTCAGGGCGAGGGTTGACTGCAACCAAGGACATCTAACTTACAATGAATACCGAATTCATCCATCAATTGGGCTGCTGAGTATCCTGCGGTATTTCGTTGTGACACGACAGAGCAGATCAACGATAACATTGACAATGTGAATAGAAATAGGTTGAAGAGGGTGAGATAGACATAGTTCTGCCGCCGACGAGTTTCCTGATTGAGATCATGTATGCTGAGGAGAGCAGCGTTCTCGAAGTCAGACTGCGAATCGCCTTGCGATGATGCAGAATCATTGTATTTCTCCATTCTTGGTACAATTGTGGGGAATAAATTTCAAATTTCAAATGATTAGATAGTATTAAAAGACCCAATTACAATCGACCTGCGATGAGAAAGGCGCTCGAGGTTGCACGCTTAGTGCTTGAAGATGATGAGATGGAAAAGAAGGCGGAAAGGCGAATGCGCGGAAGTTCGTTTGAGGGCGGATCTAGCTTCGGAATATTCGATGACTATAGCTAGTCTAACGTAACATGGATGGAACGGAATCCAGCTCCGTTCCCGCTGCATCAATGCGTTCAATCATAGCCTGTCATTCCACAAACTCTGGCAACATCAGCCACGGATTATCAAGCATCCGCGACGCCAAGTTGTGATAAGCTTTAACCAAGCTTTTTTTTGACACTTAAAGCGGAATAAGTATCATGTTACTTGCGCTATCGTTGGTCAGCCCCGCTGCAAGGTTTCGAGTTGAGCGCTAAGCCAAGACTTGTCACCCTTGCGCTTCACTACTGTTTCATCCTTGGCGAACTAACGAGGACTTGGCTTGGGCACTGATCGTTTGTAGGTTCTGACACGATCATGGAACAAAAGTGCTTGAACTTTGCGTAATCCACCTTTTCTTAGGATGTATAGCGCTCCGAGGCGGTGGAACGCGGTTCGGGCGACCGTTATAGGTCTCGATTTTGAGCCAATAGTATGATCGCATGGCCGTCTTCATACCCTGTGCAGGACTCTATGTAAGCGGAAACGTCAGGGTGGACGCTCTTGTTCCTTTCCCCATGCGATCTATACTGTGCCACCACGAGGTCCTGTCACTGCCGGTTTTCCGTTCGATGGCTAGGCTTGCCAATTCCTGAGGCTCTTGTTGGTGGACATTGACGCCTAAACGTGCGTATGTGTTTGGCTTTCCGAGATTCAAGGCCACAGGGTACTCACTTTTACAAATACCCGCGAGGAGCAACCAGGATGCATGCTCCCTTCGCCGTACGCCGTCAATGCGAAATCGTTTCGGATGCCTCATCCTCACTCAAGCAATTAGGCGAAATCAGTCGGAGAGAAACCGTTGGAGTATATATTGGAACTGAAATCCAGAGGAAGAACGGCAGGCGTAGAACGTGCTCATTCATTCGCACAACTTTCTCAATACGGTTTCATCTCTTCACTTCTTTTCTGCTGTGCAGACCACTCATTTGGTTTTACTTACTAGCTTTGAACCTTCTTCACCATGAAGTTTACCATTATTACTCTCTTGGCACTGGGTGCCTCTACCTCAGCCTATGTTGTTCCGGAGAATGTGCGCGTAGCGAGAAATGCTGTTGAGGCACGCATGCCTGTAAGATATATAGGTACATATACCAAGCTATTTGGCTGACAAAAGTTAGGGAAGTGGACCAGTTCGAGCGGTGAATCTCGTTGCAGCCCTGGCTACTCGCGACCTAGAAGCTCGTGACCCTCACCATAAGGGTAAGGGCAAAGGAAAGGGCAAGAAAAACAATCGCCGAGACCTTACCGAGCAGGAGGCCGATGACGCTCACTGGGCTGACCTCCATGTCGAATCTCGTGCCCCTCACCATAAGGGTAAGGGCAAGGGAAAGGGAAAGAAAAACAATCGCCGAGACCTTACCGAGCAGGAGGCCGATGACGCTCACTGGGCTGACCTCCATGTCGAATCTCGTGCCCCTCACCATAAGGGTAAGGGCAAGGGAAAGGGAAAGAAGAACAACCGCCGCGATGAGTCTGATGTTGAGGAAGACGACTCTACCGATGCTGAGCTCGAAACCCGTGACCCTCACCATAAGGGTAAGGGCAAGGGAAAGAAGAACAACCGTCGCGATGTTGAGGACGTATCTACCGATGCTACCGAGGCTGATTCTGACGATGCTGAACTCGAAACCCGTGCCGCTCAGCCCGCCAAAGGCAAGGGCAAGGGAAAGAAGGCTAAGGCTGCAAAGGCAGCTACAGCTAACCGCCGCGACGTTGAAGATGAGTCCGATGATGCTGAATTAGAGACCCGCGCTCCTCACCACAAGGGCAAAGGCAAGGGCATGAAGGCTGGGGCAGCAAAAGCGGCCAAAGCTACTAATTAGAGGCTGGCAATACCTAATTATCAAAGCGAGTTCGAACTAGGAAGATAAGACAATGTTGTTGAAGGGATGCGCTGTATTGAGAGGTTGAACCTTTTACTTGTATATTATATGGGCGCGTCTCCCTGATGTATTTAGCTAGTAATGGTCAATTGTCCATTTCATCAAAAGGCTGTAATTTCCGTTGTAAATATGATGGTGAGATACCGTGACGATTATTAGTGTGTTTATCTGAATGAACCTCTTGGGTGGGAACGTTTTGCTTGCTGGAGCAGCCCACTTCTGAACTGGACGTGTGTTGATGTGCTCCACGTGCGTTTGAGCATTATGTGCATGAAGTTAGGACAACGTTGAAACTTTCGGACTTTCAAACTTTCGGATGTTGAAACCTTCCAACGTCACGGTAGTTCTCAAACTTTGTTCGAAACAACAGGGGTGGAAACGAACTGTGCTTAGCGTCAATATTGGACTACCTATAATCAAACTTTCGATATGTTCAAATTATGAGGTTGCAAAATAATTGGTTATTGTATCCGTACACATATGCTGAACAGCCGTATGTATCTGTTACAGACGCTGGTAACAAATCTTCAAGAATGAGCATCTAATCTCATAAGTTTTGTGCATTGCAAACAATAAACTCAAAGATTAAGGTCTGGCATATGTGAATCATCCCCTGCTTCCATTAGGTTCATCAGATATCGCGATCCGGAGTACCAGTCTTGCACTGAGTTTTGGCCGATACCAGCCATATCCATGCCTACGATACCACTACCATTGAAGTTCTGTGAGTAAGCGCCCATGCCATCCAGGGGCTGCGGGGTTGGATAGTTTGCCATTGACCAGGAGGAGTTGGGTATGAGTCCTAAAGCACTCAGGTACGGGTCGAATTGTGTTATTGCATTTGGATCGAGTTGGGCTCCATCTGTGGCAGCGAAACAGTTCGGGTGATTTCGTGAAAAAGCTTGCGAATGTAGGTTGTTGTCCTGTATCTTGGCTTGCAAATATAGTTTCGCGACCTGTAGGAAAAGATAGCACATCCTGTAAAGATTGTCGGCTCCTTCTGACACGCTACGGCTAGACTCCAAGCTTGTGACAAATGCTTGCAAAGATTTCATGTCGACCGGGTCAGTATTTTTGATAATATTGCAAAATATCACGATGAATCTATTCCCTTGTTTTAGCATTGGCATTTGTAGCGCATAATTGAACTTACGGTGTGAAAGGGGCCTATTTTTTCCCATAAATCAGTATAGAGGACCAGACAGAACAGCTTTATCACTCACCTGAAGAATTGACCAGTGTATGTAACCTGTCCAGAACTCTTCGTGGCCCTTGATATTGAATTGAGCATTACATCGCATGTGCGCTACCAGAGCTGCACGTGCCGACTCTAGGCATTCCTCATTGAATGTGACGTTATCGGGACTCACCGCGCGCTGTATCAGTGAGCAAATTGAGTAGTGCATGACCACATCGGCATAAAAAAACACATCCTCAACTTGCTCATTTGACTCTGTCCATATAAGTGCATGCTTCGTTGAAGAGTGGCAAAACTTGCCGTCGATGTACTGACTAGCATCCTTTGATAGGGTCATATTTGACTGTACATTGCGTTTGCGCTTCGACGGTAACTCCGTATCATTTGGACTATGGTTCGTGGCCATTCGCTTCTGTGTAGGACCTCCAGACTTCTGACCAAGCTGAAAGTCTGCACAACGCTCATACCATGCTTGATTCAAAGCATTCACAAGATCGCTTGCGGTTTGGGTACGCTCTTCAGCCGATCTAAGAAAAGCGGCAGGGCTGAACAGTCTCTCATATGTCTCACCTTGTATTCGAGCCACTTTGATCCAGTAAACGAGCATCTCTTTCCCATCTAAATTTTCATCAGGTAGCATATTGTCGGCAAAGAATGGTAGAGAGATGTCCCAATCCTGTATGTAGCTTGCGCGGCCCAGGCGTAATGACATAGTTTTGTCAAACACGTAGATCATCCAAAATATATGGATTTTCGAGTTGCGCTCGTCGTCGCTATCATCTTTCATTGTTTGATACCTGTGATAACCCAGATTCTGACATAGTCCAGCAGCTGTCCCAATCATAACGGAGCAGAGCGTGGGTCTGCACATATCGATGGCACATGCCCCTCCAAGAAGGAGTGCCATTATATTTTCGTATGTAGCCGGAATAAAGATGTCGAGTTGACTCATGGCTACTTCCATCTGCTTTTTACACTGGGCCACATAAATTCGACACTCGTCTGGATTCATACCGGGTGATGGGAAAGTGGTGAACTCTTCGAAGATGCTATGCATGACGCCATAGGCGAGCATGCGACGAGTGGCACCACATTGACCAGGATTATGATATGCATCTTCGAGGATGGCTTGAATATTCTTTAGCTTGAGGAAAGGGAAGACAATAGCGAGGGATGTGCCTGGGCAATCTAAAGAGATGGCGTTATCGTCTGACTTGTCGCATCTCCGAGGTAACCACTTACTGTGGCAATTCTGTATCACGACCTTCACTGCCTCCCACGGCGGTTTATCTAGCTTCTCTGGATCGATGTCTGCAAGCGAGCGGTTTACTAGAGGATGATGGCCAGACGTCGAGGATGTCAAGTGACCCTGGCGCGACACCAGGTCATCAAGAGCGAGAAGCGCACTCCTGACCTCTTCATTTTGTCCAATAGAAGGAGTGCTGCCAACTGCTTTGGCTAGAAGTTCACGTGCGTAGTCGGACTGGATGTGAATGGCCGTTTCGCCTTCAAAAGGCGCGGGTGTAGAAGCCTCCTCTACTGCGCTAGGGCTCTTCACAAAACCCTTTCGACAGGATTGGGGCTGACTACCTACTTCGCTGGAGCCTCTTCGAATATCAAGATCACCAAGCTTTGTGGCAAGGCTTTCGAGAGCATGTTCGATGCCTGCTAGCCGGTCCTCTATGCGATCAATCTTCTTCTCGCTGTGAGGTCTGGTTAGCTACCGATGCCCTAGGGGCGATAGTATTGACAAGGTACGTGATTACAAGTGGCCTACTTACTATTCTTCGGAAATATGGACTCTCTGTCGCTGGGCCTTTTGTGTAGGGGCACTTGTTGTACAAGCTTTTTGTCCTATGAGTGTTTGTGCATGGCAATGTAAGTGCTTGGCTTACTCAATTTGCTTGCCCTGCAGTTGGAACAGGGGAAAGTGCGATCACAGCGGATCCTGTTGCAAGACACAGTCAGTATACAATCTAGAGGTCGTTTCAACAGAATGTTCAGACTTTCTCGTTCTGCACGCATCGCACTGTCGAAAATGGTCAGTACTTGGCACGAGTCCGCCACAGATGCGGGAACATACAGCACGCTTAGAGGTGGCTCCGTCGAGTGAGACGTCCATGTCATCTCCCTCATCCATGGTGGAAACTGTGGCGGATGCAGGAATATCCGCGGGGCCCGTCGGTGAAAGTACTCGGGGTTGTGTACCGATATTGTGAGGGAAGCCGGAGCATGGAACTCTCGGGCTCCGGGCCTAATGGTTGTGTCATGGGCTAGTGCCTTTGAGTCATCCTGAGACGAAAGCCACATCTCGACGCCGTTCTAATCCGTGTCAAATCGCATCTGATTGCGCGTCGACTTTTGCAGGAGGACAGCTGCAGTTGCTGACGAACCATCGCGGAGGATCGACAAACATGTTCACGGGATCCCGTGACGCCAAGATAATCCTTCCATACGCATCCACTCGCCTTGTTCGCATTGGAGGCCACTGACCGGCCTATGACACCTCGACTCTACTGCCCAGTCTACTTGGCGAAATGGGCTCTCCATCTAAGATTCGTCGGGGCGCGCGGCGCCCGCTACCTACCGGGCGGCTTCATAGCATGTCTGGGGTTGCGGCTTAAGTGAAGGCAATGTTTGCGGCCATCCGACTGGACCACCCAACCTCCATCAATGTCGCCGGTCGAGAAGAAACAGTCGTCATCGCCGCCACGGCGCGAGAGTGATGACGAGAAGCGAGGCTCAAGTGTCGGTGATCCGAAGCCTGACAAGCCAAAGGGGGGCCTCAGTCACTACTTTGTGAGAACTTGCATGCGTAACAACACAATGCGACCTCGGCTGATATCGTGAAAGCGCGTCTTTCAATATGCAGATAGGACAAGTTGGATACTCAACTGCATTGCCTTTATCGCAGCCGTTGGTGCCGGTACATTACTACCTGTAATGGACATCATATTTGGCAAATTTGTCACTACCTTTACGAGTTTTGCAACTGGTAGTTCAACACCAGAACACTTTCGTTCCGAAATAAACAAATACACGTGCGTTGGACCCAATTTCGTTTCGACACACTTGAAACTAACAATAACCAATAAGGTTGTACTTCATCTACCTATTCGTCGCAAAGTTTGCAGCAGTCTATATCCATTCCAGTCTCATCTCTATTTCTGCAATAAGAACCACCAAGGCTTTGCGCATCGATTTCATCAAACATATCCTACGACAAAACATTGCCTACTTTGATTCCGACTCTGCCGCCTCTGTCTCCACACAAGCAACCACAAATGGCAACAATGTCAGCAATGGCATCTCCGAAAAGCTAACCTTGACAGTACAGAGCGTTTCAACTTTTGTTTCTGCTTTCATCATTGCGCTTGCCATACAATGGAAGCTCACATTGATAACGATAAGTGTCGTTCCCACAATCGTATTAGTTACTGCCATATGCATTGGCATCGATACTAAGAACGAGGGTGAGATACTTGCCATCCACTCAAAAGCTGGGTTGCTCGCTGAAGAAGTTTTTTCGACGATCCGGACTGTCCACGCCTTCTGGCTTAACCCGCTGTTGTCACGTAAGTATGACAAGTATCTCAATGATGCTATGACCGTTGGAATGAAGAAAAGCCCCAACTATGCGGTTCTCTTCTCCATTGAGTTTTTCTGCGTATTTGCAGCCTATGGGTTGGCCTTTTGGCAAGGCATTCGCATGTTCTTTAATGGACAAATCAAGGAAAGTGGGGATGTGTAAGCGCTTCCCCCGATGACCTTTCTGCTTCGCTTACAATTGTTAGGTTTACTGTTATTCTTGCAGTCATTGTCGCTGCTACTGCGATGACGGCGATTGCACCCCAAATTCTAGCCCTTACAAAAGCCTCCTCATCTGCCGAAGAGTTATTCGGAACAATTGACCGAAAATCGGAGATCGATCCATTGAGCGACGAGGGTCAAGTTCCAACCACCTGCAAAGGCGTCATTGAGATCCAGGACATCAATTTTGCTTATCCCGCAAGGCCGGATATTACTGTTCTAACGGGGTTCACTCTTTCTGCTCCTGCAAATAAGACAACCGCTCTAGTTGGTGCCAGCGGCTCTGGAAAATCTACTATAATTGGTTTACTTGGTATGCTCACCTGATTTCCATGCTGAGCTCATTCTAACGGTTTTAAGAACGCTGGTACAACTACCCTACTGGCAACATATATCTTGACGGTGTCGACATCCGAGATTTGAATCTCACTTGGCTCCGTACAAATATTCGTCTTGTGCAACAAGAACCTGTATTATTTTCTGGCACTGTTTATGAGAATGTTGCTTTTGGGCTGTGTGGAACCAACAAGGCAAACCTACCAGAAGCTGAGCAGCGTGCATTGATCGAAAAGGCATGCAAGGATGCGTACGCAGATGAGTTTATTGAGCGACTACCACAGGTAAGATATACACGAGGCATATTCTATGAGGATCTTGTGTTTAACTTGGTATAGGGTTATGACACTCAGTTAGGTGAACGCGCCATGAATCTTTCTGGTGGGCAGAAGCAGAGACTTGCAATCGCGCGCAGTATCGTCTCCGAGCCCACCGTGTTGCTCCTCGACGAGGCAACTAGCGCTCTGGATCCTAAAGCCGAGAAAATTGTACAACAAGCGCTCGATCGTGTTTCCAAAAACCGTACAACTGTCGTCATTGCCCATAAGTTGTCTACCATTAAAAATGCTGATAATATCGCTGTAATGGCCAATGGCTCTATCATCGAACAAGGGACACATGACAGCCTGTTAGAGCTGGATGGAGCGTATGGTGAGTGGATATAGATTCCGAGACTTTGAAGCCGTGACTAAAAGTTACAGCACGCCTTGTTAAAGCACAAGACCTAGGAGACACCCAAAATGAAGAGGTTGGAGATGAGGATCAAACGATCGAAAAGGTTGCTCTTGTTCGGACACAAACACAAGCTTCTAACTTTCACGAAGACGCGCAGAGAATAACTAAGGATGGCATCAATTATAACCTCATTCACTGTGTATACATCGTGTTGAAAGAACAGGGCCATCTTTGGAAGTGGTACAGTCTTGTTGTGATTGCCGCCATCGTTGGAGGTAATAATAGTACCTACACCAAAGATTATCACTTATCGCTAATCTTTTTTAGGCGCAACATACCCTGCTCAAGCCATACTTTTCGGCCGCATAGTTGATTCATTTCAACTATCGCCTGATCAAGGGGTGAAACAGGGTGATTTCTACTCCCTGATGTTCTTCATGGTTGCAATCGGAAACCTTCTCGTCTATGCTGTTGTTGGATGGGTCAGTAATATTATTGCCCAACACGTGTCAAGACGCTATCGACGCGAGATTTTCGACTTGATCCTTAAGCAAGACATGGCATTTTTTGACGATAAAGCGAATGCTACAGGAGCATTAGCCTCCGCCCTTTCGAGCTACCCTACGAATCTAGTGGAACTTCTAGGATTCAATTTGATGTTGATCCTCATTAACATTGTCAATATCATCTCGAGTTCGATACTAGCTCTGGTCCTCGGCTGGAAGCTTGGTTTAGTAGTCGTTTTTGGAGCCTTGCCACCGATCGTGGGTGCTGGATACCTCAGGATTCGACTTGAGTTCAAGCTCGAAGAAGAGACGGGAAAGCGCTTTGCGAGCAGCGCTGCTCTTGCCTCAGAGGCAGTAACTGCCATCCGAACTGTATCCAGTCTTGCGTTGGAGCGACACATCCTGGAAAAATATCGCGATCGCCTACAAGGCGTCGCAACAAAGTCAATTAAAGCTTTAATATGGACTATGTTTTGGTATTCGTTGACCCAGTCGATCAGTTTCCTTGCCATGGCCTTGGGTTTCTGGTATGTACAGTCCCCCCCCAAAAAAAGCTAACCAGCTAACGATCAACAGGTATGGCGGACGGCTCATCAGTTTTGGAGAGTACACAACGAACCAGTTCTTCACTGTGTTTATTGGTGTGATATTCTCTGGCGAGGCCGCAGCTCTATTCTTTTCCTATACCACGAGTCTTACAAAGTCTTCCACCGCGGCGAACTACATCTTTTGGTTACGCAGACAAACGCCTGCTGTTAAAGAGGATCCCTCAAAGCCACCATTTGACGATGGTAGTAACAAAGGGCCAGCGCGTATCGAGGTGCAAGACGTCGCTTTTGCATATGAATCTAGACCCTATGCGAAAGTCCTGGAAAATATCGATGTCGATGTGAGCAACCAGGGTCGCGCCTTTTGTTGTCAGTTACTAAGTAGTAGCAGGTACTCCCGGGTCAGTTTATTGCATTTGTTGGCGCCAGTGGATGCGGTAAATCGACTATGATTGCTCTTCTCGAACGGTTCTACGATCCCGTCTCCGGGCGTATATCAAGCGATGGGACCGATCTATTGGAACTTTGTCCTAGGAAGTACCGAAAGGATATCGCACTCGTTCAACAGGAGCCGGTCTTATATCAGGGCTCTGTACGCGACAACATCGCCATGGGTATTGAGGGTGACGTTACAGACGCCGAGGTTGAAGCTGCAGCGAAACAGAGCAACATCAGTGACTTCATCATGTCGCTACCTGAGGGTTTCGCAACAATGTGTGGAAACAGAGGTACGCAACTTTCTGGTGGCCAACGTCAACGCATTGCCATAGCAAGAGCCCTGATAAGAAAGCCGCGTTTGCTTCTCCTGGACGAAGCAACCTCCGCATTGGACACCGAATCCGAGAGAGTGGTCCAAGCTGCGTTGGAGAAGGCCAAGAGCGGAAGGACAACAATCGCAGTGGCTCATCGTCTCAGTACGATCAAGGATGCTGATTCAATTATTGTTTTTGCTAGGGGGAAGATTGTCGAAAGTGGTACTCATCAGGAGCTGCTGTCGAAAAGGGGGGTTTATTATGAGATGTGCCTGGGCCAAAGCCTGGATCGGAGTATACCAACATAATTTCTGGGGGACTTGGCGGACTGTATTTGTAGCTGCCTATCTGGCTAGAAAAAAGTATTTCTGTTTCCTATGATCATGATGCTTGCCATCACTGTGACGCTTGTGGCAGAACTAATCGTTTCGCAGTGACGTCGCTCAGGATCAATAAGCCCTCATTTGAGATGCGCCTGAGGTTTTGAGTACGGAGTCGCCATCTACCGTTGATATCTTCATGCAATCGCGGGTACTTGTTAGCCGCTGTCAGCGCACAGACCTGACGTGAGTCGCTGCATCTTGAACCCTGAGAACGAGCAGATGGAAGTCCAGGCGCCTCATGGCATCATTCCTCAACATTTGCTGTGCTATTGTACGTACATACCACCAACATAGACATATTGTTATCTAATAGCACGTTACTCAAATATAGTCAACATCAGTAACACTTTACAAGCCACCTACCTAGTATGCTCCTCTTCAACAAAATGATTCAGTGATGTATAATACCAATATCAGCCACACAGCCGTTGACCATTTCATTATTTGCGGCTCTGCTCTTACCGCCCGCGAACGACTTGAAGCATGTTGTGCGACACCAATCGCTCGTCAAACGCCGAGCTGTCTCAGAACCTCACTGCGGCCAACCACAAACCCTAACCGGCTACAGAATGCTTGGACGACGACGACAGCATATTGCGCTCTCTAAGCCGATGTCGCGTGCTTCCATCAGTTGTGTCCAGCGTGCCTTGGCCCCAGATTACCCTTCGGCCAAGAACGCAGATCTCTCCTAATGGTCGCGATTCTGTTTCGATGGCGCCTGTCCGGAAGCCTGGACACCCTGAGTTTGATGGCGGCGAGACCCACAGTAGCACCCTTCGGAGACAATACATGCTTGAACGCGATGCCCCAGGCTGCGAAGACCACAGATGCCAATGCGCACTCAAAACTTTGCCATTCCCATTCTGCCATTCCTTTCCCTCTCTCCGCTTTCCTTGGTGTTTATCCCTCGAGAAAGTCAGGCCATACTTTCTACATTCCGTTGAACGGATCCACTCTTTCAATTCTAGTCCTGGTGACATTTCTTTGCCACGAGGAAGACTCTTTGGATGATTACACCTGGACGGAACGCCTACTTAATATTTATTACTCACGGTAGATATGGCTCGATACCAACTTCTTCGGCCATCGCCTGTGAAGGTCTTTCCGAAACGCATCCGTAGACAAGCCGAAGCCCCAGCGGCCTCATCAGCCCCAGCGGAGGCAGAGGAAAAAGAAGAAGAGGGGGAGGAAGAGGAGGAGAAAGAGGAAGAAGACGAAGGTCCGGAGAGCCCAGACTCACCTTCCAGCAGCCCTTCAACCGTAGGAGGTTCTTCAGATGATGAATCAGACTCGGACGATGATGAGGAGCCACCTTCGCCAGCTGAAAGCGGCACACCTGCTCCGGCTGGAGAGGCGTCCGTATCTGAATCTGCATCACCTTCCCTTCCAGCCCCATCAGGTACAGACGCTCCTGTAGCTGTCTCGAGTGGATTCACTCTGGCACCCACGCCTTCCCCAAGCGGAAACATTCCCATCGCTCTCGAGAGTGCATCTCAGCCCGCGCCCGGGTCAAGAGGCCCAACGCGAGTCCTTGGTCCAGATCCGACTCGAGCCTCACAAGCCTCATCGTCTAACCCGGCATTTACTGGGAGCGTCTCGTCGAAAGGCAATGTTGCTGCCGCCTCACAGGTCACTGATACAGGCGCTGTTGTCACAACTTCACTGCCAATTACAACAACAATTGCTCAAGGTGTGCCAAATAGCCTTGTGACATCGACGCTTCCAGGGACGCCGCCGACTGGCCTACCCATGGCGCCAGCGCAGTCAGAGACCGCTGGAGAAGCTGATGCTCCCCAGAGATCTACAGCGCAAGGGGAGAGGACATTGATCACCAAAGGTGCCGCAGCGGCAGCGATTACGCTTAGTATTCTGGGTAAGATTTTCTCATTTCGCTGTCTATTGCACTATTTAATACTCGACTAGGCGCCCTGGCAATCATTGCCGCAGTGTTTATCTGCATCAAGCGTCGCAAGCGCAGACAGAACCAATATCACGGGCGCATCGCAGACGACGCCTTCGACCCAAGCAACACAGGCTCTCTACGCAACCCTGAAATCGCACACGTGACAACTGAATCCCCCTTCTTCACCAGCGCAGCTGTTGGAAACGCGCACCTTACCCGCTCCACGGAACGAAGTAACACGCTCTTCGGCGCAGGTCCTTACGAACGACCCGAAACGGTATCTACCGACCGCAACAACTCACGTTATCCCGGTCCCCAGCCTACACCGAATCCATTTGCTGATCCGCCGCTCAACAAAGCTTACGACGTCCTAGGCGGTCGACCACGCTCAACCACGCTTACAGATCGCGGAAGCTGGGTTAAGAACCCTTTCAAAGATCCGGCAAGCGAACGATTCGATCCATTTGGCGAATTGCAAGAAAAGGCGCGCCAGGAACGAAAGCGGTACCTAGAGGAATCTCGGAGAGAAGCAGAGTTGGCGCGGGAATTTGGTGTAAAGGAGAAGATGGGATTGGCGCCTCCCGAGGGTGCGCAGAGGAAAGGCAGCGACGCGACAGTTGGCGGACTCGGGGTGTTAGATCGGAGTGGTGGTGGCGGCGGCGGGTATAGATGAGGCAAGAATTATTATTATTTTTTTTTTTTTTTTTTTTGCGAAAGACGTGGGGTGGGTCGAGCTGGGTTTGATGAGAATGTAATGTGAGGCTCAGTCAGGAAACCTTTGTCCATGTCTTTCTTGGGGACTTTTGCGGAAACGCTTTTTAGATATCTAGGTCGCAAAACTATTGGTCAAAATTGACTGGCACCACGTATAACTGCGACCTTTGGTGTTCTGTGTGGTATGCTCCTACAGTATTTTAAGCACCAGGAGAAGTAAAGGTGTAGGTATCTCGGGGTGAAGGGGGTCTTCGCACCTGCCACCAGCTCCAGAACCTGAGGCTTGGCGATTCTGAGGCACACATGGTTTGCTGTTTCTTCTTCTGAGGTCACTAGTTCATTCTATTGCCACCCTTTTGATAACAGCTAGGGCACTATATAACGAATGTCGGGGAGATGAGCCTGTATGAGGGCTTTGAGCGTACAAAAACATTGTTTTTTATCGGGCCCTGTTCGTATGATCGAAGATGCAGAAGAGTTGAGATTTACCACGAATATCATATCTTCCTTTTGCATATGACACTGGCACTACATGTATTCCAAGCGGTGCATCAAAACATGAATTGATTCAGAACAACGACTAGACATGGGTGCATATATTATAAAGTCCATATATCATCTCTCCACCTCCCGCACACTTAAACAAGCCTTCTAGATATTCTTATCATATTTGGGGTCCTTCGCATTCAATATCGTATCGTACTCAATCTCGGCCTCCTTCTCAACGCCATCCCCGTCTACCATCAGTGCATGATTCCTCTTGATCAAGTGCCATTCTTTCTCATCGTATGTTGTTGGTTCGGATGCAATAATTGTATGCTTGCCAATCTTTTCGCCCTCACCAAGGCTAGATTCCTCGTTCAGTAAATCCTTGCTGTCTGGGTTACCGGGGTACTTGGTGTTGAGGGTACGGCCTGCAAATTCAGACCAATAGAGACTTGGAGGCTGCTGAACTGCGTGGTTGCGGAAGCGGATAGCGAGCAGTTTGGTACCGTCTGTGGTGCAGAAGTTGAGTGAGCTTGGGGTGTTAGATGCGCCGAGTTTGTCGCGTTGCAGTTGTAGAATCTGGATGACTGTCTTGCGCATGGCTACAAACATTGCTTCGAGTGAGTATGTTTTCTCCCAACCGTTCTTGTTGCCATGGTTGGTTAAGTTTGTCATGTATAATGCTGCTGCGTGCTCCGAGTCCGTCGAGCCGAAGATGTTGCAGTAGGCATCGAACGAAAGGAGGTCAGTCATGTCGCGACGGATGACGGAGAAGTTGGATATCACGCCATTGTGCATGAAAACATGGCGGCCAAATACGAAAGGGTGCGAGTTGACTTGTGTGACAACGCTGCCGCTACTGGCCCGAATGTGGGCAAACACGCAGTGGGTCTCGGTATTCTCGCACAGAGACTTGAAGTTGAAATCGTTGATGGGCGGATTTTGCGATTTGTAAAGTGCTGGTCGTGGACCGGTGACATGTTTGACGTACGAGGAGGAAGCTGCAGTATACCCTAGACATAGATTTGAGTATCTGGCTCGCACAAGCAGGAATGGGCGAAAGGACAGTTTCCATACACAAACGTGATTCGCGAGCTAGCCTAGCATGGCGCCTCAGGAGTTTATGAAACTGTGGAAATTGGGACATGGACCAAGTTGTGTGATTTGAAAATAGTGTTTTACGTACAAGCAATGCCTAAGCCATCCATATTGAGAAGAGAGTTGCGCAAGCGAAGAAGCTCGTCGGAGGTGCGGTCTAGATCTTTGTCCTGATCGTGAGGTAATAGTTTGGGTAGGTAGTGCTCAGAGCATTGTTTACTGATACTATTTGCGGGAGTAATCAATACATCGGACAAGAGACAAGGCTCTGTAGGTGAGATATAGGCGAACCAACGACACATGTTGAAGAGTTAAAGATGGTGGTGCAGTTGGTTCGACGGCTTGGTGTCCGTTCAGAATATAACGCAACAGGGGCTCTACGGTAACACAGTCTTGACAAGCGCCAAGCAGTATGGTGGTGCGTGTCAGTAGATAGTAGTCAACAGTCACGTGCCGTGCGACAGGTCAGATGGGCTGCACGCGTGCACAAACGATGATGACGAAATGGCGCCGGCTCGGTGCAGCGTCTTTCCAGTGCCGCTCAAAAAGCGAAAAATACAAGGTAGTTTTAACAGTCGCTATTAGAGAACATGGGGACAGCATGTATGTACCCCAGCAGCGGTTTGAATTATTGCTCTCGGTCGATCGGCCGCCGGAGGAGCGGGGCCACTTGCTGATAAGGCAACGATATGTTAGTGAGTTTGTTGCTTATCTTCCGAATTAACTCCGGACTTTGAGATTACAAGCTGATCTAAAAGAGAGAAATGTGTAATATTAAAACCTGTTCACCAAATGTTTCTCTTAAGATATTATATTTAAACTCTTCAGCTGAGCCGGTAGCCATTTAGACAGCCATGAAACCACCCCGGCTCATCAAGCTCCCGTGTGAAAATTTCAGATCTGGAGTCAGAAAATGGCACTGCTTCATCAAACGCATCATATCCATACAACCATGACTGGAAATGGCAGGTTGGCTCAGAGGCCCAGAAGCGTAGGTCCAAACACTCGATCTTGTCAAGCCCCAAGACTGGGCGGTAGGCCAGGTCACCCGTGGACAGGGGAGAGTCGTCATGGCCTAGGAAACGGGAATGGCGGCGCGACTATAGTCCATTGGCCGCTATGATAAGGCCAGCTGCTTGTGTTGTGACTTTATACCGTGCTAGGTCAAGTGCCAGATCAACCGCCTTCACACCTGGTGCCCGGGTCCGCTCGTACAGCGCTAGCTGTAGGTCAGCGCGGTGCATGTTGTGGGCGAAGATTTCATCGTGCGTCGGTACCGGTCCCGCGTACCAGTGCACAGTGGGCGAGGTCGGTTCGGCACCGGCGGCCCAGAGGGTATTGGAGAGGCCCCATCGTTAGAGAATTTGGTGCGGTTGGGTGTCAGTTGCAATCAGGCGCCTACCTCAACAAGTTCTCTGGCGGCTTCGAAGACCGTGACCTTGTGACCGGACTGTGCGATGGAGACAGCGGTGGCCAGGCCGCCGAGCCCAGCATCAACGATGATTACATGGAGCTGGACGGGCGACTGGCGATGAGGCGTTACGGATGAAGAAGATGCCATGAGGTGGAGCTATGAGAGGATAAGCAGTACGGCTTAAATTCGAGCGAGACTTAATCTCCTGTCGTGCGATTCGCGGCTGTCAATCATATTGCGAATAACTAGTAGATTCCTCCCCAGACACCGGCCCAAGTGTGATAGTCTTGGGTTTTGGCCTATGGATGGGTATGGGCGTTCGGAAAACCCGATGGCACTTGGAGTCTTGCACAAGCGGAGTCCTGGTTCCATGAGACATATTTTTGTTGAATCGGGTGTTACGGCAACGGCAAGGCCTTATACTACCGCATACCGAGCGCCGTCATCATTGTCGAGTTTGATCATCATTCGGACGTGTTCTTCAGTAACAAGGAGCCTGTGCGCTTTCACATACACACCTTACTGCGCATGCCCAATGGCGGTGACTACGACATGGCGCTGTGGCCACTGATGGAGGGGCGGGAACAGGGTTTTGTTTGGAGTGGGTAGTGGTCTTTGCGTGTAGATAGGGTTTGTGTTTTTCAGAATGAACAAACACATGTGATTTCCCGCTTGTTTGCATGCTTGCTACGCCGGAAGGCATGATATAGTTGCACGCCTGGATAAGCCAGCTTCAAGGGCATTCTCAAATTTGCAGTGACCCAGACTCGGCATGGGGCGTGCAAAAGTGCCCTTCAAGAACTTGACTGCCCGGCTCCACTGCAACTGTGTGTGTAGACATTCAGCCCCTACTAACCTATCTTGCCATGCCAATCCGAATTAAATAGGTAAATTGACACGGGTAGCACGTCATCGATAAATCAATACTTTGATAAACCTGGACCTTTCTCGTGTTAGAGTCCTAGTAAATGAAAAAAGTATAATTACTATTTTTTAGCTTATGCAGATATAAATTCATGCGCTAGAGGTTATTGAGGAGAACGTGAGGTTTTGTACTGAAGCGCGTTGTGTCATGAGAAGGTGTGACTATCGTAAGGCGAGATGTCTGAATTGGATATAGTTGACAGTGCCGTCGCCGACGGTTCCATTCTGCCATGCACCATCATTTGCCATGACGTAGAAACATGCCAGCTTTGTCAGCTTTCTTCCCGAGCTCACTCCGGGGGAGAAGACACTGCACCAGGGTCAGGACTTTTCCACCGCGGCGAGAGTGGAACGTCTTGGCATTCCGCCCCTCCGAGTTGCCGACTCATCCGTCCCTCACAACAGCTTCATTCCCCAATACGGTCTGCTACGGTACCACATGAGATGAGGCACTTCTGGGCCGGCTAGGAGAAGAACTGGCACATCAGGTGCGGCTGAAAAGTGCACGGGTAGTGCTAGGCCCGACGATCAATATCCATCGCGATCCCCGTGCTGGTCGTAACTTTGAGTACTTCTCCGAGGATCCACTGTTGTCGGGTCAGTTGGCTGAAGCTATTGTGAGAGGCGTATAGAAGGATGGCGTGGGGTCCTGCCCCAAGCATTTTGTCGAATGATACTGAGACGCTACGGTATTACTACGATGTGCGCGAGAAGGTGGACATCTCTTTCTACAACAACTATCAGCCTGATAAGGCTATCCTCATAGAGTAAAGCGATATTACCAATGTCTGGATGCTGGACAAATTCAAGTCCGGTCTGAATGTACCTGGCTCATACGTCCACCTCTCGGCTACCCTTACCCCTTTGATTACGGGGCGCCATACGTTAGCTATGCGCTGTACCGGTGCCTTCACTCTCGCCGCCAATGGCGAGCAGGTAGCAGAAGGCGAGGTCATTTCAATCGCTACCGAACAATTCGTATTCAACCATATCCCGCTAGAAACACGAACAGAGGCGTCAACGCGCGCGAGCACGTCTTACAGCATCGATCTCATCATGCAAGGCCCGTCAGCCGGATGCGCTGGCCTTCTGGATTCGGGTTACCTATTATATACGAGGTTCAGCTACTCGGCATTGGAGGCCGTTTTGGATGAGGGTGCAAGAACGCTATATATTGTGCACTTGAACATCACGGCAGATTGTAGGAATCGGTATGTCTCCCATACTGAAAATTTGCACTAAATGTAGTAATTGGTCTCGAACAACTAGTGCAGATCGAGTTTTTATGCTAACTCTCCCCGCTCAATTAGGAAATTAAATTTACTGCCACTCGCTAAATATGACGCTTATTTAACGGGACTCTGTCGAGGGTTACATTACCCGCGAGTAGTTAGAAGTGGAACTGGTAGAATCTTATTGGAGGGCAACTTGACACGATTCCTTGCAGTGTCACAAACACATCCGGACAGCTTGGAAATTCGTGAGGGATCGTGAAAGTGTATAAAATATAATGAATTTAAACAAAATCCATATAGACTATAGTCGCCCATATTAAAAGCCTTTCTAATGTTTCTAAGGTAGGGTAGAAATTGTTTTGCGGTGCCTGGTTTTTATACCCAAGGCTATTAGAGAGTCTACCAGTCTATGGGCTAGTGTGAACCGCTCTCGAGCATAGTCAATGGCAGAAAAATCCATATATTTTATAAGAAATTATACATAAGCACACATTTTTAACGCATCTCGAGCCCTGCTGTGGGTACGTAAAGGCTGTATAAGTTCGTGGATCATCGTCATGGTTCGGGTTTGGTGATAAATTGGGACTAGGTTAATTTTAACAACCCTAAGGGCAACCATGTAACATAACATCCATTGTGGACAGCCTCAAAGATAATGAATAACAATAAAATTTTCGTGAATAGTGAGGGGTACCGGCAAAACGGTGTAGTCCAAAATGCCACTTGGGCAGTCTGCCCAACATACCGAAACACCCAAGCAGGATCAGCTATCTCGTAACCACGGACAGAGTTTTACCCTACTATTCGGATCTAAGTACGGAGTCTGCCCTGGCGGGACGATAAACGTCGGTGAAGTCGACGCCGTATTTCCATCTTTGTCCTCACACCACCCTGCGCCGCAGGAGCTTTGTGGGCCTCTATTGCCACACGCTCCAAATGACAAGCGCGCCTCTGCATAGAAATTCCACCCGTCGTCTGGGTCCGCGTAGTACCCGTATGTATAATAACGGTATGGATCCGAAATCCCCTTGATATTGTTACGAACGCCTGTGTCATCAAGCCACTTCGCAACACCACGCATTTTGTACGGAATATCATAGAAGCAGTCCCAGTTGTAGAAACGAACTTGCAGACATTCGCCATCAGCAAAAGTCTTTTGGACACTAGGGCCGTACCCAAAGCCTTTGGTGGCGTTTTGGTCGGGCTGTTGGAGAATGTACTCGCGGAGAGCATCGACTTTGGTCTCCCAGGGAATGGTGGGAGCACTCTGAGGCGTAGCGTCGCATATTCCCGCTAGAGAGGCAATAAAGGCTGTAATGCCCAATATTTTGAGAGATGTTTTCCACATAATCGCAATTGCAATAGTGATGAGTTTTGTTAAAGTGAGAAGATGTGGACAATAGTAATATTTGTGTCGTGACTATTTAAATGTTTATGGGAAGGTTACGAGGCCAGCTCAAGGACTGTCCTGCATACACGAATCTAACATATCCGGGAAAACTCAGACCTCAATTTGCTCAGTCAGCCATAGCAGAGTTGGCCATACGGTACACCGCCTCTATCTGGAAGCTTTGGAAGTAACAGTGTGACGGGTAAAGTCTCATTTTTGTAAAGCGGGATGCCTCATCCGTGTAAATTTAGACAAGCGATCTGCGCGGCATATATTGCGCGGCCGTATAATTAATCAAAATAAATGATCAGCGCACGCTTTAGGCAGGCTACAGCCCAGCAGTAAAGAACAATAATTTGGCTACATATCTTCACTTCTTCAGGTCGAGGAATATGTGAATATGATTCTGTGCGCCGATTCCTTTGCAGGGGTGAGGATTTATATGCTCATAGTTTACTAATGTATTGACAATAGAACTATAATTATATGTTTTCTATCCGAATGTCAAGCTTTTTCCATGCATCTGAGAGTCGGTCTTCGTCTATTGCTGTGGGGTTTTCTAGTAACACAAAGTTCTCACATCCTCAACGCCCTTTCCGTTGGTGAAGGACCACACCCGCACGTAGCGGCTGCTAAAGTCAAGCGTAAAGGTCTCGCCCATGCGATAACTAACATCTGCCCCTCGCGAAACCTCATTCCGCCCCGCGCCGGACTTTGGTCGAATCCGCAACAAACCTTCCTGGACGCAGAAGCAATGGTCAACTTCATTGAATGTCAACCGCCGGGCTAACGGTTGCTTCTGCGCATCGCAGATGCGCGACGACTCAATACTCGAGATGGCGAACTTGCCGGCACGCTGGTTAGACAAGATGAAGGGTCGCGACATAACGCCTCCTAGTAACCATCGCGGGCCTGTATTGGCCCATAAAGAGCAGGGCTGGCCCGGGTCTTTTACTGGATCAACAAGGTCTTTATGTTGCGGTCGTTATGTTCTGGTACTATGATTCCGTTATATATCTCGCCGACATAACGGAAGAAATTGATCCAGTCGGTGCGGGGCACTAAGAGTTCAAGGCTGTAAACCACTTTCTATTTAATGTGAACTTTAGCACTGTGGTATGGCTTTTGGGGAAGACAAGACTAACTTCAACAAAGAGAGAATGCGATAAAAGAAGATTACCGGAGGCACATAGGCAAAGTCCCCCGGGCCTAGAGTCCTACATTTGTCCTCATCCCAAAGCTTCAGAAAACCCTCCGTAACCAGAAAACATCGTGAGCCACTTCATGCCAATGAAATCCAGGCGCATCTGAAATTCCAAGCGAAGAACACACTTTTTGCATCACAGATGACATTTGGGTCACCAACTTGGGACCTTCAACGTGAAGGTTTAGAGTCCTTGCAGGGCCTGATCATATAGAGAGACTATAGCATCCAGGCCCATTTCTATTAGAGATGCAAATATCCGCATCCTGCAGTTAAGTTAGGAGAGGTGGATTAAGAGAGGAATTGCGCGGATTGTTCTGTAGACTAAATAATGCCTCCTGTGGGTGTATTCGCACTAATAAAAGAGTATTTATGTTATCCTTAGAATTATTTATAATAAAGGTTCAAATCGTAACACCATCTAGGGTATTCCAGTATACTATTTTAGAGTCTCTCATAGTTATTTACATTCTGCTGTATACCTTTAGCCGCAGTATGCGCAGGATTTGTACTGATACTGGTTGCGCTTGCTGAGATAGGCTGAGATGCGATCCAAATCTTAGTTTCAAAGTCAAGGCGCCCGGGAAATAATCCTGGGCTCTATGGAATTCTCAAGACAAATACTTGCCATCCGCACGCCTCCATCTCCCCACCTTCTCCACACATTCATATCCTATTAAATCCCTGGAAAAGTGCCTCATTTTGATAGAAAAGATATCTTCACTAGTGGTCTTGATACCACCCACTACTCTATTTGAATTCGTCTTCAATCAGCTACGACTACTGTGCAACACTGCAGAGGACCCTGAAAATTTCATTTCCTATGGCTCCCTCATCTGAGGACCAGGGGAAGAACGAAAATCTAGACAAGAACAATGCATTGCACCACTAAGAGATTACCCTAGGGTTGCTTGAGGATACGATACCGCCCCGGCAATGCATTGGTGCGAACTCCAAAGTCTCGTTATGGGCGCTGTACGCAAATAGTGAGGCAGTCCTCTCTCAATTACTCTAGAACGAGTGGCATTCACTACTGTCCAAGTTGGACCGATTATGATCGGATATGAGAACGTCGCCCTCTCAATCTGCCTAGCGATGCCAGCCTTCCAGTAAGTTTCCTACCCCTGATCCTCCTTTTACGCCGCACGACCTAAGCACACTGTCTAATTATATGGCTGCCTGTAGAATGACCTTCGCATCCGAAATTGACGGCTATTTGCTTATTCCCGCCTATCGGCAATCCCTTTAGAACGCTACTTTCAACGTCATGGCTATCGTTGGCTCCGTGGCTGCTGGCACAATTCAGGACATTTTTGGCCCTCCGTACCATCTTCTTGGCGTGTACCCTTACAACATCGGTCGGCATAGCAGTCAGGTTTATCTCAGAAACGCCCGCTCAGTACTTGGGGGGAGAGGCAAGATACTGACTTGCTTTGCCCTCGGCGCCTCAATGGTGGGAGCTTAGACGTACATATCTAAGACTGCGCCCCCGCTTATGCGTGGTATTGCCTTGTCTGTGACCTGAGGCGTATACCTATACTAACTGCATCACTGCAGAATCTCGATTTACTCATTGCCATATCGTCTATATTCAGCCGTATCGCTACCATGGGCCCATCCGCCTTCCGTGTTATTTTTACTAGTGCTTAGGCCTTCCCATGTATACTTGCTATTAGGTTACCCTTCCTCCCCGAGTCGCCCTACTAGCTCGCCATGCAAGACAAACTCGAGCAAGCGCAAAAATCGCTAGTACGGCTACCAAACCCCCATGAAGATATCGATGCCCGTCTCGCCCAAATCCAAATCACGGTCGAAATGGAGCAACACTCCCGTACTGAAGCAGGCACACTGATTGAATGCTTCTAGGGTACCAACCTGCGACGCACGATGATTACACTTGTCGGTTTCTACATGTCCTTCGCCGTTGGCTCCACGCCCGCAGCTAACGCGCCTTATTTCCTCAACCAGACAGGCCTTTCCTCACATACGGTGCTCATGATCACGTAAGTAGGTATTAGCGCGGGCCTGTTCTCTTCTATCGTCAACCTCTTCCTGATGGCGAAGCTCAGCTACCACGTGCTCATGTTCTAGGGTGCAGGAATCTGTGTTACTGCGTACTTGACTATGGGTATCACAGGCGCGCTCCCACACACCACCAATATGACTTTTGTCGGTATCGCACTCCAATTTTCCTCATTATTCGTATGGCCCTGCTCTCGGCGCTTCCATGGCTATTGCAAGTAAAGCCTCTGCGACCCGGCTTTGTGTAAAGACCCTTGCATCGCGGGTGCCTTTTGGCAATCCGTCTTGCCTTATCTCTTCGGCAAGGGCCAGGCAGGCTTAGGCGGCAACCTTGGCTGGATCTTCTCTAGCATAGCGGCCACCTACCTTGGGATTCTATACTTTTTCGTGCCCGGAATCAAGGGGAGAACGTTTAAGGAATTGGATCTTGTGTTTGAGGAGCAAACGGAGAAGCATTCAAGGCCTTGATAAGGTCTAGTTGAAACGATTGTCGGAGGTACCTGCGACAGGTTGAGAGCTCCTGACATATCGAAAGGGCTTCCTGGTGGAAGTACCTAGTGGCCTGAGTTGTTTGCAACCAACTGGGTTTAGCGTAGACACTATATAGGTAAATCAACCGAGTAGAACGGTGACACACCTGCCCGTCTCCAGGATGATGCAGATGTGTTTTTCCTTCCTTAGCCAAACAGGACGAAGGCGGATTAAAATCCACAAGAACCGTGGAAGAGACGGACGAAACTTTGAGCATCCTTCGTAGAGTTTGAATTGCACATGTCACTCCGCTTGCTATCAATTCGTCCTATAGTACTACACGCATCTTATTGTAACGCTTTGCAAGGCTTATTACTCGCTAACCAAGCTTACTTTATTCCCTCTTATAATTAGTATTACAGGTCCAGAACTTAATAAATATACTAAAGCCGGCCTAATGTGGCGAGATTCGCTGATTGATCGACTCTTCCTGGCGACGATCCGTGACATCGATCTGGAACAAAACGTTACCCTTCCACTGGAATTTGCGAGATTTGCGAGATTTGCAGTCGACTTAGGCAGACGAACCGTGGCTAGGACATGGCTGTGACCATCATCAACATGGCACTGTTTCGCCTGCATTGAGAGGAACAAAGAGGATTCTAGTGGTTGAAATGTCCGGATGCGGACATCTGTTGCGCAGCGTAAATGAGGTGCTCGTATACCGTGAGTTACGAGTTCATCATGGATCTTCAAGTTGGTATCCCACGTATGCCCGAAACTTTATCTGGCTCGACCCGCATTGCACAGATGCGGGGAAACTTAGTTTGGTGCTTGGTGTGGCGGCTATTGCAAACTACAGACCGGAACCATAGGGCTTACCGACGCAACGCGCCGGCCAGCTCCTACCGTGTACACTTTGGATAGACAGGTCTAGGTCCTCCTAAGCAGATACCTAGTCCCAAAAGAGAGGTTGCAGTGCACATGAGCGGACAAGCGAGCTCGTTGTGTTTTTCGGATAGAGGAAATTCAAGTCAAGGTCAATCAACTGCTACCATTATGTTGTATTTAGGCCAGTAGTACGATGCAGGGATAGTCAAGTCGAGGCGGGCATTAGAATGAGGGGCTGAGCGAGGCATTAATTAAAGAAGCCGTAGAATGTTCCATGCATTAGGTTTGGGGTAATGGTTGCCCTTCTGCCTCGAAAGACAGGCCTAGCGGTCGCGGTAAGCAATTAGACAGGGTTAGGAGTTGAGACTGCTGAGAGGCTGAGCGAGGCATTATTTGAAGAAGCTGTGAGATGTTGCCCTTCCGCGTCGACAAACAGGCCTATCGGTTCAATTAGGCAGGGTTAAGAGATGAGACTACTGAGAGGCTCGACGCAGCCTTGGGGACTGATGCAGCTCATGGACCGCCTCTGACCCGATCGCATGGGCTGGCCAACAATAAGGCAGACTAGAGCTTTGCTTTTGTGGAGACTACTGACCGATTGGGGCGAAGAGTGCTTGTAGTCGATGGCAAATGCGCCTCAAGTCACATGAGACGCAACAAAGCAAGATGGTAAGACGTCAACCAATAGGATAGAGCAGGGGCGCTAGCAGGCGCATATCCCGGCTTCCCACGAGCATCGGCTAGTCCGTGCCACGCTCGATGCCGTCATCCGAGTCATTTCGAAACCAACGAGCATTGCCAGACTCCCAACAAGCACGAATTGCAAGCAACATGCCTATGGTACAGCCAGGCTGACGGCTGGGCATGGGTCAGGCCAGCAGCTTGGGGTGTATCCGGTATCATACCACCTCTTTCTGATAGAAGACGCGAGGAGGCAAAGAAGCTCGGAGGTGTGGCTTTTGCGGCGCAACCCCAGATTCCACAGTTGCTGTGACAAATGGTTCGCTTGCGGCCGACATGGGTTTGCAAGTTCGCAACCACGCGTCAGCCCATCCATCCAGACGGGCTAGGGGAGTGGGCGATAGCTGCGACCACTTGCACGCAGCGGAGGCAGGCAGGAATTGTCTGGGACGGGACCATATTTCCTAGAGCGTGATGTTGGCATCTTGACCAGGCGATCGGCCAGGCAGAGGAAATGATGCAGGACGGCGCCGCCCACACGTAGCAGGCGGCCATGCGCTGACTCGTGTACGACAGGCCAACAGCAAAACAATAGTGTTCGCTACCTACCGGTACCATGTCATGTCGGGTTCTGTTGATATCTCTGAGAGCCTGTGCCGTATCTCTCGCCTGCACGGCGACCCGAGCGCCGGCGCCGACAGGGTAGCACTGCCGCTAGACCGCAGTGGGTCAGGCGCCTCCGGCCTGCCCAGTACCCCGCCAAACTCTTTTCGGCCCCCTCGTTGCCTTTGCATATTCACAGCCTTGGCCGTGACCCGCGCCTGGTTGGGGTATAAAGGCGATGCCATTCACCCTAGCTGCTCGGGTTGGTCAAGGGCATCCTTCAAATCAACCCTTCTCTCTCTCTCCATTGATTGCTCTTCTCTGTCCACTGTTGCCAGTGCGACTTGACTTGTGGCTTCGGCTTATCCCTCCCTCCTCCATACGCACCTCCCGACCAGTCGACTCCTCTGCGACTTCCTCGATTCCCAAGCGCCATTGCCAGCCCTGAGCCTTAAGCAAACCCACCTCACGCAACTTCACCCCACCCACTCTACCCATTCTACCCCCACTGCGACTCCACTCATCCGATTGCCTGTGCGACAACTCCCTTGCGACCATGACTGAAGAGAAAAAATACTCGGGCGAGTTCGCCCGCGAAGCCTACCCCGGCGATGACGTCCAGCAGGGCACCATGCATGACAATTCCGACGACCTACAGCGCCATCTTGGTAACCGTCAAATCCAGCTCATCGCCATTGGTGGTTCCATCGGCACAGCCTTGTTCGTAAGTATTGGTGGTGCTCTCAACAAGGGAGGTCCTCTGGGCATTCTTCTTGCCTACACGGGATACTCCTGCATCATCGCTCTTGTGAACAATGCCATGGCCGAAATGGCCAGCTTTATGCCCGTCTCCGGAGGTTTTATTCGTATGGCTGGACACTGGGTCGACGAAGCCCTCGGCTTCATGGCCGGCTGGAACTTCTTTTTCTACGAAGCATTGCTGATTCCCTTCGAAATCACCGCTCTGAACATTGTCCTACGATTCTGGCGAGATGACATTCCAGTAGCGGCTGTTTGTGCTGCTGTTATCGTACTATACGCGTAAGGATCCCCTTATCTCTCGCCTTTGGCCAAAATCGAAAGCTAACAAATGCAGTGCCTGTAACGTTCTCGCCGTCAAGGCATATGGTGAAGCCGAGTTCTGGCTCTCAGGCGGCAAAGTTTTCCTCATCCTGATCCTCTACTGCTTCACTTTCATCACTATGGTTGGTGGAAACCCCCAGAAGGACGCCTACGGTTTCCGTCATTGGCGTGACCCAGGCCCAATGAACGCTCATGGAAATGGTGACCTTGGCCGTTTCGAAGGCTTCCTCGGCTCTCTCTGGGCGGCATCTTTCTGTATTGTCGGTCCCGAGTACATTTCCATGGTCTCCGGTGAGGCCAAGCGCCCTCGTGTCTACATCAAGAACGCCTTCAAGACTGTTTACTTCCGTTTCGGTGCTTTCTTCATCCTCGGAGCTCTCTGTGTTGGTGTTGTTCTCGCTTACAATGACCCCGAACTTGTCCAGGTTCTCGAGTCTGGCGAGAAGTCCGCCGCTGCGTCACCCTATGTCATCGCCATGAAGAACCTCAAGATTGGCGGGCTTCCTCATCTTGTCAACGCACTTTTGATCACCAGTATCTTCTCTGCTGGTAACACCTACACCTACTGTGCCACCCGCAGTCTATACTCGCTCGCCATTGAAGGCCGTGCACCAAAGTTCCTACGCAAGTGTACGAGGAACGGTGTCCCAATCTACTGCTTCCTTGTCGTCATGATCTTCCCCTTCCTATCGTTCCTGCAACTGTCCGACAATTCGGCCAAGGTTCTGACATGGCTCACCAACATCGTTACCGCCGGAGGTGTCATCAACTTCATAATCATGTGCGGTACATACCTGGCCTTCTACAAGGCTTGCAAGGTGCAAGGCCTGGATCGCAAGACTCTTCCATACTGCGGTTATTTCCAGCCATATGGCACCTGGATCGCTCTGGCCTTCGAAATCTGCGTTGTCTTCGTTTACGGCTATGCGACCTTCAAGCCAGGTGGCTTCACTGTCGAAAACTTTTTCACTTACTACACCATGGTCATTGTAGCTCCCATCCTATTCGGTTTCTGGAAGTTGGTCAAGAAGACCAAGTGGCTCAAGCCCCATGAGGTCGACCTTGTCTGGGACGCTCCTCTCATCGACGCATACGAGGCGTCTTTCATCACCCCACCAGTCGGATTCTGGACAGAAATGCTCCAACTTATCGGACTTAAGCGCAACGTCCCTGTTGACAAGCGTGCGGTCTAAAGTGCCTAACGATTACATGATTGTATATACGGCGGAACACATCGAGCGGTTTGTAATGACATGGATAGAGTCAACAGCCAGCAGTTATGATGCCCGTAAAGCATTTACATGAATTTATTATTTTTTACACCCAAATGATCACCAGCTATACCCTTAGGATTCTTTGAGACATTCCATTCTTTCTCCCAAGCGACAAACAAAACTGAGACTACCTACGCGACATGATGAAAGCAAAGATGAAGGTATGCAGCGTTAGTTTCGTTCACTATGGTTTCCTTTTCAGCCCAGTCAGATATGTCCAGACTTTGATAAAGACCAGTACAATGGTGTTACTCGCTGTCGACGCTAGCTGAACAAGGACAGTGTAACGAGTGAATTTGCTTCACATTACAGGAATTGAGTCAGTTATGGGCTCGAGAAAAACCAAGCTACCGACCCATCATGCCGTCGCATGCGGCTTATCGGCAAAGGCGGGCATACATGCAGCAAATCCACTCTGTGGCGTACTCTGCCCACTTTGCCTCACGCCACTATCACCAGAACATATCCTCCAGCTACATGAGGATTTATTCAACACCCCGACAGGGATGATGCTATCACGTACCCCAACTCAAACATTGTTGTACGAAAAACCATTACCCTGTCTTCTTCCGCTTAAGTGGCTGTCTAGGGTTTCGCCGTTTAATCTTTCACCTAGTAAGCGAGGTTTGCATAGCTCTGGTCTCACAAAAACAATTTGAGGCAATCTTAGAAGGCTGCATAGTAAGCTACCAAGTACTATAACGCCTAGGTGTGAGAGTATTTGTTCTCAAGATATCGCTTTTCACAACCCAAAACGTTGACCCGATCCAGTCAATCTCACCCTACCTTTTTTGCCAAGGCGCTTTATTTTCGGACCATAATAACACCACCTCATGGTGTCTACCTAGACCGAGCTGGAGGCTCAATGTCGCTGCGGCTGAACCCTCGTGCCTTGCAGCATCTGCCCCACACCCATCCAACTGGCGTCGGGGTGATGACCTTTCCACCCGCAATTCCCCGCACTCTCGGACCTCCTGTGCGCTATTATGGCACTTTATTATGGCTTATCTCTAGCTCAAGCTTAAGTGTGCGGATCCGCATTTGAAGGGGTATCAGCAAGGACATAGAACCTGAAATACGGGTGAAGGAATATTATCACGGGATCTCATGTTAAGATATGGCTGGACGGGACGCCAACCTTTATCGAACCCCTGGAACCACACCGTAAGACGGAGAACTTTCCGTCGGAAAGATAGCATACCGCTTAGGTTCTGAGTGAAGGATGTCATTATCACCAACACGGCCTTTATCGTATCTGAGCTTGGAGTAACTACTCGTATGCTCAGCTCAAATGCAATACTGACTCGCCTCACTCGAGAATTACGTACGTATATCCTAACTTCTTTTACAGTCCGATAGGAGTTGTTCAGCCTCGTATCTTGGTGCGAGCAGCATGATAGTTGATTGACTTCATCTTCAGACACAATCATCTACACAGTACAATACCTACTTCAGTCACCGCAAGGGTATCTCTACGTACTCTGTGGAGAACCCTGTTGCGCGGTCATGCAGTTCCGACCGTATTACGTTTGCACAACAGGTATCTTTAGCCATGTACCCCAGATTCCCAGAACCGACGAGGACGCAGGATACATGAGCTCCACACGACGTGTTTTGAGCCATTTGAACCCTGTTAACTAATTACGCACATTAAATGTACCCAACAGTACCTCCGTGAACTGAGACGGCAGTATATGTTCGAACAACACACACGTTCACAGCATCCCACGCATATACATCATCGAAATCAATGACCATCCTTTATTAAACAACTTACAGTCCGCTTTTCTTACATCAACCACCAGTACTAATATGTCCCTTATATCGCCTTATCTTTAAGCCACCGTGCCTCACACTAGCATCCCAATCCATTCACCACATCCATCCCAAGTCCCCGAGGTAATCCCTAGACTCGGCACAACTTCCCCAGTCTAGGCCCGCGCCACCCATGCAAGCGACCAGCCACCAGGGCCACATTAGGCGTGCCGGTGGGTCGGTGTTGCGCATGGCTAGGCTGACGTCATGGGTAGACATCGGAAATACTGCTCCTGGTGGTTAAGCTTGACAGGGATGGAATGGGCCACAGGGAGGCTTGTGTGCAGGCGGCACTTTTTAGCTTGTTTGGGGCATTTGAGTGGTGAGTGTAGCTTGGCGTGGCTTGGTATAGATGCGGGACTATTGTACGTGTGGCAAGGTGGAGGAGGCAATCGAGGTGGTGTGAAGGAAAGGGTGTGTTGAGGGTGATGGTTGGGCTTCTACGTCGGGCTGATGTAGATGAACGAACGTGTACTTTCCTGACTGAGGAAGAAAAGTAGCAAAGGAGACTTGATATCTGCTTGTTGTATTGACTCCTTCTCTCAAAACAACCCCCGTAATTCCTCTTCGATCTCCTTTACGTTGTTGGCATTCGATGTGACAAATGGAGCCGGGCTTCTGAGCCGATCAAGCAACTGATAAGTGAAATGTATACCAAACGAAAGAAGCAACGGTACAACGACCCATCTGAGTATGTATCCCCACGATACACCCTGCGAGCCCCCTTTTTGTGTCTCGATGTTGCTGTCCGAACTTTGGCTAGAGTCCTCCATTACCGCGCTGTAACTCAATAGTCCAAGATATGTGTACCAGCCTACAAGCGACATAACCGCGACCACCACGCTCGCCCAGGAACTCGAGGATACGAAAGGCGAACGCGCCCTGCGGCCTAGAGCCTCGTAGACGGAATCGAAACTTTGGACAGCAAGATGGATGCTGGCCGAGACAACGAACATAATTGCGGCAAGGACGACGACCTCTACGAAACGCATACCAAGTCGCAAGGGTGCTCCAGCATTCTTCTTACTCTGTTGCCATCGGGAGGAGAGGGAGTCTAGAGTGTTGTGCTTCAACGAGGGCTGTTGGTGCGATGCTGGGGGTCCCATGGTATCCAAAAGGGTGGCGAGTATGGTTACCAGCGCCGAGTTATCAATGGCCTGGTGATGATAACGACTCCACTAACGATAGAAACGCAATGGAAGTAATGAAGCCAAGCGATTGACGTGGCGCTGGCGAGTTATCAATGTCGCATTCGATCAAGCCAGGCACGACTTTCTCGTTTTCAATGGAGCAGGAGCCGCAGGAGCGAACAGCGTATGCCCAGCGTCTTTTCCCCTTCCCAGCACAATACCCAAGAGCCGGAATCCTGACTCTGAGCTTCCAGTTCTCGAGACGCTGTTTGTTGCGCACGAGAAGAAAGGCTTTCTTGTCTCGTGAGATACACACACAGCCTTTGCTTTCGACAGATATACCAACGACTCGCGCCTGTGTCTTTCCAGCTCTTACAAGAACCCCGATGCCTTGTGCCCTGTGGGTATTACTTCCTCAACTGCGCGATACCTATGTTTGCGATGTTGAGTTGCTTGCGCGGTGAGGTGCCAAGCCCTTGTTCGGGTCGCTGCCTAACTTCTTCCGCACCGACGCTCCAGTTCAAATCGCCTCGGCTTGGGTAAAGCTGCACCAAAGGTGTATGCTTGCATAGGTCGTTACAAGCGTTTATGTTGTGGGTTCCTCGCGCAATGGAGCCTGATGTTGATCTCTACGTGTCGTTGCACATGGACCACTTGGTGCGGAAAACTTGTGCACGCATGTAAGCCCAGACCAGTTCTGATGTCGAACACACAAAATTCCATCTGAGTTGATTGTATGAAAATATAAAAGATAGGATAAACTATGACATACTCTCTGGTGATTTGCGTCCTTGTTCAATTACACAGCATGTGGAGAATGTGGTACCCGTAAATTTGGTGCGTGCGTGCCTAAGTTAGTACCTGGGTAAACTCTCGGTCAACCGAAAAATCGACTCGAGAGGCAGTCAACCAATCATCCAAATGCCAAGTATTTAGAATCTCATATTTAGAGAAGAAACGATATCGTAGTATTGATTTGTGTGACGCACAAATTGCTGATTGTTGAGCTACTGAATGTGTCGAGACAAGGTTATAATATATATACCAATCCTGAAAAGAGAGAGAAAGTAAAGGAGATAGTGGTTGGTGGGCGCAATTTGAGCTACAGAATCTTCATACTTTTGAATTTTTCGATAAGCTCTATGGTATTAAACCTCATGCCTCCTGTTAGTGTATTCTGGTATTCAGGGGCCCTTGTATCACGACCATTGACATCATCATGCAAAATGAATCTACTAGGTATCATATGGCATTCAAAACTATGTTGGTGGAATTACTGATGTGGCTATTCAATACGGGAAATTCGCGACCTTATGAGGCTGGGTCCTGTGGTACGCAGGTGGCTAGCCATTTCTCAACAATATAGATGGCGCATCTAAATCTAGCATTTTGTAACTCTAGTCCAAAGCTAGGCAATGATGTGAGAGATGGTGCGATATAAGGAGTAAATTTCCCATAAGAAATGCTTTTGCGTTAGTGACTTACTTCCTATACTTCGACTGCAATGAGATATACCAGACTAGCAGTAGAGCACAGAGCCGATCTTAAACCAAGGCACTCGCAATAAGCAGAATTTCGCACATAGGTTGAAAGGCCAGTAATGCGTTTATAACTGCTTGTTGAGGGCCAAGAGAGCACTCTCAACTCCCCAACCGTGCTGGTATAAACTCCAAAAGCCCAGATTTTGCTAAGATGTATCAAATGAGCCTGTTAACTGAAGCTGTCCTTATGATTATTTGGATGCCCTAATGAGCTGTATGATGAGTTGTTGTCGTCAAGATTCAGAAGTCGCGTCCACGTAAACCATGCCTAGTAGAGAAAAGTGCATCTAGCAAGTCGAATTCCATAAGATCTGGTTGGCGTATGTGAGTAAATCATTGATAATATCGAGACAAGTCCCGTAGTCAAAATCGACACAAGGCACAAGGCTTCACATCCATTTTGGCTATTTAGTGGAAGTTTCTAATCTCAACAGCATTTCAATTAAACTTCTTTAGCAATATAAAATACATCAGTATCAGACCAACCGTTCTTGCTAAGTAATACATCTCTCGAGTCTAAATCCCTTTTCGGGAAAACCCTAGTAATTTCATATCCAATACCAATCGGATGTGCCAATGTGCTGGTGCCTGAGTGGAGTGCGTGAGGGCGAAACGTTCAACATAGTAGATCGGGTGCTAGATAGCTGTCAATAGCTAGTCAAAAAGATGTTGCTCATAGCATGCAGTGTACAATAATGAACTACGCTAGATTCCGAACGAAATACAGATTGTGTTTAGTTGATGATGCTGTCAAGAAACAGCAGAATTCTCATGACCTGTACTTTGTTCATCGGTAATATTGCCTGATTTACGGGAGGTACTGGCTGCGTTTGCTGCTGTTATTTTCTTGCACTAGGAAACGGAGCCTGATGATCTTATGAGAGCGTCAATTCACTAGGTAAAGTGACATCCATACTCTGTGAAATGATTTCAAGCCAGAATCGTCAACTGGAAATCTGTACTTCAAATATAATTGGATCCTATTTGGGAAAAAGAACGAGTTTGTGCAAAACCAGTGAGTTAGAGCGTATGAAATATTTGTCTGTTGTGAGTATCAAAACGGAGAGTTGAGCACAAACGAGCATGTATGTTCATCTCTGTATCCAGTTATTCAATGTACTCACTAACTTCATCTTCTTCTTCACTCCCAGACGAGCTTTCGCCGTTGCCATCATCAAGGCCCTCAAAATCATCATCGTCGCTATCATCATCATCGTCGTCATCAATTTCTAAGGGTGCCGTTGGTACGGTTCTTGACCGCAGTGCGCGCTGTCCCATAGCCATAGTCACTTCGAATTTCTTCACTTTGGCTCTGACTCGCCCCTGTCGTCCTCTGCCTTCGAAATCCAGGGTCCACATCAGCTCAAGACCGGACCGGCCTATTCCGCTATTGTCAACAATCCATTTGTACGGCTCCTTGAGCACGATTTCAGCTTCGAGTGTGAAAGTGCCCCAACCCAGGCGTTGCACTTCATAAGGCGGGTTTCGAAGGACAACTTGTGGTGGTCGGAACGTTGGGTGCTGCTGCCTATCAGTGAGGCATCATCGGTATAAGTGTCAGTTACCAACCAGATAAATACGCACTTTCTGAACGAGTTCAGGTCGTGAGGTTCGTACAAAGAAGGTCCAATCGTGCCGATTAGCATCCTCTACCCCACGCTCCAGCCGATGCTTGTTGCCGATTAGGATCATGATGCCTTCTATCCCATCCTGCCCCACGCGCGACCCTCTTTCGATCTCTTCCTCTACTTTTCTCTCTGCATATGTAACCGGGTATTTCTCCTCGAGCCGCCTAGCTAATACTCCATCGGGTGAGCCAGTTGTAGGAGTGCGACACATTGGGCAGTTCGCCTCGAGATCGTAAGTCGGATCGTAGTTGGGATCAAAGTCGGCAAGGTTGACGTCTAGGCTGGAATGTTCGATGCGGTTTGTGGATGATACGTCTGCCCACTGTGCCATACATGATGCACAGAGGAGGTGGTTGCACTGCGTTCTCACAGGGACATATAGAAGCAATTGACATATCTACGAATTCACTATGTGAGGATATGGCTTTCAAATTTCCTAGGACTAGAACATACGGGACAGAGGTCGTCATGCGCTACTTCTTCGATGGCGCCGGCTGTTTCGGCCATGGATTGTTCGGCGTTGTGAGTAGCTGAGATACGGAAGAAAATAGGATCGAGTAACAGAGATAGGAAAACAAAAGTAAGCGCCCATCTCCAAGAAGTTGTTAGCCATTATCAGTTGTGGAGTTGGAAGATGATAGTCCTAATTGGCTCCAGACAATCAGGCATCGGTGTTGTGCGCACGCGCCACCATGGAAGAAAAACACGTGATAGCTAGCATCGTATTCATCATGGGCTTTATGGAGTCCAGTCTGGTAATTATCTAGGCTGTCCTCAGGCTAATTGAGGCTATTTGTGGACGGTGCCAGGAACCGTCTCAAATGACTTCATATGATATAATTAGCTCCTGATTTCCCTGTGTGACTCGGGTCTCAATGCCCTAGGGCTAAATCTTCGATCCATGCATGACTCGCGCGTCGCAAACCGAGGCAGCGTTTGTGCAATGGTTTCCAGAACACAGGTTGAAGGCATTGCACGACACCGCGAGTTTGTGACAAACTGATTGCTTGGTGTGCGACCGTGGCTCCCCTACCTATGTGACTGTATTTGTCAAGTTCCGATGATGTCTCAAACTTCCAAAGGACGAACGACGTGAGACCTCTGGTCCTACTTTGAGTGTCACGATGTTCTCAATGCAAGCGGTTCGTTTCCATCACAAAGGTACCACCAAGTGATTCAAACGAAGTCCGACATGGCTTTGTGTCCCGCACCGTTTCCTTTAAAACCTTTTTTGAGTGTGATGTCGAATACCAAGGGCGAACGCTGTTGCGTTGGAAACCAAGTTTGATACTTGACAAACACTATCCACCACCCACGCGCCCCAATCCTTTTGAGCAATGATACACAGCCTCAGCCCGGATACGTGATAGGTTTTGCAAATCCCAACGCAAGCGCTAAGCGTCCGCGCCAGTGTCTCACGTAAAGAAATTGCTGAGTGGATATGATAGGCTGTGCAATGAATTAGACGGGGTATGGCTATGCCGGTTTCAGCACGAACTTCGAGACATCAAAGCTCCTATTATCCACACTCAACGTATTTGTCCAGAGCATTTCCGCCTCCACCATCCTTTCCTACATCTCTAGCCCTCCGAATTCAGAAACGGTCGCCGAACCTGATCGCCCTAATAGCAGGTGCAGTATTCAAACAGCATACGGCACAATGTTTTTTAAAACGAAACGCGAAGGCGATGTCGAAATGGAGGCGATGAGGGGCCAGAAGAAGAATTCAGCACCGGAAGAGACTGAGTATAGGCCGATCAACTGGAAGAAGATCTTTTTATCGCCAAAATACATACGTAAGGCGCCGTACCAAAATAAAAAATACCGATCAACTCACACAATGCGCAGCATGGCACATACTCAGTATTCTGATCATTGTCGCAACTGTTATGATAACCATAAAACATGATGAGGTCGTTGCGGTAAGCCAAAGTCCCCCCCTATTTTTATCCAGGCACAGAACTGACCAGGGCTCGCAGGCACTACGGCCCTTCTCTGAAAAGGTTCGCGATTTGCCAGCAGGGTGGCTGATTCCTATTGCTATCCTCTTCGTGCTTTCATTTCCTCCTCTGTTTGGCCACGAAATCATCGCATTATTATGCGGTGTTGTATATGGGCTATGGATTGGCTTCGCTCTTGTCGCGGCGGGCACGTTCATCGGCGAAAGTAGGCCTGCCTCATGCCTCCGTCAATATTTCACGCACTGACCTAAAAATAGTCGGCACATGGTTCGCATTCAAGTATCTCTTCCGTCGCAAAGCACAGGAGCTTGAACGCAAAAATCTCAATTATGGAGCTCTTGCCCGATTGACACGCGACGAAGGCTTCTGGATTGTGCTCATTATTCGCCTTTCTGCCGTACCTTCGCATTTCTCCACCGCCGTATTCTCGACATGCGATGTCAAATTCTGGCACTTCTTTGTGTCGACGTTCCTCTCATTACCGAAGCAGATCGTGTTGGTCTATCTTGGAGTGTTATTAGTCCAAAACAACGAAGACAACATGATCAAAACTGTCATGTTTGGTGTCATATTCATTATTACCCTCATCCTGGGAGTCTGGATTTACATTAAGATGAGGACGGTAAAGAAGACTCTGCTAGACGAACAAGAACAGAGAAGAGTCAAGAGAGCAGAAGGTGTAGAAATTGTGCCGAACGTCAAGAGCGCGTTTGAGAGGAGGTATGATGACGAACCGAGTGAATGGGCCATGCAACCGACACAACCGGCTAGAATGATATGATTAGCATGTTAGAATGCTAGCGTTTAATGATATAATGACTTTTTAGTGTATTCTATCTTCAGTCATCCGTCATGGCGACCTGACACATGGTACTACCTATCAATCGGGCAAACTTAATGTAACAATGCAATACGCGACGTGCTGATAGGTCTAAGTCTAGACAGATCTGGTAGAACTATGTTGATGCGGCGAAAGCATTCTAATTACGGTTCGGAAGGCATTCATAATTAGCCCTATGATATCTAAGGTCAAAGTTGTAAGAATCAGACGATTTTGTAAGCTGCCTGCAGGGGGCATAGCATGCCAGAATAGGCAGATCACTAAGTATGGCTTCCGTCTGCGGAATACAAAGGATTGGGGAAGGTAGAGGGTGGGGCAATATATGTACAGGGGGTAGGCATGTATTTTTTTGGCGTCTTGGCGGGCTTCAGGTGGAAAAATCAATGAGTTACCACTTTGTGTAGCTATACAGCGCTCTCTTATGTTAGTAGTATACTTTTAAAAGTCTGTTACTTCAAGTTTCTCCTATTCCTCTATAACGTACTGTCGTACTTGTTCTTGTGTAGTTAGGAATCTCTTTCCTACACAATGCTTCAGGATCCTCTATACATTTTCAATAGGGTTAAGATTAGGTAAGTTTGCTAGCTACTTCATCTTCAAGATACTAAGCTCTTAGTAGAGAGCCTAGGTAGCCCGTGCTGTATGCTGTGAGGCCCTATCTTCTATTAGGATAGGAACCTGAATAGACGTCTCCTGTAACAGAACCCCATCCCTCTTCAAAGAAAACTAATAGCCCTTTACCCTAGCTAGTAATGCAGCCCTAGACTATCTAAGTAGAATAACCTCTAAACTTTAGGATACAACAGGATAGTAGGTATTTCTCTTCTACCCTACGAGTAATGCATACCTTCCTAAAGCCTCTACATATAATTAAGCATTTATAGTTATTCTAATTAACGTGAAGATATGCCTAAGCTAGGCGGTTAGCCTAGTACTTCTCTATAAGGAGAGGCTTTTCCGTAGCTATCCTCCTAAAGTATCGTTCTTTTTTAAAGGCGGCAGCTAATATACGCCTATAGGCTGATATACCTTTAAGCTCTACTGCGTGCAGGAGACTGAGCCGTCTATAGTAGCTATTAGCTGTTGCCTGTGCAATCAAGCGCTACTGCCTTAGTATATCGATTAAAGGAGGCCTACCTTGAGGCTTCTTTGGTGTTTCTGGATGGCTAATAGTATATCGTACGGTAGAGCGAGGGACGCTGAGTGTCTCGCTGATCTAGGTGTATCCCTAGCCTGCGTAGTTGTGTAAGGTCAAGATTTCAATCCTTTGGCGGTAGGTAAGACGGGTTCCATTTGCCCTTGACTGTGTGGCAGCATTACGTACGCGGTGTCGATGTAGAGATGGCATTTGGTGCTGAATCTTTGATCAGGACAACTGGCAACTCATTGATTTTCCACCCGAAGCCTGCCAAGACGCCCCAAAAAAAATACAGGGGGGGTGGGCAGCCCGTACATGTCTACCCCTTGTACCAATTAGCATAAGCTAACCCGGTTTCAGGCAATTGCCAATTTTTGTGCGCCGTTGGATTTGGACTCTCAGCTTGATGGACGCTATTCATTCAGTTTATCCTCACAATTACTGCGCGATTCCTACATACCTAGGTACTTTCTCAATTATCTCGAAAATTGAATTGAGGTGAAGCCTGACGTCTGCGGACCCCTGTTATGCATGTCAGCCACTAACTATGCATAAGCCTTATTGCTTGACCAACCAAGCTTCAGCTTCTGCCATGTCTTATCAAAGCGTGTCATCCGCATCAAGTCAATACCCTACGGGCTCATGGCATCTAGATCCCCAGCTGAGGCCAAATGTCAGCTTGACGTGTATTGAGTACATGCATATCGGGACTATTCACCACACCGCATCAACATATAATTGCACATGATCATCTGTCTCGGAACGTGATTACAGAATGAGTAAGGTGCTTTCGAAATTTACCATTAGGCCGGAATGTCTGAAGATAGCCAGGTAGTATTGCAGATCTAGCCCTTGCATACTATGCTGTAACCGTTATGTGTTGTACAGGTCTAGCAGGCCTCCGGAGGTCCCTGCAACAAGCCCTGTGGCTTACTATCAGTGCTGACATGAATAATAAACCGCATCAATCTCACTATCAAGAACATGCCTCGACTTCATAGGAACTCTCGCATTGCTTAACAGAAGAGCCAATGAAGGACAGAAAGACAGCAACCGAGTCTGCAGTTGATTTCGCATCTGGTGATGTGGAAACACAGGGCTTTGATCTGGCTGCGACAAAAAAGCTACTTCGAAAATTAGATTGGCACATCATTCCTTTCATGTCGCTGATTTACCTGTAAGCAGCAACTTCCAGTCGCTCCAGTAGCTGATACCAATAATTCACAGACTCTGTTTCCTCGATCGTACGAACATTGGGAATGCACGGCTCGACCATCTCGAAAAGGACCTGAAGCTTCATGGTCTCCAATACAACGACTGCCTCGCGATCCTTTTTCCATTCTACATTGCAGCTGAGATACCATCGAATATGATGATGAAGCGTACCAGGCCATCTATTTGGCTCACTTTCATTATGTTTTTCTGGTCGCTAGCTATGATATGCCAGGGCTTCGTTTCGAACTACTCAGGCCTAATGGCAACGCGAGTTTTTCTAGGAGTTTTCGAAGGGGGACTTTTCCCAGGCGTCAATTACTACATCACTCAATGGTATGCGCGTGATGAGTGCGGTTTTCGCATGGCACTTTTCTTCTCAGCAGCAACACTAGCCGGCGCTTTTGGTGGTGTGCTTGCTAGAGGCATCGCAGAGATGGTAAGGTGACCCATTATTGACTGCACGTCGACTTTAAAGTTTCTTTGCTTACTTTTCCCCTATATAGAATGGGGTTGGTGGAAAATCTGCATGGGCTTGGATCTTCATTCTCGAAGGGCTACTCAGTATCCTTGTCTCAATCATCGCATATTGGTGCATCTATGACTATCCCGCAACGTAAGTCTCCTCTCACTTATGCATCTTGTGTGAATCCTTCTCATCAGCTTCAGTGCCCGCTTCCTTGCCCCCAAAGAACGGGAAGAAGTCGAACGCCGCTTACAAGCCGATCACGGCCACTTGTCTAATGACTTCGACATGAAATACGTCTGGCAAGCCATTAAGGATTGGAAAATCTATATCTTCATGCTCATCTGCATGGCAGGTTTTTGTCCCATTTACTCATTCGCACTATTCTTACCAACTATAATAAAGAATATGGGATACACAGCTAACGACGCACAACTCATGTCCGTCCCACCATATGTATGCGCATGCTTCTTTACGATTGGCGCAAGTTGGTACGCAGATAGAGTGAATAAGCGAGGTATTTTTCTTATGGGTTTCCAGCTCGTGGCTATAGTCGGATTCTCAATGCTTGCCGCGACCGCGAAACCAAGCGTGCAGTACGCCGGAACTGTGCTAGCAGCAATTGGTATTTATCCGCAAATTCCGCTTGGTATGGCTTGGAACAGCGGAAACATTGGTGGCAGCCTCAAACGCGGTACTGGTATTGCGATGCAGGTTATGGGAGGTAATTGTGGTGGTATTATAGCTTCGTATGTCTACGTTTCGAGAGATGGCCCGAGGTATATTACCGGCCATAGTATTCTGATTGGATTCGTAAGGTAAGTCTAAGGGCGTGTTATAATATACCATATGTGATAGGCTGACTGCAATAGCATGGCATTCTTTTTGACGTTGTTCATGTCGAACTGGTGCCAGTTGGAAAATGAGAGAAGGGATAAAGTGGCACTGGAAGCTGGCCCACAAGAGTTGACCATTGAGCAGAAATTGTTGGAGAGGGAGTTGGCGGACAATGTGCCGTGGTTCAGGTATACTACGTGAAAAGGGTTGGTTTAATTATTCGATTTGTGTGATCGAGGCTGGGGCGCTTTCAGTCTGGAAGCACCAGACATGGTTGATAACAAACCTTTGATGCCATCGACTTGTCGCTATGCCTAGTCCCAAACATCAATGCCCTGATCGATACATCTGTTTCCATCATATACCTATAAAAAATTCCCAGTAACCTTCACATACATTCCTGTACTGTACACGAAACGCAAAGCGGTGGGGTAATCTTCTTTACCCAAAGGCGGGGGCAGCATCTCAAAAAAGGATTATTGCTCTTTAGTTTGTGCTGCAAGATATAGGAGCCCTTATTTAGGTAGTGCCGGCAGGGTTGGAAAAGCATCTCTGATTCATGACATGCGTAGACATAATGTAACAACAGACACATTTCGTCGGTAGGTGATAGCAAGGCGAGAAAGCAAATGGGATTCGCAACGACAGGAAAAAATATGGAGTTATAATAATGAAACACAAAGTGCATTATGTGACCATACCGTCGGATTGAAATATCTATTCTGCTATTCATGCAATCCGATAATGTCTGGAGATGGTCAAGTGTCCGGCGCAATCGATAGCTAAAAATGGTTGTTCGTAGCACGCAAACAAAAAGTTTGCCTTCCAATCATTTTATTCACAAATTCGCTAGAACTTACGATTGTATCCGAATTTAAGGATAAGAAGCAGGCTACCACTACTCTCAACTCGGCTACGCATAGTCCGTCTAAGGTACGACACCGTATAATGATGCTCGTCGTTAAAGTCTTCCTCGTCATTAAACATCTTGTCGCTACCGTGTGGTTGCTAAGGGTTTTTTTTTGCGCTTAGGTCATGGTGATTGCAGAGGGCTGAACCTGGAGCGTAACCGTTGTTGGTGTCCCATGAGTGATGGCCAAACGAGACCGTCATAGCCCCACCTCCATGGTTTGGTGACTGTGTATACCTCCGTGCGTTTGATGATAATTGCTGGGCCTTTCTTCCCGCCTGCGTCTGGGTAGTCATGCGATTATTTTTGCCAATATTCATGGAAAGCCCCAGCACCTACCTCCTTCAGCGTAGTTATGTGTTCGTTGCATCGTATTGCGATTAAAGATTCCGTACGTCTGATGTGTCCGTAATGGAACATTCGGATTTTTGACCTCGAACAGCCTCCTTGGTATAACTAATTGTGGATGTCAATACTTCTGGGCCCTCGGGGATCTGCGGGAGAGGGATCAAAGACTCTCGTTAACTGCTCCAGACAGGTCTTAGTAGAAAGAAAAAGAGAATCATTATATATTTTGTGCACAGTGGGAGCTACCTTGAGGCTCTAAAGCTGCTTCGACAAAATTGGTGGCATTGGGTGGGTAACAATGAACTTCGAGAAGTGAGCAAGGTGGGTAAAACCCGGGGGAACCGAAGCCTTGTGTGACACTTTACTAGGCAAAGAGGCTATGAAGCACGAACCGAATAGGCAGTAACTTTATGTAACTGAGTCTGCTGATGAACATGCACAAGAGCTAGAGATGAACACGGCGCTCTAGCAAAACATGTTGAGGTCTATGTGAAGGCAGGTGTGCACATAGCCAAAGATTTTGGACGGTGTCCGGCCAGAACGAGTGTGTAGTGACTGCAGTCTTTGAGTGTTCTCAGGTTACGCTGAGGAGCCCGTAGAGGAGGTGGCACAGGTGGGCAGCCTTGCATTGCTCGATCATGCGGTGCGGAGGCCTGCAGGGCGGCGGTCTTCCACAACCACTTAGCGACAGCCTTTGACCGAGGCTGTTGATGATGGAGGCGGTTGCGCGCAGTGAACGCGTTCTGCTAGTGGCGTGGTTGGGAGGGTGGCTGAGGCCCAGCTCTGAAATAGGAGTCACGTGACTCCCTCTTCGGCTACGAGACAATCTCAAATGTTCGATCCTCCTCTCTGTTCCCACGCGAACACATCTTCTACGTCCAAGTGCCTCGACCAACGACTCTCCCGTAGCATCACGCCCGCAACAAGATAGCTCATATTAGCTGAAAGCCCGCCGCCGCCTGCTCCTGCCTGCCCCTGCCTCCAGGACTTGTGTTCCCGCACGCAGCACCCAAAACTTGTGGCCCTCCAAAAGTGTCTATCCGCCCCACAGCAACTTCCCTGACAACACCACCACCACAATGGCACCTCCCTCGTTCGCCTCGGCAGCAGCAGGAAACACTGCTGGATCGGCGCGTGCAGAATCGAGCGCAGACTGGTAAGTAGCGTCGTGACTGATATTTTGTACCTTGCATATATCCTATCGTACGGCCACCCTAGCTTAGAGCTTTGTTCCGAGTCGCTACCATACTGCTGCGCACCACATATTCTTTCTGTTTTTGCCACACCCATCGTTCACTTTCATTATGCTCGGCCAAGAGACCCGCGTGCTGGGTGCTGACAGTGGAAACTACAGGGCTCGACGGACAAATGGTGCCACGCAAACATTCCGCCGACCATCACACGCAACATCGCTTTCCGGGTCCACCGCCCACTCAGCTTCGCGAGATGTGCCTGCCGGCTCTCAAAATCCCTCACATGCTGGAGTCTACGTACCACCCCACGCACAGCCAGGGCGCATTGGCAGCTCGGTAGACGGCCGCTTCTCGCGCGATCAACTGACGCACCTATTCAAAGCACAGCGCGAATCCGACGACCTTGGCGATGGATTGTCTAACTTGTCCATGGGCGCCTGGGATCCACACACAACGAACGGCGCCTCGGCTACTTCCTGGGGCCGCAACAATGAACATAGCAAGGACGTCCAAAGCGGGGTCGACCAGTGCTGGGACCGCCATGGCAGCATGGAGCCACTCAGCCTTAGAGAACTAACAGATGACGAGCGTGAGGTATGTCCATAGTGCCTCGCCTGCCCATTCTTCACTGTCGGCTAACGTGACTTTCCCGCCCAGGTCTTTCTTTCGTCTGTCAACTCGCCATTAAAGCCGCCTACCCAGAATGCCAACAAGGACGGCACCCCCAAAGAAGGTCTCTCGCTGCGCAAGGTATCTATATCGCAGGGTGGCAGTACTCCATACGGCTTATCGTCACCAACAAGTGCTCGACCGGGCCCTCGTCGTCGCGATACGGGCGAAGCGTATCCCTTCCCCCAGTCGCCAGCAACCTCACGTTTTGCACGCGAAGAGTCCAATACGGTAACACCACCGCCCGCACTTGTACGTCGCAGAACCGATTACAAAGAACCCGTTCCTAGTGGTAATGGTGAGGAGCGCGATAGAGAGAGGGGCACGGCTGAGAATGCCGGCCCCTTTGGATCGCTGAAACGCACTACGACAGCGCCATTCAGCCCAGGTGGAACCGCTCCATGGTCCGCTTCCGCTGGGGGTGGCTTCTCTCCCATGGGTGCATTTGGTAGTTTTGGAAACCCGCAACCTGAGAGGAAAGCAGGTTTTGGAAGCATGCGCGGGGAAAGTAGATTCAAGGGCCTCATGGGTAAAACCAGTGTTGAGGACTTTGAAAAGGCACCGAAAGACAAGGCCTCGCTTAGCAACCTCGGGAAGCTTAGCGAGGCTGAACCGGAGAAAGCAAGTGTGTCTTGGATGGAGACCCGTTCGAACAGGCCTACTAGTAACGACACGGATCCCTTTCCAGACGACGACATGCCTTCAGGCAGCGCAGCGTTACGTGGTGGCGAGGTCAGCCCACCTCGATCACAAGGCCTAGGCGCTTTCGGCACACCTCAGCGGCTAGATGCTCGTGACCATTCTGGCTTCTCTGCATTCGGCATGACCGCTGACAACACTGGTCTTCGTGATGTGTTTCATGGACGAGATCATTTCGCTCATCAAACACCCTATCGCGGAGAAGGAGGCCACGAACCAATGAGCCCGACCGACACCAACCCCTATCAGAGCCCAGACCATGCGCGAGATGTCCACGACGATGAATCGGACGCTTCGGGCGATCCAAATGCGCAATATCCGGGCATGAGTAGTTTCCAAATCGACCCCTCAGGTGGTCAGATTCCCCACAACGCCTTTGGGGGGCTTGGGGGACTCGGAAGAATGCCGTTTGAAGTTGCTGCAAGTGACCGCAGCCAAACTTCCAGCGTAGGACCTTCACGAGGCTTTCCCACTCTCCCAGGCTTGGGTGGTCTTCCTGGGCTGGGAGGCTCTGCTGCTTGGCCATCTGGCCAGCAGACATTGGGAACTCCTATTCGAGAGCGTGGATTAGCTGGCTTTGATAGCGCCTTTTCCAATGCTGGAGACGCGCAATCCCCGTCTCTAGCAGGCTTAGGGAGCAGCTCGTTGTTTGGACATGGCACGGTGGGCCGAACGAGCAGACTTGGATCATTGTTCCCAACTACCATGCAAGACCAAATGCGACCATCTGTAGATGACGGTTCATCCCACGGTGATCGTCAGCAGAGCATGACTGGTACTTTTGGAAGAAACGCGTTTAGTAACCAGGCTCCTGGTGGCACTGCTCCTATTCGCGATACCGATAGCCCTTTCCGTGCCAATCGTAATCTGTTCGACGATTTCTCAGGTGCGGCTACTGAAGAGCACGGTGGCGGCGGGCAGTCCTCTAACATGGCTACTACCTCGCTCTCGATGGCTGCACTCAACCAGACCCGGACCGCACAGCCATCGACCCCTGGCATTAGCAGTCCAGCATCCAACCAGCCCCCCGCACCGCAACAACGGACTATGGTCATGCCTGATAGGATGAGGTGGATCTATCGTGATCCCTCAGGTAATACCCAAGGACCCTTCTCTGGCCTGGAAATGCATGATTGGTACAAGGCTGGGTTTTTCTCTCCCGAGCTTCTCGTTAAGAAACAGGAGGAGCCGGACTACGAACCACTAGCCCAACTTATTCGCCGTATTGGAAACTCTCGAGAGCCCTTTCTCGTACCCCAGATTGGCATCCCCCACGGCCCACCGGCAGCCCAACCGGGCAATACATGGGCCGGCTCTGCAGGCCCCGCCACTGCTCCAGGCGCCCAACCTCCTTTCGCGAATAGCTTTCCAAGCTTTGGTACGACCCTGACTGCAGAGCAACAGAATGCTCTCGAGCGTAGAAAACAAGAAGAGCAGTATCTAATGGCACGCCAAAAGGAGCACCTAGCTGCACAACAACAAGCGCTTGCTCGGCAAGTTCAGACAGGTGGTATACTCCAGCATCACTCCAGTGTCCATAGTCTGCATAGTCAGCCAAGCTATGGCAGTATCACATCACCTGGAGGATATCAGCCATCTCCCTCTCAGGGTCCTGCGCCGGGAGCACCCGTATCAGGTCTGATTGACAATACGTTCCGAGCTGGGCCTGGCTCCGTGCCGGGACTTGGCCCAGTTGTTCCTGGTTCGGACATGATGAATAATCTTAGGGAGGAGGATGTTCCTGCTATGCTGGAGCGTATGAGTCTTGGACGCGGCGGCCAGCCTGCCTTTGGTGCAACACCACCAACATTTGGTCAGCAGCAGCCAGATCCAAATGCACACGCCCAACAGATCGCTGCTATGCTCAGTGATCGTGCACGCTTACAGCGCGAACAAGCTGAGCATGACAACCTCCAGCGGTTTCCCCCAAACGAACAGCAAGCTGCGCAGTCTTTCGCCGACCGCCTACAGCAATTCAACGATTTGAGGCTACAGACTGATCTAGATGAATCATCCAAAGCTGTATCGCCTCCCGAAGGCGTCATAGGGAAACCTTCAGCTTCCGCGACGCATCCAAAAGAGGAATACTCTGAGTCTGGATCATCAGAACCGGCGCAACCTCAGTACCACCCCCCCGACACTAAGATAGATCTATCATCGTTTGGACAAGAGTCGCTCTCTTTGACTGAGCAAGTTCAGAAAGCCCAGTCCGCAAAGCATTCGCCACAGCCACAGTCGGCGTGGAACAAGGTAGAGCCAGCCATCTTTCCATTCCCACCGCCGCCTTCGCAGTCCCCACTCCCCGCGCCAGCTGCCCAGAGGAAGCCTATTGTTGCCGAATCTCTTGCCACAGAATCACGATCCGGCGCCGCAACCCCTGCCGCTGAGACTCCTAGCGCATCGATCGCTCCCTGGGCCAAGGAACCAGCGGAACCGTCTAGGGGTCCCTCTTTACGAGAGATCCAAGAAGCAGAAGCCAAGAAGGCTGCTGAACGTGAGGCTTTGGCCGCCGCTGCTCGCCGTGAAGCTTTCGAAAAAGAACTACTTGCCCAAACACAGTCACCTGTTATACAACCAGGCCTACCGTCTAGCTCCACCTGGGCCAGTAGTGCGTCTCCAGTTACTCCTGCTGGGGCCGCTGCACCAGTCTGGGGAACCAAGCCACCAGTCGGCAAAGTCTCCACTCCGTCAGGCACAGTATCGAAGAAGACCCTCCAACAGATCCAAAAGGAGGAGGAGGCACGGAAACAACGCGCTGTCGCGCAAGCTGCCGTTGTATCAGGCGCTCTCAATACTGTTGCGCCCCCACCATCTGCTGCCAAGCGATATGCGGATCTTGCCGGCAAAACAGGACCAGCATTGCCCAGTGCTCCCGGCGTCAGCAGTGCCTGGACTACCGTGGGTGCTAGCGGCAAGACCAAAGGACCAGGTGGTGTGACACCTACGCCAACTGCGGTACGTTCTGCAAGCAACACTATCGTACCATCTGCGGCGAAAAAGCCGTCGGCCACTCGTAGCACAACGATTGGTGGTCAGTCTGGCAAACTTAATGCCGAGGAAGAATTTCGAAAGTGGGCTGTCAACGAACTTCGGCATGATTTAAACAAGAGTATCAATGGTATGTTGTGCGAATCCACCTTACTAGAGTATATACACTAACAAGTTATAGCGGAAGATTTTGTGTCTTCGCTCCTCAGTTTCCCTGCTGACGCCGAGCTCATCACCGAATCTGTGCACTCTGCGTCTAATACACTCGACTCTCGTCACTTCGCTGAGGAGTTTCTTCGCCGTCGCAAGCTGGCAGATAAGGGTATCATCGACGAACGCAATACATCATCACCCGCCGAAAACAAGTCTCCGTCGAGTGGCTGGTCCGAGGTGGCCAAGAAGGGTGGGGCATCCACACAACAGCAACAGCAGCAGCAAGCCAGTGCACTCGAGAATAGCAATTTCAAGGTTGTCGCAGCTAAGAAGAAGGGTAAGCGGTAAGGAGTGTGGAGAAGATAAAGGGTAAGGATGAGGTAGCGAAGGAGGCTGATGGAGCATTATGTTCATTGGCGTGAATGTCTAACAGCGAGTTGTATGAGCACTTTTTGGACGAAGGAGCCCACGAGGTTGTATGACGCTATACGAGAACGATGATTAGCGAATGGTTCATGACCATGGACGGAATAATCAACCTAGGTAGTGCAATCAATATTTGTTGCAAGCGTGGTATACTTTGACCGGTGATGACCCGTAGATGAAGAAATCCATTTTACGTAAATATGAACATCGAACAAGCGAGGTGCAAAAACTCAAGGGGGTCGGTTGAACTCCGCATATCAAGACTACTCCGTACGCCCCCCAAAAACAAGAAGGTATCTCATGACGTTCATCCTATCCAAGCCAGTATAGACCCGCATCCGGCCAACTCTAATCCCAACTTGGCCGATTACATGGTCCTCCAAAAATAATTTGTATAAAAGTTGCGCGAGAATTTGGGATCGATATTCACAACATGGACGTCGCCCTTTGCCGCATTCCGTATGACAGCCTTGTTGTACTCGCCCGTAATCTTGTCTGCCTCAACATCGATGCCCAGGGTGCGATAGAGTTTGAGTTTTAGCCTATTGCAACACGCGAATGAGCACATGGATCTTTGTATATACGAATGAGGTCAGAAACCACTTACACAGTAGCGTCCTCGCCCGGTCTCTCCACCTGGCCGCCCTCGACGCCCTCATCCTCCAGGTCCTGGGCCACGCTGGCCAAACGGCTCAGCTCGCCCTGCATGCGCTCGCCCTCAATCTCCAGGTCACTCGCCTGTTTCGCGATTTTAAATTTTTCCGTGTCGAGGCGCAGGATTTCTGAAGCGTGGTCGACGGCGTTGTGTTGTGCGACGGTGTGGTTGTGGTTTGCGGACAGGGTTTGGTGGGTGCGGGAGAGAGCGGCGAGCTGGGTGCTGAGGGAGGAGAGATGTTGAGTGCGGAAGGTAGACAGGGTACTGAGGGAGTCGGAGATGCGGGCGAGGGAGGCGGTGTCGTTGCCAATTTTGAAGTGCGAGGTGCATTGGGAGATGAGCTGGGGGTGTTAGTTGGGGTTGATAAGCGTGGTGACGGAAGGACGTACGGCGGCGGGATCTTCGTCGAGAAGCATTTTGAATATAAGTGAGCTCTATGGTGCTTTTCTTTATTGCGCGAACGTGGACAGTCGAATGTGGGGTGTGAAGGCAATGCTTGATAGGGTGGGTGGTGTTGATGTCGATTGTTTGTGGTCCGTGCATGCATGGCAACGCAATGCGCCACAGCTTGCGCCACAGTCTCTCCCGCCACCGCCACAGTTGAAGCGGGCCACGAGCCGTACGTCACACGTTTTGGTCAGTCAATCCTCGAACATCTGCCTGTGCGGCTCTTGTGATCTTCCACTCTTGACCTACGATACATGCGCACCGAGCCGTCTTCGAATTCCCCTATACACTGACCGCACCATGTCGCCGTCGCTACCATGTAGGCGCTTCCTGCTGTGGAACAGATTTTGCCAGAAAAATAGCTGATACCAGACAGATGCCGCCGACGTGGAGTCGCCACTGAAGCCAGAGGAATTGCAAGTGCTACGGGCGCAGTACGAGAAAGAGGGAGAGTATGTCGGTCTGCAAACAAAATTCAACTACGCATGGGTATGTGCCTCTCGGCCTGCAAGCTCTACCCTGCTACAAGAGCATACGGCATACTGACATGCTCCAAGGGCCTCATAAAATCCAACTCTCGCCCCGACCAACAGGAAGGCGTGCGTCTGCTCTCTGAGATTTTCCGCAATTCGCGCGAACGGCGGCGCGAATGCCTCTACTACCTTGCCCTCGGCAACTTCAAGCTCGGCAACTACGCCGAAGCGCGACGATACAACGAGCTGCTGCTGGAGCTGGAGCCGGCGAACTTACAAGCAGGCAGCCTGAAGGGCCTGATAGATGAGAAGGTGGCGAAGGAGGGACTGGTGGGTGCAGCCATCGTTGGTGGGCTGGTGGTTGCTGCGGGGGTGGTGGGGAGTCTCCTGATGAGGGGCCCCAAACGACAGTGAAGGCCGATTTTGCAGCTATTTGGTTATGACGGGAGAACTTCAGGTGCATAGGGAGCATGGACAACGGTCTCGCATGGGCGTTTGTGGATCAGCGATATATTTGCCAGAGACTGTACCATGACCGCGCGGCGTTTTTGTATATGCTTAGTGATAACCCGAAGGAAATAATGTGGTGACATGAATGCAGACGTGTTCCCCGCTGAGAAGCGCATGGAAGGCGAGAGATGCGGAATGTCAGGCAGTGCAACAATCGATTGGAGTCAAAGCGAGACGAACCACTGTCCGATATAATTACTTGCCACCAACAAAGCATTTTCCCTTCCCCGCCCTGGCCGCTGACCACACCCTTCTTCGCCCGAAAAACGCGTCTCTGTCCTAACGCAGCTCAAGCACGCCTCTCACAACACTTCTTCAGTCTAAGTCCCTGGTGGCGGCATCTTTGGATAGTGGGCTCGAGTCAGATGCGCGACACTTGCGATCGTCCCGCATAACGTCACCGGCCTGACCAGCAAGCTTGACTTTCGGTTTGCATTTGCAGCATTTTGTCCCTGCACTGGCCGCGGCGTGAGTCTAACTCTTTCTCGGCCAACCAGTATTTCTTCGCTGTCTCTACGTGCAGATACGGGCACTCCACTACCCCGCGAACCTACAGCCCTCTGCACCCGCACTCCCGCTCCCATGGATCGATCAAGCGCTCAGCCGGCGCCAGGGCAAAATGCCACGCCGGCTCGTCGCGACATGATGTTCTGCCATGAATGCGAAGAAGAATGGTTCCGTGATGAACATGGGCTGACCTGTCGAGAATGCGGCTCTGACTTCACCGAGATTGTGAGTCTCGCCATGGACTTTCGCACCGCGCGGCTGCATGTAGCCAGCGTGATGATGTCCCGCTAACACGGCGCCCCTAGATCGAAGAGAACAATGACCCGCGAGATAGTGTCATGTTTGCCGACGACGATGACCATGGCGACCCATCCATGGCTGGCCTCGAAGATAACCCGTCACGCCGTCCGCAGAATCCTTGGGCTGATGACCCAGACGAGGACGATATCAGCGACCTGCACTTTACACAGACAGCTCCTGGCAGCTTCAATGTTCGAGCCACCATTACCCGATCTGTGTCGCCTCTAGAATTCCGCGAAGCTGGTGACATGGGACCAGCACCAATAGGAGGTTTAATGTCCATGTTGTCCGGCATGGCCAGAGCCGGGGCACAACAACAGCAACAGCAACAGCAACAGCAACAGCAACAGCAACAACAACAACAACAACAACAACAACAACAACAACAACAGCAGCAGCAGCAGCAGCAGCAAGAACAACAACAGGGTCAGGGTCAGGGCACGGAACAGGACTACACTTTTCGCCCGTTAAGGAGAAGAGAGGATAGTGCGGGACTGCCTCGGGCACGATTTGTATATCACGGGGGAGCGCGGTTACATCCTCGAGATGCGAACAACCCGGAGCCGCGGATAGAGCCGGTCGACGATATCACACAGTATGCTGCAAGTGCATGAAACCACAAAACGCTTGCTAACGATTGGGACAGTGTAGTAACAAGCATCATGGCAGCACTGGGTGCGCCTCTGGGCAGCATACATGCACAGCGAGGTCAAGATGGTAGCGCCCAAGCACAGTTTGGTGGCGAGCATTACCACGACCGTGACCACGACCATGACCACGATCACGATCACGATCACGATCACGACCACACCCATGATGGCCACACTCACCACCCCGCAAATCCTCTCCTCCAGCTTTTCAGCACCCTCGGCATGCTTGGACCAGGGCAGATGGGCGACTTTGTCTACTCACAAGAAGGCCTTGATCGCATTATCTCACAGCTCATGGAGCAGACGGCCAATTCCAACGCGCCCGGCCCCGCAAGCCAGGCCGACATCGAGAGCCTTCCGCGCAAGAAGGTAGACGAGGAGATGCTTGGCGCTGAACACAAGGCTGAATGCAGCATTTGCATGGATGAGGTCAACATAGGCGAAGAAGTCACGGTACTACCGTGTAAGCACTGGTTCCATCATCCGTGCGTGAGTGCGTGGTTACTGGAGCATGACACTTGCCCGCACTGTCGGAAGGGCATCACACGGCAACCAGAGGGGCAGCCAAATGATCCTTCGTCTGGTGACCACACGACGGCTGGAGCGCAAGCAGGCAGCTCGAGGCAAATGCCTGGCAGTTTCGACATGTAATCGAGTTGGTTGGCATGGCAAATTACATCTTGCGCACGTTGTTCTTTAGTGCAAGTATTTTTGACGACTGAGAAGCACCTGCATTCAGGGTCTCGAATTGTCCGAATGGCGTCGGGTGCTTTATCTCGTAGTTATTCCCTAGGGGTGCTACCACTAGTTTTGTGTAGGGTCAACAGAGAGTACCTGTGTCTGAGTAGAGCTTAGCGATATGTGGGACTGGACAGCATGAGCCGGCGTTTAATGGTAGTTCCGCTCTCGTTTGAGACGCAATGCAATTCATCAATGCTCCTCTCATGTCCATGGGCCTTGACACTGTCGGGTAGATAACTATCGGGCAGATAGCTAGCTACGTGATGGACCGTTGTGTCTTCTAACATTTGCTGCAGGACTCGCCTTCCAGGATATCCTTGCCAGACATTGCGGGATGACCTCACCAAAAGCACAGCTCAGGGCTTCCTATTCTACGCTCGCGAGCAGACAGGCTGCTATCGCGCAGAGCCCAATGTCGGCTTCACATGCCACCGCAACGGAGGGGTCCCCCGAGCAACGCGCAGAAGAGTTTTGCGCTGGCTCCAAGAGGGCGACAGCCTGCAATCTGATCTTCAAGATAGCGGTGGCCCTGTGCGTGGAGACTCGCTAGCGGGCGGTTATGCATGCAGGCCAGAGCCAGGATGGTTCTATCTCTGGGGTGCATTGGCGGTGAGTGAAGAGATTTGCCAGTCCTCGACAGTTGAATGGCCGCATTTTCTGGCGCGCAACAAATTACGGGAAGGGATTGAATAAAGCCATGCGAGCTTCACTCTCGGCTGCCTCGAGGGGTGCCGACCGCAAATCGCCATCCCGTCGGTGAAGGGAACATGATGTGTCAAGCCTAGCGCTGTGGGTTGTCTGTTCCAGTCGCCAAGGTGGATCCCGTCCGACAACGCATCAACCACGAGAGCCCTGCATAACGACGAGCTATGCCATGCATCCCACGAGTGCAGTCTCTTTTCGCGTCCGCCCTGTCTCGTCTCACGTTGGCTCGTCCTTGCTGGATGGGCCAGCACAGGACGAAACAGATCGCGTTGCTGCAGACAATTGGGCTGTTCGCATAGAAAGGCTGCATCGCGCACTGGTGCCGTAGCCATATTGATCCCAACCAACGACCTACCCGCCAGCGCGCGCGTACCTCATCTGTGCATTTGTATCCGTGCTCAAGCTTCATCAGCAAAATTGCCTTGTGCACGCTGGCAATTGACACGACAGGCGGCCACAGACACACATACTTGAAGCTTTTCCATCACCTTCCCCCCTAATCAAAGACAACAACACATCCAACCCCCTCAATCCCTCAACAACCGCACCTCGGTCCCTTTGCCGTCCTACCTTCCCCCAGGAGGCTAATTCCATCTATTTCTTCTCCACGCGACGTGGAGAGGTGACTGACGTGCATGCCGGCAATTGGTTGACGCCTGCAGCCCCGACATATTGTGCTTGTACATAAAGGTTGGGCAATAGATACTTACCGCTCTCCGCGAACGCTCGTGCTCAGGGCGGCAACGGGCCTCTTTCTGTCTGACGCCTTACTGATAAACAGTTTTTTTTTACTAGCTAGTGGAGAAAAAAGGACGTGTGTGAATCATGCCTAGCTTTGGGAGGAAGCCGAGCCAGGAGTGAGTGTTTGCCCTTTATCCCGTTGCCCTGCTTCACTTTTTTCCCCCTTGCTTTTCTTGTAGTTCTACACACCCAACCCCAGCATTTGGTGTTGAGCGCGCTGCCTTTACGGCTTACAACAACTTTTTGATTGGTGAGGGTTTTTCCCGCTGGCGTTGTTTCGTTGTTGTTTGTGTTGCGTTTGCCGGCACAGCTGTTCGTTATCTTGTCGTTGGTGTTTGCTCTTACCTTGCATTCTTGCATGCGCTTACCACCATTCCACCGCGCTTTGTTGGCCAGCTGCTAACACGGCCTGCAGTGTCTCGGCTAAAGAGCAAAAGCAGATCCTCGCTGATATTCAGACGGGATCGCAGAAATTTGGTCGGCGTTTGACCAGACCATCACAGAAGAGAGAGAAGAGCGGTGAAGCTCTTGTTCCAGTCACGGCTCTTGATCCAGCGGCCGACCAGCAAGAGCGAAGAGGCCGGAAATCGACGAGTTCACAGCGCCCGGGTATCCCCAAGCGCACCAGCAGCATGAAGAGGGCATACAACTACTTCTTTGGCGGCAGCCAGCCAGTGCCGGCGCTGCCCGAGCCCACAACGCCCGTCACCACCACCGACACCGCTGCGTCGAGCAAGCCTGAAGAGACACCCCGCGAAAATGGTATCGATACCCCGCCCGAGACGCCCCGCGAGGCCCAGATTCCCGGTGGTGAGGACCGCATAGGTATGTGGCGCGCTTTTCTCCTCCTCTCCTACCCAATAACCGTTATGCAGCAAACTCCCCTCATTACCCTCCTTCCTTTCACGTTGTTCCTCAGTACGTGCCTGCCTCGGCCTTACTAATGCGACGTGTCCCAGTCACCGAGAGCGAACCTCCTTCACCCAAATCCGACGACTCGCTCGAGGTCCAGATCGAGAAGCTACAAAAGAAGCTCAAGTACACCCAGGCCGAGCTCGCCGAGGCACAGAAGGTCGCGATATCACAAGATGCACATGTCAAGTCCCTCGAGGACGATCACAGGGAGCGTGAAAAGGGCTTCGAGGAGCGCGAGGCCACCCTTCAGCAGGACAAGAAGGATCTCGAGGAGCACATGGTCAGCGTCGTCGTGCAACAAGTGCGCGAGGCCAAGGCCAAGGAGCGCATGATTGTGCGTGACGAGTGTGAAGCCGAGTTCAAGGAGGAGATCGCTTCAGTCACAAAGGAGCATGAGGCTCGCATCACCGAATTACAGCAGCAGGTCGACTCGCTACAGGCCGAGATTGAGCAATTGAAAGAAACAATCGCCAGTCTGGAAGCCGACCAGGGGGCCTCTGTAACAAAGGGCGACCTCGAAGCAAAAGATGGTGAACTCAAAATCTTGTCAGAAGAGAAGGCTGCGGCCGAGAATTCCCTTGCTGAGGCTACTGCCGAACTCGAGCAGCTCACTGCCGATAAGATAAATGCTGAAGAGTCGCTGGCCAGCGCCAAGAGTGAATTGGAGAAGCTCACCGCTGCCAGCGCAGAGCATGAGGAATCCCTTGCCAAGGCGAACGCTACCATTGAGGAGCTCAAGAACGAGAACACATCCAAGGTTTCAAAAGAAGAACTTGATGCCAAGGATGACAGGATTGCTGTCCTCATCTCAGAGAAGGATGTTTCAAACAAGAAGGTGGAAGAGCTTACTGCTGAAGTTGCTTTAATTAAATCACAGCTTGAGGAACTACAGTCAAAGCATGAAGAGGAGCTCAATGCTCGAACCGGAGAGCACGGCAAGCTTTCCGAGGAGCACGAAGCCCGTGGCCTCAAGCTTGCCGAGCTCGAACAGTCCCACTCTGCCTCGAAAGAGGAGGCCGATGGCCTTCGTGGCAAGATCACCGAGCTCGAGCAATCTCACAAGGATGAGGCTGAGAGCCTACGCGCTCAAATCACCGAGCTTTCCACTGTCTCAACTGACGCTTCCTCTAAGACATCCGAACTCCAGGCTGCGCTCGCAGAGGCAAAAGAGCAACTTGAGATAGTGAAGACAGACCTCACAGCCAAGACTGAGGAACACAGCGCCGCCGTTGCTGAAGCAGCCAAGCTGACCGAGTCCTCGAAGACCGAGGTCGACGGCCTACAGGCTGAGATCGCTGCTGTCCAGGAAAAGCTCAATGCTGCCGAGTCGACGAGTGGAGATACCGAAGGGCTTCGCACCACCATCACCACCCTCGAGGCTTCTTTGAAGGAGGCTCAAGATAGTCTTGCTGTGAAGACTGCCGAGCTTGAGGCAGCCTCTGCCGCTCTGTCTGCTGAAAAAGACACAGCCGCCAAGACTGCCGAGGAGGCAAAGAGCAGCGTCGATACCCTCACTGCCAAAATCACTGAGCTCGAGAAGGAGTTGGAGTCTGCCAAGGGCGATGCCAGCGCTGCCGAGGAGAGTTCTGCTGCCAAGGTCGCCGAACTCGAGGCTTCACTCAGGGAAGCAAAGGACAGTCTTGCCGCCAAAGAAGCAGAGCTTGAAACCGCCAAAGGCGACGTTTCGTCTGCTTCGGAATCGTCAACTGCGAAGATCTCGGAGCTAGAACTCGCTCTTGTCGCCGCGAAAGAGGACGCTGGAAAGTCAGATTCTGCTGCCAAAGAGGAGGCTGAGGGTCTACGTGCTACAATTGAAAAGCTAGAAACCGAACTGGCATCTGCCAAGGAGGAGCTTGAGACTTCGCAAAATGATCTTACCGCTGCCAAGACTGAACTTGAGGCTGCTCAGAAGGACGTTGCTGCTGCACAAGCTGCTGCCGAGGGCGACAGCGAGGGCCTCCAGACCAAGATCACTGAATTAGAGCAAGCTCTTGCCGATGCGAAGGCCGGCGAGTCCAAGGCCGCTGAGTCTGCGAAAGCAGAGGCTGAGAGCCTTCAGAGCAAGATTACCGATTTGGAAGCTTCTCTCGTCACTGCTCAGCAGGAGGCGACTGCTGCCAAAGAGGAGTCTAGCAAGGCCGTCGAGTCGGCGAAGGGTGATGCTGAGGGCCTACAGGCTAAAATTGCCGAATTGGAGGATTCCCTTGCTACCGCTCAATCAGAAGCAGCCGCTGTTAAGGAAGCTGCTGAGTCTGCAAAGGGTGATTCCGAAGGTCTACAAACTAAAATCGCCGATCTTGAGACTACTCTCGCTACCGCGCAGCAAGAGGCTGCCGCTGCTAAGGAGGAGTCGAGCAAGGCCGTAGAGTCCGCCAAGGGTGATGCAGAAGCTCTCCAAACGAAGATCACCGAGTTAGAAGTTTCTCTTGCAACTGCCCAATCAGAAGCTGCTGCCGTCAAAGACGCTGCCGAGTCCGCAAAGGGCGACGTGGATGGTCTTCAGGCTAAGATCACTGAGCTCGAGCAGTCCCTCGCGTCCGCCAAGACTGATCTTGAGACCGCGCAGAAGGATGTCACCGCCGCAAAGGAGGAATCCGACAAGGCTACCGAGTCGTCCAAGGGAGAGGCTGAGGGCCTTCGCACGACTGTTGCTGAGCTTGAGGCTTCCCTTAAGACAAAAGAGGCAGAGGTTGAAGAAGCAACTAAAGCTAGCGAGGCTGCAAAAGGTAGTAGTGAGGAGCTGACAGCTAAGATTGCGACCCTGGAAGAATCACTCAAGGCCAAGGATGCAGAGGTTGAAGAGGCGACCAAGGCTGGCGAGGCTGCGAAGGGTAGCAGTGAGGAGCTGACAGCCAAGATTGCGACCCTAGAAGAGTCACTCAAGGCCAAGGATGCAGAGGTTGAAGAGGTGACCAAGGCTGGCGAGGCCGCGAAGGGCAACACCGAAGAGTTGACAGCTAAGATTGCTGAGCTCGAGGCTTCACTGAAGACTAAGGATTCAGAGATCGAAGAGGTGACCAAGGCTGGTGAGGCCGCAAAGGGTAATACCGAGGAGCTGACCGCTAAGATCGCAACACTAGAAGAGTCTCTTAAGGCTAAGGACGCTGAAGTTGAAGAGGCTACCAAAGCCGGCGAGGCTGCAAAGGGTAGCACCGATGAGCTGACAGCCAAGATTGCTACACTTGAAACATCTCTGCAAGATTCAACTACCAAGGCTGAGGACGCGGAAGGTAAACTTGCCGAAGCTCTCAAGGCTACCGAGTCATCCAAAGGCGAAGCAAGCGAGCTCACAACCAAGATTGAAACTCTGGAGAAAGAGCTTGCAGATGCTAAAGCTGAATCTGCTAAGGTGTCTGAGCTCGAAGCATCACTCGAAGAAGCCACAAGCAAACTCGAAGCCAAAGACGCAGAGCATGCTGAAGCTCTTGCAGCCGCCAAATCGTCAGGTGGGGAGGCTGAAGAGAAACTTGCCGCCCTCGAGGAAGACCTTGCAGCTAAGACAACCGAGCATGACTCCGTCAAGGAGCAACTCACTGCCGCAGAGGAAGCCAAGGCTACCGCAGAGAAGGATCTCGCCGAACTCAAGGAATCGTCGTCGGCTAACGATGCCGCTATCAAGGCTGCAGAGGCCTCACACGAGGAGACGAAGTCTACCCTGTCGACCACTCAGGATGAGCTCGCGGAACTCAAGAAGGCAAAAGACGCAGCCGATGAAGAGCTCAAGGCAGCTCAGAAGGCCCAAGCTGACGCCGAAGCGAAGGCCGAAAGTGACGCGAAGGCATCCGGAAGCAACGAGGAGCAGATCAAGGACTTACAGACTAAACTCGAAAAGGCCACCGCTGAGCAGGATGAGCTCAAGGCCGCTAAAGACGCCGCCGAGAAGGATCTAGCAGCAGCCAAAGAAGACGCCAGCAAAGTGGCTGATCTCCAGAGCCAACTCGACAAAGCCACCGCCGACCTCGAAGCAGCCAAGGCAGCAGAGGAAAAGCTCTCCACCACAGAAGCCGAGCTCAAAGCCGCCCAGGACGCAGCATCTGAGACCTCAGCGCTGAAGACCCAAGTCGAGGAGCTCCAAGCCTCATCCGAGAAGCTTGCCGCTGAGAAGGCAGAACTCGAATCTAAGCTCGCCTCAGCCGACAAGGCACCGGAGTCCCCCAAGTCTATTGAAGAACCATCAAAAGATGAGCCTGCTGAGACTGCAGAAACCACGCCTGACTCTCCCATCGAACCCTGTACGCCCGGCGAGCCCTCCACTCCTGGCGAGCCCTCCACTCCTGGCGAGCCTTCCACTCCCGGAGAACCAGCTACGCCCACGGAAGGCGAGGCACCCTCCGCGGCGCCCAGCAAGAACAAGAAGAAGAAGAAGGGCAAGAAATAAGCCCTATACTATGCTACTGTAGCCCGCAGCGAAGAAGCGGAAAAAGAACCATCAGATTGAGTTTCCAGTGTTTTTTTTTTAAGAATTCCCGTCTTTCACAACTTGTTTAATGGGTGAGAGAATTCTGGATTGGCATTATACCCCCCGATGAAATGACGTTTGAGCGTTGAGCGGCGGCAGGTGCGGTGCGCTTTGGGGATCGACGTAAGGCAAGACTGGGAATGGATGAGTGATGGCTTGATGTGAGGTGAATGAATTGACGGATAGGAAATGAAATGAGAACGGGAATTATGTAGATAGGCCTGATGATTGAATGTTATGCGTGTACATGTCTTTAGTTCTTGCGTTAGTGTGCTTGCGTGTATGTGCGGTTGTGGGGGGGGTTGATAGGGAAAAGTTGCTAGCGGTGAGTTCGAAATTGATGTGTGGTATGTTGTCGTTGCTGCTTGGTCATGTATTTTCCATAGTTTGACGGACACGCTGCAGTGAAGCAAACCCGCTGAATAGCAAAGACAAAATAAGGACGTAAAAATGTAGCATGGTAAACACTCGGATTATACCCGAAATATTTTCTAAATAGGACCCTTGCCTTTTACACCCAATATATAGCAGAATGTACAGTTGGTCATGCGTAGTCAACGTGGAATATGAATGACCAATCATTAGCACTGACAACACATCGTAGTATGTTTTTTTTTAGGTTCTCCCCCAGTTACGACTTCAATGTATCCAAAGGTTCATACTAATCAACGACAGGCATTATCGACTACACGTCTAGCAACTAGGCATGTCGTGGAGACGACTGCAAGCACAATCCGTCGCAGGGGGACAGACCATTCACGAGATGGTACTTACGGCTACATATACCCCAGCGCCATCAGCACAATACCAAGCATCAAACCAGAACCGGATAAAAATATATATATTTCTGAGTCGTTCGCCGTAGGCGAGGAAAAGACGCATGCAAAGCCAAAGCGCAGAGTATTATTTGGGTCACACAAGTAGGAGCCTAATAGCCCGCGACCCTATACATCTAGGCGAAAAATACTCGAGGTTGTAGATACGCACCCAGTTACTCAAAAGGCCCTGTCTCCAGCGACGTGGAGGCAGAGAACAGGCATAGCCCATGCTACGCCTTGTTGCCTACAGCAGCTTTCTAATTTAACGATGCTCCCCACAGTTTCCCAGGGCCAAGCTGGGTAGCTATTCCGGCAGTTCGAGCATACACGTGGTTCCAGTCATACATGGGCAGATGCAGACTTGATGGTTGCCTTGGTGTAGTCTTGCTAGCGGGCGCAGCCGCGTTTGGGTTACGCCCTGGTCTGGTCGCCTTACGTGGTGTGGGTGCTGGTGTCGAAAGCCAAGGCAGTTTTTGAACGAAGAAAAAGTGGCGTTTGGCTGACGATATGCAGCACTTTTCATTCTGCATGCACATCAATAGCACTTTTGTGTTTAGGTTGAGGGCGAGCATATTCACAGCCACTTGTGCTGGATGGTAGGTATAAGGTTTTCTGTAAGCGCTCAAGCTTCATGCTCCCGTGCCTCTGTTCTAGCCCAAGGCAGACTGCTGTGCCAGCCCCATGCTGATCAGCAACGGCGGCTAGTGTTTACCTCGGAGCAACAAGGAGACAAAAAATACTGGAGGTGACGATGTACTTCTGGTACATTCATATTTGCTGCCTTTGATAGAGTAGAATGTTTTCATTTAGGAAATAGATAGCAAAGATAGAAAATGAACAAGAAAGATATTATTTCCAATAACCTAATTTTGAGGTCTGAAGGTTGTCATCAGAAGTCCGGTTAGTCGTCAAGCTTTCCAATAAAGGCCACGAAAGATGACTACAACTAGCCCGACATATTCAATATATTGAATAAGATCACTATGGGTGATATAAATACTATACTTGCTCTAATTAGAACGTTGAATTCTCGTGGGTTCTCGGGAATGACTTACATTGTTACCATAATGATTACTAATCGTGCTCAAGATGTGGTGTTTGGGTCTGGAATATGTGGACGAATCCAATGTTCCTAATCAAACATGTTTGTTCTGACCCGCGGAATGAGCACAAGGGAGGTAGCACTCTGGGATGCGAACAAAATACTTCATTTCGATTCTATGGGGCGTTCGCGAGACCCATCTTCTAATGCGTCAATTGTTATATGCATACCAGCAGCTCCTGGTCTCTTATGGACATGATGGACAGTGCACAGTAATGAGACAGTTACGCTGCGTGAGTCAAAAACCTTTCTCTTGAATATTTACAGTTCTGTCTGCAGCATGAAATGTCTAATTGGTGTCGCTGCCTAGTCTACGAGGCATATTAAACTTTAATTGTGACTTACATAGGAATGCTCACAGCACACCAACACTGGAAGGGATCACGTGTAAATGGCCAAGAAGATGCGCTGTACTGTGAAACCTTCGGAGTCGATCGGCTGCAAGGAGGAGGCAATCCTGTACTTGGCCGATGCTCAGTGTATGAGAAGGCAGGCAATCGCTGCGCGTGCAACAGAACCATTAGCGATGTCGCACGCCGGCCATGAAATGACAAGTGCCATGTATTTAAAATGTGTTGGAAAAAAGGGGCATTATGTGGCGACATGCTCGATCATGGACAAGGTGGTAGACCAAGCTTCGCAGTGTGTCACGTTCTGTGCTTCCGGCCTCTCCGTACCGCCAATGGTCGTGGCTTCCAGGGGCAGAAATGGGTTTTCGTCAGCGTATGCAAGTCATTCGCGGTGCAGGACTAGAGAACGATCCTTTTCTCCACAGCTGTGCTTCCAATGGGTCTTCTCGACGACCTGGACCCGGGTAGCTGGGACATGTTCCCTTACGCGCTTTGAAGAATTACATAGGAATCTGCAAGAAGCACCCAACAACCAGGTTGGTACTGGTTTGGATTGCAAGCCAGTTGCCGCCACAGGGCTCTCGGCTTCCGCCGAGATGAGGGTAATAACAATCAGCCTTATCGTTGGCCAGCCACCAGAACAGACGGTTAGCGACCGCCATAGGACTAACGTATATGATGGTAAAGAGTCTTTTGTGTATGAACCCACTTGAAGCAATGAGTGGGTCCTGACTCGATACGCTCGTTTGTTCTTGACAATGTCAAGAAGAGTATACGCGTGTTGTGAACCCAGCTCTTTCATATGGTGAAGCAATCGAGGAACTGCCCACAAGACACAAGTTTCATGCATGCAGGTATTCGTTTGTGTTCCACAGGGGGACCTCAAACAAATCTGCGTGGTTATGAGAGCTGAGGCAGAGAGTTACCATTTTGGTGTAGTTGATGTAACGATTGAGAGGAACAGCGTTTGCTCTGTGCGACCCGAGCAAAACGCCAGCGACACCTTGACTACGTATTGCTCATCTTTCGTTGACGCAAGTTGCACAGGGTCTGGTAATTTGGGAATAGCTCAGAGACAAGCCGCAAACAGATATGCTGCAGAGTATTGGTACGCGACGATTGGAAATGCAGGCCGTATACTGCCTTCTCGCCCCGCTGATGACCCGGAGACAATTGATTATTTGAATTAGGATTGCAGGAGGTGCAAAGACAGATCCGAGGGACTGGTGTGCACTCGCAGTGGGCCGATGGTGCCGGTTCTCATTTGGCCTCCAGTCCATGCCCGTTCCTTCATGTGTTGTCCATAACAGGGACTGTGTTTGAGTAGGCATGCACCTGCACAGTTGTTACAGGTTCGGGGGATTAGATAGAATAGATCGGCTGCCTTCTTGCGTGAGAGGTGCGCCTGGATGCAAATGTGCACGCAAATCCATTTTAGGAAGTCACGGCAGGGCAACTACCGGTTGCGAAGCAACATCAACAAGGCGATGGTTGGGTTGAATGAAGGTCGAGTTCATGGACGCTGGTCAGAAGGTGGAATTGCATCTAGGTGTTGTGCCATAGTGGGCGTGCATTGGGGGGAGCAGAGAAAGGGACGAGGTCGCCTGCCAAGCAGCCGGCTTAGGCGCTTTAGGCCTTTGGACCCCGGATCAGACAAATCAGACAAGCAGGCAGCTGGGGTGGCTGTTGGAAAAGTTGGTCGGCAACCGGCCGCTGTTCGAAGTCTGACGGGCTACGGGTGACGGGCATAGCATTGGCATGTCATTGGCAGGCAAACGGGGTATGCACCGTTATTGGCGGGCAGGCGGGCAGGCGGGCAGGGAGCTCCACGAGGCGCCCGCTGCTGGGGTGAGAATGAATGATACCCGAAGGATTGTGCATCATGGCTCGGCGGCCATGGCCCATGGTTCCTGCGTTTGCTGTGTGCTTCGAGAAGGCAGGGATGGGCACGCGACGTCATGGGACGGAGAGGTGGTCGGGGACGGCCATAAGAGTTGGAAGAGGGGCAATTAGCCAGCGCAGAGAGACGAGCTAATTGCCTGTTTTTGGGACGGGCGCTGCTGGGGCTGACGCTTGAGGACATTTACACAGCCGCAGCCAAAACCGCCGCAAGGCCCGGGTGGGGTAAGAGCGGTGGGTGATACGGGCATCAGCTTTCTAAGAATACATCTGATCAGACAAACGGCGGGAACACTGGCCAGCTCAGCCAGAGCGAGTGCGAGGAGCGCGAAGAGGCGTTTGTGTTGTGCCTTGAGGGCAGGGTGCTGTGTACAGACGCAAATTAGGCGTCGTTCTGGCTGACAGATGGCCGGCTAGCCGCTTGCGGCCGAGTCGCGTAGTCTGCAACGGGTCCTGACAGTGGCTTCTTGCCCGATGCGGTTCCTGCCGTCTATCGCACCAACACAAGGCAGTCGCAGGCTGGTGTTGGGGCGGGTAGCAGGAGGAAGAGCAGGAGCAACGCAACACACGCAGAGCCAGCAGGCGCGCCCGGCCTGCTCTGTCGAGCCACTGGCACTGACCACACGCTTCACGCCCCACGCCTCGCGCATCACCACCACGCCCCCCTTCACCATGGCCATGGCCATGACTGCTTGCTAGCTGCTAACCATCTATCTCTGCCGGCATGCACACAGAAGCGCCCGCGTGCCACCAAGACCGCCCACAGCTCGCTTTGCTAGTGGCCCAATTGCCGCCGCTGCCTCACCCAGCAGCGGCCGCGCCGCGATGCAATGCGAGCGCTGGCCGTAGTCGTCGTGCCTGACCAGACATAGGTGGCTTTCTGGCGATGCGCAGGAGCCTGCAGGGATGGATTAAGGTTGCCTGCAAGCCACACCAGGAATAGATGTTCGATCATTCGCTTGACCGCCGCCGCCGCTAATGTTCGATCTCACCACACTCCAGACCAGATGCCTTCCTTCCGGCATCGTCTCGTCTCCATCGCCAGCTCCACCACTGCCCTAGGAGGGGGCCATGCTCAGCAGCGCCGTGCACTGGCGGCCGTGGCCTGCCCGCTGCCGTCATGGTGGCCACTCATAGGGCGCTCCTACTGTGACTATTGTCCTGTGTAGAGGGCTTAATGCCCCGCCCTGACAGACGTCTGCATGGGACGAGACGCTCCTAGAGCTCCTGCTGATGCCCACGGCCGTGTTGTGCCGCATGTATATCAACCTCTATGTTACCGCCGCGTTGTGAGCCCGCCAGACTCCTACACCTGGCGCACCCCATCCCATGCCACTCCACGCTTCCCATCCATCTCGTCGCATCCAACCTGTTTCCTGCTGGCATTCTCCTGCACAGATACTCCGTACAACTCTTCCCCACCTGTCGGCAACTCACGGATTGTGTTTCGACGCTTTGGCCCTGGCTCTGCATCAGCCCTTCTTTCATTGCAAAGGTCTTAGAACCCCGCTCCACATCTTGGGAACTGGCCAGGCCCTTCGTCCGCTTGAATTGCGCTTGATTGCTTTTGCCATTGCATTCTGAAGCTGTCTCGTCTGGCCCACTGCTCGCAGCCTCGCACTGTTCTGGAAAACTAGCCACTCACACAAAGCCTTGCGCCTCAGCTTACTACCAGGTCAACATCATCGACTGCGCCGTCTTCGTCCACCTGGCACGTACCTGCTGGAGCCTCAGTGCGCAGAAGCTACAGCCGCCCGCTAGATCCTGCCATCTGCATCGCTATTTACAACCCCAGAGCTGTCAGGCTTTGCGCGACGTAGTGCCCAACGGTGAGCGTACTAACCGTTCGGGGGCGTACTTCATCACTCACTGGCCCACTAGTCTACCAGGTTGACGGGCCCGGTAATCACCAAGAGTCATCCGAACCCCCCAGAGCTCACTGTGCTCGCCCTTCTTGCGTTTACGCCTAGCCATCGCCTTCTGCGCTGGCCAATCCTACCCCTTCCCGCTGCCTTGGGCTACGTCGTCCTTTCGGACACTCACTTGCCCTACCCGGTATTAACTATCTTCTATCTCCACAGTCATAGCTTCAAGCTTCTGTCTTTTGTTTTTCTCCTCCCGCACGGCAAGGCTGCCCAGCCTCACTCATATTGGCCAGCCCCTAGTCCCTGTTTCTGCTCCTTTGTCTGATAGGTAAGTCAACATGTCCGTGATACTAAAATGCGGGTCGTTATGCGACATTCTGTACCAAGGAACTCACTGTCATTTCCAGGACCTGGCATTTGCTTTGAATCAGTCTTGCTTGCATACGGAACTACGCTTCTTTTTCCCTGTTTCGTCCACCACAAGCTGTTATTGTCTGAACTACTGCAGACGACGAGCACCACTCGTCGTGTTCGAAACCGACACTCAAAGTCCCCCTGATTCCCGGATGAATCCACCTTCTGAACACCCTGATCGTCTGTCTCTGGGTAGGCTACTTTTGTCGGCTTCACGGGTCACAAGGCTCGCCCAGACTGTTTCTAGTTCCGCCTCTTTTCACGTCTCCAACAACACACGGGGGTTTGGAAATAGGCAGAATTGTGGAGGACTATTCCGACACAGTTTGCATGCGACAAGGCCTCATCGTCTATTCCCTTGCACACTCAACGCGGTTCACACCTGCCAGGCTCCTGCGGGTCCCAACGAGGAAGGCACCACTTTCACAAATCTGGTGCACAAACATTAGGAGCCAACCAAGCAAAAGCAAAATACCGACAAGCTGGCCTGTACCGTAGAGCTCAGCTATCAGGTACGTTGCCCTTCTGTACGTTATATGTCCCTAAGATGTTCTTCAGCGCTCAGCCCGCACTTTTTGTTGCTGCCTACACTTCGGACCCCAAAATGCGTTTGCCTGCTAACATCATCAATTGCATCAGCCTGATAGCTACAGAGCCTCCTTCGCTTCGGGCGCCAATCTGGATAACTCAACGCATCGTCTAGCACAGGGTAGTCAAGGCCTCGATAGCAGGCCTCAGACTGTGCACGTTGCGAAAAGTGCAAATTTGACTTCCATGTCGGGGTACAATAAGAGCCAGCAATATGTATATGGTAAGTTAGAATGCGGCTCATCTGACGAGCTTGCAAGGGCAGCTGCCACATTCTGGTCGGATGAACTCGGTTTAGTCCACGTGAGAACTGTTAGCACCTTTGACTGACCAGACCACCCTACAGATACCGAAGCCACAAGATCGAATCAGGTTCCCAGTTATACAGGCATTGCACAGCCCTCATTCGCCTCACAGTACACGGATACACCTGCGCGGCTAACCCATGAACCTTCGAGTGCAGAAATGCCCTATATTTCGAGCTCTACGTTCGAGTCACGCGCCACAGGAGAGCACCCACCCGATTCTTCCTTTATTGATGCAAGGTCTCGTCATCCCGTTCCTCATACAACTACTGATGCGGAAATATCCGAATACGTTACACCTACCCAAGGCAACTCTGGATCTACAGTCTCCCTTCAACTGCGGGCTAATTACGATCTCACTACCAGTCATCATACCTTTATTCTTATGTTTGGCTCTAAGAAGTGCGTCGCCGCACTGCAAAAGGTGGATTATGACGACGAGTGGTATAATTACGTCCTCGATGTGGAAGTGCCTCCATTTCCATTGACTAATTCGTGGAATCCCACTATGATGTTGAAGCTGCAGATAGAAGACAAAAATGGCCATCTGCGATCGCAGTCCGACGCTGGAAAGTTTACCTTCACCGACATGTCGCCAAACCTCACCTACCAGCCCGCTCCAGAATTCTCTAGGAAGAGAAAGTACTCGGCCGAGTTCAGCGATGCTCAAGACTATTCAGATAGCACCGCCACGAAACGATCCAACACTGGGAGCTACCATGCTAAGCCGCGGTCGGTGTCGGGAGCATATTCCACAACACAGGTCTCCCCGCTGCCCATTCCCTCCTCCCTTTCCGGCGTATATGATGGAGGCTACGACATGTCCAAGCAGACTAGTTACGCTTCTGAACTGTCCCAAAAGGGCTTATATGCCCTTCCCTCGGGTATCAATCTCTCACAGGCAAACTACAAGCTCCCCCAAATGTCTCCCAATTTACACTCTTACGGCCAATACAACACCGCCGCACTTACGGGGCGAAGTTCTAGCTCCATGACTGTGACTCCACCTAGCTCGTCCATTCTTCCCTCTCCAGCCGCACTCACAGCTCCGGTCCTAGTCCGAGCTACAACAATCCCACAAGCAGGGAGCACCTCATCTAGTCAACCATTCAATCCATACTCGATGTATCAGACTAAGGCGATACTGAAAATTGATGGCGATCTTGACAAGATGGGCGACGAGTGGACGCAAGAGGAGCTAGACGCGAAGCGACGGCTTGTCGAGTTCAAACGATCACAGCATGGTAGTACGATAACAACGTCTTTCGCTCCAATAACTCCAGAAGCACGACCAGCCCGGAGTATTTGTGTCAGCTGTATTTGGTGGGAAGAGAAAGACGAATGTTATATTACAAGTGTTGATACGATCTACCTTCTAGAGCAACTCGTCAACGTCCGTTTTACGGTCGAGGAAAAGAATCGTATCCGACGCAACCTAGAGGGCTTCCGTCCTGTCACAGTATCCAAGGCTAAACAGGATAGCGAAGAGTTTTTCAAGATCATCATGGGATTCCCGAACCCAAAGCCTCGCAACATTGAGAAGGACGTTAAAGTGTTTCCCTGGAAGATACTTGCGCATGCACTTAAGAAGATTATCAGCAAATATGTACGTTTTATTTTTCCGGGGCACAGCATGTAACTAATGATTCGCAGTCTGCAAGCTACTCCTCAACAGCGGGCATCGGCTCGCTTCCTGTCACTTCAACGTCAACGTATGTCCCTAACGCCATGTCGCACGCAACAGCGAGTGGGCATCGAAATTCCTCGCCACAATCGGCTTCAGCATCGACAGCGTCGACCGCGTACACTCCACACCTTGCATCTTCGAGTCTGTCCCCTCACCTGAAAGTATCAGCAGGCCTTGAGGGGTCAGCAGGTCATGGGTTGTCGGTGCCCCAGAGGACACCTTCAGGACATACCATGACTCAATGGGGGGCGCCTGCTCATCAGATGCAATACCCGGCAAGTCTCCCTCCTGTTGGGCGCGGGTCTTGGGACTACGCGTATCTCAGCGCCTCCGCGGCGAATGTTCCGTCTGCCGCGCAGCCACTACAAAGATCGGACTTGACAGCCGGCCTCAACCAGATTTCGGTAGACAACACTTATCATCAATTCGGTGAGCGTACTACGAGGGTGTAGGAACAAAAGGCATGCTTTGTATAGTGCACTCAAGTTTTCTGTTGCTGCACCGCATGTGGGGAGGGCGTGCGTCGGGTGATCTCCACTCAACGTCCGCATGATCTCCTCAGTCCTAACCGCTTTAGGCGTTGCAGCACACCCTTCGACGTCAAGTCTGCCTTGCTCGACCCGCACCTCCCCGCGACTACTCTCCCTCTGAATTGGCACTCATTGGCTTTCGATGAACAATAGCATTTCTTGGCGTTACAGTTTGCTTCTTTCCTGGAAATTTCATATCCCAGTACTAAACGGCATCCAATACAACAATACCCCGGGTACACGGCGTTTGAAGTTGATTCATTTTCAATATTAAATCTCTTATCGAGAAAGCATGTATTTGGCGTATGGCGGGAACAGGGAGGATCAAGTGATACAAGGGCGCACACGCCTCGACTACGACTGCATATCCGGCTGGGATGACTTTGCATTATTTGGGTGTTCAGTTGCTAATCGCGGCCCATATACATCTTTCTTTTTCTGGTTTTTTTTTATGCTCTTACGGTGAGGTTTTCTACCCTCTTTGATGTTACTTATAATCATATTCCTCCGAGGTTGAGATCTTGGTGTAGTGATTCAGTCTTATCGTTTCGTTTCGCTCCATGGATTACATGACGTTAGACAGCATCAGGCGCTCCATGGATTGTGCCCAGAATGGTTACTAAGCTTAGTGTCTGGCTAAAACCAAGCATTTTCTTTCACTTCTATACTACGTTTCTACTTTGAGATTCCCACCCCCCCCTAGGTTCACGATATCACACAATACATCGCTAGCTTACATCAGCACGTTTGAGCACCAGCAACATGAGCTATGCTATTTTTCAAAGTAGTTGCGAGGATTAACTCAGAGCCATATGCGAGCATCGCCACGATCAGGGCGCAGCACAGTGTTTGGCCCCGCGACTGCCTAACCTCGCCAAGCCGCGGCTTCCGCTTCAATAACGCCCGCTGCACATGTGCACGTAGGCATCAGCTTACCTTGTCTCGTATCCCATTCGTCATATGAGCTATAACGCAATACACAAGCGCGCTAGGGGCCGGGGCATCTGACCGACCCGCTGTGCGGGACTATAGTTACGTGAGCTTGTTCGCATGTGGCACAGGCCACTGTGCCGTCATTTGCCTCAGTAATGAAGAATAGAAGGGTGCAACAGCATTTCAAGTTTCTGATGTTGGGCATGCGAGTGAATTCAAGCATCCTTGGCACCGGCTCACGGCAGCGTTCCCGTGTTCGTTCAATACGCGTCAGACGAACATCGCAAAGCAGATGACTCTTCATTGCTGAACTTGCGCCAAATCAGGACAATGATATCTTATGAGCATCTAGCATATCCAAATAAGGACAGCAGACATCGTCTCGAGGTATCGTTTTAAAGCTTTGCGATACAAAATCCCTGCCAACTGACTATCATACCAGTGGATTTTACCAACACCCAATGCTTGACTTATACCAAAACTAGGCCAAGCATGACCATAAACGCTCTCACATTTGGCCGGACCTCTGCGGTCAATGCATCCACTCATCGGGGGACCGACTCGGGGAGGCACGTTCGTCGAGTCGTATACGATCTTACACCACCGAGTGTATGTTTTCGGAAACAGCCCTATGCTTATCTCACCTCATACCACGTGCGAAGCGCGCTGAACTCTTGAACGCCACAACAGAACATGCACATATTTCCTTAGCAATACTCTGACTGTCAAATATATGTATAGTATCTCCAAATAGTGGACCACCTCCGCTTTGTACGACTGTCTATCACCCACTGCCGAGTCTAGCGTCGTACACGACAGAAGCGCAATCTTGACTAATCCGCAACACAAACTCGTTGGCCATAATCCATTGAGCTTATTAGAAGGGTCATCACCGTTTTATCATGGAGATGCATAATACTTTGCTAGACCCAATTTCTCTTCACATGCGCCATTACGCCCAAAGGCCCATCCAGCGTCATCCCGATGCTGATGCCCAACTCAACGAAACCACTTTGGCCAACTCCGGTCCCGTCGGACCTTGAGGCGCGCTTCGCTCTCAGTTATATCGGCCCGTTTGGTTTGTATGAGGCCGGGGAATGATATTTTGTTGCTCATGCAAGGAGATGATTTCCGCATCGCTATTTGGTTTGGCGCGAGAACTTGCGGAAATGGGGTTGGTGTGTGTGGATTTCCCCACCCCCCCCCCCAATGGTTGCTTGGTAATGAAGATGTGAGATGGGGTTGGGTTGCTGGTGTCAAGTTTGCGGGGTTGGATGATAGAAGGTTGGATGCTAGAGATGAGATGTGCACCTGCCGTGAGAAGGACATTTGCATGTGATACCTTGATCGGCTTGTTGGATTCGGTATATTGGAGTGCCTGGTAATGTCTATGCCACTAATGCGAGTGATATGATAGTGTGAATCGTTCGCATTCCAACAGTTGAAGTCTGCAATCATTTAATTTAAAGATAGAAACTTATAGAGAGTTTCGAGATGAACATGAGTATTATATTTAAATATATCGGGTTATATTACAATAACTAGCCTCGATGTCAAATAGAAATGTGTATAGTTATTCATATTAAACTTTTGATCTATATACAACTACATCCCAGCTATTGCTACTCCAAACCACAATCCCAAAACCATAAAAACGCCATAAAAATGCATACCATACCATCCTTTCATCCCTAAAATAACAAGCAAAAATACATCTCACTACGAGCTCCCCAAAATCCTACCATATGCATCCTCCACCTCCCTCGCCACCTCCAACAACGTCACAATAACAATCTGATGCGTAACATTTGGCAAGCGATCCCTATGCAACCCAATCCATTCTAACGGCGGCGTCGCTTCCCCCATATCCCTCAGCTGCGGCGTTTCAATGACCGGCGGCTCCAGCGGCGAATACTCATACTTTGACTGCGGCACGTTGACCACGGCGGTGATTTTCTCGCCACCAGTATCAGACGCCGCGCGTGGGCGGGACGGCGAAGGCAGCGCATCCACAACATCGTTGTCGTCATCGTCACCAACAGCAGGAAGGGTTTGCGACGTGCTGATTTTGATGTTGGACTCAGGGAGCGGTTTTCCCAGGCGGGAGGCGAGGGTGCGCGAGTGGTTGGACCACATGCTGCGGATGAATGAGATACGCGAGTAGTTCCAGCCGACATCGACTTTGCCTTCGAGAGAGCTGCGGAAGAGGTAGTCGATGTGGTTGCTCTTGGGGACTTGCCAGGTGTGCATTGTGGCGACGACTTTGGGCACACGGAGGATTGTGCCGCTGCGGGCGGATCGGGCGCTTTCGGCGACGTCTTCGACGGTTAGGTCCGCGACGGGCTGGCTCTTTTTGGGCGAGGAGACAGAGGATAAGGCGACGCTGAGTTGGCCGAGGGTCATGCCGAGAGTGGAGTGGATTTTCCTCTTTTCGAGGGCGACGGCGAAACGGGCTTGCATGTCGCCTGCCGAGAGGACGAGGATCTGGTTGTCGATGAACGTTGAGGGGAAGACACCGAATTTGATTGATCGCAGTGTGACCACTACGTCCGTCTGAAGCGAGATAGGAGCCTTGAAAGAGTCGTCATCAGGCTTGGACACAATCATACTTGACGAGGGTGAGCGATCGAATGGTGTTGCAACTGAAGACTTTCGACGGAGGAATTTCTCAATGTCCTGGAGTGATTGTGTGTACGCTTGTTGGTTTTCTTGAATCAGTCGCTCTACAGCTTGGAACAGGGCGAGTCCTTGGGCTGCACTTGTTGAGGTACAAAAGATATTGACTTTATCACCATCCAGGATAGCCACCAGGCGATCCTGCGAGTCGTGCCCCTCATCGTGAACATTGTACATCAAGAAGCCAAAGTTGGCAATATCCGCCATGAGAAACGCTTGATAATCGAAACCAGACTTAACCCGTAGTTGCTGGAAAGCAATTGATGCCTGAATGAGAGGTGTTTGGCGAGTCCCTGGGGCCTGTACTGGCCAGCCGATGGATGTCCGAACCTTGATGCCCTGCAGTTCGACGAATCCACTTGTCCGACCTGTGCTTTCAACACCAATTTTCTCCACACCAATACATAGGTTTTGCTCCCAATCTGTGTTTTTCTTGGAAGAAGCCCACATATTGTGTATGTGCAGTGAAGACTTGCCGATGGCTTGCCCCAAGTCTAAGTCCACCTTGATATCAGCAATTGCCACATTGGCATTCCACGGAAAGGCTGTCGCAGCGGTTACTTGCTCATAGCGTTGTATTAAATAGTCCTGCGGTTCTGAAGCCGAGTTTACCCCGGGAGGCTTGGACGACTGCCGAATCTCTGGAGGATACCAGATTTCACGGAATAGTAAGAAATCTTGGAGTTGGCGGGCATTGACCTGCATGGTTGTGGGGTTGATCTTGAGTATGGTCGAGATTCCGCTGGTGCCGCTGAGATGCTTGCTGTTCATTAATGACAATACGACGGATTCAACATCCAGACTGAAGGTCGATTCGCGCGAGTATACATGCTGGACCGTGATTTGTAGTTTTTCAAAAGCAGCAGAGGCAGCAAAGAAATGCCCATGCTCTTGAGACTTGACGCTGTTGGCCGTGACATATATATCTTCAAGTTTAGCAACCGCGGTGACACGCGCGATGGGTTGACAGCTGAGACTGAACTCTTGCTTGCAAATTCTGAGGCCTAGATTGAGGTTCGTTCGGCCCAGGTAATTGGAAGGATCTGCTGTGATGATGTTGCCATCTTCGTCATTGCCTTTCGTTGCAGGCTTCAGTTGGGATTCCGACGATTCCTGCGAAGCAGGAGAATCTCCTTCGTCTTTGTCACGCACAACCGCTTTGATACTCTCTGATATATCAATAATGATAGGAACAACGGTAGGTAGCAAGGTGTTGCTAGATCCATCTACTCGAACCTCGGCATTTAAAGATGAATCGTGCCAATCGTCCTGATACTCTATCCGAATTGCCACACCAGGAGCGCGCAAAGCTAGACTGCTTATCGATCCATCACCAACAAATTGGCTATACCTCCCCTTTTGATGTGCTCGATTTGAAGAGCCTTGATTAGTTGAACTCTCACCCCCGTTGATGTGTACAACAGCGCCAGCAAAGTTTGCATCCACCGTCACAGAAGCAAACCGCGTATTGCCGAATGGATTTTTCCTCTGCGCACCGGTTGTTGTTGGTGTCATGTTCCAGTTCGCAGATGCCTTGCGGAACTTTTTACCTGCAAGGCTGATCGATCTTTCAATGGTGTTGGCCGGAATGATGAAATGCGAATCTAACTGCAGGTCTAATGATTTACCGGCAGCTTGGAATGCGACTTTGCGGGTGTCCTTTGTTGAGGCATAGGCTACATTGAAAACAACCATAGGAAGAAGTGCGGAGTTCAGTGATCGTTTCTTCTTGCTGGCCGATACTGGGACCATTTGCAACTGCATATCTTCAATCACTAAACGGGCTGCATCATCTCGCTGTGTCGATAGGTCGATCTTACGGAATGAAAGAACAAGGTCTTCGATTTCATTCTTTGGGAAAGGAGCGATTGACGTCCCCACAATCCAGCTGATTTGTAGGTTAAGTAGTTCAAAGGAATAAGTGGACGTGAAAAGAGCACTAGAGCCGACGCTGTCATTGTCATTGTTTGTTTTGATTTGGAGGCTCTTGTCACGTTTGTTTGATATTCTGCTCTTGGTGTGCCGCAGCCGTCGTAGGTATTTTTTCTCTTTCGATAGGTCTAGATCCTTGATCTTGTCTTGCAGGTGGTTGACAACGTCAACTACCGCTGATGCAGTGTCCGCAAACATGTTGACCTCTAAGCCTGTGCTGTAAACGCGATACAGCCTTCGGGTGGGCGTAGAGTTAATTTCAGTGGTGGCTTGGAAGACGGCGCCGAACGTGACGTTGCCACAACGGCGAATTGAGTCGGAGTCGGTCAAAGTTAGACTGATACTAACCTCATTCATTCGGACGGCAGCTTCTGGATACAGCTTAATATTATCCTTCGAATCGATATTTGTTGCCTTGAGCTGAACAGAAGACAACATGAGGGTAAGATTGGCCGTTGGTGAGTCAAGTGTACGCCCTGGTGCTGCTGCCACTACGTGGACCCCGGATAGAGTCATTTGTACGCCAAACAAAATATCCCTGGAAGGAATGGGCGGGTGTGCGGGTGTCGAGTGGGAAGCTGCTGGGAACACTTCTTCAATATGCGATTGAAGTACTTCCACATCGTCTTGAACAGCTTGTAGCATATGTGAGAACTCTGGCTTATTGATGGTACTTGCAAGGGCCTGTATCTCAGACGCCTGTAATTCAATGGTCTCTACAATACCAGAAGCCGAAACTCTGGTTTGCTGCTCAGTCTGAGTAATGGCCAACCGCCCATTAACTGCCGGCAACTGCAGTGTGCTTATCACAGTAGAGCCATTTTTAGTGATGCTATACATCCTATGGTGGCTTGCATCAAGATCATAATCGACTTGCAATGTCACGTTCTTTCCGAGTGCAGGAACTACCGCGATACGTCCAGAAGATCCAGAGATTGACCAGCCAAGCGGCTGGAGTAGTGTAATTTCCACTCGGTACTCATCCACGAAGAGGGCAAGTGTAACATTCGGTAATTGTGCCGGCAAACTGGCTGGTTTGGCTTCCACCGTGTCTTTACTTTTTGCCATCTCTTTAATAGACTCAGACTGTCGAATAAAGTATGCGACCTCATCCCGAAGTACGGAGTCAGTAACTTCGATGAGCCCGAGTATATCCTCGTCTATTTTCACTACGATCATGCGACTTGTTGCTGCTGCTTTAATCTCATTGGGAATAGAGCTGCCCTTTTCGTGCTCAACTAACGCAAAGCTAACGCTTGGCTGCTCGAATTGTGTCTTTGCTAGCGAGTGGGACCGAGATGAAAGTTCGCTGACAGCTACTTCCATGTGTAGATGTGCACTTATTGTCTCGCCCTGACCAGAAGCCTTTTGGTCCATGTCGATGAATCCGAATTTCATGTGGCGCCCAGTAGTAATACTGCGAAGATTGACTGTATCCAAGATGATTTGGGTCTTTTCTGTCACAAAGACGGCTTGTATATCCTGGTCGATGGTTGGAGAGTTCTCTGTACTTTTGGTTGAGTTTGATGGAGCTGGCTGCATAATTTTTACGTTCTCTTTTTGAAATAAATACGGCAGTGCCTCAGCAAGCTCACATATTTCCCACTGTACGTGAATGATAGCGTCCCTAGAGTTGACTTCGATGATCGTGGACTTCTTTGGAGGATCAGTCCCAACCAACATGAGACCCGATGGTCCCACAGGCGGCAGCAAGGCAACATTGATAGCTAGTAAGTGCAGTGAAACCTCGCTTTGCCGCGGCCCGGGGTCGACAATCAACTTTATTCCGGCAGATTTGAGGTCGAGATGCAGAGGTGCGGATTGAGGGGTTGGGAGTTTATCTGCAGGACGATTAAAGAGAAGCCGCATAGCTAAACTCCTCTTCACATGCGCTAGATCCCACGTGCGCCATTGATCCCACATGTTGATAACCTTTTCTTCTGCGTCTTCCGGGCACCGAGCTGTGTCCTGTGTAAGCTCGTCCAGAAGTGTGTCCTTTTCAAGTTGAGGAAGACATTGCCATGTATACCGGAAGCGAGACAGGATTTTCCATGAATCATGGCTTCGGAGATGGTCCTTCGCCGCGCGGAGAGCATAAGATGCTTTTGTCAGGAACTCAGGGTCGGGATACTGGTCTTGTACGGTTGTTAGGTACCAAGCTAAGTAGCGTAGCCGACGCTGCTGACATTTTGTAGCTTTAGTGAATCGAGGAACCAGCTCATCCGTGAGTGTTGTTGTTCGGTGAATGAGCGAAGCAAGATATTCAACCTTCTTACTTGCCGCAGCAGTCTCGAGGTATCGAAAAGAAACATTGATCGAGGTTGCTTTGTTTTGCAACATCCAAATCAGGATGTCGTCTATTTCAGCTTGAATTGCCACGTCTCGATTCGAGCCCTGCGAAGCGCAATCTGTGACGGAAACACCCAGCGAGCCCAAAGTAGTGTGTAGTGAAAGTAGGTTTTCGCCAATTCGTTCGCCTGGAAATTCTTTGATCCGAGCAACTGCTTTCCACCTATTGAAAATAATATCGTACTGGTCTTTGGCTATTGCAGATTGGGACTCAAAGCTGTGTTGGAATCGAGTATGAATGAAAGGGATATGAATACTAAACTCTAGAGAACTGCCTTTGCCCTCCAATTTCTTTCGATTATCGAGTATTTTCGTCATGACTTTGACTTGGAAATCATCCAGTAAATCCTCGGGGCGTTGCGGCTGAACTATTTCGATCAGGTTTGACACACATTCGATGAATTCAGATGTACAGTAGATACGAATCCCTGGCTCGGCGTGAATTAAGAGACTGGTATGCGCGAAAGTTTCGTCCAAGTGGGGAGTAGACACGTCGTTGATCACGATGCCATCAATCTTTTGTGTCTCTTGGCTAGAAGATAATCCTGGGAATGAGGGGACCTCGGACAGATCCGGGTCGACCTGATCTAGGGGGAAATATGGAGCGGCTAGAGAACTGGACAAGGCGACAGACGATGGCGCCAAATTTCGTCTAGTGCGCTCTTCTTCTGTGAGCCAATTGTTGTTGCGATCTCCACCAACGGTCTCATGTGGTGTATCCCTAATTGCAGTATGGATCTTGCAGGAACTCATAGACTTCGTGTTTTTGTGTTTCACTACTGACCGGATGCTACTAGTTATTGAAGTGCTCGAAGTACTCCGTAATGCGGGCGAACGTCCAGGCTGTCTGTTTGCGAAAGGATGGCCCAAGGTCAACGGAGTAGAAACAACCGAGGAGCTCTTGATGCTCTGCGGTTGGAAGAGATAGATAGGCTGCGGTATGTCGGGAAACTGCATAGCAGGAGCTTTTGCATGCTCTCGAATTTTGGCGGTTGTATTGAAAGAAGTACCCAGGTTGTTGTCTAGCATGAATTGTGTACGATTTGTTCGTTGATCATGCATCCGCAAATGAGTTTGTTGTTTATTACGTTCTTCGGTGAAGTCCAACTTGCGATTTAACATGTTGAGTGATAGAGTTGTCTGAAAATATGCGTGTGTTTCAACAGTTTGCTTTTCTCTGCTACGAGTTCTGTGACGTGACGCTGACCTTGCATCAACACCACCGACAGTCAAATTCGGAACGTGTGCACTCAGTCGTTGAGAGAAAGTTTGACCGGCAAGATCGTTAAAGTCGAGAGAGATAGCATCTGTCTTTATGAGCAGAGCCTCTTCTACAGCATGCATCCAAACATGCATCTCATGAGTCTTCAATCTAAGGAAAGTAACATCATGAATCACCTCAATCTCGGTCAGAGGAAGAGAATTCTCGTCGTCATCGAATGTAAAAGCAAATGAGCGGGCCGCGCCTACTGCGGTCTCGATGAATTCTGATGTACACTCTCCGGAGATTTTCCCAATGTCAAAATCCCAGTTACAGACGTATGTGGGTTCGGCAGGTGGAAGTCCAAATAGACGGTGGCCAAAAATGACTGTAGAGTCAATGAAGAGTTCGGTACGACCGCTAGTAAACTCATGAGAGAATTCTGGTCTAGAGGCCGAACCTCCAAGACCTATGCTAATTGGACTGAAGTTTACCATCAGGTCCATATAGTAATTGGTAAATCTGAGATCTGCTGAGACAAAAGGGATGTCCGCTCGAATGCTGCGCTCGGCGGAGTACAAATTGGCGGGTAGGAGAATGCTTAGATCGTCGGCATAGATGCAAAGAATTACGTCAAGGTCGTTTGCAAGCTTGACATGCTGGTCCTTTGATTCTGTGCCGCCCGTCGCAAGAGTCATATTTGGAAGACCCTGGAACTCCTCTAGGGTCTTGAAGTGCAGGTCATCTCCAAAATAGTTATCCTTGATCTTCATGAGATGATATACTAACCAACCGTACAGCTCAAGATCCAGCCTATGGCCTTGGATATCCATGAAAAGTCTATCAGTGTTTGATGTCGATGTCTCGGTCATATATGTATGGCTACCCGTAAGAGTGAAGCCGCCCAGTTGTGCAAGGGTTGGTGACTGAACAAATGCTTTCACTGTATTCTTCGGCGGCATAAGAACCTCAAGACCCATTTCATGTCCTTGTATATCGAATTTTATCTCGTTTTGAAGAGGGCTAAACTTGTCCAGCGGTATGGTTACATCTCCGTGAAGGCGCTGGCCAGATAATATTACAAAATTGTTGTCATCAAAATCAGCCGGATTGTTGACAATGTTGGAATCATTTGTGTTGAGATAGAGCTTGAAGTTCGTGAAGTCCACATTGAGGAGGTACTGAAAAGGTACGAACAGGAAATAGTTCGGGGGTGGCCCTGTCCCCCAATCGGCAACAAGATCTGTAAGAAGAAAGAGGTGATCACGTAGTAGAAACAATTCCAGATCGTGACATTTGATATTGAACATCCACGTTCGTAGAGTGTTCCAGGCTACAGGAGCGGAGAGGTCGCAGTCTAGGGTCATCGACCCAGAACGCCACAAAAGGCCGTGGTTGACACTGGAGGATATTTCCGTACTCGCTATATCAACATCCAACTTGTTTTGAAAACCGTGTGTTGAGGCGTACATATCCATGATGTAATTGACAGATGAGTTACTAGCAACCTTGATGTCAATCCAGGCAAATGGCCGCACATTCTGTGCAGCAGCGTTGTCACGGTTCTTCCAACGTCTTCTACGTGTTTTTGATTTGCCCTTGGCCTTTTCGGCTCCAGGCTTTTCATGTGCTGCTAAGGTATGCGCTTTGCCTTTCCATTTCCAATCCTTAGATGATTCGCGGATAGGTATACGGAAGACCGTCTCCTTTTCGATGTTCAAAAATAGCTTAAACACCGAAAGTACGCGAGCTTCGCCTGTTTGGAGAGGAGAAGAAACGGCTGCATCAACATAGGCACCGGGAAAGAAGATGGACTGAAAGATCCCTCGATGGCGATCCGCCCATGGCCCGTAGTTGACGATGCCCCCAAATACCTGAATATCCATGCCATATTCAGGTGGAAGGCTTCCATTGATATCGTCTGGTCGAATAGGATCCATGTGCATGCTGTTGTCTACGGGGCTTAGAACCGGACCGGTGACGTCCCAATAGAACGACACATTGACGCAAGGAATATCAGCTATCAGGGATGTCTTTGCGTACTCGATCCCGTCCCATTCGCCATGTCCATCATTGTCGTTCACGCTGTCATCGAGATAACGTGCCAAGCCCTTCCATTGATGCTCTCCCGGAAAGTGCCATTGTGGAGTAAAGCTACTACTATTCATATCGGCACTAGACTTAGTTTGGGTATGTACAGAGTCGGATGACCTTGCGAATAGTCCGGATAATTTGGGAAGCTTGCTCAACCAACGCCTGTGCCGCTTACGGACTTTACTTTTGTCCAAAGCACTTGCCCCCGAAACACCAAGACTAGCATCTTCTTTGATTTTCACCGCAGCATCGAGTTGGCTTGACTTGTAGTCTGGGTTGGGTTTCATGTGTACTACAGGGTGTGTAACCTGAAAGTTAAAAAGCTGTTGGTACACGTCTAATGGACCACATGGACCTGCATCGAGAGTTCCAGTTGCCTTTTCAAATTGTGCCGTAATGACCGCCAGCGTGTTCTCGTTTCCGACAACAATGGCGCCTTTGGTAACATCGACATGGATCGGCAGTAGTTTGAGGAAAGCCGGTAGCTCTGGTTTTTTTGGTTTGGAGGTAGTAGAATGGTCGGTATCGGCCCGTGCCGGGTTCTTTCCGTCTTCATTCTGAGCCTTCCTGAGCTTTTTTTGTTGATGTTCCTCGTCCTTTTCTGCAAGAACCGAGTCGTCTACTGATGCTGTGCAAGATTTGTCCAGCCCATTGTCGCTGCCGGTTTTGCGCTTTACTGCTTCAATGATGCCATCGTAGGCTGGGCTTCGATTATACATGAAAGCCTCAATGCCAGAGATTTTGACCGAAATGCGACATGGTAGCTGTTTCGGCGCCGGCTTGCCTCCCTGCTCTGCATTGTCCACATTCCTGCTCTGGCTGTTCGATGCGCTGGCGGGCGTGCTGGGTGGGCGGCTGCTGTGTTCGTCGTGCAGGGGCTCGTCCTGGGTGAATACGCCAGCGTCCCTCACCCTGCGCAGCCAATAATTCCAGGTGATGTAGCCGCCGTGCACCAATATTGTCTCATTGTGGCCGTGGTAGCGAAGATCCTTGAAGAAGATGCGTCCGCCGAGCAGAGAGATTTGCAGCGAGGTGATGTCGATATATGCGTGGAAGGTATGCCAGGTGTATGCGCGTATGCCGTATGAAATAAGGGTTGCGAATAGGCGATTAAAGTAGAAGAGGAAGAAGATGGTCAGGATGCCACATATGAGCAGCTCAACCAGGAACACCCTGCCGACATCAGTAATGCAAATTCGAGCTTATGGGGGAAGTGCACACCAATTGAAGCCTACGCGTGGGTCGAGAGGCTCTGGAACGATGGACTGCGCCATGGCTGCACCGCGATGTAGGTATGCAACTACTGTTCCTCATGGCTCCTCGGCCGAGGTGCGCATTGTCATGTTCTGCACAAGCAAGCAAGCAAGCAAACACGCCCGGTAGGGCACTTTAATAGCTTGACGAGGCTGTCTGCCGACTGATCGTCAAGCTCGCGACGGATGCGCGTCATGGGGCTAGTTTCCAGACTGGCTGTTAGGAGCTAAGAAGCTTGGGCATTTGCCTTGCCGCATCAGATCCCATCTCGACCATCCACCCAAAGCGAGCACGAGACCACGACGATTGATTTCAATTCTCTAGGACCGCCTACGCCATGGCCGCATACTGCTATTAATCTGCCACCCACTTCCATGCCAACGAGCGCCGCCCGCTCGCCTTCCCTGTTGGCAACCCACTCCGCAGTAACCTTCGTCATGGTCACAGGCAACCATGAACCAGAAGCCCGGCCCATGGATTTGTCTGGAGGCACTGGAGCTCGATTCGCGCACACGGTCATTGTTGTAGCTGGCACTTGCGCTCTTCTTGCCAGTCTTCTCACTTTTGTGTACGCGCTCTCCAACCTTTCTACCAATATCTACTGACGCAGTGCAGCGCTGTCTGGTTGCAGACGTAAGCATCGTCCTGGGACGTGTATGAGCATAACACTAAAAACCTCCAGCAAGAACTATCGGAAGCCAGTGCTTCAACGATATGTCGTACGGATCCTGCTCATGTATGTACACTATCTCGTGGAAGAACATGCGCTCACAGCTCTAGGGTGCCGATATACTCGGCTGCATCGTGGGCAAGCTTAGTCTCTATTACAGCCGCGGCCTATGTGGATCCTTTGCGAGACGTGTACGAGGCTTTCACCATCTACACCTTTCTGCAGCTGTTGATCAACTTCATCGGAGGCGAGCGAGCCCTCATCATCCTCATGACTGGTCGAGCGCCCGTTGCGCACCCTTGGCCGCTGAACCTGGTCCTGGGCAAGATCGATATATCAGATCCACACACCTTCCTCGCTGTCAAACGCGGCATTCTGCAATATGCATACATAAAACCACTGCTTGCGCTAGCTGCCATTATCATGAAAGCCACAGGCACATATCAAGAAGGCTATATAAGCTGGTCATCGGGTTACTTTTGGAGTAGTATCATCTACAACGTCAGCATCTCAGTCAGCTTGTATGCTTTGGCTATGTTCTGGGTGTGCATGGCTCAGGATCTTAAGCCGTTCCGGCCTATGCCTAAATTCTTGTGCATCAAAGGCATCATTTTCGCCTCGTACTGGCAAGGCCTCTTCCTGTCTATACTAGTCTGGCTCAAAGCTATACCGGACGATGTTCCTAACTACAATCCCGACAATCTTGCTGCCGCCATCCAGGATGCCCTTATTTGTTTTGAGATGCCTCTTTTCGCCATTGCTCATTGGTATGCCTTCTCTTGGCACGATTATGCAGACGATACCATTTCTGCTGCACGTTTGCCTGTCAAGTATGCCTTACGAGACTCATTTGGCCCGCTCGATCTCATCCAGGACACCAAGGAGGTTTTCGCTGGCAAACACTACGAGTATAGATATTTTGATGCACGAGACAACGTTCTTGCTCATGAGGAGTCCGCATCTCGGGCTGCACGGATGGCCGAAGGAATGAGGTATGAAAGAGGTGGCAAGGGCAAATACTGGATACCCAAGCCCGGTCAATCCGAACATGAGCCACTTTTGTCTAAAGTCACATCAAGCCGAGCTAGACCAATGAGCCCCGGACCCCACCGCGCGCTCCACGATACAAGTGCCAAATACGGTACTAATAATGACGACATCGAGGACCCCATATTGAATCCTGAGGACGAACGACTATTTGAGAATGCTCGTGCACTAGAGTTTGGTGACTGGAACGTAAGTTTCGAGATATAAAAAGCGAAACTTTGTCTAATCTGCTACAGTACCCCGTCATCGAAGCACATCGAGCATCACGTGAGGACCGGCTCTTTGCCGAGCCTCGTGTAATCACCGCAGCAACTAATCGTAACTTACTACAACCAACTAAATCCAATAAGCAGAGGCGAAGAAGCCAGATTAAGAACGTGCAGCAGGCCGTGAATAAGGGCAAGCAACGCAGTGACTCCAGCGCCAGTAATGGAGGGTCGTCGCACTCTAAGTCACGAGCTCCGCTTGTTGGGAAACTGCTACGCCAAAAGTCGGCATCCTCAAGTTCTACGAAATCTGACAGGAGCCAATTAGTGGATCTAGTAGTAGAGGATCGTCAGGCAGAAGAAGTGGAGCGGGTCAGAGCCCGCAAGGAGGGAGGTTCTGCGTGGAACGAGGAGCCACCGAAACATTTCGTCCATACTTACCCTGCGGAAGGTGCGGAGGAAGAGGTGCGTGAAGGGTTTGCGCCAGATAATCCTGAAGTGCATAATCCTGAGGCTGACCACAACCTGGATTACCCTTTCACTACGGAGGAGCAGAGCGAACAAGAGCTGCGAAGGCAAGGTATCAAACCACCCATCAACGAGCAAGCGGCACGATGGGAGACGCGTGATCACGATGGGGACACGCGAACGAGCCCACAGTACGGCAGTTTCAGAGAGGAGCGGAATGTTTGGGGTGATGACAGGTAATCGTTGTTCTCTTGTGCCCTATCTATAGATATCATCTTTGGGGCACAAGGGTTTCGTGGACCTCGTGGCGCTACTGTGCGTTTGTGTGAATCAGGACTGATCTGATTCATGCTGTCTTAGCGACTCCAGCTGTTTTATACCCGTCTACCAATATATGTGACCATACTGCTGCTCATGTCGGAGACTCAGTCTACCGCATGACGACTTCGGTCGCCTTATTTCATCGCACACTTTATTGGAGGTTTCTATTTCATCCGTCTCGCTCGTCTGATCTCTAGCACATTTTCATGGCATCAAATGCATTGATCAATGAAGGTATATGTGTAGCATATTATGATTATCAACCCGTTGCTCGGATAAATGATAGTTCCCCACCGCGTTGGAATGCATGAACAACGAGACCTAACGTCTGGCTAGGGTAACATCCAATCAAGCCAAAACAACGATCACATTTACGAATACCCCCCCAACACGGCAGTGCGATGTGGAGATGTTGAGCAGCATCTAGACTCGGAGGCTCTGCTGAAGCTACTAGGAGACTTTTCTGCCCTTCCTGTGCCGGGTGTGTTGGCACCAGCAACGCCTGGTCAGAGTCTCGAGGCTTTGCAGACGACTCGGACAAAATGTCGTCTGTTTGATCTGGTTGGGTGGCGCTGTCTGCTCGTCTATTTAGCACACGTTTCAGAATGCACAAAGGATACCAATAGAACACCACAACTGAGCTGAGACTTTACACAGCTAGAAAGTCGCTGTGAATGGTTGGCCGGCAATTCCAACGGGCTAGTTATGCCGTGCGCACAAAGACAGAGGCAAAAACGCCGCCACCGAATGCTTGTGCAGCAGAGAAGGTATACGCGACAACACAGAGCGCCACCTTGCACATCCAACTCTAGCAACCCATCTCAACCATCCACAATGTCATCATCGGATTTGCTTCAGCCGGGTGCATCCCTTCCCCGACATGGCGGTCGTCTCATGGTCTGTTTCTGATCTTCGAGATAGTTTCCGGAACACCAGGGTGCGGGAGGCCCAGGAACCAGAACGTGTCACTGAAGTGCGCGCATCCTCCCAACATCAGCAAGGCTGACCTGGATCCAAGAAGAAGGGCAGACGGCCACTCCAGCGCGCCACATTGGTCGGCGCAAACCGATGCGTCTGTCAGTTTCAACCGGGAAGCGCTATTGCCTCCCGACTGGTCCACGATTCTGCACGTCTCGAGCGCTTACTATACTCACTGACCAATGACATCTCTCCTCTACACTTTTCGGAGCAATGCACGCAAGCCATAGACCAGGCATTCTCCACAAGTTGACAACCACTTGGACAGGGAACGCATGCCATTGGGCGCGTAGGACTGCGCATCAGCATGCTCATCTATAACACCCGTTCCTGTCGTCCTGTGAGGTCGACTCGCTCTTCCGTCCAGGGCCCGTTCTGCGGCTTAATGCAAGCTACATTTCCAGAAGCGAACGCTGAGTGACAACTCATCAAAAGGTCTTGCTAGCCGGAAGAGTCAAACTTACTTCTCTTGTTGTGATTCTGTCTTTCCTCTTCCTTCTTTTTGCGTTCCACGCGGTTAGCCTCAGGGCATCACACTCCCTTTCGATTTCGTTCCGTCGTTCTTCAGCTTGATATGGATTACTAGCTGCCTGGTTGCAGTCACAAAAACACAATGGACTTTACAGGTCACCAGAGAAGGGAGAAGGACATTTGGCTGGCCATGAGGTTTGGATGCTGTGCATCGAAGGAGGAGGAGAAAGATGCGCCGGAAACGCTCCAATCAAAGGGTATGTTTTTAACTTCATTCAACTTCACGTCGATGTTCGATGCCTTTGAACCTCTCTCTGGACCCTGCGTGTTACCCTTTCAATGTTCATCTTTGACGTTCAAGACCCATGTATCTTACCCAACCTGGGTTGAGAATTGCCATATCTCGCTTATGCTCTCCTTAATCTGGTTAATACTCTGCATGAACAACCATTATACAACAAAACTGCACGCCGACATGAGGCCTTCAACAAAATACTAAATATCAAAACAGGAAACTCTCAGACGCCAATCATCTACGACCAACCACAAAGCGTATCCCAACCCCGAGCGGAACCAATCCATCGCCATCGTCCGTCCACAAGCCACTCTATGAGCCACCATGTTTCCCAATGGGTGAACAGCAGCCGTGACTTGGCGACTCGCGCATCATCACGTGCAAGTTTCTCTACCCTTACCCGACCCCGACGTTCGCATTCAATTCACAAGGCGCGACCTAGTATCTCAGGTCCAACGAACTTCCAGCACCTCGATAACGGCTTCGGTTTCGATGGAATCCAGTCCATGGTCGATGACGCACCAATGCCAGTTCGACGGAATGGAAGTCTCCGCCGACTCGAGCTTTCCATCTATCTTCCCAATGGATGTGGCCGACTGTCACCATTGCCTGATTTTGAGGACGACGAGGCTTGGGGTTCGAAGAAGGTGGACTTGGAGAAGCCAGCAAACGCACTTGTACGTGTAAGGGACTCGCGAACAAGCTTGTTGTCCTTCAATCCCCCGGCATCAGATTATCTGCTCCAACGGAAACCCGTCACTTCTACTTCTTCTGTATCACACTCAAGGCACTCTAGCGTACAGAGCCAAAACAGCTCCACTACTACTACTACGGCACATGAGCGCCGCCTATCCGGTACTACTATGGCGACTATGCAGACCCCAACTCTATCCGTATGGGCGGAAGAACCAATGAGCTCCTCTGCGTCTGTCGTCGAGAAACCTACCCTCCGTCGCTCTCACACTTCCGGCACTCTCTCCCCAGGCCGTGTGCTCTCTCGTCTTCCTTCTCCCTCTCGCACCCGCGCAAATACTGCACCTTCCCGCCCGGGCTCTCTACGCCGAGGGAAAACCGACGTTGATGAAGCTATCCGTGAGCTTAACACCATTGTCGAAGAGCGTCGTGCATCAGCATACCGCTCGCAGACTCAGTCTCCTGCCCTCATCAACCGTCCTCCACCATCGCCATCTCATCATGTGCCTTATATCGCCCCATCAATGCGAATGCATGTGCGATCTGAGACTCTTTCCGATATTGGGTCTGCCTTCTCAGCCCCAATGCAGTCCAACAAAACGTTGCCTATCGCCCCAGTTCGACGACGCACAGCCAACCTAACCCTCGCGCCTCCTTCGCGACAAAGCACAATGGCTTTATGCTCTAACCCCATCACTCCACCCGCACCTCACACGCCCACCAAATCTATGTCTCGCCTTACAACCTGGATCAAACGCTCAATCTCAACTTCCACTACCCCAACATCTCCATCCGCACCAATATCTCGCGATGATGAGCTATTCTATAAGTGTAACACCACAACACGCCCCTCGACAGCCGGCTCCCGTACAATTTGCCACACCCGACAAGAATCTCAGGAAAGCAACGGCACCGCAACTGTCACTCTCTTCTCCTCGTCTCAATCTGCATCAAGCATTTCCTCGCGTGCTCAGTCTCCTGTCAATTCACCACCCAAGAAGACCAAACGCGTTCCTGCACCTCTTGTCCTAGCAAAGGACAAGGAGATTCAAATTGAAACAGCGCTCACGAGCGGAAGGAGCATCAGAGAACTCAAGCCACCGATGAGTCCACACGCAAATCTACTCCGCGGCATGGAAATCTCCGCGAAGGACGTTGGCCCTATGGGCCAGAGGAGGAGCATGCTCATGCCCAGCCCAAGCACTGTCGGTGTGGCCTTTTAAAAAAATAATATTCCGTCAGACACCAGGAAAATAGAAAGAAAGGCAACTGGGTTGGGAGGCGGAAAATTCTTCGGATTCTGTTTTTCTTCATTTCTCTGGGGCGACCAAGGCATATACCCTCTGTTGTCGCATTCCTCGCTGCCAGTCTTGCATCGTGGAGTGGGCGCGGATGTCCTTGGTGCCAATTCCCTTTTATGAAGTTTGATTCACTTCACCAATATACCCTTTTGTAGTGATTGTATTGTAGTAGTGTAGAATCAGGGGTTTTAATTGAATGCATAATTTCATCCGATTTGTCTTACTTGATCAGCGCAGGTATTTTGTGTTCGCGGTACCTTAGGCGCACAGATGTAATCTTTCACTTTACAGATGCATCATGTCACTAGGAAACAATTTTCTCGGCAGCTTCAATATCGAGCTCTTAGAAACCGTCCTGATATGAAGCATGATACTCTGGTGTAAGCCAGTGTAATGCACATGAGCATGTTTTGATTAGGCGAGACACAGGACTGCCGTTGAGCAAAGCCTACCTTGCACCATTTATGAAGCTCATGTGATGTCTGATACAAGACCGGAAGTTGTATTTGTCATCACGCCGTAAGGTGGAGCTAACTTCGAAAAAGACTCAATTGCGATCCACCGCGCGAAGCCTCGGATGGTCGGGCGGTGTGACCAATCGGCCCAGAGTGCAGAGTATCAAAGCCTAATCTACACAAGCACAAGACTAGACGGAGATAGTGTGGTCCTGCGCGTTTTAGACCCCCATGTATAAAAGCGCCCCTCCAGTTGAGACTAGAAACTTCACACACATCAAACCTACATTCTCACCAAAACAATCTTTCATAAATCTCACAAACAATGGTGGCTCCTCCCCCAAACTACACCTTCTATGGACACACCATCCCAATCCTAAAGAGCTGTGTCGAAACTGCAATCAACGTCCTCACCACAGCCAAGGAAGAGCTCGCAAAAGCACCAGCAGGGACACTACCTTCTGAGCAAGAGCTCCTTGACCACAAATTGGGCACCATGTTCCCCGTCCGCATGCAGCCTATCCTGCTCACAAAGTTCCCCCTCGCAGGCATCGACTACCTCAAACTGAATGGCTCAACACCACTCCCCTTGTTCGACTCCAGCTTTGCCTCCTTCGACGACGTGATTGAATTCCTCAACAAGGTCCTGGCCGTCTATGACGCCGTGGATGAGAAAGCGTTTAATGAGAGTGCGAAGAAGAGCATCGAAGTACAGGTAGGCCCTAAGTCGCTACGCGTTAGCGAGCTCGAGGACTATTACCACACCTTTGGGGTGCCGAACACATACTTTCATTTGAATGCCTTGTACATGGCATTGAGGGAGAGGGGCCTCAACTTGGGCAAGTCCGTCTACCTAAGGTCTTGGATGACTGAGCTGGCGAGTAAGGATTGGGCAGTGATGAGGGGTTAAGGTTCAATCTACCCTGCTTGCACGCCTGGGTAGGGTTTTGAGGCCGGCTTCTCTGGCTTCCGGTGTATCCTCCATATTGATTGGATAGAAATCAATGAAAATAGAATTGCTACACCTTGTTTCACTAACTGCACTTGTTCGCACCTATTATGTAAATAACGACTCCTTTCTCAGAAGTGCCAGGCTTATGGAAATATATAATTAGTCCAATGCATATGCTAGTGGGTATCCCACCGTTTTACAGCAAGGGGTTAAAGTTGGCGTACTTATCAAGTTTCCCGCCTGCGATAAACATAGCTCATTGGACTTGTCAGGTTTTCTTGTCTATCGGCCATATTCCTAGATACCAGGCCAGCCGTAAATATCGACACTAGGTAAGTAAATGAGCTGCCAACACATTTGTGGCTCAATCTAGCCCCGAGGTGATCTAGCGCACCACCAACCCCAAGGTTGAACAATTGCCTAAAAACTTCTTCATTTTATCACTCCTTTTGATAGCACAAAATCTCAGGCCATTCACAATCTAAAAATGGCTGACCAGCCCTTCCGGTTCCTTGATCTGCCCCGCGAGATCCGAAATGAAATATATGATCACACACTGTGTTCATTCGCTCGTCCCAATCGCCGGCACAACCTCGAGCACTATTCCGGGTGCAAAATCACATCAACAATAGACTGTTGCTGGTCCATTGGAAATATCAAACTCCTGCTTGCAAATAAGCAAATACAAGGAGAAGGCTACGAGTATATGCTGAAGAAGAATCTATACGTTCATTTGGAGTGTTGTGATATGAATATTAGAAATTACTTCCGTGGCGATGCAACTCGAGTACCAGCGTTGATTTGTCAAGAGCAACATGGATTTATTAATCCTAGAGTCAAGATATTACCGTCATGCGTCATGCATATTAAGATGAGTATAGAGAACAAGCAAGACTTGTACCGAACAGGAGATCAAGGTATTGTGATACTGTTGGAAGACCTTGGCGAGTTCTTCAAAAATTTCGAGGTCGAATCGATAAACTCGAATGAAACGGAGTCTGTACCAGAAGTTCTAAAAATGGTGGTCGACATAAAACCCACAAGAGGGACTACTCAGGGTAAATATATTCAAATTGGACTGGATACGAGCTTTTTTTCCAGAGATATACAACAGCGACTATTGCGCCCAATCAGACAGGAACTGAGAGGCTTGCCTAATCTCGAGATTACGGGATGCGTAGAAGAAGATATTGCGAGAGAGGCAATTGAGCATGTGGCCAGCCCTCGTTGGTCTAGCTGGGAATCCCTACTGGCCGAATTCGATATGTACGATCGCGACTCTACCGCAGCGTTTCTACAAGGTGAACTTACGCGTTGTGCTAAAATATGCACCATTGGCATAAACATTCGTCGGCGACTCAATCGAAATTTCTCAAATATGGCACAATTTCGAGACAGCCCACCAGCATTCTTGGAAAGGCTGGGACAGTCCGCCTTCAACGTTGTCTCGCGCTTTGCAAGATGCATACTCCGAGACCTTGATACACGACACAATGTATATGAACCTTTCATTGAAAGCAAGCGCATTTTCTACCCGGCTGATACTGCCCTCTCCCTCGCACTATCTTGCCAGGAGCCGAACGAAATCTTCTTCAACTACGAATGTACAAAGCACGAACAGGCCGAGGCAATGTATATGGCAGCGAGAGCAGTGTGCCTTATGAATGAGGTGACTTCCTCTGACATCTCGGATGCCGGACCTGAAGCTACTACATATATCAACAGAGCGCTAGAATTGTGGCCTGATAACCAAGTCTTTGGAGAAGAGCAGAAAAGAATAGTGCTATGGGCGCACGATGTGAGCAAGTTTTCGGATTGGTGGAATGGAACTACCATATCGTCGGAGCGGTTTCGCGTGAATTTGTCAGAGTGGAGAAAGCAAAATCTTTGATTATCGTTGGTAGTGGAATTTATGGCTTCGAGTACCTCTAGAAGAATCTATTCAATAGAAAGGTTATTTGATGGATTATCCGTGCTATATAACTCTATACCTCCTTCCGTCCAACCGAGAACCCGTTCCAAAACGACGTCATTGTTAGATATTCTCCAGGTAGGGGGATCCAATATCATGTAAATACCACCAATAGCATCAACACTGCTTCAAACCATATGAACGATTTATTTTGTCTCACTTGTCAAAGGCATCTCTCAGCTTTTCAAAATGCATCCGAACATCTTCGCCCAATCGACCCTCAACATCCACCAATATCGTACAAACCAAACTATAATTATTGCATAAGAAACGCTCCCGTTTTCTAGCGTCGCTGATGCCCTTGCTCATCTTCGTGAGATAAGCTTCGTATTCGCTTCTTAGTCGACCGACGCTTACGGACACAGGCTCGTCGTCGCCAGCCTCGGACGAAAGCTCTAGAATACCCTGAATAAGGTTGGCGAACTTCTGCGTCAGGGGCGTTGGCGCTGTTGACGTTGCGTTTTGAGAATTAGAGGAGAGGAGGGCTGCGCCTGTTGTCGGTCGACCAGGTAGGGATGAAGTGAGTTTCTGGAGTGATGTGCAGTGCATATCGAGAACTTGTTGATATCGTGGCCATAGGAGCATGTTTGTGGCGTTAATGTAGTTGTCTACTGTTGGGACTTTGCGCCGTTGTAGGTCGAATGCGAAGTGCTGATTTAGTCGTACACAGAGTAGGATACCTAACGTGTCGGTTGTAGTTGCGATGAGTGCTTTGGTCATGGCTTGGCCAATTGCTAGAGTGGGCTCGAAGATCGCGGTGAAGGTTCGAGAAATGGCGTGGAAGTTTTGTAGGGGCGTAAAATATGCGGAAATGAAAGTATATTCGAAACATGCGTTGTCGATGAGGGCAAGATTGAAGCTACGGAAGGGCGATTCAAGGTAGTGTGCCGACTTCTCTTCTTCGGCAACGTGAGCTGTCAGAGCATTGGTCGATGAACTCTTGAGTGCATCTCGGCGCCGGCCAAGCGAAAATGCATCGTAGGCGGCTGGTGCGTTGCGGGCTTGACCGAGGATACTTCCGCCTCGTTTTGTGGTCGCGTCTTCGCCGAGGACGTCGTACTTATCCATCGCATGTACTTTTATCTTCTCCAAAGCAAGTTTGTATCTTGTGAAGTGGTTCAAGTAATACCAGCGCATTGTATAGACATACGCCTGCGCTATCTGCTGAGAAAGATCTGGTTGGTGCTTTGCAATGAAAGTATATAGCTCCTTGTACTTGAGTAAGGCTTGCTGTTGAATAACCTGTGCGTTGATGGAAGGGGAGCGGATAGCCTTGATTTGTGCGACTATATAGTCTCGTATTCGTTCAACAGCACGATTTGTGAGGTCACTTAGGAGTGGCTTGATGTCTGCCAGTGACTTCATATCCGGGTGCTCCTTGACCTTTGCGTTGATGGCTTTGGAGCGCTTCTCTACCTCACCTAGAGCACGCACGAAGCCCTCGTCTACTGGGCCCTCTGCTATTTTGCGTACAAAAGCTGGAGAAATACTGATATCTTCCACAGAAGGCCCAAGTAATTTTTCTACTGTTTTTCGATTTTCAAGCTTGGTATTGAGTGCCATTGATCGATTCTGAAGCGACTCGATTTCCGCCGACACGGCACCAAGATCAGCCTTGAAGTTTGTAAGGTAAGTTTCAACAGACTTCAAGACCTCGTCGCACGCTAGTATCGACTTGTGCAGGTCCTCAAACTTGTCTCTTTCTTGGTCATCTACAATCACGATGAGCAAGCCTTTTTGGCGTAGGAAATGAGCACGTACATTCTTCGACTGATTGCGCGCTATATGTATGTACAGATGTGGAATGCTCCTGCCCTTGTGGTGCTTCTGCAGCAAACTCGTGCAAGCTGAGCTCCCCAAAGTCGATATCTTCCACCGCCTCCTCCGGCTTCTGCGGTCTAGTCGAGCCTATCCCACCGCTACTGGCAAGTGGCTTTCGAGGCAACCCTCCCATGATAGACGCCAATACCTGCACCGGGTCCGGCCCGTGGTGGAGCGCACCGCCTGTAGGCCGCCTACGCGGGCCGCCATTAGGTACTCGAGCATCCCCTGGCAGGCTTGTATTGGAGTAGGTGGGAGATATAAGCGACAGAGACGAGGATCGGGGGACCAGGCCAGGCCGGGGAGGTAAGGGACCAGGCCCTCCAGGCGGATAGCCCCTTTGGGGAGCCGGTGAATAGGAATCACGCCTGGGTGGAGGCGTTCCCGAGGGCGTAGAGTAGGCTGAGATCCTATCCAGGCCCCACATTGTGTCTACAGATGTGGCGATGGGTTCATATGGAAAGTTATCTCAGCATCAATCATGGCTCGCGCGCGCGTTGGCCCTGTTGATATCCCCGGAACTCGGTATTTAGTTAGTCCGGCGCTAGACAGGGGCCCCCTTAGCGCGGGCTTGCCCCTCGCGCCTGCCCAAAATCAAAATCCAGACGCAGACTTCTCTCACCATCTCTATTCAAGGGCCGTCCATCCACCCGCCACCTTTCCCTTCGCCTTACCACGACCACCAGCCTCTCCTCTCCCGTCGCACTTACTTTCATTCATCATCATGGCGGACGACGCGCAGGTACGTTCTTCAGCACGAGACACAGCACTCCCCCGCATGTGCATTTTACCCCACCTTATCGATTGCCGTCGCCAGTTGCGCGCCAGCCTGGCCTCGCATCTGCCTTTCGCATACAGCCCCTCCACACCCGCCTTGTGCCAGTCTGTACTGACATGCCCGTCCGCAGCATGAGCACACCTTCGAGAGCGCCGATGCCGGTGCCTCCCAGACCTTCCCCATGCAGTGCTCGTCGCTGAGGAAGAACGGCTTTGTCGTCATCAAGAACCGTCCCTGCAAGATTGTCGAGATGACCACCTCCAAGACTGGCAAGCACGGCCACGCCAAGGTCCATCTGGTTGCCATCGACATCTTCACTGCCAAGAAGCTCGAGGAATTGTGCCCCTCCACCCACAACATGAACGTCCCCAACGTCCGCCGCCAGGAGTACCAGCTTGTAAGCGCTACCAGGGTCTGTGGTGGCAACCCTCGGCTAATCATATCCGGCAGCTCGATGTTACTGACGACGGCTTCCTCTCTCTCATGTCCGACGATGGCAGCACCAAGGACGATGTCAAGCTCCCCGACGGTGAAGTTGGTGACAAGATCAACAAGCTTTTCACCGACGAGGGCAAGGACACCAGTGAGTCAATTATCTGATTGGAGCTCTGCACCATACTGACGTGGCACAAGACGTTATTGTTCTTACCGCCATGGGCGAAGAGGCCGCCATTGATGCCAAGGAGGCTCCCAAGTCCTAAATTCGCTTTCGTTGGACATGCGCACCGTTAGCGGCAGTCGCGGAGTTTGGATGAATTCCGTTCAAAAGTTTGCCTGAGATGTTACTGCATTTCGGCATGCGAGACGGGCCGATGCCTTTGCGGTGACATCAACATCTCCATGCGCTCCACCTGCGTTGATAGCGACCAATGCATGTGGATCCTCGGAACGATTTTAGGTTTTTTTGCATTGTCACGTGTGGGGAACGTTTTATGATATAACTCCCTTTCCTAGATATATCCCTACGGCAATGAACAAAAGGTGATGAAGTTATGCAAACGCTGTGTTTCCTATTGGTGAGACAAATATAGTACTATTTGTGATTTTCGCGCTAGTGAGATTACGCACTTATGAACCATGCGATCCCACGATTCAACCACTCAGCAACCGCGCCGTTGCAAAGCCACACTCCTACACGGAAAAATGAATTGTAGCTCTCTCCGACGAACACAGCACTAGAGATACCACGCAGCTAGGCCTGCACTCAAGAGAATTTAACACAACAAAACGAAACCTATTTGGGCCGAAATGAACCGTATCGAGTGAAGTGAACCAAACGGTTGACACGATGTCATCCAGGCGAGCGAAAGGTCCCATTTGTGGCGTTGATAATTGTCGATCAAGGTCATATGAGGAGAATGAGGATGGCTACCTCTACTGTCAGAATGGGCATCGCCAAGATGTGAGTCGCCTTACTCTCCGGTATTGTGTATGACTGCTTATGACTATCAGGGCCCCTTGCGAGGTGAAAAAGACGATGATGACTTTTTGGTAGGCTCTCGAGATGTAACGCATAAAGAAAAGGATGCCGATGAACAGTCGAAGAAGACATCACAGAGTAAAGCACCAACATACACAACCCAAACAATTGCACTACTGACAGTAAGCCAGATTTTAGCGGCCGTAGGGCTTTTGATTTGTATCTAAAGTGCCTGCAACTCATTCTCAGGCATCAGGTTTGGTATCTTGTTCAGGAAAAGGGTCTGCCAAGCGATTTAGAGAAAGTCGTATTTGATCTTTGGGCGCTGCGTATCTCGCAACTAGGCGATATGATAGCCAGCGGAGAAGAGGAGTTTGAGTCACAGTCTCAAAAATTCAGCACTCTCGAAAGCGAGGAGGATGAAACAATGGAGAACGACCAAGGGGCATCCACTACTCCAAGAAAAGGCCGAGACAAAAAGCTTCATAGAGCACCGAATTTGTACGACACTTTAGCTCTCTGCTATATCGGTATGACTACACTACGACTCCCTATCACCGCTGGAGACATCTGTGCTTTGGTGATAGATGGCAAAATGGCTTACAGGCGAGCCATTAGACTTTTGCCGCTCAAGATGAGAGATCGTCTCCCACCAACTTACCATGCGGCTTTGGACCCACAAACGATGATGAGGTATAATGTCTTTTACAGTACACTCACTGATCTCTTGATTGGCTTCGAGAAAGATTTTAAGATACTATGGCCATCACTCAATGTTCGACTGCTTTTGTTCCGCTACATCAAAGAACTGGCACTGCCTCTAGAGATATACGATGCGACTCTACATCTGGGCGACCTTCTTGGTTACGACTTCACCTTCCGTTGGAACCGCCATGCCCGAACCGGCATTCGACAACTGCCTGAAGCTCAACTCATTGGATGTTTCATTGTCTGCGTCAAATTATTTTATCCGTTTGACAAAGTCAGACGATCACCAAAATCATCCTCAGAGCCAACAGCAGCTTTGATAAATTGGCGGGAATGGACAGAGTTTGTCAAAGTAACAAAGAAAAGACTAGAAGAGGGCAATCTGGGCTTCACAACCGATGAATTGACGAAGATAGAGGAGAGAGATGTTTTTGAAATGTCGTCTGAACAAATCGACCAGTATATGAGCTTTTATGCTGATACTTTCCTTGACGATGCAAAGATCCAACGCACTATGACCAAGGACGATTTCAGACATGGGCTGTATGGCATATTTCCGATCAACGGGAAAGGAGAACAACCACCAATTCAAGTTTCAAATGAATCATCACATGAACAAAAGCTTGAGTTTGTCATGGCGGTGCAGAGTACCACGGAGAATGTCGTAGCTGTAAAAAGCGACCAGGAGAAATCAAGTACGATAAGACCGGGGCAAAAATATCAGAAATGGAAGAAGGTGGGGGATTTGCCTGAGAATGCGGGGCTGTTCTACAGTGAGGCAGCAAATCTAGCGGGGTTTTCGCTTGATATGTTAGTCTTGGCGGTATTCTTTACAGAGTCAAGGATCGAGCAATGGCGTAGGGCGCAGAGAAAAGGCACTTGCGCGGGAAAGAAAGGCTAGAGGAGTTAGGCCATGCCTTGTAAATATAATCGGTTATACATGGCTAAGACATTTCTGCAGCCCATATAATGAGAGCGTGTTTTGACATTCTGGAGCGAATATAGGAGATGAAGTGGTAATGAAGGTTGCGGCACGTGAGGTGGCTTGTGCGTTCGCTAAACGGCACCCGGGGGGCAATTACGCACTCCAAAATCGGCCTCATACTTGCTTCCATTGACGAACCTCTGCACAAGATCCAGCAACACCGCCAACATGCAGATCTTCGTGAAGACGCGTATGTAGCCTTTTGTAGCATACGCTATTCAAAATTTTACTAACAGCATTGCAGTGACGGGCAAGACTATCACCCTTGAGGTGGAGTCCTCTGATACCATCGGTACGCAAACCCCTCAACAACGCCATGCCGCCGTAACAAAGCTGCACAAATGAATCGACAGCGCGCAAGATGAGCGAAATATGTAGTAGGGGCTGACGCGGTATACAGACAATGTCAAGTCCAAGATTCAGGACAAGGAAGGCATTCCCCCAGACCAGCAGCGCTTGATCTTCGCCGGCAAGCAACTCGAGGACGGACGTACTCTTTCCGACTACAATATCCAAAAGGAGTCAACCCTCCACTTGGTCCTCCGTCTTCGTGGTGGCATCATTGAGCCGTCGCTCAAGGCGCTCGCCTCCAAGTACAACTGCGATAAGATGATTTGCCGCAAGTGTTACGCACGCCTACCACCGAGGGCTGTCAACTGCGTTCGTTTACCACATATAGATGTCAAGAAATATGGCCACAGATTATCGCTAACCCGTCACAGCGCAAGAAGAAGTGCGGTCATACCAACCAGCTCCGTCCTAAGAAGAAGCTCAAATAAGCGCATCGCTCCCATCGGCGTCTGGCGAGGTTTCGGGTCGGGTGGAATGAATGCTATGATTGCATGCGACGGACATGAAGGCAAGGTCACTTTGGCACGGCATCAAAGGTGCTTACGACTCAGGCTCGGCGTACTATGGAAAAAGTCACTGGGCAATGTAGAGTGAATCGATCAACTTTTTTCCTTTCGTGCAGAGAATAGTACCGCGCATCCCGAGGATTGTGCAGTTGCAATTGAAAGACCACCAAAGCAGATTTCCATACCTCCCCTTCTGATTGCGTGAGAGATGATATGACCACGTGACAGTGCGCTAGTTTCGCATTTTGCCCTACGTCATGTGTCACGTCTCCTGACATGGTAAACAATGCAAATTGTAACGCTAGAAAAATTATCCGTCCTATTATCAATCCAATCAAGAATGCACGCTTTAGCCAATTGTGAAGAAATACATTTAATTCGTATGTTGCTGTCTGCAAGCGCGATAGAGCTGATCAATGGCCGCGCTCACAAATCTGCTACAAAGATGTACATTAAATGGAAAAAAAATCATAATCGCTTTTTCCACCTCCGGCCAACATGCTCCAATATTCGAACACGGTATTGGTCCCAAGTTGCATTTAGAAAAGCCATGTGCTGTACAGGAAGTCGTAACGTGGTGTGCACCAGCGGGACAAGTGCATAATCTCAATAGCGATATAAAAAACACCTGTATAAATTAGTAAACGTCGTAAGATCGAATGGAGTGGTAGGACTGGACATACCAAACAGTGCCGTGTGCGAAAAAAAGCCGCGAGTTCAAGCGCGAGAACGGGAAAGGCACTGTACTGCGACTGGAGAAGTGGTGGTACATGGGAAAGGAGAAAGGGAAAAGATGCGCCGATCGTTTGGGTAAGGGAAGGGAATTGTGGTATTGGAACGCCTCGCTATGCAATGTGGAAATATGGGAGAGGGATGGAAAATCAGGTGGAGCTCGAGCGGATATACGTAGGGCAGTGGCCTGTCGGTGACGCCTTGCGGACGAATCAAAATATGTTTTGGTGATGGGTATGAGGGTGTTCAAACGCGGGGCTTCTTCCAGTAATATTGCTGTTGAGGGTTAGTGGTAAAGTCATACATAACTATAATGTAGTAACGATGTACGGATAGTCTGCAATGGTGGGGCATACCTTGTGTGTTTTCCTCACGGATCTCAGACCTGTGCTGCGCGTGCCAGCAGTGATAGTCTCTCGCCTCATCTGGTTGGTGTCCATTTCCGGGACGTAGTAGAACTCATTCTCGAGCGGTTGACCAGCGGCGTCTTTGCCGGCTCGGGGGATCTCACCAACACAGGGTGTGTCATCTAGAATTTTCTTGAGATCCTGTGTCGTGAGCTGAGGAACTGGAGTTGATGCCCCACTGCTTTCTGCACCGTTACTATTCGTGCTTTTGGTAACACAAGCTTTTAGCTCCGCAGGAAGATTGATGTGAATGGCCGAGAGAGGTTGAGAGTGGATTCGTGAAAAGGCCAATTGGTTGATGACATGATTTTTGATGGGCGATTCTTTGAAGCGAAGTGGCTCGGCGGAGGGACGTCTCGGTAATGGCGACAACAACGGGGCACGGAGACGTGGTGTGTTCGACCGAGCGGGCGTAGAAGTTGAGAACGAAGCAAGGCCATTGAGAATATTCTGACCAAAAGGCCCAAAAGAGTGGACAACAGGATCATTCTCTTCATTCTCTTCATCCTCATCGGAGAAGTCATCGGTAGCGAATGACGACAGCATGCTTGCCTTGACATCATGGCTCCCAGCCTCCTGATTGGACCCGAAGGACGGAATGGCAGGGTGAATGAAAGTATCTTCAGCAGCTTCCGGGCTGTTGACCTTGGAGCCTTCTTCTCTGATATCAGCATCTTCAAAAACCTGGACAGGCCCGGATTGGGCGGAGAGTCCTATGCCGGCAAAGATAGGTTGTCGAATTGGGCTTTGCGATACCGGTGACCTAGGCACGACAGGAGGGCTAGAGTCAAAGGCCTCCTTGAGTCTACGACGAGTGGGCGTGGGCATATCATCCTCTTCTGACTCCCACGATAGCTTCGGTTCGGGAATAGCGGGCCAAGCAATCATGACGCGGGTATCCTGCACATCCAACATGATTTCGGCCTCTGGGTTCTCTGACACGTAGGTATCACCCTTGCTCAGGTCAAAGACGCGCCCTCTGCAGTGCACCTTTGCCCCGTTCCAGCCCAGGCACTCGACCTCAATATACCCGTGGGAGCATGAAGCCGTGGGCGCGTGATACGCGGCCTGGACATGGACGCGAGAGATGAGACGATTGGTAGACAGCTGGTAGTCGGACGTGTTTGAAGACCTACCCATTCGCACCACCTCGCCATCAGAGGGGAGGTCTACCGTAGGAATCCCCCCCAGTGGGATCCGTTCGGAGAGCACCGACACGGTGCGCTGCAAGGCCGGCCGGCCACGTTGAGGTGACGAGGACGGCAGGATGGTGGAGGAAGTCGGGACCGAGGGCACGGGAGTAGGAAAGTACTTGAGCACCTGTTTAGGGAAGGTGGGCGAGTCGTCGTGGAATTTGCGTTTCGAGGACGGGCGTGGGAAGGGTGAGGAGCTAAACGATGTCTCGTCACCAAAAGCGGGGAGCAGACACGGCTTCCGGACAGCATCAGCCTCGCTCTCCGTCGACTCGACGGGCAATTGATGCGCTGCATGGCTCGGCGAATGGTCCATGGCGCCGTGTGAGGTTCCGGAACGCGAGGCAGGACGTGTGCACGCTGATATCAATGGCACGGGCGTGTTGTCTGGGTCGCCGGCTATAGCGATGGTGTTGAAAGGGAAGATGAATAGACAGGAGAGACAGGGCTGAAGAGGACAGAAGGTGGTCAGGAAGAAGAGGCCATGAGGTCAAGTGCGAAACTGGCGTGGTCTCTGACACGGCCAGGAAGTGGAGGTCAAGGTGGTGTCGCGTACGCGAGTGTGGATAGCGCGCAGGAGCTCTGACCCGCACGGGGCGTATGCATTCACCGAACCTTTCCCAGGCTCTCCCTCGCAATCTGACCACTAGTATGCACTATTTCTGTGTAGGCTATGTCTTGAACATTTATTTTAATATCTGTCCGTGGCTCTCATTCCTGTGAATATCCCTTAACCGTCCTGTTTGCGCGTTCTCTTTCTGCTCGGCGGCCATGGACGTCTCGTGCACGAGCTCCAATATCACACCTGTTACGGCCGTTCCTCACTCGGCCCCGTCTAGTAATAACTTGATTTAACCCGTCCCAGCCCTTCTATGCTGCAGCTAACCGAAAATTTCCCCATCACCATTGGCACTTTGTACGCGCTGAGCTGTCTTGTTGCGCATTGCATGCCGGGTGTGGGTTGTCTTTATGACCCTGTCTTAATCCCTGACGCGATGACACAAGTAGCCAATGTGAGAACACTACAGACCTCTTCTCCTTGGGCTGCAAGTAAACATGCGTGCTGGTACGCTACCTTGGTACGCCCTAGGTACGCCAAAAGTTAGTTGGTTTCGTCATAGGATTAGCGGCACACAATGAATGCAAGACGTCACGCAAGCGAAAAGAAAACTTTGATGCTGCAGCCCACTGTTACAAAACCCAAATGGGGAACGTATCTGCTCCAAAGTGGAGCGCCGAGGCTGACGCGAGGAAGCGGTATAGACGCGTCTGAGAAATCTGGTGGTAGGAGAGTGCACGGTGACATTCGGCTCAAGGAAGATCGGATGGATGCCACAAAGCCAGAAACCCCGTCCGACTCGTACGTGTAATTAGTTCACCCCAGGATTGCAGAAAATGAAATGGTCAGAGTCTCCGTGCAACAAATCTATGCGAGCAAGTTTGTATGTAGGAATAATTTGGAGCAATTGAATACAGGTATAACATGCAACGCGGCACGCAAGGGACACATATATCTGATGTGTAGATGGATCGGAGTCCTGCGTTGAATATGGAATGCTGCATGTTAATGAAAAGCCGGTCTATGGCTCCACCGGTTTGCTGCATTGCATGGGTGAATAGCGTGTCGTGTGCTTGAGCGCGATTTGCGACGCGCTGATAGGCTGGCCTGAGATCTATAACACTTCCCGATAAGGCTATCAGCCCCGCATTTGCAGCTCCGACGCCGGCGATACGTTTCGCCGACAAAAAGTTCGAGTTTGAAGTTCTCGCCCAGAGTTTGCAGGAGCAAACAGCGCATTCACAACCAGCAACCCATAAACCATAGCAGCCATGGCAAAAATAAGAGCCGTATCTAAGAAGCAGGAGAAGCCGGCCAATGCGCCGCTCACTACCCAGGTCGCAAATGGCACGCCGTATCAGTTGGATCCGTCGCAGGTCGAAAAGGCAGCAAAGGCCCTGGTTGCGCACATGAAGAAGCATGTCGAAGAGAAGGATGAAAAGGCAGCGGTTAAGAACCTTGCAGATGATGAAGATGAGGCCGCAGACAATGACCAGCCCATCTTTCTCAGTGTATCAACCAAGAAGCATGTCAACAACACCAACCGTTTGAAGCCCACAAAAATGTTAGTAGAAATGTAAATAGGCCGCAACTGTAGGCTAACGATTGGCCAGCGCGCTTCCACATCCAATCATTCCTAAGGATGTGCGAATCTGCATTTTCACAAAGGATCCACAGCGAGCATACAAGGACCTGGTCGCATCCGATGCCTTCCCAGCGACCCTTCGCGAAAAGGTTGTCCGCGTTCTTGGGGTGGAGAAGCTGAAGAAGCGATATAAGTCATTCGAGCAGAAGCGTGCTCTTCTGGCAGAATTTGATGTCTTCATGGTCGACGATCGAGTCATTAAGATCGTAGCAGAGTTCCTTGGAAAGACATTCTATCAGAGCAAGGCCAAGCGTCCGATCCCTATCCGGCTCACTGCTGGCGCATATGTGGATAAAAACACAAAGAACAGCAGCGAGGAACCACATAGTGTTGTTGGCACGCCACAAGGCGTTGCAAAGGAGATCGAGACTGCGTTGAACTCTACCTACCTCAGCATGAGCGCTTCGGCAAACACATCCATTAGAATCGGTACTCTCTCAATGACGCCCCAGCAAGTCACTGAAAACACCTCCGCCGTAGTTGCTGCAATAATACCTAAGCACATCGAGCAAGGTTGGCGTAACGTCCGATCCCTTCACATCAAGGGCCCTGCTACAAAAGCACTGCCTGTGTGGCTTGCAGAGGAGCTCTGGGCTAATGATGCCGAAGTCCTAGACCAACCTTACCAAGGCAAGAGTGTAGGTAGTGGCAAAACTGCAGAACGCAAGAGGAAATGGGAGGAGTGGGAAGAGGAGATGCTGGATGACGACGAGCTTGCAGCGAAGAAGGCCAAAAGGAATGCAAGGCAGGAAAAGAAGACTGAGAAAAAAAGCATTAGCAAGGATAAGAGGAAGGCGCTGAAGGATGCAGCAATGTCAAGTGTGCAGACACCGTTGATTGCTGGCTGAACGAGCAATAGAGAGATGACTGCATTAGACGGCGCAAGGTTGGAATTACTGTGCTCAAAAGATCTGCTCTCTAATTAATCGATACCAGGAGCGTTACTTGGGCAATAGAGATTGTTCACGCTCATGGTTGTACTGCCAGAGATTCATTTCTGTGCTATGATTCAGAAATCCATGTAACACTCTCAGTGGTGAGAACCTAATACAGGAAACTCCAGCCGACCGCAGTTCGGCTAAACTACCATCGCCCCATGTCTCGTTGTCTTCATAGCTTGCGCGGCACCAACCCTCAACACAACACCAATCTGCCAACCTTCAATATCAGAACTATGTTGCATCTTCTCCCCATATCGACACTCCTCCTCCTCACTCAAACGCTCGCATCACCCCTCTCACACACAGACGCCGAACCCCTTCCTCTCCTCATCTGGCATGGCCTTGGCGACAACTACGCCGCAGATGGGCTGAACAGCGTCGGAGACCTCGCCAACGAGATCAACCCAGGGACATACGTATACTATATCCGATGTCACGATGATCCAGGCACCGACTCGCGCGCCACCTTCCTCGGCAACCTAACTGAGCAAATCGCTCAAGTATGCATCGACATTAGCACGCATGAAGTCCTGTCCAAAGCCCCCGCCTTCAACGCCCTCGGGTTTTCTCAAGGCGGACAGTTCCTCCGCGGCCTCGTCCAGCGCTGCGGCGACTCCGTCAAGATCCGCAACCTCGTCACGTTTGGCAGCCAGCACAACGGCATTTCCAAGTATCAGGCCTGCAAGGACAACGATTGGCTGTGTAAGGGGTATGTCGGCCTCCTCAAGGCGAACACATGGAGCCACTGGGTCCAGGGCAATCTCGTGCCCGCGCAGTACTTCAAAGCGACGAATGAGACCACTGGCGAGCCGACGGACGAGTACCTCGAGGCGTCGAACTTCCTCGCCGATATCAACAATGAGCGCGCGTTGAAGAACACAGCGTATGCGCAGAATCTAGCGCAGCTAGACAATCTCGTGCTGTACTTGTTTGAGGACGACACAACGGTTATTCCCAAGGAGAGCGGGTGGTTTGCGTACACGAATGAGACGGATGGGAGCGTGACGCCGTTGCGGGAGCGCGATATTTACAAGGAGGATTGGATTGGGTTGAGGGCGTTGGACGAGAAGGGCGGGTTGCATTTTGAGGTCACAGAAGGAGGCCATATGACGTTAGGAGACAAAGTATTGACCACAGTGTTCAAGAAGTACTTCAGCAAAGACAGCGGGAGTTGGAAGCGCGGGGGCGCAGACGACACGCGGGAAGCCATGGAGTTGTAAATTGCCGTCATCTTACTTTTGTATAGTCTGGCACTTGTATATCTGTACGTACGATTCTGTAACATACGCCATCCAGCCACCCGGCCGGCGAATAGAGCTGGTTCTCGATTCCCCCCACCTCAACTCTTATAATCCCACTTGGGCAACTTCATCGTCCCATGCTCGTTCAAATGCCGGTGCATATCAAAGCTATTCCACAGCAAATGCGGCTCATGTCCCCACCCTTTCCTTAAGCACTCAAACTCGGCCTTCTCGAAATAGTCTGCAAGGATTGGGCGATACTCCGAGTGCGCGCACTTTTCAATAATAACGCGGGCGCGCTCGCGGGGTGACAGGCCGCGCACGTCGGCGAGGCCCTGCTCCGTGACGATGACGTCGAGGTCGTGCTCGGTCTGGTCGATGTGCGTGCACATGGGGACAATACAGGAGACGCCTGTGGGGTCGGTTTTGCTGGGTCGGGTGGACGGCGTGTGCATGATTGAGTATTTGGCGGAGCGGAGGAAATCAGCGGAGCCCCCGAGGCCGTTGAGCATGCGGCTGCCCATGACGCAGGTTGAGTTTGCATGTGCATAGATGTCGACTTCAACGGGCGTGTTCATGCCGATGACGCCTAGGCGGCGGATAATTTCGGGGCTGTTGGAGACTTGTTGGGAGCGGAGGAGGAGCTTGGGCGCGTATTTGTCCCAGTTCTCGTAGAAGCGATGGAAGCCTTCTGGGGAGAAGCGGATGGAGGTTGCGGTGGCGAAGTCGAGGTTTCCGGAGTCGAAGAGGTCAAGGAAGGAATCTTGGAGGACTTCAGTCCAGACTTTGAGGTTTTTGAAGTTGGCGCCACCGGACTGGCTGGATTAGATGATGTATGCTATGATGTAGGAGTGGGGTTGCTTACTGCGAGACCTCCGACAACTGCATTGGCAATGTTTCCAATGCCTGATTGCAGGGGGAGTAAGTTCTCCGGCAAGCGGCCGTGGCTCACTTCATGTTTGAGGAACTCGATTAGGTTGCTGGCAATTGCACGCGAAGTGTCATCTTCAGGCGCATTTGGCTGTGTTTGGTCCGGGTAATCGCTCTCGACGATAGCCACAACACGCTCAGGGTCAATTGGAATATGTGGTGTACCAATACGGTCCTCGGGTGACATGATGAGATATGGTTTCCTACGCGGTGGTAGATCCGTCATGGTGATATCGTGCAAACCTTCGAACGATGGGGCGGCCGTGTTCACTTCGATAATGATCTTGTCGGCCATTTGGATCAATTCAGGTGATGCACCAACACTGGCTCCAGGAATAATGCCACCATCCTCTGTAATTGCAGACGCTTCGACAATGGTAACGTCGAGTCTATTCTGAGGCTTGTGTAGAGTATAGAAGCTGCTCATGTCAGATTTCCGCACTCTGTCCCGCCTAGATGTGTTTTTACATACCCATACATCAAGTCTACGGGAAACATACTCAAATGCTTATCGAAGAACTTAATGTTCCCATTGTTGATCCCTTTCGCAATCTCTTTCCCAACCTGATGCGGCGACCTGCGCTCAATCATATTCAGACGGGCCCATCGATTCTCAGTCTCGGCGCCAGATGAAGCGCCCACGAAAAGATTGTACTTCAGTTGACCCTGAAGACTGTTCTTCTCCACATGATCGGCTAGGGCTGTTGGGATCTTTCTAAAGCCATACGTCAGTTCCGTTCCGCATGTTGATTTGAAGCTGGGAACTGGTGGCAATCCTGGTAGGGCTCTGCGGGGGCTAATCCGAACATGGGATAACCATTGCTGCACTATCGTTCGTTTCAGGTCGTTGTGGAGTCGGACATAACTCGGTGACCCACGTCATGCCAAACTTCCGTTCCACCTCGGGAACTCAACATTGCCAATTCCACGAAGGAAGCCTATAGAGCTTGGAATGAGGTGGATGTAGAGGAGAAGGCCTTTCAACGTACACATTTGTACAATTGATTGAGCTCTGAATAGAAAGGTAGCTTACTTGGGATACCCAACACCTGTGAAGCCTGACCAACCAACATACGCGCCATTGGGAAAGTGATGGATGAGATCTTCTGCCTTTGCAATCTTCTTGAGATAACTCGGCCTCCGAACTCTCGACTTGAGCGCTGCAGATACCGACATGATGCCTTGGTGGTTTGCGTGTTATCGATAAAGGTTTGTCCAAGCTCAAGCTCTCCACGAGCGGGGGAATCTCGCTGCACAAAGGAAATGGAGTGGAGATGTGTCGCAGAGGACTTTAGGAGTTGGCAAGAAAATCTGGGGCTTCCAGAGTATTTAAAGCATGCCAAATCTTGACTAAGTATTGATGTGGGATGATTATGCTTGGACCCACTGATACAACGTGACGTTTCCGTGGGAGCTTTCGCCGCATGATCCGGCCCATGCGAGCACGTGTGCCAAGGAGAATGTAGCAAATCGTTCAGGCATGCGAGCGCAGTCAATATATTCTCATCCCATCGTTATTTATACCTCTGGTTCTTCCATATTGGCGTGTTCGGTTCAAACTTCCAACAGTTTGATTCGAAACGGTAGGGTAGGGCTTTGACACGAGGGCTTTCTAAAGGTCACTGGTTCGTCGGATACGAATTATGCTACAAGACAAGATACCAAACCAAAGGTCCACATAGGTGGGACCATACCGCCATACGAATGGGTATCTCCACAACGCCAGCTATGCAATGCAATTGTCTAGTTGTTAAAAATGCTGACCTGACCGATTCTAGACTTGCCGATCTATGTTCCCCGGGATGTTATCGGGCGGGGTGGGCAGCGTAAGGCCCATATTGATGTGGTGATGGAGGTGGCATCTGGGGCTGGTACACGACGCGCTTTTCTTGAGAAGGGTATGCTTCAAACATGACACGTCTTTGTGGTGCTTCAGCTCTGAGGGGGCTGGGTGCGGTTTGGCTGGTGTGTGGGAGTCGTTGAGAGTTGTTTGGACTACTCATGAAAAGCAGTGTATCGACGGCGTCTTTTTCAGCCTGTTGGCTAGGCATACGAAGTATGCCTGCACGAGGCGTTGCTGGCGAGCGTGGGCCGGCACCCAGGTCGCTGAGATGCTTCCTTTGCCCAGTGCCTATCAGTGAAGGGGGCGGGTGTGAGACGCTTGACCTTCGTCTTCTGCCAGCTTGGATCTCGGGAGCTGGGGCAAGGCCTAAGCCCTGTTGAAAACCTGTGACTGAAATGAGGTTTGCAGCAGCATTCATGGCAGGCTTTGCCGCATTGCGCCAATATACTAAATAGCTATTAGGAATGCACAAGACCTCATTGAAACGCAGGGTGACTGACAGGATGAGGTGTTTGCATGGGATCGCAGTGGCTCTGAGGCTGGCGAAATAAGCATTGGGTCAGAGTTGTCAGAGACACCGCTTGGTCGGCGTTGGCGGTCGAAGGTCGAAGGCGAGTCAAATACTAGGCGATCAGTTCTCCCAGGGGCAGAATTGGGGGATCCACGCTGTGAGTGGACTTCCTCGAGCTCTTCCAGCGACTGCTTCTCCCACCCGTTCTGCACCTTGACCATGGCATATGATAGACGCGTCTTAAGCTGTGCGGAGAGCTGCGAATGCGTTAGCACGTTGCAGGCTATACCCCAGAACACGAGCACGCACCTCTCCAATCCGGCCGCTTGAATGGGTATCCATGCTCTTGTTCCTCTTGTGTGCCGCCACTGGAGCGCGTGCACCGTTGCCTGCAGGCTCTGCGCCCTTGACCGAGCCGTCTGCGCTTCTCTTGAATCCTTGGGTGACGGGCGACTCAGATGACGTGGGGCTGGTTGCTATGTTACCGGGCTGCGACGTGTTGGCGGCAACTGCGTCGATCGCTGGAGTTGGCCGCACATTGGAGGCGCGAGCACGATCCGGAGATGTCGGCACCGGCGCATGAGTAGGCCTGCCCTGGCTGCAAGTTGCGTCGGCGGCCGGTGGGAAGGTGAGGTCGGTCTCCGCGGTTGTTGACGTGGACACATTACTCGAGGATGATGGCATTTTTGGCGCCGAGAAGGTGCTCGAGACAGTTGAAATAATAGACTCCTGCGAATTGGGCAGATCCAGGTTGTGGCCATTACTCTGATCGGGCGTGTCCACGGTACTGGCCGTCTCTAATGGCGCCACTGATAAGCTACCTCTCTTGTGTGCTGGGTGGACGCGCCTGGACTTGAACTTACGCGGTACGGACATAGTGGCGGGGTAAAATGCTTCGACCTGTGACATTGGATCCAAAGAGTCAATGGCACCAAAAAGCAACTTTGCAGAATAGCTCACTGATGCTAAGAGCTGGGAAAGTGCAGAGACCCTGGATGGACGGCGGGGACTAATGATAGAGGCGGTTCGGTTGGGATCTAGGATCTGGGACGTGTTTCGTGGGCGTGTGCGTGACGCGAACGGATCCAGCCGAAGCAGAAGCCTCTCGTAGACCAAGCGTGATGGAGGAATAGAGTAAATAGTCTAATGAGGCTATGGGTACGCGACGACTCTTCAGGGGATCCTCGGAGCTCAAGAGTACGCGTCGCGCTTGAAAAGTGAGAGAGCAGCAATGGTCGTCCGCTTGCCGTGCCCGCGCTTCAGGTCGGGCGAGCCACGAAATCACATGAGCTGTCTAGCGGGTGGCGAGTCTAGGTGGATCCCCAACACAACACCATCTTAGGTGCAGATTACCTTTTTCAGGCAAGCACACGAGCCGGCCGTGTCAGAGAAGAGGCCGGCTATTCAGCCTTGGGTGTTGACGTTTGCCTACATAGCATCCAATATAAGCATGACAGCGTGGGTCAAGCGCGGAAGGGTGTTCGGCAAGGGTCCCGGCTGGCCTCGTGTCACGACCAACGTCTCTTGTCCGGCGAACTGGAGTTGGGTGGTACAAGCTTACTCATTTGTATGTGTTTGATACTCTTGTAACTCGATTTTCTCCCAAATTCTCATTCGATAATGGTAGCCGCTATATTCTTCAAGATACAGACAAATTATATATCTTATCACATCACTAAATCTCCCACCAGCACAACAGTCATATCACAAACGCGAATGGAAGAGAGAAAGGTCTCGATTACATATACGTATTTCCACCCATTCATGCTGCATACACCCATCGCCAAACCCTGTATACATAGCCGAATTTCCATCCAATCAGCACATAATCCCGTTCCAAAACTCCATGTGCAAACCCTAGATCAAATAATTCGAAGAAACCTATGCTATACCGCTAATCTTACGATGCGTCATGCCCGACCAACCCTTCGATCCCATACCGCCTCGTCCCTCTTCTGCAACCTTTCCACTGACATCGCGTCTCCTCCCTGCCGTCCCAAGATCTGAATCGTCAAACTCATATGGGTTGATATAGTCGACTCCCGATCTGCTGACCACCCGCGGCGACTGGTTCTGCACCGGTGTATACCCCGTCTCGCCCGTTCTCCTCACGCTAGTATACGATTTCTTGTCTAGCGTAAACGGCGAGCTCTTGACCGGTGAGCGCGAAGATGGAGGAGGCGTATTAGAAATGTACTGCTTTGTTGCAGATGGGAAATGATTGGGCTGATTTCTGAATGATCCCTTGATTGGCGATGTGTTGGGAGAGTTTGCGGGCGAATTGCCGCTTCGAATACCCTGTGTTGCAGCTTTAAGGTCGCCATAATACCTTGTTTTGGGAGTTCCATTGCGCGATTGAGAATGTGACCGGTTGAACGTGGCATCTGTTGATATCGATGTGGTGGTAAGAGTGCGCTTGAGGCCTGAGGGTGGAGGTGTGCTCTTCTTCTGGTCGAAGATTTGTGCAGGCGGAGGGGTAGGTGGGTTCATTCTCAGCGGCTGAGGCACCATGGGCTTATTGAGCTCATGTTCATCTTCGAGATCCGAAATATCGTCGTATAGAGAGAGGGTGTTGTAACCGTTGGTCGAATTGTGATTGTTGCTGAACATCGATTGCTTAGGAGCAGGAACAGAATAGTGCTGCTGCTCAGGCTCCTCATCTTGGCCAGGATGAACGAACCAATTGTCGTTCTGCAAGTCTTCGTTGCTGTTCTTCTGGAGAGACAAGTCACCAGTAGTCTCATATTTTTCGCTTTGCGCCGTGGACGGTGGTGTGTAGAACTGCTCCTTGGTCGAAGTTGCGAGATATGAATCGTTGCGCGAGTGCCGCTTGATGTTGGCTTGTTGCGCAAGCATCGTCTTGCGCTGGGCTAAAGTCTCGTTGTCATTGGTGTCATCACGTCGATGAAGATCATCGCGATGGTTAAGGCTGCGCCGAGATTGGCGGGATGGTGGAGGCTGGGAGTACATAGAGAACCTCTCCTTTGATTGACGAGCCGACTGAGGTGTATGAGGCGAGTAAGTCACGCTAGAGTTTGCTCGAGTATGCATAAATGCGACCTGACTCTTGTCTGGATTTGGTATATCCTTTGTAAGAAGTGGATCGGCTTGCGATAAACGATCACCAGCAATAGTACTTTGTGCACTGAATCGCTTCTCGTTGTCACCTGTCAGGGGCGTAATGGCTGTAATGGAAGAACTCTTGTGCTTGTGCTTCGACTTTCTACGCGATGTCAAGTTGTCCTCGAGTGGATTCATGTCAGGCGGCAACTTGGTAATCTTCCTGAAGATGATGAGCAGGTAGAGGTCGAAGAATAGTGCAACTAAATGCAAGCTACCAACAGTGATTCCAGTCAACCAAGTTGTGGTAAGAATCTTGTTCGTCTCTTCGTCTGTTGGGAACATAGTGCGCCAACGCCCTGGAGTCCCAGCTTTCATGTCGACATTACGTCTAGACAGCAATACAGTGAACACGTAAAACGGGATGAAGCCCGCGTCCACAACGAGCGCGAAGAAGTGGTAGCTGGCTGAGTTGGCTGCAGGTCGCGATTTGGCATCACGAATGAGGTGATAGATGGCATAGAGACAAACTACAATGTCAACACCGGGCTACGCACATTAGTAACAGTGCCTCCAATGCCGAATATTATCGTCATACCGGTATTCGCATAATGTAGCCCTCAGCATCCTGGGCCCCTCGAATGAAGATGGCGCATAGTAACAAGCCTACAGCGCCCAGTAGCGTGCATACGCGCAGAAGGAGCTGAACCCATCGTGCGACTTTGATGTAAGTTTTTGTTCGTTTGCTCATGGGTTTGACGTCGGTTTTTCCATATGGTAGCATCAAGTAGCTGTCTGGATGCTTGTTGAAATCTATAAGGGGACCATCCTGCTTCTTTTTGGGTGGAGAGGGCGGCATGCGACTAGCCATGGTAACGGCTTTGGGATTGAAGGTCGACTCTTCGCCAGGCGGGCCATAGAGGTATGGCTGGAACCGGCCAACCATGATTACGAGATGCAATGCACAGGAATGAATGTATGGCCCTCTTGACACGACCGTCAGGAATGAAGGTGAAGCACAGAGATGCTTTCGCTTAGCGAAGGAATGCTGATGACGATAGACATGGGGGCGCGGGAGGATCTGTAGGGCAGTTGTAGTAAATAGTGGTTGCTATGGCGACGACTCAGGGCCTCTCAGATGCGTGTGCCTGACGCCAATGACGTGAGGATTTGCGGATGGGACGGCATGGCGGCGCATCAGCCGCTTAATCGACCGCAGCTGAAACTTGATAGGAGCAGGAACAGGTGGGGTTTTGGCTTGTGAGATAGGCAGATAGTTACCTGCAAAGTTGGGTTGGAATGAGGGTACCCGGGTACCTAGGTAATGCTTAATCGCTTCTTAACCCGGCCACGTCGAACATGAGAATCCTAATGAAACCTAATGTATCTCTTTGCTGCATACGATGGCCTTTCTACCTGTTACTGGCATTGCACTACCTGCTGGTTAGATGACATTTGTAGATTTGATCATACCATGCCTTAGTCATCGCGAATAGTCTCAGAACTTGCAAAAAGCGTATGCGGGACGCAGCATCTGCGCACAATGCACCTTCCCCGCCAACTCTCCTGGCCTGCATTCGTCTGCGCTAGCTGTACTCGCCGCATATCGATAGTATCCAATACTCTATCGAGCCTTAATGCGTCTATCCAAGCCGCGCGATGCAACACGACCACACCCCACAGTTCCGGGCATCCTCGATCCTCGAGCAGAGTAGCCTACCCAACCATCTTCCGCAGTGGCTACAGTACGCTTAATGGCGCTCGCAAACGTCTGCGCATTGCCATCATCGGCTCTGGCCCTGCAGGTTTCTACACGGCCTACCGCCTCATAAACAAACTGCCAGATGTCGTCATTGACATGTATGAGCAATTGCCGGTGCCATACGGCTTGGTTCGCTTTGGCGTCGCACCTGATCACCCGGAAGTAAAAAACTGCCAAGATACATTTGAAGACGTAGCTCTCTCTCCTCGATTCAATTACATTGGCAATGTACGTGTAGGGCACGATATCGAGCTCTCTATCCTGAAGCCGCACTACGATGCGATGCTGTTCTCATACGGCGCAAGCGAGGACAAGAGGCTCGGCATACCGGGAGAAGATTTGCCAGGCGTCTACTCTGCGAGAGCATTCGTTGGCTGGTACAATGGCTTGCCTGAATTTCAGGACTTGAAGCCTCAATTACAGGCTGGCGAGCAAGCTGTTGTGATTGGGCAGGGCAATGTTGCTATGGATGTTGCGCGTATACTACTCACATCTGTCATTGCTCTGAAGACGACAGACATAACGGAGCAAGCTATACAAACCTTATCTGAAAGCAAGGTCCGGTCTGTTAGAGTTGTTGGGCGGAGAGGTCCTATACAGGTACTTGAACGGTGTTGAGCGCTATGGACTGATTTGATGACAGCTTAATAGGCAGCCTTCACCGTCAAAGAAGCACGTGAGCTCATGCGCATACCCTCTGTGGCTTTTGAACCTATCGACCGGTCGCTGTTTCCACCCGATGTGAAGAAGCTTCCCCGCTTGTCGAAACGTATTGGAGAAGTGCTCCTCAAAAGCACATCATCCACTGTCCAGGGCAGCGCGAGATCATGGGCTCTTGATTTTTTGAAAGCGCCCAAGTCTATGCATGCACAATCTGATCATATTTCTTTTATAACCTTTACAAAGCAGCGATACGCCCCTGGTGCAGATCCCTTTGACCATGGGGCAGGTGTGGTACCCACAGAAGAAGAAGATACACTAGAAGCCTCGCTTGCCTTTCGTTCTATAGGGTACAAATCGACTGCTCTACCGGGGCTCTCTGAACTTGGAATTTCATTTGATAAGAGGCTTGGCATTATTCCCAATGATGTTTACGGTCGCGTTACCACACCTTTAGCTGGCCCCGGCAACTTGACAGCTGGGCATGTCCATGGGCTGTATTGTGCTGGCTGGGTCAAGCGTGGTCCTACTGGTGTCATCGCAAGCACCATGGACGATGCGTTCTCATCTGCGGACATCATCGCGGAGGACTGGGAAGCCGGAGTACCGTTTTTGAACTACGAGCAAGGTGAAAGTAAAAGCACGGGGCTGGGTTGGGATGGAGTCAAGGAAGCAGTGCTTGGTAAAGGGGTCAGACCACTTAGTTGGAAGGATTGGAAGGCGATTGACCAGGCTGAGCGAGAGAGGGGAAGACAGAGGGGGAAGCAGAGGGAGAAATTTGCGAGTGTAGAGGATATGCTGAATGCGTTAGATGCGTGAGATTGAGTAATTCGATATTCATATAATTGTAGATTTGAAGCATTGTGATCTGCAAAGAGAGTGCATAATGGAAAAGTGTCTGTTGATAGCGGTTGTAGTTGGACGCCTTGGCAGCCAGCACCGTCACTTCCGACCACTACCACTACTGCGCATAGCGTGTACATACCACGTTCTACGCATTGCACGTCGCCAATTCGTTGTAATTGCATACAATATACTATAATCAAGAGTTTGGAAATTGTCGCTCTCGGGATCGCAGGAAGGGCGGCCCGAGTGCAGCTTCTTGGGAATTGCACACGGCAAGCACGTTGATATCGCTGCACCTGCCCTGAGCCAATCAAGCCGAACGAGACCCGTACACGCCGTCACTACGATGTCCTTTACAATAATTGCAAGGCGATAACTTTGGAAGCGCACGAACAGACACACCAGCTGTCTTGGGCGACTACACCACACATGGCGAGCACGAAAGATACAACCCCAGGCAGCATGGACGAGACCCTTGACCGGCGGCGAAGGCCTGGCCTGCGCAATCCATGGGCATTCTCTATCTACACCCTCGCTGTTACCGTGGCCGGATTTTCTGTCCTCTTCCTCATGGGCCAGTCCTTCTTGACGAGGCAATTGGATGTCAAGGGCTGCGAGATGTCGTATATGCGCCCAACCTTCACCAGCTTCGACGACTTCGACACCGAGCACACGCCCTTTGCTAGCAAATACTCGCTGCATCTCTACCGCGAGTGGGGCATAGACGAAGACTTTACCGTCAAAGGTGTCCCTGTCCTGTTTATTCCCGGGAATGCAGGCAGCTACAAGCAAGTGCGGTCTCTTGCTGCTGAAGCAGCATATCTCTACCATAACGCCGTTCAATATGAAAGTGGCGCTGGAAATGGGGAGAAGCGGCCCTTAGACTTCTTTTCAGTTGATTTCAACGAGGACTTTACTGCCTTCCATGGACAGACACTGCTAGATCAGGCCGAATATCTCAACGATGCTATCACTTTCATCCTATCCCTCTATCACTCTCCCGGACGCGTTCAGCGCGATTCCCATCTGCCGGACCCTACGTCAGTCATCATTGTAGGTCATTCGATGGGAGGTGTTGTTGCACGTACCATGATCACCATGCCTAATTATCAAGCGAGTTCCATCAATACGATAATTACCATAGCGGCACCCCACGCCCGTCCTCCAGTCTCATTTGACGGCGATATCGTCCGCACGTACAAAGGGGTCAACGGCTACTGGCGACATGCATATTCACAGAAGTGGGCTGTCGATAACCCACTCTGGCACGTCACCCTCATCTCTATCGCGGGTGGCGGACTGGATAACATTGTCTCATCTGACTATGCAAGCATCGCCTCGTTGGTACCAGAGACACACGGCTTCACTGTGTTTACATCCTCTATACCAGGTTGTTGGACTGGTGCTGACCATCTTGCCATCACGTGGTGTGATCAAGTCAGAAAAAGCATCGTTCGCGCACTATACGATGTGATTGATGTTTCGAGGGCAACACAAACACTACCGCGCCCGATACGCATGCGTGGTTTCAAAATGCGATTCTTGACTGGTCTCGAGGACATTGCCGAAAAGTCTTTGCCACATACTGATGCCGAAATCTCGTTGACTTTAGGAGAGGACACTATTATTGTCCCACGAGACACGAGGCTTATCCTGAGAAGTTTAGGGGGGTCAGAGAAGAAGCCACATGTGCAGCTTCTTCCCGTACCGCCTCAGGATCAGCAAGGAAAGGTATTTACCTTCTTGACAAACGAGAGACTAAGTGCCTCGGGTGAGCAAGGCAAATTGGAGGTGCTCTTCTGTAGCGTTTACCAAACGGAACCTGGGCAACCAACATCTCAATTCCTAATCAACATTGATCTTTCTAGCGATGGTGTGGGAGCAACAAGGCTGAAATGCGGGAATGCTTCACCAGACATCATTGTTCTCCCTGAGTCTGCTGGTCATTCGGAGTTACCTTTCAGTACGAGTCAAACACCATTTTCATATTTGCAATATCGACTTGAAGGCCTTGCACAATATCAATTTGTAGTCGTCATTGATAAGACTGAAAACCACAGCTATGGGTGGGCAGTTGCAGAGTTCAGCAGCACCATCGAGTCTACGATCCACATTGATGTTGGGTTAGCAAAGCTCCTCATTAACGGAGTATCGTTACAGCTACAAGCTCGTCGCCCGTTAATGACCGATATAAAAGTGCCAGCCTTGCATTCAAGTCTTTTGGCTTATAATCTACATATTGGCGAGCAATCGTGTAATAACGACAGGCTATTCACACCTTTATTACGGCAATATATCACCAACGTATACGAGAGCAAGTTCTTCGTTAATGTTAAACACGCTATGATCAATCTACACGGCGTGTCGCCGTATCTGCCTCCTGCGCTACACTCGAAGCCGCTCTCCGATGGTCTATCACTACAGATCTGGTCGGACCCTTCTTGCGATAGCACTCTCGATATGACACTCAATGTAGACATCTTGGGAAGTTTGGGCAAGTTGTGGATGCGCTATCGCATTGTATTCGCAGCCTTCCCAATCCTAATAGTGGCCTTGGTCTTGCGTCAGCAGTTCCGCACTTATGACCAAACCGGGATCTTTATGAGCTTCGCTCAAGGTCTCAATGAGTGTCTGTATTCGTCGTTGCCTCTTTCCATCGCTGCCTTGACATTTTTGTCAGTCGCCCTGACTTCTGCTCGATATCGGTCTAGTAAGCATGGGCCGATTCATGGACACACTGGTAATACGACATCATTCCTTGATAGTACTGACCACGAGCTTCTCCTTGGATCTGATGACCCGTTCTTCTGGTTCCTTGTTCCCCTTTTCGGGCTCATGTGCATTGGAATCTGTGTCGCAACCAATTATGTCACCCTTCTCCTCACATACCTTCTCGCCTTCATCTATTGCCGGGTTAAGGCTTCCGCCCTACAGAACGCAAAAGGCCAGCGAACCCTGCGGTCTTTTGCAGTCACACCGGTTCGGCAGCGCGTTTTTACCACCCTCATTCTTCTGTCGCTCGTATCAACAGTGATACCATACCATTTCGCCTATGCTGTGCTCTGCATCGTACAAATAGCCACCTGCGTTCGAGGCTTCCGGCTTGCAACTGAATCACAACTTGATTCCAACCACAACTTCTACAACTACGCACACTCAATCCTCATCCTTATGCTCTGGATCCTCCCAATCAACCTCCCAGTCCTCGTAGTCTGGGTTCGCAATCTCGCCATACATTGGCTCACACCTTTCTCCTCACATCACAACATCCTATCCATAACACCATTCATCCTCCTCGTTGAAACCCTCAGCACTGGCCGCATGATTCCGCGCGTACGACCTAGCGCTGCGCTCTTTACCAACTTTTTCCTCTTCTCCATCGGTGTGTACGCGGCAGTTTATGGCGTCACATATGCGTACGTTCTTCACCACCTTGCGAACATACTCTGCGCCTGGCTCGTCGCTATCCACTTTGACAAATCAAATCTCTCCGCCAACGAAGTGGGCGATATGTCGGATCCACTCCGTGCAGTCAGTGATGTGAAAAAGAGACCGTGACGAAACCCCACATTACCTGATTCATTATGCGTTGGTGTTTTGTCTTTGTTGGATAGTTTGCATGTTGGAGTTATTGGGTATGAATTACATGAAAAATTTGTTTGCTTCGTTTATACCCCGCTTGAATCTGCATTTTCTGGTGTATGGATGGTATGTTTGCATGAGGTGATGTGCAGCATTGCGTGCGTTGAGTGCCTCGGTGTTGGATTTACAGGCGCACGGGGGCATGCCCGGGCCCTCGAACTTGAGGTCGAGGGATACAAGAGGAAAGGCATTGTGTAGCTCGACATATATACAAGACTAGACAACCTATTTTTCAGCGAATACATGAATCTTTGTATGCCTTCACCGGAGTGACAAAAATATGGCATGCACATAATCGAATATTTAATTTCGACATGATCAAACGCCACCAATGCTCTCCCAACTTTTTCCTCACGACCGAACATCCGCCCCTTCACTTTCTCCTCTTCCCCCCACCCCCGCCTTCCTTGCCCCCCTCTTGAAACCTCCGCTTCTTCCCCTCTCGCTCCCAAAATTCCGCCTTCTCCCTCTTCTCTCTGCCCTCGCGCATCTCCTCATTCTCCCTAACCTTGCGCCGATACCCCTCCTTGCGCTCCTCCTGCTTCTTGACCCTCTTCTCCACCTTATCCCTGCGGATCGTGCTAAGTTGATCCATTAAGCGGCGCGCCTTCTTCTCCTCGCCGCCCAGCACGACGGCGCGCTTCTGCAGGTAGGTCTGTTTCTTCTGCGGGGCCATGGCTGCGTTTTGCGACTTGAAGGGGAGGTCTGCGGCGAGTTTGCGGGGGATGCGGAGCGGGTTGAAGACGCGAGTTTGGCGCTCGATGGGGCGGTAGGCCGAGTTTTTGATGGCGGGTGTGGGCAGGTTTTGCGCGTGGCGGACGGCACCCGTAAGGCGCATGCCAGTCCAAGATGTGCTTTCGGAGGAGTCGGTGGCTGGGGAGAGGAGGTTGGTTACCGTGTTGTAGAAGCGGCGGGGCTTGATGGGGTACCAAGCACGGAGGAAGACAATGTCGCTCATGAGGATTTTGTCTTCGAAGGTCGCGCGGTAGTTGCCTTCTGGCTTGGAGAGGGCGCGCTTGATTTGTCCGCGGACGCCGGAGACGGTGCGGATGGAGGCGCCTTCGAATTTGGCGATTTCAAGAGAGGATTTAAACATGTCTTTTATGAAGGCGGTGTTCTTGAAGATCTTGTAAGGATGGCCAGTGAGCTTGAGCTTCTTTACGATTTCGGTTGATTCATCCACATTCAGAACCACACCCGTTGCGCTGATGCGGAAGCCAGGAGTTTTGTTACTGAGACTCTGAATGCAGACAAAGCCTGTATTGGGCGCAACGAGGGGCCCGTAGAAGGTACCGAAGCAATGCATGTGCTCGGGTGTGTACTTAAGCATACGATTTCGCGTACGTGAGTCGGAGATGCTGTAAATGGGTAGCGTTTGGAACCGGCGCCACCCAAGGGAGAAGATGAGGGGATCATTTGTCTTGAGAATCTTCTTATGCCATCTGTGGCGCTTGATGCGAATCTGAACAAAGCCGAACCGCTCTTCTGTCGGCGTCAAGCCGCCCACGAGGATAGGGAATCGAGGATTGAAGTTTACCGAGAATTCGTAGGGAACTTTCTCCAGCACGATGCGGACATATGTACCTGCTTTGTGGCCTTCAACTCGGACACGAGAAAGCTCGTCGAGCTGATCAAATTCCGCGCGGTTGATGTCAAGTTGCTTCTGTATCATAGCCTTCTGTGCATCATACCAATCATCCTCGCCAAACTCTTCTTCTTGTCCACCTTCTTTCCGTGCATCAGCTTTGTCATTCATAAACCCTTCGCGGTCCTCTTCTTCAAATCGAAGTTTAAGTTCTTCCTTCCGTCGAGCGTTCTTCTCACGTTCCTCCTCAATCGTCTTTGCCGCATTGTCTTCATCTGGTTCTGATGGCTCCCCACCAAACCTTTCCCCAGTCTCCAGATCCTCAAACTCGCCATCGCCCTCATCATCTTCATTTTCGTCAAACCCTTCGAAATCATCATTATTCTCATCTTCGCCACCGCCACCCTTGCCGTTCATATGGCCAGAGGCAAATCGACTACGGAGAGCGTCGATATTTGTCTCGTCTTCCCACTTCTCTGCGAGCTCTTCGTAGTCAAACCTGGGAATGTGGCGATCTTCTGCGTTAGCTGAGTCTTCGGCCTTTGACTTCTTAAAGAAGCCATCGCCCTCATCTTCGCTATCAGCCTCAATATTTTCTGTTTCTCTGCCTGTCCATTTGGTGATCAAATCCGTCGGTGTCAAGTCGAGATTATACATCATCTGCGCAAGATCGGTAATACGGTACGCTTGTTTCTGTCCGTGTAATTTTGCTGCCTTCTCTCGGAGGTTGTCCTTCCATCGCAAGGCGCCGTCGTCGCCGTCGTCATCTTCGTCTTTATCTTCAGAACCAAAGTCACCCTCTTCGGAGTCATCCGAGTCCCGTTCATCTCCGGATATTGAACCAAGATCAGAGTCGCTGTCTGCAAATGCAACTTCCTCAGCGGCATCGCCATTTTGCTCCGTCTCTTTTCGCCCAAACTTTGGCTTGCCATTGGTCGCACCACTCGTATCTAGGAAGCCCGTATCGTCCTCCTCGTCATCTTCGTCGCTTCGATCTTGTTGTAGCTCTTCATCATCGCTATCGATACCGTCCAAGTCCGCGTCGTTAACTTCGTCCGCATCAGCGGCTCTTGCCGTCCTGTGCGATCTTCGCCCAGTATCTTCTACATCGTCTTCAATCTTATTAACAAGCTTTCCTCCGCTGAACAGTCTGAAGCCCCGATCATCTTCACCGAGTAGCTTCCGTCCACCTTGTAGGTTGACCATCATCTGCTCGCCTAGGCCTCGTTCTGCGTAGTCAACATCCGGATCGAATGTCGAAGTTTTGACATCAATATACACTGCATCTTTATCCACAAGCACGCCACCGACATCCGACATTGGCGCAAATAGTATCTTCTGCTTCTCACCCAATCTCGTGCGCTTCTTCTTTCCGGTGATCTTCTCACCCTGCTTTTCCGCAAATGGGGTCGGACAAGGATCGGGTAGCGCTTCAGCCGATGTAACAGTCAAGTCGCCCACACCAGGTATATGTACCCTGGAGCCACCAGCAGGGAAATTTGTGCCACGCAGATATCCGTATAACGCAACTGTACGATCGCATTTAGGGTTCTGCTCCATATCGGTCGGAGGCGTGATATCAAGAAAGCGATCCGCTAAGCAGTAAGGATGACTATTTCTCCACACCAACGGTCTTGGATTCTTCATGACGCTCAGGAACCGGCTCAAGTTCATAATCTCTCTGTCAGGATAGCGCCCGTTCACCACCCCAGAAAGATAGAACAACTTGGCACCCTGGTATAACTCGCTCCAAAATCTGTGCTTTAGCCGCTTCTTCTGCAGCTTGAGCGCCTCTTGCTTCCTGAACAGATCCAGATGGGTCAGTATGCCGAATACATTGCCCGGCATACCGCTCGCGCTCAGCACATTGAGGAACTCCATCGTCTCCATTTCGAAGCCATAGTTGCCGTCAATCATGAGCAGCACAATGTCCACCACTTTGGCAATGTCAATCATGCTGGCGAGCGAGTCGGCGGGACATTCCATGAAGGTGAGCCGTCGTCGCTTCGAGGTTACGACTGTGAGTGGCCCGGTAGGCGTAGAGAGAGTCTGCTTCGTGTACCGGCGTATGAGCGACTTGATGAGTGTGGTCTTGCCGACACCTGGGGGTCCAACGACGGCGACAATGATTGGTGGTGCTTCTTCGGGGAGGCGGTCGACGAGGGGAACGTGGAGGCGCTTTTCTTTGACCTGTGGATATCAGCATGCGTGCCTTTGGGAGGGATCATGTGGCGAAGGTACATCGTGAGAGCGCGCTGCCTGCTTCTGCAACCGACCCGGCGTCGCATACGCAAAAGCCTTTGGGTTGGGGCCTCCGGTGTGTGCCTTCTTAGGCTTGGCAGTCCGGTGTGGACGATTGCCTTGGTCGGCCATGGCTGCAGCACTCGGCCTCTTGACGCGACAGGCGACGTGGTGGGCAAAAGACAAAAAGGCGGAGTCGGCAAGCAATGCGCTCTGCAAAGCATCCAAGTCCCAAAATTTCGGCGCTAGCTGGGACGCTAAGGCAGGTGCAGGGGGGTGTTATCGATAAGTCGCGGGTTTCCTTCGCTGGCGGGGCAATGGTGGGCTGTGGGAGGGATGAATGACTGGAACACGCACGTCATTGGGGACTGCCTGTGTCCAGGCCTGCCCTATCCATCGCACCATCTTTGGCTGTCCAGGTTCTGGGCCAGGTATATAAACGCCCGGCTGCCCACCATCAGCGCTTCACTCGCACCACCACACACATCCAACATGCCTCAGTTCAATGTACATATCCCGTCTTTCCGTGCCTTCGACGTGCCATACTTATCCATACAATAGATCACTCTAGCCAAAGATGCCTCGAACGACGAGCTCGACAAGGCGAAGCAGCACGTCAAGGACCAAGGCGGCAAGATCGTCAGTCTCAAGTCTCTCACACATAGCCGCTACTACTTGCTAATTCCTCTAGGTCAACGAGTTCACGCTGATCAAGGGCTTCACGTACGTCGTTCCATGCATTACCCCACCATCTACCCATGTAATGCTGACCACCTTTAAAGTGCTGAGATTCCAGACGACGTCGTCTCCACGCTCCAGTCCAACGACAAGATCACCGTCGAAGCTGATAGTATTGTCAAGACCCAATAGATGTCCACCCAGTAGTCAGCATGCACAGGAAGCGCTCGGAAATAGCATTGCGGTACCAGCATACAATGCTTGACGAATAATGATTTAGCAATTTACCATCTACTCATGCCTTTTTCTTCTTCTGCTTTTGATGCGATGCTTGCTTTTCGTCCACTCTGCCTACACCCCGGAGGCTCAGATACACATCCGTGCCCCATCCCCAAAGGCTCTGCACTGCAATGCCCCCGCCAAAATACTCGGCATATGCACGACCAAGAGGCAGGCCGTATCCTAAGCCCGCAAGGCTGTGCGCTCCATCGCCTCCAGGACCTGAAATTGCGTTCAGTGCATCCATACCGGTATGAGAGCTACTAACGCCCGAGAGAGTTGATGATGCTTGATCGTCGTTAAATGTGGTAAAGCTGTAGTCCCAGATGTACCCCAGATTCTCCGGTGAGATGCCTCCACCGCGATCCCGGATGCGGATTGTGACTCCAGGCGTCGAGTGTTCTAGGGGGAGGATAGTTAAGTCTGCTGTTGAGGGTGTGGATCCCTGTAGTCCTGTAAAGGCATGCGATGCTACGTCTACATTGCCTTGAGCGGCATTGTCAACGCGTGCCTTACTCGAATCTTCCGCATCATTACTTTTTGCCCCCTCTGGAATTAGCTTAGGCAGTGGGGCAATGGTGACTTCAATTGGTTCGCGTTCCATCCGGCTCTCTACTGTTGCGCGGAAGGCGTTCTTCAGGAGCTCAGTTATAATGTATTCTAGATGCACCGGCACATGAGCGAAGGTGTAGTCTGGTTCGCCAATGATGTTGACCGTCGGCCGAACTCCGTATTTAAGCTCACAAATCTCGCCTACTGTGTTGGCGCAATGTTCTACAATCGTCGCTGGCTTTAACTTAGTGTCAATAACGCCAATGTATCCCGGGTTGTCGTCTGCCTCGTGCATGATCTCGTTATGCGGCTGGCTGGAAAAGTGTAGCGAGAGATGTTGCTCGGCGATGAGTCGTGTGCCAATTCTTGCCCGGAGATGCTCGTCTAGAAAGCGCGTCACATCTTTGGGCTGGATATACTTCCTAGCTTCGAGGAAGCCTCTTGCCAGTATACTGATGGTATTCGCGTGTGTTTGTACTAGATCAGCCATGACCTCTGTGAACTTGACCTCCTCTTCTAGCGTCTTGATCTCGTGTTCCGCCCATGGCAGTAATGTAGAGAGACTGTGTATATAGTTTGAGTGTATTTTGGATACGTGCGGATTCGATACAACGATAAAGGGCAGATTTCGGAGCGATTGTATCCGGTGTGCAAGCCGCGCAGGCAGGATAGAGAGAGTGAAGTTGGCTGAGGTGAGTAGTTGTTGCGTGGTGAGCGGCGGTCGTCCGTGTCTAAAGCGTCATGCGACGGTGGTAAGCCATAGCCAAGCAATAGGCCGCGAAACGCTTACTTGACGAGGTCGGTGAGGGTCAATGGATGTAGTGGCAAGCTCGCGAGCCGAGAGATGTCGTTATCGGTAACCGTCTTCGTATGCAGCTTTTGGCTGTGACCGCTTGCTAATGGGCTGCTACATGTCCTTCGAGCAGTGCGCGGGCAACACAAGCGTATAATGTGCGATTGTATAATTAATGGGCGCTGAGCTTGCGCCATTGCCTTTTCAGAGTCGCTCTCTCATGCCCGAGCTGTGAGTCAGGTGGTATGGAGCAGGGTTGAAAATTGGGGTTCAGAGTTCAGACGATATGAACACCAAAATCAGGCTCCTGTCTAGGTGCATTTACTAGTGGCCAAGATTTGGAGAAATATGGATTCTACGAGAGGCGTTTGAGTTATTAGCGGCATGTGAAGCTTCCTAAGCTTGTGTGCGCCAATAGAGCGGTGTGGAAGGGTCTTGATCACATGGACGTCATATGCATACATCCCACTATAAGCACCTCCCATATTATGAAAAGCAATGTTGTGGGGTTTAGCAAGCCCAACAAAACAGACAACTGACAACTGCATTTGACATGCTTTTATGCAACCTAGCTATGCTTCGAATCATTGTTGGCCTATCAATCGACTCCGATATGACTGCTCCCTCAAATTGCCGACACGCGCACACACAAAGTTCAAGTTTGAAATGTTTATCCAGATCTATTTCTATCTTTTGGACGTAAAACTGCAAGATGGTGTCGTAACAAAGTCATGCATGAATCTTGTGGATATCCAGACGCCGGCCCATGTCCACACACAACGCATCACATATTACTCATAGGCTCAATGTCATAAGCCGTGAAATGCAACCTCTATCGCATCCGTGAACATCCCACTCATAAACCAAGAAAAAACTCGCTTTTGTCGTCCGCGAATCGTCTAGTCGTCCTCATCAGAGAAGACCTCCTCACCACGCTTGCGGCGGGCCATACGATCCTTCTTCTTCTTGCCTGTGTCATGTTAGCTTACATTCTTGCAGTCAGAAACGTGGTGTGACTTACGCATCTCGCTTGAAGTAAGCTTCTTCTTCTTTTCTTGAGATTGGATCTTGTTGCCCATAGCATCAAACTTCTCCTCCTCGTCACCATCCTTGGCACTAAGACGAGGTCCAGCACCTTGGCCCTGCACCCAGTTGTGACCGGAAGGCGTCATTTTGCCGTCCATGACAGCCCAGACTTCTTCGGTAAGACCCTTGGTGAACTCTGCTGAGTGAGTAATGATGATAACACCACCCTCAAAGGTCTTAATGGCCTTAGACAGAGCACCGAGAGAGTCACGATCAAGGTAGTTAGTAGGCTCGTCGAGGACGATCAAATGAGGGCGTTGCCATGAGCAAGCAGCAAGGACGACCTTGACACGCTGGCCACCAGAAAGACCGCGCATGCGGGAATGGGATACAAGCTCAGCATCAAGACCGAAGTTGGCACAGTGGGCTTCAATCTCCTTGCGGACCAGAGGACGGAACTGACCACTGGCAAGTGCCTCTTTTTGATCAACCTCAGCAACCATCTTTGCGTGAGATGCCATGATCTCGGAACGAGGAATCCAGGCGTTATCAGCAGTCATCATAGGTGTCCACTTCTCATTCTTCAAGCCAACGTTCTCTCCAAGAGCGAACGAACACTCATACTCGTAAGAGTTCTTGAACTTCCTACGCGAGTTAATACCGATGACACGGCGCTGGCTACCTTCGATCTTGTAGATCTTGTCCATGGCCTTCTCATCCTCCTCGGTGACGATCTTATTGGCACGGTCCATGGTCTCACGGTCCTCACCAGTCTGGAAACGCCACTGAATGTACTCAGAAGGAGTCGAGTCAAGATGGTGGTCGATATGTGCGAAAGCGTGCTGCTTGATATAGGCAATACGGATGTTCTCGTGGTGGTAAATCTCACCCGAGGTGGGGACAAGTTCACCAGTCAAGACGTTGACAAGAGTAGACTTGCCGGCACCATTGGGACCAATGACAGCGATACGAGAGCCGAGTGAGCACTGGAAGGTGATGTCGCTGATCTGAGGCTTTGAAGTTCCCTCGTACTGGAAGCTCATGTGAGTGGCACGAAGGATAGCCTTGGCCTTGGTCTTGACACCCTCAAGGAAACCAGGTTCAGGGAACTTGAACTCCATGTCGGAGGCGCTCAGCTCGTGGTAAGACTTAGCAGAAGGCACTCGCTTGACAAACTCATCGAGGTTACCACGGTAACGTTTAAGCTTGAAGCGCTCGTAGTGAATGACGTGTTGAATGATATTGTTCAAGAATTTGCTGTCGTGGGAGATGACGATGGATGTGCAAGGGGAGTTAGTGAGGTAATCCTCGAGCCACTTGACGTTCTTGACGTCCAAATGGTTGGTGGGCTCGTCAAGGAGCAGAATGTCAGGCTGCTCGAAAACAGCACGCGCAAGCGCAAGCTTCATCTTCCAACCACCAGACAACGCAGTAATGGCACCGTTGTACATGTCGTTGGTAAAGCCGAACTCATTGAGGGTTGCCTTGACTTCATCTTCAGGCTTGCTGATACCAACAGCCTCGAGCTTCTTCATAGTCCAAGCAATGACAGTCTGCTCGGTATCGGCAGAATCAAGATCGTGCTCAACATAGACAGTCTTGACTTCATTCTGTTTGGGGAAACCTTCGACCTGCTCGTTGTTGATAGCGCGCATAAGAGTGGTCTTTCCAGAACCGTTGGGACCGAGTAGACCATAACGCTGACCACGCTTTAGTCGGAGATGTGTCTGATTGAGGAGGATCTTTGCACCATAGGCCAAGTTGAAGGTACAGTTGCACAGATCCTCGCCCTCTTCCTCATCGGGTTCGGGTACGTCTTCTTGCATGGCAGCAGGAAGCGAGCGCTTGCGGGTATTTTCGGTCACTTCCTTGGCATCCTCATCACCAACGAGAACCGCAACGAAGGGACCCGCGTTGGCCTGCCAGTTAAGGCTGTCATAGTCCTTCTCATCAATAAGTTGACCACCAATGGCACCAATGTAGTTGACCACTGGTGTGAAACGGTCATCGAGCTTATACTTGGATGGTAGAGCACTCTTCAGCTGAGCAGCAATGGTCTCAATATCACCATCCTTGGAGAGCTCGGGAATCTTGCCGTTCTCAACGTGACCGACACGGATGAGGGTGTCGAGACCTTGGCGAGTCTTCTCACGGGCTTCAGGATCAGCAAGGTTGTCGTGGTTCTTCTCGAGCGCAGGCATCAGCTTGGGCAAGAAAGCAGCAACAATTTGGGGGTCTTCGACCAGCTTGCACATATTGTCAATGATGACAGCAGACTTGCGCTTGATGGCGGTCTCGCGCTCGACGAGACCACGCTCAAGCAGAGGAACCATGATGGCGAGGGTAGGCTCGTGGACGTCAGTAACGAAGGTAGTAGCACCGAGCAAGTGAACAGTCTCGGGGACGTTCTCAGGCTTGGCGATACACTTGATCAGCTCGGGGATAAAGCGCTCAATATCCTTGTTAGAGATCAAGGAACAGAGCTTCTCCATGGTGGAGTAGGCAGCCTTCTTGACCTCAGACTTGGTGTCCCACATGGCACCAGAGATGACAGGAATCAGGTCTGGGACACGGAAGGCCATTTGAGCCGGTGCGCTGGCGGTAAGGACCTCAATACACTTCAGGTCAGCCATCTTCTCAGGCCATTTTTGTGCGCTCTCGAGAGACTTGATGATGTGAGGGATAATGGCCTTGACGGCATTGGGGTTGGCAGCAGCCACAATAGCCTCGGAAGCAGTCTGGGCGGCAACCTTGACGGCGCTCATCTTATCGCCAACGGCGGCCAGCACAGCGGGCAGAAGTTCGACGAGGTAGGGCTCGACGGCGGCGGAAACGTGGGCATGCTGAGCAATGGCACGAATGGCGTCCAGAGCACGCTCGCGGGCAATAGCATCCTTTTTGCTAGCGAGCTGCTTCTTCAGCAGTTCAACAGCCCTGCAAAAATTATTAGACAAAATGCGACAGGAAGTGCCATGATAGGGCAGAATAAAATTGGAGTAAACGTACTTGGTGGGGGCATCCGCCTCCTCGATGTCGCCGTTGATGAAAGTGGCGATGGCGTTGGCAGCAGCATTTATCTGATCCTGCTCCTTGGAGACAGTCAGCTTGCCCATGAGCTCCTCAAGGGCCTTGAGCGCCTTCGAGTTCTCTGACTTGACGGCCGCAGCGTCGTGTAGAGCAGCGGGGGCCATGTTGCCGAGTGTGTGTGAAGGTAATGCGAAGGAAGGGCGGTGTAAAGTCGAAAGAGAAGAGAGAGCGGCCTTTGAATAGGCAAAGTGCGGGGCTTTTTGAGAGGATGAAATCTCAAGGCGTGCACAGCCGCGAGGAAAGTGTCTTGCAGCGCCTCTATGCTACCGTAAAAGACACAACAAGGAAAGAATTTTGGGATAGAGCCCAGGCGAATGTGAGAGGAAGGGTGAAGTGTTCTGTTGCGGGCGAAGGCTCTTATGTTTGTGGGTAAAAATTTTGGCTGGCGATAAGATTAGCTTACACAGGATTAGCATATTGGTTCATATCCCTGTTGTGTAATTTACTAATATCACCAACCAAATCGCTCGTGTAAGCTGAACTCAGCGGTATTATATCTGAAAGTAAAATTAGCTTCGCGGTGTTGAATGGTCGCCACCGCCGCTGGTATCCAACTGCTCCAATTATGAACATATTTTGTGACATTTTCCAAATAATTCTTCGCCTATTCCTTCATTGCTGCCGTTCCTAGCTCTGGTTGCTGGGATTGGCCGCCATACTGCAGCTGTGGCAACTTTCTCCATGCGCGCTGACCGCCTTGTCAAATCACTACCAACCAACAGACCCATTCAGCGACTTGGAGGACCCAGACTATGCAGTACCAAAATTGCCAGGATTCCCAAGTCTAGCAGTCTGACGCTGAGGTAGGTACTACCACTGCCTCAATCAAAGTTGAAAATCCTGTGACAATATATCGAAGGTATATCAACTGGAGAGACACTAGAGGTTTCAGTAATACACTTCAATAAGCGCGGCAGATATCGTGCAACCCTGCTCATGTTGCGCGCTGCAGCCACCCACGGAGCTCTAGACTGTGTTTCCATGTACCTGCCTGATTCTGCCGAAGACTAGGCGACGACATTTGACTCGACTCTCGTTCCGAGATCCTAGAGTGTGATTTGCCACGTTGCTGCTTTGGCCGAGTCCTCTCGAGTACCTAATTGTTGAAAATATGATTTTCTCAGCTCCCGCCGCTCGCTCCTGCCTAGTACCGTCTTGCGGTTTGCGAACAGACGCGAGGAGTAGGCTAAGCCTTGTAGTACAAAGGATCTATGCCGCAACCCTGCATGTAAAACCCTTGTTAGGCCCCAGGTAACCATGGCTATGGTAGACACCGCCTTTTTTCAAAAGTCTGCTGCGAAGGCCTGTGTTGTGAGAAACGAACCTCTCTCATATCTTTGCCATAGAGCTGCACCACTCTCCCTTTTTTTTAATAGACGAAATTCGCGGCAATAAAGATGACTACCCCCTTTTCTTTCCAATTCTTTACAAGCCTGCGCAGTAGTGGCTTATATCCTTCACTGTTGCATAGGTTATCTAACAACATGCGCCATATACTCGAGCAGACCATACAAATCCACCGGGTCAATTATCGCTAGAGCTTTACCCAAAACACACTTGTATCGGGTCGTTCTATTTACAGGATGACTCGCATATACATAGCTGCACGTATTGCGCTGCACATAGTACCACACCAGTCGGTTGCGTATTGTCGCAGAGTCCGTTATTATACCTTCAGAGAGAACCTTTCCATAAAGCTCCAAATCGTTACTTCTAATAACATTATTGTAGTCAGTACGTAAATGCTTTCGAAAACAAAATCACTGAAGAGCGAGTCATTTAGTTTGCAACTCAAAATTCAATCTTAATTGAGAAAGGGACCCCTGAGCCGGAGCTTGACTCACTTGAGAAGTTAATTACTGTCTCTTATCAACAACGGGTCAATTTTTAGAATATACAAGAGACTCTTCTATTACAAAATTTACTCTACGGCTACACATGCAATATATCTGTCCAGATATGCATATGAGTAAGTCATTCGGCCCATCTGAATGCAAAGATGAATTCTCTCGCTATCCACTACTCTGTACCTTCTCGCCAAAGTAGAGAGTCAGTTAGGGTATTCAAGTTTTCAAGATTAGCGTAAGCAGATATCTCTTTCTTCGAAAGTACTAGTGTGCAAAAGCTCTCTTATTCTTGTGTGCACACGTGTGAGATCGCTAACAGCTGGTTGAGGTATAGCAAGCTCCTCACTCCCCTTTTCTTCTCGAGAAATATCTTGGACCCAGGCAAAAGTTATCAAGCGGAAGTGACCATCTGGATGCGGCCGAACGACTGCTGGTAGGCTGCATCCCCAGATAAAACATAAGACGTCTCCGGCTTCAACGTGTTCATCGGCATTGCCGATAAAGCCGAGATCTGTGCATAGCAAAGCTCTTTCTTTCCACCAGAGATACAATAGTTGAAGTATTCGAAGGACCCACTCAAATTCGGCAGGTGGCGCATCGTGTTCGCCGGCAAAGAACCAGTCTTGCAACAGCGCATAGTCGGATGAGTATTCAGGAGCATCAGCATCGGGTGTAGAGTGGCATCGCCGAGTTGGCTTTAGGTCAGATGGCCCATCCGTTTCAACATCGAACACAGTGTGTCCGGCGAAGATGGTTCTGATGAGTGTCCCTTTAGCGCATTCATGTCCAGCAGCCACATCGCCGAAACGCATAATGAGGGCTTTCATTGCCTCCTTTTGGAACAAGAGGAGCTTTTGGTAGAAGTCAATGACTTCATCCAAATCAACGTTTGCTTGTTGAGTGAAATTATGATGGTTTGTAATGAGGCCAAGGACCACGCCCGAGACTGTCAGAGTCCCATTTTGGGGATCATGAACGAAACAAATAGAACTGTCGTTCACGATCTCGCGCTCGAAATCTGCATCTCTGTTCGGCCCTTGGGAAGATACACCCAGCGAAGGCATCGAAAAATCAATGCACCACGATGGGAGCAACACTGTTCCGCGGGCTTTCGATGCGTGAATCAGGAGACACAAATTTCTGCTAGATTCGAATGCACGAACCATCGCCTTTTGGTACACTTCATCGGTGGACATGAGGTAGTTCGCAGCGAACCATCCATGTTCCATGTCACCTATAAGACCAAGTATCCCAAAGACCTGATCACGAGGATCTGTTGCACTCCGCCCTCTTGTGAACCAAAGGACATCTTCAATATGGAGGAGAACGTCAGCGCTAGAATTCGGTGAACGTAATGATGTTGCCCAGCCCCGGCGACATCCTATTATGAAGTTCAGAAAGCGGAAGATACTTCTCGTCTGCTGTACGGAAACGTCCGGCATGTAGTCTCCAGGAGACGTGAGATTCAATATTACAGCTTCCCGTACTGTTTCAATGACGTGGTTGAAGTCGAGCCAGCGATGTCCGCAGCCAAGTGTTATTTCTTTGTCAGTCACAATGACTTCTTGAACAACCCAGATCCGATACCACCATGGCTTGTTTAGGAGATTCGTTAATCCTGGAAGAATTGGTGCGAAGAGTTCTTCTGCTTTGCCCCACTCCTTGTGGATATTTCGGGGCGTCTCTATATCTATAATAAAGTCCAAAGCTTCTTCGATATGAGGATCTGATTCCCCAAGCCATACTAGAACCTTCTTCGCGCTGGCATACACCTCGCACATCATGTTGACCTGCTGACTCACTTCAGCGACATCTCCTTGGTTGATGCAGATAGCGTCTATCCAAAGTGATCGCCTCTCGGAAGGCCATCGGAGACGTCGAAGTGCTAAGTCAAGATTGGGTGAAATCGCGAAAGTAGAGCCATTGATACGAAGGTCACTTCTAGGCTCAGACGGACCCCAGGTGTAGGAAAGCGCTTCGTATTCATTCCGCTGTCGTAATTTCCGGTGGATAGAAATGGTTTTCAGGCTACATTTAATGTCATCAGCCTCGTCTTTGGCGGGGCTCAATTGCAAAACCCGAATCTGACAAGCCTCAGCATCGAGCGACTTGTAAATAGACCCCATAGTTTACTAGGAGGAACAGGAAGGCCGAGATAATGGTATAAGGTGAAGATGTAAGCTTTCTTTCAATCGTGTAGGATGATACTGTCGCCTAGCGAAAATAACCTTACCATTGCCGAATCTCACTTTTATAGGCCTAGATTTGCCTTGGCATGCGACATTGCATGAATTAGCTAAATTACAGAGCCTTTGATAGCTCCAACAAGATACAATCTGCAAGATACAGACCCCCAAGTGCACCACCCCATGTCTTCGCGCGTAAGAGTTCATTTCATACTACTATTGCGCAACAATTATCAGTAACTGCCAGCGATTTGTTTTCAATACAAAGATGGCCTTTTGTAGATTTGATGGCAGGGTATCAAGGTCAACATAATGTTCATATAGGTGCAGCCTTAGAAATGAAGAAGTAGACCCGGTATTGAATCTCAGCAAAAGATTGTAAAATGCATGATATGTACTGGTAGTCCTCAGGCTGTAAGTCGTAGTACCTATATTTATTCTGCTACGGGTTGGTGGACATTATTTGAGTTATCATGACATCAAGTATGATATTATACGCATGCTTAGTAGTAAGTTTGTCACAATTTCGGGATAGTTACAATACTGACACGAGATTGACCTAATGTTGAATCGGTCTCAGTATTGATAGTTAGCCACTATTGGAGGTATAGACAGTATTAGCTAGGCACTTTCCTTAGCACGGACTCACACAAGGCATAATATGTTATTATCTTAGGCTCGGCCTATGGATTAAGCGTGAATCGTGGAAATATGTATATATAATAGCTGCAGAGAAATTTCTTTCCCGACTTCTGAAGGTACTTAATAGATCGGTTATACCTAGGTCCTTATTGCCATTCACCCCGCTAGGCCAGTATCTAACATAACCTTTCTCTCCCTTCTTATATTAGACGCAGGAGAAAAGTGCGGTGGAGCAAAACAACATGTTCATTAGCGCAATATACCTCCTTCTTTTTACTTATAGCCCTACGGGGTCTTAAATATTCACTATAGGAGGGGAGATCTATTGTCTCCAAACACATGAGCTTTCCTTGCTAAATCTTGTTACTCAAATACTCCCGTTACTATCTATTCTTAAATTATTATAACGCTGTATCAAGATTCATGGACAGCTTCGAACTCGACATCGTAATGAAGCTTGTCAATCAGTGTTGATCACCCTAGTCTGGGGGTCAATATCTCCTCTGGCATAGCGTTTACTCATCTCTGTTCAAAAGCCCTCCCCTCAACCCCATCTCGGACTTAATCCCTTCCCTTCAACTCATCCAGCCTCTCCTTCAACCTATCCCACCCTATACTATCCTCCCAACTCTCCTTCCCCCTCCCCAACACACTCCTCACCGCGCTCCTCCCCTTAAACTTCCAATCCTTCGCCACAAGCTCCCCACTCCTTGCCGCCAATCCCTCCGTCCTCTCCCTCACCCCCAACGTCTCATACGCATCTACAAGATCAATTGTCTGCCCCACAACCGCATCCCATTCCTTCTCCGTTCCAGATTCCCACTTGGGCTGACTCGTCACTGCCCGCCACGCCTTCTCATGGCACTCGAGCGCTGATGATGGCCGATTTGTATGCGTGTACAGCGTCGCCAATACACTCCACAGCTTTGGTGAAAAGGTTATTAGCGGCTTGACGTTTTTCTCAATCAATTCGTTGGCCATGCGTGCTAGACCTGGGCGCGAGACGTCGAAGGCTTCGTCTGAGCGTACGAGATCTTTGATCAGCATATCAAGGACCTCAGCATCGACGCACTTTTCGCCACCCGCGGCGCCACGAAGTTCACAAATGTTTCGTTGGGCATTGATTACATCGGTCCAGGATGGTGGATCCGTGGACGCGGCTACCGCGAGGACGTTGGACCAGATGCGGTAGTTATCGTGTTTAAGAGTCGCTGCACGACGGAATGCTTTTAACGCATCGGTTCGAGGATGGTTGGTGATATTTTGCCCGTCACTGCCTTCAGTCTTAGTTTTTGGACGCAGGTGGAGCAGAGCTGCGGCGAGGTTACTCCATGCCTCTGCGTCCCGGTCGTCGAGCTGGACGCAACGGGAGAATGCTTCGACGGCGTTTTTGAATTGTTGTAACTCGAGATATGCGCAGCCGAGGGCGAACCAGGCGGGGTGGTATAGTGCGTTGACTTTCAAGGATAGGGCGTACGCTTCTGCAGCTTTTTCGTAGTTGCGTGCAGCGATGTAATGCTGGCCTAGTGAGCGTTGGGCACGCGCATAGCGTTTCCCTGATACCTCCCAGGCTTTTTCGTACATAGATAAGTCTTTGTCAATGTCTCCTAAGATGCAGTAGAAACGAGGTGCTTCGGCAGGTGGAGGGTCCCGAACAGGCCCTTCCCATTTCTCAGTATCTGGATCAGCATCGGTATCGTTGCCGTTTTTTGCGTGGAAAAGCTGCCGCCGCATTACCTTGCGAGCTTTATCTTCCTTCTCAGTTGCCGCCCAGCACAATGCCGCCTCAGCCCACATCTCCAACCGTTCATATATGTCAAGCGCTGAACGTAAGCCACCGATATGAACCCAGCGCGCAGCGAGTTCGGCCTCTAATTCCCAACGCGAGGGCGAGCTTAGCGGAAAGATATAGCGAAGTCGCTCGCTCACTGAAGCCGTTTCTGCTTCTTGGGCCCGTGGCAGGAACGACGTGGCCTTCTCGCTTGTTTCTGCATCGGTAGTAGCCTCGCCTGAAGTGTCCGAAATTACTTGGTCGACAAGTGCTTGGAGTTGTAGTAGGCCACGCTCCATGGTCCTTGATTTGTACCCCTCGATCCGACTCCTTACTAGAAGAGCTTGTGTGTAAACTTGCCAGTTCGAGCTTCCGCCTTCTAGCACTCTCGTTGCATAAGGTATCGTTTCTTCTCTTGTGAGGCCATCTGCTGGGTTTGTATTCTTGATGCTTTCAGCCAGTGACAGCAATATCACCGAGTCTAGCGGATCAAGCAAAGGCTGATTCGCCGGGTCTAGCTCCGCAAGACTTGCAGGCAGCGTAGAACTCTCTTTGATATCTGTTGAAGCGGGCTTCTCCGTGAACTGTATTGCCTCATGAAGGGTATCGTCATTCAAATCCAACGCCTTTGGTTTTGAGGCCTCATCAGCCGTGACGTTTAACTCTACGCTTACGCTTCGAGCCAATACAAGCAGCTGACTCGTGTCTTTTTGTTGGAACTTGGTCCGCTTGCCCATCAATCCAGTCAATGCAAACTCAAACTTGCGTTGCCGGGCCGCTTTGTCCAGATCAGCCCGTGCTTCCTTATCAAGACCATGATGTGTTTGTATCGCAGCTCTCTCTAAAATGAAGCTTGTGTACAAATCGTCGGATTTTTCTGTCTTCCCAGAATCCAGAATCAAACTCTCGACTATCTTCAAATCATCATAAATCATACTCTGTAAACTCGATGCAGGCTCGCTCAGTAATCGTTGATGTGCAAAGTTCACTCGTAGTCGTGCCCACGCTGAAAGGCCAATATTCTTTTGGATCGGCGGGCAAATCAAGATAGTTTCAGCTAAGCATAGTAGCTCAATGTTTGGTGTGAGTTTATATGCCGCGACACCATCTACACTCAGCGAAGCGATAAGATCCGCACGAGTTTGGCTAAGAATTTCCTTGGAGTTCGAGACCATCTTGGGTAAGAGAATATCTGCAGATATGAATGGGAGTGGTGGCCCTGTTACAGTTGACTGTATGAAGGAGTAAAGTGCTGCAACAGCAACGATAAGGAATAGGTGTTGCCGGTAAAGTGCTGTTTCTTCAACCGGTATTCCTTGCTCTTCATTTCTTTTGGACAATATTAGGCCCAGTCGATGGAAGATGTAGTCGCTCCAAACCCCAAAATCCTCCCTTTGAACATCTTTGGTTGCCTGGTTCTCTTCATGCCCAAGTAAGATCTGAACTTCTTGATGTTGGAAGATGGTCAAGAAGTCGCCTGATTCGACAGCTTCGAGGACGACATCCAGAGCGGCAGCAAGCTCATCCGGCAGCGAATTGCGAAAGAAGCTTATGAGAGCGTCCGCCATTTCAAAATCTTGTTTCGTTTCTATCGTTTGAGGGGTGGTTGTAAAATACTCCACTCCACCTTGCGGGATGAGTAACTGGAGAAAATTGGGCTGTGGCGAGCTAACCGTATTAAGTGATAGTAAGAGGAGTCCTAATGCGCTTCGAGAAAAAAGGGCGTCGTTTTCTTACGAGTTATTGAGCCGAAATTCGCTTCGAGTGACCACTATGGTAGCACATATTCTCGAAAGCATAAAATCTTGTTCTTGATGATACCTTTGACGCCATCCGTTCTACTTCTCAAGGGGCTATCTAGTGGACTGTTGGGGGAGCGCCACAAAACTTGAATATTAACCAGACACACATATAACGGCCTCATCATGCAAGGTAAATTCATAGCTTTGAGTCATTGTATCTCATAAGGAAGTTCCAACATATTGGCGCAGCCGCGCAGGTATAACCAGTTGTCGCAAAAAATCACAAACACGGCGCTACCAACCATACTGTCCAACTCAGTGCCTTCTGTGCTTTCCATGCTTCCCATCACTACTGGAGGAGCTGCTACTGCTACTGCTTCGACCACCTCGGCTGTGGCTCCTATGCTTCTTCTTCTTATGACCATGGCTGCTACCATGGCTGCTTTCGGGATACAAGCCGCCCAGTGCGGCAGACGAGCCCCCGTATGATGATCCATGGTGGGAAGATCCATGATTGGAACTGTGACTGCCGTGCGACTTGTGCTTCTTCTTCTTTTTCTCTTTGTCGTCTTTTCTGTGGTTTCTGTCAAAAACTGGCTCTAATAAGCGCTTGATATATCGAAGTACTTACTTGTCGCTAAGCATATTCGCGCCGATTGCGCCAGCAACCATACCTCCAAGCGTACCAAGAGCTCCACCACCAAGCTTGTTACCGAGGAATGCGCCGCCAGCGCCTCCGACGAGGGTTGAGCCTAGGCCGCGTTCACCCTCGCCAGGCCCGCCTGGAGCTCCAGGTTGGTCATGCTGTTGCGCTCCGTATCCATGCTGTTGGTGGTCGTTATAGCCAGGCTGACCATATCCGTGTTGTTGTTCCTGCTGCTGGTAAGGGGCCTGGTACCCTTGATGTTGCTGCGCAGGTGGATAGGGAGAGTGGCTGCGGTTGGGATCGTAGCCCTGGTCGTGTTGGCCCGGGGGTGGGGCGTTGTAGCCTTGTTGCTGGTATGAATCATGCGGCGGTTGGTATGCGCCCTGGGAAGCGTTAGGTGTTACTCTATCTTCCTTGCGTCAGAGTAACAACGGCACCCACCTGTCCCTGGGGAGGGTATGGGCTGTGCGACTGCCCACCACCGTACTGGTCATGGGGCTGCTGCCCATAGCCTTGGCCTTGCGGTGGGTAATTATGGCCATAGCCTTGCTGTCCTTGGGGAGCGCCGTCATAGCCGTAGTTCTGCTGGCCCTGGCCTTGGCCGCCATAGTAGTCGTGACTAGACATGTTGGGGGTAGGATGTTATGCTCGAGTTTAGGGATGGGAATGTAGGCAGTAGGTAAGCGGAACAATAGATAGATATAGGCAGAAGGATCAGCTCGGGGGCTAAAATGATTTGCTTACGGCGGGAGACCCAAACAGGATAGAGGAGGTGGGAGATGAGGAGGGGCAGTCACAGGCGGTTGGCCCGGAGGCGTTTGCGACATCACACGCGCGCTCGAATATAACATGATTAGAGTTCACGCGCTGCTTACCACAGCTAAGGCGCCGACATGCTGCACATTCCCTGCTTGGATAGCATCACTGCAAATGCGGCGAAGTCACGGTTGTTTGGTGGAGGTCGCAGTGGGGTCGATGATGCAAGCGCGAGGGTCTGTGGCTGTGCATCCTGGCGCCACATCGTTCATTGGATGGCTTGGCGCCAGGGGGTTTCCACAGGTCATCACACAGGAGTTTTCGGTCGGATGTAGATTGGTGCTTTTATTAATCCCGGCCGGTAGGTACGACCAGGTATAGGCCAGTCAAAGCCAGATGTAGGCCAGCTATACTACACCTGAGTGTAGTTCCACAGTCTTCAATACAGAACTACAGTGTCATATTAGCATCAGTGTTATCAGAGCCAAAGGAAGAGATGTACCAAAGAGCATTCATCCGCTAGTTCCGGAAGAGGATTCTGCTATCACAAGGCCTGAACGCAATAGATGCTGTGAATCGCACGGTCTCAACCTTCAGGAAGATATCCAACAGAGTATGCCATATCCTTGCCACCGATTTCGAATTGCCTATCCTTGGTCATGGGACACCCGCAATCGCTGCTGGTGTTAGTGTCATCCCGCAAAGCCTTTCATCAATAGTAGCCTACATGTGAAATCGGCATCGTCGGGCCTTCTCGATCCTCACACTACGCACCTAACTATCGAAGTTTCCAAAAATGTTGTTGAGATCGGCGCAATGACCATTGGCAGGTATAGCAGCAGATTTGCCTGTGAATCCAGGTGAGGTGTAGATGGTGGCGCCGTAGTCGTCGCCGAGCTAAATATCTTGTCAGCAGAGCAAATAAACGAGTACTATCAATAATACACACAACCAAAGCAAAGAGAAGATCGCTCATGAGAGCGAGAGCTAGTATGATGGCTTCCATCTTGGCTGATGGTTGCAATAGTTCAAAGGTTCCTAGGAGCGAAAGATCGATGAATTATACCCAGGGCCTAACAAACAGTGACCAATCTATAAGTGAATCTAGGTGCAATGTACTGGAAGGTGACTAGCTAGTGAAAATCTTTAAAATCCTGTGACAACTTTCCTGTTACCTTCGGACTTTGCAAGAACATGAATCTCTCCACTTTAGTACCTAAAGTAAACCCTTATACCTCGTTTTGTTGATTTAGGATTCGAAAATAAATGGTGGAGAAATTACAATACCTCGGTAGCTTTGGCTTTCAGGTTCGCGGTAATTAGCGTGCAACATGGGATGTGAATATATCCATGCCAAGGACTTTTACTCCGTGAATCACTTAGAATTTGAAACCTCATCCTCTAGTGTATTTCCATTCACTCCGGTATAGGCATTGTTCATTACTTGTTTCCATTGATCTACTATATACCTAGGTATCCTTAGCCGATTCGTTTCGACCTCGGGAATCCCATTTCAGGCACACACCAATTGCTTGACTTCGCGAATGTGTTTGAATTTGATGTCGATGTTCCTTCATAATGGATATTCAAAATAAATAGAAATAAAAAGTTTTAATTTTTCACGCTTCTAAGACCTATCAACCGACTTCAACTGTTCCAAACTTGCCTAGCTCGCCTCACTGAATCACTACACCCATGGACATGATTCTTCTGCCTTCGATTGACTGATGCTGAGTCTCATCCGGTTAAAGCATTCTGTCGCAAGAAATCAATAGTAAAAGCCGCGTTAATTTCTGTCAGAAACCTAGGTACTCCGGCCCATTGTGAGCCAACCTGGGTGAGGTAAAGTAGGGCCCACGTGATCTCGCATAGTACATAAAGGACTAGATGGATAGCTGCTAAGGGGGTAGCGACCCGTCTTATATCCAACGCAAATACAGCCTACTATCCGCTTCAAGTGCACACATGACTACTACCCTTTCTTGTGAAGACCTATTTCTTACAATTTCGATGCTATAGGATGAGTTTGAAGAATGCAGAAAAAAAATTACTCAAAGAGGCCCCTAAAAATGCTGTTAATAAAAACAAGAAATGGTACAAAATTTGGTCCCAATGTAACCAGAAGCTTGATCAAGAACGTAGGGGTGTCGGGGGAAAGACTAGACATCAGCTAGACTCGATAATCAGCTTGCATCATTGAAAAAAGACAAAGGAGACGGGGTGGTAGGCATTTTGCAAGCTACAATGAAGGAAGCTAAGGTGTTCCATGAGCTTAGTACATTGCTAGACTTTTCAAAATTGGATACGACGGATCTTAGCTGGCACATATTGATGGGTTCAGGATTCATGTTTTCCTATATCTTTTACCGTTTTAAATAAAATATTTTCACTGGCATAATCTGAGCAGAGGTTATTGGCGGTACTTGTTCCGTATTCATCAAAATATGGGGGTTGCTTCGGTCTTGCATTTCGATTTTGTATCGGAGACCTGCCGCTATTCCAAGGTTATAATTCAAGCATACAGAACACAACGCCTTGCTAACTGGAGAATTCGTGTAATTTTGACTCGAGCAGGCTTTCGGCTTTGAGAGATTGACTCGCCTGAATTCGTCTAAAGGGAGCCAGGCTTGTAAGCTTTCTGCGCATTTGGAAAACCCCTCTGATGTGATAGTGTTGAATTGTAGAGCTTAGGTGGCTAAAATACTTGAGTACTGTAACCACTCATTCCAGGTAAATGGTTTCTTTCACGAAGTAATCGGCTATATTAGTGATTTGTCTCCCTACGGAAATAGGGCCCTCTTTAAACCCCAACGTTGTCTCCTCTTCTGCGGTAAATTCATGCTTCCAGTTCCACTCATTGCTCCAATCTGTGATACCGACACGTTGATAGCGACCGCCATGTGGCTTCAAAATAAGCATGACTGTGCATGTCCTAGGCCTTTCGCTACCACACTGTAGTAATACTGCAATAGAGTCATCGAGGGACTCGAGATTGTCCATTTCGAGATCCAGGCGTACCCTGAACAGAACCTTACGCTCGTCGGGTAGCTTGATGACGAGATATGGCCCGCTACCTAATGGGAGATCGGTATACCTGAGTTCGATCGTCTCCCGTACCCAGTATTTATCACAAAGGAGTGGGTTTATATCCGGTCTAATGATGGGCGCAGTAATACGTAAGCATTGCGATGGTTGAACTTCATTCGCGTCTCCCTTTGACCTTATCCACTCATCCGTAGTTTGCCATATATCCTTTGCAATAGAAACAGAGGTCTGACAGTGACCGAATTTTAGGCATTTGAGTTCTGGAAAGATTTTCTTGCCAGTTGTACTGGTCCATGACCAGGTGGGAAATCCGGGCCGTCGATAACCACTTCTTTCACTGGACCACTGGAGATTCATGACCAAACGCCCAGAAGAGGAATCTGGCTCAATTGGTATACCGTAACAGTGAGGAATGTGAGCCGCCCTCATAATACCTAAACAAGCGTTTAGAACATCTGTGTCGAACGATAGGTTCCTCCCTGTGTATTCGGAAAGAATCTGCTCTGTGCTGAAGTGTTGCCGGTTACGATTAGGGATCACGCCAAAAAGGTGAGAGCCATCTTGACCATCCCACGACTCTTGCACACGGTGGTATAATTTCTGATCCACAGACTCCTGACAATACATGTGGTCACAGAGGAAGCATACTTCGTGGTCCGTGAATATTAATCTTCTTCGGGGAAGGTAGCCTTCTTGTAGTGTCCTATATTGAGGGTGTCAAGCTAGACCTTTTTCAAGTTTTGTAAATTTAGATACGATTGAGACTTACCAGGCACGCGAAGCCCAGGCAGATTCTCGAATATCATGCCTATCGTCTATGATCTGAACTAATGTGGTAGTGGCTAGTTGTACGCTCTTTTGCGGTTGGCGCTCCCGTGAGCCTACTCCAGGTAGGCCATAGTCAGGACTATTGCCTGCAGCTGCTATTATCGTAAGATCGGCCATGGTATCTACAAAATCAAAAATATCAGCAAACCTTACACCCAAGAATATACAAGAAGGAACTGACATATTCGATCCATGTTTAGTATTTGATGATGCCTTTCGCTCTTGTCTGTCTGATCAATGCACTGGCAGAATCAACAAAGGGGCTTGGCTTTGAAAATTGTGGGACACGTACGTATTTATCCACCCACAGGTAACGGAATCCAAGATTCAGAGTCGTTTGTATACTATCCTCAATAGTAGCTGGGAAGATGTTCTTGTCCCTTTCTGTCAAAATCGCCGGACCCCATACATAGGACAGAGCCACATAGCGAAAACCATTTTCTGCCTGAACTATCTGTCTAGATTGGCAATCAATGACCTTGAGTCCAACAACCTGATATCCAGAAGAGGGGTTGCACGTATCAGCATGATGATTTCTGCAGAATTGTAGCCAGTCTTTAACCATACTGAAGTCAATGTGCCTGGGATTGACTAGCCGAGGGCGGATGCTATCTTCCGCGAAATCTGCATGCAACAAACCAAATATTCCTTCCCCAACAAATCGGCTCTGGTACTTTGTGGCAAAGGCCAACAAAGCTCTAGATTTAGAGAGATCATAGTCCGTAAAATTGGGGTTCAGGCTGTAGATTGTCTGCCTCTTGACGTGCCCTCCAACATCCCCACAGTCGCGCCTTAGGCTACCTATGAAGCGACAAAGTCGGCAAGGAGAGGCGAGGAGCATGGATCGAGGGTGATGGGTTTTGAAGGGGGCCATAGGAGATGTAAGGTCAACTTGATCTACGATGGCCAGACTGATTAGGTCGCAACAACTTTCACAGAGCCCATCAATGAATAGCGGTGTTTTCACGGTCATAATTTGCTTGAGGCGTTCTTTTGCTTCGTCCTTTTGCGGAATTGGAGGTCTCGTAGGAGAGAGTCTCCTCAATCTGGTTGAAAGCGACGCAGGTAGTAAGTCTGAGGGCATTGTTGTTTGCCCAAGGACAGGGTATGAAGTACATTACAGTCGACTGTGAACAAGTGAAAAGAGCAGATTAATATATGGTGGCAATAAAAATAGGATTGGTGGTAAACTTATGCTGTAGATTGTTCAGCCGGGGCTGACAGGATTGATGAAACTAATCATCATCAGCGAATCTAAATGGTCAGCTTGAAAAACAAATATTGTGGCGTGGTTGCCTAGCTGAGGCCACGCTCGCGAGGAACATGGATGAGACAAACCACCTAGGTATGGACATAGCTTGTATTCAAAAGCGACGCACCCGTTTCTAGAGTATTATTTTCTAATTGGCCTTTGAGAGTCACGTGGTTGCTCAATTGCCGGCTTGTCACCGCCTCTTTCAAGTAACACACAGTATATCTGAAATCCCCCAAGGCAATACAGTTCCCCCCCCCCACAAAAAAAAAAAAATCCGGATATTTCAATGGCGTCCTGGGCTGTCAAGTATTATCAAACCATGCCTTCAGCAGCATCGAGTTCTACCCCACCACCCCCGCAATCATCCGCAGTGCCATCATCCAACCACGCTTCCGATGTTAGTTCTCATACCATTCCTAACTCCACACTATCAGGCCAGTCTTCTAAAGTGATACCCGATCGCAAACCTCTTCTTCGCCTTGAACTCCGTGATCTATCATCCAATGGTTCGCGCGCATTCCTCCGTCTGGTACATGCATCGGCCGCCCTACAAGGTGCCGTCGATACTGTACTTGACCTCCTCTATAGAGACATGCGCACAGAGTGTATACCATCAACACGCTCCGTAACTCTTATCATCCGAGATATGGAGGGGGTAGCATACACTACAGGTCGCGATATCGATGACGATCACAAGGAGATTCACCTCAGTACAAAGTACATTGAACACGTATCTGAGTCGCGGCAAAAGGAAGAGATACTAGGAGTACTGGTGCATGAGATGGTTCATTGCTGGCAACATAGCGGGTTCGGGACTGCGCCAGCAGGGCTAACAGAAGGCGTTGCGGATTGGGTCCGACTTAAGGCTGGCTTTGTGCCGCCGCACTGGAAGAGGCATACTGACTGCAATTGGGACGCAGGCTACGAACGAACGGGATACTTTTTAGAGTGGTTAGAGAAAGAGCATGGCGTTGATGTGGTGCGAAGAATCAATGAAGCCTTGCGAGGTTGCGAGTACGACGAACAGAAAGTGTGGCACGACTGCTGTGGGGCAGGTATCAAGAAACTGTGGGAAGATTACCAGAAGGACATTGAGGATAGATGTGAGGAGAGGAGCCAGGGACAGAGCGAACAAAGGGCTGAGTTGAAGGATGAAAATCATGCATTGGCAGAAGAGGATAGCAAGTCAACAGTTGATACGGCATAAAGAGGAGGTAGTATGCATATTCCCGCATTTCCTGGGGTGCCTCCTTTGAGATCAGGCGTAAACAACTTCGCCACACCTGCGCCGTTTGCAATTGTCATGTCCAATAAGCCAAAAATGAGCTGGCGAAGCGCAATCTTGGTGTTCTTTTAAGTACAATACAAGATGACAGGCCCGTTGATGATCAGCTGGAGCAAATATGAAAAAGACAATTCAAACTATCTAGGGCATGAACCGTACGAGCGCACGAAGCCTCACTCCGCCAGGAGCCGACTTCTATCCGACCACCAACACCAGCTCACAAAGGCAAAAAAGAAAACTTCAAAGCCCGACGTGGGTCTCGAACCCACAACCTTGAGATTAAGAGTCTCACGCTCTACCGATTGACTGGTGGAATGTTAGCTGAGCCTGGGAAATGAGGCGGGTGATGAACTTACGCTAGCCAGGCAGTTGTTGTTTGATTTATGAGTGTTTGGAATTTTAGAAAGTATATATTCTAGTGAAAGACCAAATCATTGAATTTGCAAGTATTGAGCAAAGTTTGCGCCGCTGAATTAAGGTGTACCTGAAAAAATTTGCTTGGGTGGGGCTTCGGTACGCTTGGCGGTGAACCACGGGCGCGTGATCATCTACACAAACACTAAGGATTCACATATCATATCAGTCACTTTCGATGCTTCAGATACGAATTCAATATTCCTTGCTCACAGCCACAATTGGGGGATTGTTATTCACCACACGAAGATTAGTGCAGACCCAGCAGGTACGCACAAGCAGTGAGATCCAGTATCTGGCTAATTATGGAGTATTTCATAATAAAAGTCAATAGACTCTGGAACACAGCCCCTTGCGCGGTCAATTGCAACTTCGTATAGAAAGCTATCTGTCAGGTCTATCTGCCTTGCAAGGACCTTGACCGGAAATATGCAAGAGAAACGCTCGTACAGATTATGCATGGCCCTGGCTCACCTCATAAAGACTGCAATTCGCTAGATTTCAGCGATTAATCGGCGAACGCTATGCGCCAAATCAGCAGAGTGGAAGAGCGTAAGCCTACCTACATGAGACGGGATTTTTAGCCTAGTATCTAACAACAGCCTTTCATTTGAGCACATGCAGCCTCAGCCGCACTGACGAATCTTATTGTGACGTCTCCCGCAGGGCTGACAGTACAGATGTTGGTGTTGATCACCCGCTTGAGCGTTTCACGACAAATATCGCTGCCTTGACGAAGGCATAATGACTCGACGACCTATAATGACGCCGCCTCTCGGCTGGATTACGCAAAAGTGGTACATTAGATAAAACCTCAAACATGCCACAAGTGGAAAATGGCTTGTGGGATGATTGAGTCATGGAGATGACGAGGTGTGAACAGATCATGCCAGCTCAAAACAGGTTCAGCCGCAGAGAGGCAGTTGATTTCCAAGCATGGCGGACTTGGCCGAACTGTGAAAGGATGACGAAGGTAAATGATTGTGCATCATGGCGGGAGCATCTCCAAAGTTGGTTTTGACGACTACAACGCTCCGCACAGTGATGCAGTTCAAATTTAGATGCGGCACTGCAAACTAAACTAGATTGGGAGGCTCGCTAAAGCTTGGCCTTCGCTTCGATTGCCTAGGCCGGCCATAAGGCGAACTGCAAGGCTCTCACCATCCTCTGCACCCAGGAACCTGCCAACCACTTCCTCCAACGCACCCCCATATCCAAAATGTAAATTTTACCCCGTGTTGCCTTCCTGCGCCACGGTCTCGGATATTGTTTGCACGCAGGTCTATAGTGTGCTGGCACCATACCAAGCGTTGCATTTTATTGCATTTCATCGTCGCTGAGGCCTCCTTTGTGAGCCTCGTCATGGTTGCCAAGCGTTTGAGAGCCCGCCCCCACCGGGTCCAGAAAGTTTGACCAGACCTCCAATTTTTGCCGTGTTGATCATATATCAAGCAGAAACGATTCGGCACTTGCCCAGTACTGTAACAACGGACCAATTATGGCAAAGGCATTAAGCTTCGAATCCCTGTCTTTATCTCCAGCCGCCTTCTGAGACTTCTTAGAACATTCCTTGCCGATTACGTTGGAGTTCTAGGGCCAGTTGAATCCCGACAGATGCGTGCACCAGTCGGAAATCGCACGTTGCAGTAAGAGCTTGTAAACCATGATGCATGCAATTAAGGCTACAATCCTCAGAGGTTCCGATCCTTCGCTTCCAGGCTTGCGTCAGTCTGGTGGCCCAAGGAGGAATGGCCAACGCGTGATTTACGTGGGTCGCAAAGTAGCCCTTGACCATAATCCTTGGAGACCATGATATAACTAGTCAAGTCCCGCGCTAACCGCAGCACTCGATTTTTACCCACACCTCGTACTGCACTGGTCCTGCGCTTCGTGTCTGCTAGGGAAGTCATTGCTCCAACAATAGATTCCTCTCACAATAGCCCTTGCAACAAGATTCAACAGAATCAATACTACCACGCGCCAAGATGCCACTTGCAATCCCACTGGTCGGTAGGCAAAATCCTGCCATGGGGGGGGAACTCGGCTACCGAACCGCGGACCCACTACAGCGGATAGACGTCAGATGCTCGTACCTGGGATGCCGCTACAATGGTAGCGGGCTGGAGTAAACGTAGCAACGGGAGCGGCTCAGGCTCAGGCGTTGCGGGTCAGGCGCCGACGATTAAATCACGGGCGTTAGCCGAACGTTGTGGATATGCAGCTGGGGGGGGCATGGATACGAGCAGTCTACCAGCAGAGTTAGATCACTTGGCATATCTCCCAGGTTTGCAGCAAGCTTTGCATTTCAAGTGATCAAGATTGTTTGTGGCTGTGTAGGTAAATGTGGTTGAGCTAGTCTGCTTGTATATACGGTTTGCGCCTTCGGTCAAATACACAGCACGCCTTAAACGCAATTGCGTGTCATTTGAACTATCAAGCAGTGTGGAACGGGTGGGCTCAAATGTTTCACATTGCATTTACGCGAGTGTTGCATAGCAGGAATGGAGAATCCTTGGTTCGAGAACAGTGTCATTTTATGTTTAGTGGGGAAAATATCTCATTTCTAGAAGAGCCCGGCGATCATCTCCTCTTAAGGGTGATGGGCCTGAATCGAGTGAATAACACTTGGCATTATTATGTACAGGTCGTCAGCGGTGTAATGCTCTATTGGCTTACATGCCGCTCTCCCCATGCCGAAAGAGTCTGCCAAGCTTGATCCGCGCCTGCTTTACCATATTTACACAGCCTCAATAGCGATACATGGGATCCTGTTGCGGTCTAGAATCTGGGTAATTTAGATGCGAGAGCGAATCATATTGTTGTTGTTCTGACCGAGCTCTTACTCTAGGCATGTTAGTGGGTGCTGTATGCGGCATACCGGGATAGCTTGCCCGGGCCGTGGGTCTTGAGTACGAGCGGCTGGAAGACATGACTGGTCGAGGCATTCCATAGTCGTCGTAATGTGGCTGCGAAGGATGGAATGGATTATCGTACGAGGTGGGTGATAGGGCGTGCATTGGCGTAGAGTGATTCATTGAAGTTATCGGCCAATTCCAATCATTCGACGAACTGGAGACGTTCGATTCTAGAGCTCGCGCCTGGGCAAATGGATAGTCAGATATTGAGTTTGTTGTATGTGTCATGTTTGCTGTTGACATCGCCATTTGAAAACCGTAGTCTTGTGAAGATGGCCACGATGGAGCACCTGAGGTATCGTAGCCTGACCATGAACGACGGCTGTTTGGTGTGCCCTGGGAATTAGGCGGCATGAGGGTATCGTACGAGATTGGAGTATATGGAGAGAACTCTTCTTCTGGAGTATAACTTGAGGGAGGGGCTGGTGAACTTGGTTCAGAAGGTGAGCTGGGGTGGTTAGGGAGTGTAATGCCGTATCGCCGCACAAGCACAGTGTATCTGATTCTTTATTAGAATGAAATCTAAAACTTGATAAAATGCATACCGATTCTTAATACAGTTCTTGGAGCGACCTGGAAAGTAGTCTCTCTGAATATCTTTCCAATGTCTTCCAAGCCGTTTGGTCGCTTCGATGAGAATCTGGTCCTAGTAAATAGTCAGCGAGCTCAAGACAGAATGATGAGCTCAAGTTGTGAGTGGTATTTCTTGCCTCTTCCTCACGCCATTCACTTTTGTCAATTGCAGGGTCTAGCGATTGCTGCCATCGTTTTGCACATTCTGTATTTGGTTAGCTATTTCAAAACTAGTGTTCATTCCAGGAAACCCACGGTCTGCACTTCGTGATTCGACACAGTTTGCAACAAGAGTCCATCTACGGCAAAACCATTAGCCCCACAATATTGGCTAGCTCGAGAACTTTTACCGCTGGCCATGTTCCTGTACTCCTCTATGAAGCAGCGCGTCTTCGCTCTTCGACCATTGTCCTTTCTTCAGACCTCCAGCGACAGAGTTGTGCCATCTTTTTCGACAATCTTTATTCGTTCTTCCTGGGAGTTTAGTCGCGATTCTACACCTATGTAAACAAGTCAGATATAATCTTGAAGCGACTTGAAGATGAACATTGCTTCAGGGGTGCATACCAGTCTTTAACGTCACCACCTCCAATCACTGTATAGCCCAGGGTCAGCCTAGAAGATTGGAATGAAGGCATAGGCGCTGTATTTGAATTCACCACTTTGCCTAGATTAGGACTCACGTTGTGCTTCAACCTCTTCTCGTAGTTGGTCATCCTCTGCTAACGTCCACTTTCGCGGTTGCCTGCTCGAACTCTGCATTTTGGTGGGAGATTCTGTGCTTTTGCTCCTCTCGAAATTATCTGAAGATAACAAATGCCGTGCAGAGCTTGCCAGTCCTAAACGTCTTCTTATTCTTTGTGCTAAGGTGTTGCAAAATTTATGGGTGCGAGGTTCGTATCGAAGGCCGAGTATGAATACAGTCCTGTTGTCTGGAACTTGAAGGGAGCAATACTGAAACCGTGGTGCGGTGGTAAGTTTTCCTTGAAGTTGATTTTCAGATAGATATCAGTTGAGGTATGAGAGGAAGGCGGGTTTGAAGCTTAAAAACAAGTTGGCGTGGAGTACGAGACATGAGTGTGCGGATCGAGTAGCTTTGACAGGGATGACGCAAACCCTACCGCAGCACGTTCGCCCATAGGAACCACTCGCCTAGTAGCTTCCTGAATGGCTTCCCTGCTTCGTAGGCTTGCTTCGTAGGCTCACGTACATGGCCCGAACCAAGAATGCTAGTGATTGGGATGCCTCATGCGTTGCAGCGAGAGCACTGCCGTTTGATTTGGAGTATGTATGGGATTAGCGCGGACGACATCTGACGGCCCGTGGATGATGAGCCGTACAGCCCCCATCGTTACCGCTAGGGCCGGCCCCTGCATGTGCATCTCTGGTAGGGCTGCTAGGACCATACACCGCTGGCGGTCGGGAATTTTCTAGATTAGGCTTGGTGGTGTTAAATGCGGACGTGAGCCTATCATTTCACACTGACCACGGAATATCGTCAGGAACATTGAATTGGCCACATAAATAGATCACCCTAGGTCGAATGATGCGAACTAATCCTATAGATTTGTGAATCGAGCCACCAACGGGGCCTGACACAGTACGACAAAGGGCGCCCAAATGGTCGGTGTGAACGTGGCTTGCGGAACGCTGGAAGATTATAGGCGCCTGCCATGGCTTGTAAAAGTATGGCTCAAGAAGTAGATAGTGAGCATAAAATCAGGTCTTTCTTGGTAGGGGAAGAGCTGCAGCTCCATGTAAATTGTGGCTGAGTAGCTCACAGCATACTAGGTCCAGTCTAGTCAAAGTTGTCTTCAACTGAACGCCTCACCGGAGTAGCGTACATGATGTCCGCTCAAATCAAGCCTCTAACGCGAGCGTAGGCGGCAGACGCGGAGGAAGACATTTTTTACGACTGCGCTTTCCACTGCTGACAAGTGTGGATCGTGCGGCCAATGCTAACAGCGGGGAATTGCTCTGGGTGTGTTGGTTGCCGGCGGTCGCGCTTGGGGCCACCCGGTCGGGAGCGATGCAGCGAGCAGCATACCATACTGGGCGTGCTGTGGACCAAGGGGTGAGGTAATCCGTGGAAAAAGCAGCTTCCCCGCTTGTAACTACATAGATCAAACATGCATACCGGTAGAAGGACGAAGCACGTTTCACAAACGCCATCAGTTGCGCTGCATGTTCAGTGGGCATAAGGCCAACGCTAGAGTCAGAGACCTTGCCAAAGTAAGCTAGACCAGAGCAAAAAGCCGCCACCCAACATGTCAAATCGAACATGAGCCCACAAACATGTGCCTATATTGCAACATCCGAATTGATAAATAAGGTGTGGCATCTCGGGGTAGCTAGCATAGGGCTAAGTGACTTGATAACCATCTCTCCCAGTTCATTGAAGACATAAAACCCTGATCCTACATGGGCCCATTGTTCGGCGCTTACTATGGCCATGTTTGACCGGACTTGAATGGCTCATGTGGCTACGGCTCGGGACGTGTCAATGGGATTGGTGATGCAAGATGACGTGAACACTAATGCATGCACTTCTTCAACGAGGCTTTGGAGCTGGACATGCCATCTAACTGGTCGGTTCGGTAGATACCGCACAGCAGCTTGGAATTTTAACCGCGGTATACCGATACACATAAAGTTACACCAAAGCTGCATCCACCGCTCTTTGCCCAGGCCCTGATACTGCGTGTACAAGTGCAACATGAAAGTGCAACCGGGAACCACTCTGTGATGCTTGCATCCCAGAATTTATGCTCGTCATAGCTACCTAGCATTCGCCATAGCTTCTGTAGTACCTGACATCTGAAACCCAAGAATCTTTCCGTCGCCTGACCATCGGATGTCGCCGAACGGAACGCGTGGGACGAGTGGGCTGAAAAGCCTAGGATAACTACTATGTCGAGCTGTGTACTGTGTACGACGTCCCAAGAATGAATCTCGAGGGGCAAGTTCAGGGTTGCGCGGTAGGTTTGCGCCCCGGGAGGGATATGGTACTTCAACATTTTCTGTCGGGTTTGCAGCCCTATGATGGTTATCGTGCCTTCATGTCTTCCCCATGATTCTCTGTGCTTTTGCAAGCAGCACTGTGCTCTCGCGACCCAGCTTCCTCTGGCCATTGGGTCCTCCTCGCGCCTTGGCCATAGTCTTGCGGAAGCGCTCTCTCTCGGCAAGCTTTGCTGCACGCTCTTTGTCTGCTTCTTCTCTTGCCTTTTGGCGCGCATCGGCCTCTTCCTTCTTCGTCCTTGCCAGCGCACTCTCCCTTTTAAAGGGCTGGGGTCGTGGTCGCCGCTGCCTCGGATCTGCTGTAGGTTCGTGGGACGCTTCTGGCGAGGTTTCTTCGAGCATCTTCATTCGATCCGGATGTGGCTCGAGATTGGGTTGCACGACAGGCTCAGTAGGCTCCTCATCACGGTTGATGGCTTCAGCTTCGCGGTCATATATCGATTTACGCGCTTCTGTTCCAGCGCCCTCTCGCGCCTTCAGCTTGGCATACTGTTGCCTTAGCTTCGCCTTGTGGATCAGGTCTTTTTTGATCTTTTGCACTGACACCCAATCAGTATACGCAATGCATTGGAGTTTGAGAGCGCCTACCTTTTCGTTTATAAGTACCGTCGGGCAGATTGGCTGGCCCCACAGAAAATCCCTTCCTCTGCTTCTTGCGCGAGTCATCCTCGAGCGGCCGTTTTGGCGCCATGATGTTGCTTGGTTGGTGTTTCACTAGGAAGACAGTTGGTGAAGTAGAGAAACGAATTGGAAATCTTCGCCAAGCCTCTTAATTAGTGGGCCCTCTCCACCACGCCGGTCACATCGCATCATGTGAATCATCGCAACAAAGATGCATCGAACAATTTGTGCAATTCAGCCATCATCGCACCACTACAGACACCACATTGCTCTTTACGATACAAGCTGCGCCAGGCGCATTTATTTCGTCTCCGTCGTGTGACCCGCGCTGCGTCAGAGCGTCTTGCCATAAACAGTCTAGATCAGTGCGGTACTTTATCAGCTGCGATTGCGATTGCGATTAGGAATTCACTGCGCGTCACCTGTAACCTTGCCTTGCCACATCTCCCCACTTCCCAGCCGCCAGTCTCCACGACGCAGTTTCGTCTCAAAACTGGGCGGCATGACTGAGTAGGGTGTTGATGGTTTTGCTGTTGGAGCCAGCACACCTCGGATCAGACTGGAAGGTTTCCCTAATGCCGCTTCTCGGGCCAGGACGTGCTCCAACCACTTGACCTATCCCCGCCCGTGGCGAGCTGCCATCTAAGTGCTCCACGTTGATGACCTTTCCATAACTTGGCCAGCTTTCCTCGATTCGCACCTAACTTCGCATCCAATGCTGTCTTTCGCAATATATCGTCGCCAGAATGCCCATCTTTCATGACCCACAAGCCAGTCCACCGCGACGGCCACCATCTCGTGACATCTCTCCCGGCGGGCAACGAAGAGCGGGCACTCCAACGAGCTCTACTGTTGGCGTGTCACTATTAGACAACTTGCATACCGGGGACAGTACATGCTGTGAAACCAACCCTAACATGGACCAAGAGTCACCACACTTTCAAACACGCAAGCAGCAGACCACCCTTGACCGCGTCGAGTTGATTGAGAGATTGAAGCGGACAAAGAGCCCTGTATGGCAGCAATATCAACATGTGAGTTCCATGTAGTTTTCTGCCATTATACCAAACACATCCTTTATTCCTATGCTGCAGATGCTAACACCAGTCCAAGAACAGTCACTACCATGAGCAGAGTCCTGAAACTCGGCCACACTTACACGATCGACCCAAAACTCCCCTGCGATCTCCTGTTCAAACCAGAAACTCGGGTACATCTACTCCAGATATTCTTCGAGATCTTGCTACGGCGGGCCTGGAGATAGAACGCCCTCGATCTGCTCTACATTCAGGCGATTTCAGGACAAAGGAAGGAGAGGGCGATTCAAGCGGTTCTCCTACAATACCATTTCTGGCAACCTCTCCTGTGGTTCCCTGGAATCGCTCCTTCCCAGCAGCCGCTTACCCGTCACAGCGAGCCGACACTTCATATTCCTTCAACCAGGCCATTGGCCAAGAGTCCCATGCAGTGTCAAGGGCACGGGCAGTATCGCAGTCATCAACCAGCTTATTTACCTTCTTGCCCCCCACAAGCCCGCTTGTGCAGCAGGCAAACAACCCAGATCTAGATTTGCCCTCGAGACCAGCATCCAGGCAGAATTCAAGAAGCCCTGAACAAAGTACTAGGCGTCATACTTTCTCACCAACCTCTTTCCAGACATTCAAGGCCACTTCAATGACTCGATCGATATCCGGCACCCCAGCAGCCCGCCATCCCCGCTATGGAAGCTCCATGCCCTATCAAGCGCATCAGCCAAGACGATCTATGGCAATCAATCAATCACAATCTCACTCCAGCCCACAAACACCGTTTCTCGGTGCACGGCGCCCATCTTTCTCTTCGGAAGCATCGCCTCTTCAACACGCTCCAATGGTTGGATCGTATGAAGAATCCATTTTGCGTGGGCGAATGTCCACTACGCCTTCAAGACCACTGGATTTTGTTGCGAAGATCGGTGTACTAGGGAGAGGACAGTGCAAGTCTAGTCTCAAGTGCCCACCCCACGTCACTATACCATTTCCGGCAGTTTTCTATAGTTACAATACGGGAAATGGTAGGATCTCAGATAACGAGCCGAGCCCGTACGTAGGACTTATTGACCTCGAGAATTCCCTACCAGCCCCAGAGGAGTCCAATGAATCTGGAAAACGTAAAAGACGCAATGCTATACCACCTCCAAACCACGACGATCTTGACTTTCGAATATCAGCGAATGATTCTGCTGGTCGAACCTCAACAGATGATTTGAGAAAAAAAGAAAAAAGAAAAAGGAGATCCACCTCACCGAAGGCACCTCCAGGTGGAAGTTACCGCATACCATCACAAGGCCAGCTGCAGATCGTCTTGAAAAACCCCAATAACACTGCGGTAAAACTGTTCCTGGTTCCGTATGATATCTCAGATATAGAACCGGGGCAAAAGACTTTCATCAGGCAACGTAGCTACTCTGCAGGCCCTATTATCGATATGCCAATGTCCTCGCGCAGGAACCTAGGAACAGATCGGCCTGAAGCCGCACTTAGTCATTCCGAGGATCCGAACGACCGCCCAATCTTACGTTATCTAATTCACCTCCACATGTGTTGTCCTTCTCAAGGAAGATACTATTTATATAAAAGTATTCGCGTAGTATTTGCCAATCGAGTACCAGATGGCAAGGAAAGGCTAAGAAACGAGATTCAACTACCAGAGCCGAGATTCAGCACATATAAACCTCTGCGCGACTCCACAATTTCACAGTACTTGTCATCAACAGGTCAACTTACCTCTGAGAAAGCATTTCGTCGCCGCAGTGCTGGATGGCCTTTGTCCAGATCGCAACAGATATACGACCAGGTCGATGGGATGGGCCAGCGTCCTCCTCTCCCTCCTCCAGCTATACAGTTCACCGGCGGTCCGCTCAGACCGTCAGCGTCCAGTAGTTTCAGCTCACCTATGCCCAACATGCAGCCAATTCCCTTTAGCCTCACCCACCTCACCGCCATCGAGTCTCGGTCAGTCTCACGCGACATAATGGACATTGATCACAACAACCCTTTCGGAACACCTGTAGCATCACCAAAGCCAGGGATGGACAGTCTAGCCAGCCAGCAAGGTACGTTTGAAAAGCTGAACAAGGGCGATATTGGCTATGGGGGAAATGCGTTTAGTCCGTTGAGTGGTTCGATGTCGCCCCCGAGCACAGGTCTTCTTTCTCAGCGGCTCCGTGGGCTAGATGTTCAGCGCAAGAAAGGGAAAGAGAAAGAGACATGAACAACAGTTTTGTGAAATCCTCTTAGTTGCCAGGCGTCATGACTGTTGTTATTTCCCACCTCATATGTGTTTATCGCATTTCATACTAAATACCCCAAATACATTACTGCGTATATATGTTTCAACGTTGAGTTAAGAATCCGACCCGCGTTTGGATGAGGGAATGTCGGGACTATAAACAGCTAGGGTTTCGTATGTTGAGCAAATATCAAATCACTCTGCTCTGTATCTTACGGGTTCCAACTAGTTCATATGACGTTATGGAAATTATGCTCGAAACATTTAGTGCGTCAACCTACTAGGGCGGCCCTGTTGTAAAAAAACCGAACTTTTGTTAGGAAAAAAGCACTTTCCGAAAATCTAGTTCAGCCGCGTTATTACCCAAGTGCGACAAAATTTTACAAGGTACTAACGACAAAGGATACATGTTCAAATCTGCTAGTGTTGATTCACTCAAGAGTTTCATAACACAAGTCGTAGTGGCACTCATAATACCGCGGACAGTTGCCAATTTCCGCTCCTGTGTATCATATCTACGCTGGTTTTTACTCTCCCCAATAAGAAACCTTGAAGATTAGAGTGGGATAGCAAGTTTGTTAAATTGTCATGATGATGTATAATTACACAAACCCAAACAGTGACGTGTTAAATAAATCCAAAATGTAATTCGTACACAACGAACTCAACGATAAATAATCTAGAAACTCGTAGCATCGCCCATGTTCACTAAACTTCGAGAATCGCGAAAAGGGTTCTTTTTCCATGTGTCTCTTGGACAAACCGGACCTGCTTTCTTTCCTTGCACGCTCTAGGGCTTCGGTCAATGAAGCTACTTGTGCTTCTGCATTCTCTGCATGTCCCTTGTAGTGTGCCGACCATTGCTTCTCATTCTCAAGTTTCTGCTCTAGCGAAGCCTTGGATATATTCAATTCAGGTATTTGGTCCTGAAGTTTGAGGTGAGCTACACAACTTCACTTTGTCTCGTTTTTCCTGAAGCTTACATGTAGCTTACTGACTTTACCCCAGAGAATTTTTTTCTCTTCTTGAGCGGTATCTTTGGCTCGAACCTCTTGCTGTTGGTAATGCTGTAGTTGAGCCCCAACATCCGAAGTGTATGCGTTGTTGTGGATATGACCGCACAAAACCATTGCAGTGGCATTGTGGCTGTTATTGTAGCGTTGGAGGTAATCGTTTGGTATTTGGTAGCTGGGAGCTTAATGACCTGCATGTTCGCACCGGTTCAGTGCAAGCTGTTGCTCAGCGTGACAGGAATCAACTTTGGCCTTGCTCGAAGTTTCAATCGCCATTACGGCTATTATAATACCTGATGTTGGTGATTTATAGGTTTGACCTAGTATGGCAATTAGGCTTGTTGGGCACCAACGATGAGTTAGCAGCTCTAGTGCAAGTGTTGGCTTCGCCTGAGACCTATGGGACTTGAAACCTAACGGTAGCCTGGTGATGCACGCCCTCTATCCCACCCTCGCTTGCGTCAAATGTTAGCTCTGGCCCTGAGCAATTCATTGGATTATTATCGACAGTTAACTACTAATTTTCTGAACACGCATGCATGATCACTCCACTTTCTTTCGATTCGGTGCTTCATCTCAGCCTTTCGCCTCACAAAATGTGGCTCACAAGCAGCGGGAGATTGTTATCTGTGAGGACTAGGTTGTTATTTAATTCACATTATAACTAAGGAAGTAAGGTATAATCTGCACAATTATTGAGGCTTTGAAACAAATGGAAGAGGATATAATTGTACTGGGTCTACGGACTGTGGTAGGGGTTAGTTAGTTGACCTAAGACGAAGATTTGACATGCTACGTGCTCGTACAGCCTCGGAACGGAAAGCTGGATCAGATAGCGATTGTCTTGATCTGCACTTCATCATATAGAGTATAGAAACGATAACATTTCTATGTCCTATATCTATTGGCATGATGCCAACCATAAGTTTCTATAACAAACTTCTAAACATTCGTTCGTCGCCTAATAACTGTGTCTAGTTGGCATGTGAGCTTTTAAAAACTTCTGGAAAGATATCGCGCAATTCCATCAGGCTTCTGATCTCGTATTTGGACGCCTGTTGAGGAGGTGATGGGTCTGATGGGTCGAGTAGATGAGCTACCCGCCAGCCTCGTTTATGAGCTGCCTCACAATTGATGTATGAATCGTCTACACAATTAGTATTCGCAGACCAAACGACGAAATAGGATCTTTAAACACACCCACAAAATAACAGTTTTGGTTCGACTTGACACCAGCCTCCTTCATGACCTTGTCATACATCTCAACATGAGGCTTGCAGTAGAACTTTTCCGACCCATAGTCGCAGTATGTAATGCCCTCAAATAAATCATCAACTCCAAGCAGCTTAACAACACGTTTGCCATGCGTGATGTATGCGTTTGTGAATAACCACAGGCGGGCTTTGCTTTTGTCGATATCTTGAATGAGTTTGCGCAGCTCTGGATTTGGCTTGATTATATCTTCCAGAGGCAGTGCGTCATCAACCTTGCTGTTATACTCAAGGGCATCAACTTTGTGATGACGGACAAGGCCCTCAATAGCGAGACCATATTCTCGATAATACCTGTAGTGGAGCTCATTGGCGTCTTTTTCGGAGAGGCTAAGGTGATCTTCGAAGAACTTGTCTATGGCGAAGTCAGCTGCTGTTTTGTCCAGGTGATTCGCTGCTAGATGGAAAGGAGGTCGCTAAAACTTCAGAAATTGTTTCTTAGATTTCACCTACCTATCAGTATAGCCATCATGCGGTGAATCTTGAGACCTGGGCAGGTTAGTGGCGAGGATTCAGTTATTGGGCGGGATGTGTACTTTTGGGATAAAGCTACTCATTCATTAGTAAGGAGATTTAGTAGGTTTAGGGACACGTAGAAAACTGCATAAAAGGTCGAGTCCACTTTTCATCTGAATATTTGGATGTACTGGGTGACTCAGACGCGGGAGTTGTCCCTTCTGGCTGGCGGGAAGTTCAAGATCCTACAGGGGCCATACTCACACAGTTATCTATATCAAAGAAGAAGACCGGCTTTTCACTTTCGTCTGCCATATTTCCTTGTGTCTGGTCGATAGTCAAGGGAAAGCATGACGGGCACTGGAGAAAGTACTGGTCCATTTAGGGTTAGTGGCTTGGCACACTAGCTGTGTCGCGTTTCCAGAGCTTTTCCTACTAATGTTGTTCCCCAACCATCCCCTCGAGAAGTCGGCCTCAACTCGGGGCGCACATCGCTTGTATTTGTATACCGCGACTCCCTGACCGCTTCTCACGTTAAGCGTTTAGTTCCAAAGTTTGTATTGTAGCGGTCGCAGCGCAGGTCGCCTGCCAGCCATTATGTCGACACCCGCAGCAGCGCCCGTGTATTTAAACGGCACCAGTGTTGTACCCGCACAGGTGCATCGCGAAGCCGATTTTTTACAGAATCTGCTGCGGATACGCGACGATGTGCTTGCTAGCAAACATCCGCGTATTCATCTTCCAGCCAAAGTAATAGAACAGGTTGCACCCCGTCCCTCACAAATACCGCTGCCCAACAGACCCACGACCAACGTCACTTCGAATGGCATCTCTGCCACACAGCTGTTCCCTCCACGAACGGATAGCTCGCTTCATACTTCTCCGACAGCAAACGAGTTTGTGTCTCCTGCTCCACCACAACATCGACCTTATTCAGCAGTGTCCATATCCTCGAGCATCGACCCAGTCCTTCTTACAAAGTCTGACCACTTGATTAGAGCAGAGTTGCAGCTCAAGCGACAGCAGCTAGAGCGTCTCCTCAAGGATCAATTTGATAGAAAGGGTCGCGGTAATGACGCGGATGACCGGGAGACCCATTTGCATGTGGAGGAGTGTCTGATCCAGGCTCAATTACGAGTTCCACCGGTCTCCGGTATACAATCTACGACTAACAACAGCGATGGCGAGTCGTTTGATGAAAACTCGTACTACTCTAGCAAAGCTGATAGCTGGTCGTCAGAGGAGCTTGATCCCGAACAAAGCGCAGATGCTGATCCTGCAGAGTCACTTGCATCGCAGGCAAAGCAACCTGTCAGTATAAATGCTCAGCCACGGCTTGTCCAGCCCACAGTGATCGACCTTGATGAAGAGGCCTACGAGCCTGTCGATGATATTGAGATCTACGAGCCTGAGCCTGCTACTGTGATCGACGATGTTGAGGAGGAAGACTACTCACCACCTCCGGCTGACATTGGTGCAAGTGAGCCTGGTAGAGGGCGTGCGCGAGACCGCGGCAACCGAAACCACAGTGGTACCAACGGGTATGATATGCTTGCTTCTCCTTTTTTCCATCCTTTTCAAACTCCCATCGGCTTCCAAGGTTCTTTATAAGTACGATCTAGTTCTACACTCATTGTGGCAACTCACCATACTGTACGGCAATTCATCGCTATATCATGGCCTAAGAAACTTGGTCATGGGGACTAGATATCTGTCAAGAAACATGGAGATGATCGACACCATCACTTTTCCCACATAAATTACTTACTAATTCTACTATAGGTCGTCCCGCCGCCATAGTCCAGTTGGTCCTGCTCCCCCACTCCAGAACCCACGAAAACGCCGAAGGGAAGAGAAACGTGAGGAGCGGAAACGCCAGCTGCAAGCAAGCAAGCGGGCTCCCGTTCGTTCTCCAGAGCCGTTCATTAAGGAAGAACCCCAATCGCCCCCACTTTTCCCTGCTTATCCTGATTCACAACCTCCCAAGCGACGCGCATTGCAACCACTTCCTAACGATGTAGAGATACAATCACCTGGTAGGGGCCAACCCACATACTATCGAGAGCCAGAGCCAGCTCCACGACCATACCGCGAGTATGAGGAAGTTTCGACACCTACTGTGGTACGAGTACCGCAGCGCAAAGTACATCGTGATGAGCCGGATCTCAGACGGGTAGCTAGTCTCCAATATGCTCGACGTCCATACTCCCCTGCCGGTGGTGGAGACCTGTATACAGCAGAGCCTCGCCAAGTGCGATCAGTATCCCACGCGTTTGCAGATCGCAATGAAGTACCCATATACCGGGAAGCCTCGGCCCGCCCATTAGCCGCACCGAGATATGTTCGAGATCGTTCTCGATCGCCTATTCTCGAGTATCTTCCCCGGCAACAATCTCCTTTGCTGATGGCTCCGCCCCCTCGTCGTATCGTAGTCGATCAATACGGTACTAAATACTATGCCGCCCCCGTGGATGCTCGGGAATCCGTTGCACCTCCATCTAGTCGAAGGATGGAAGTCGATCCCTTTTACGAACGAGCTGTAACTCGCGAACCAGTAATGCGAGCGCCTCGAACTGAAGTATTCGACGACGACGCTGTGCAGCGGATGCCTCCACCGCCTCGGCGATATGTGGAAGGTCCGGGCCATGAAATGATAGAAGCACCAATGTATCGACCTCGAGAACCGTCACGTCGTCCAGTTGATGTAGAGTACCAACCACAGTTCGAGGAGATGGGACCGCCACGAGAGTACCTGCCTTCAAGGGCGTACAGTATGCGTCCCGAAGTGGTTCGACGAGAAGTGCCTGAGAGTTTCGTCCGTCATGAAAGCGTCCAGCCTGGCTCAATACGCGCTCCGCAGCCGCAGTATCGTGAGGTGAGCATTTTACACCAAGAGCCTGTGGAGGAACGCCGCTATTACAGCGCCGCACCTCCAGCGAGGCGGTACGTTGAAGAGGACCAGGGCAATGCTGCGCAAGAACTATACGCCCCAGAGCCACGTAGAGTGTACACACGCTATTAGTGTGTTGGGAGACAGACTGTATATGGAAGATTAGCTCATTGGAGCACGTAGTTGTGGAAGGAATGAAACAAATAGCTGATTTCGAGTTGGATAGTCCAATCCTTGTAAATTATACCCAATTCAAATAGTGTATAGCAACAACGGTGATGCCCCTGTGTGTATTTGGCTTTTCTCCTTACATCTTAACTGCTCTTTCATAGCACCTCTCGCCCTCTTCCAGTATGTACTTACAGCAGAATACCGATGCATACATATCAAAGAAAAGTGATGTTCAGGCAGACATCTTGATGATACACGCTGGTTGACCAATCTTCTTATCTCTCGCTTTCGGGATTCTTCCATGGCTGAGAGGTCTTCAACCCCACAACCAGGTTGCCGACGCACGGCTCACTACAGATATGCATCGGCGAGATGCGACGATCCGCAGGGTCTCATTCCCAGGATCTGCAAGGCACCTATCTGGCCGAGATGGCTCTCTGGACATCTGTATAATTCTGATCCACCATGTATTGCGCAAGCAAGGCCACACACTAGTCTGACGTGATGCATTCGGCCCAGCTGGAGTTAGCGTGGGCTTGGCATGGCCAGACGCTCAACTTCGCGCCTTCTCCATTCGACCTCCAACCCTCCAACCTCGCCCACCACCGCGCCCGCCATCTCCTAGGGCGGCTCTACACCTCAATATGCACAGAATATCAAACTTCATGGCGCCATCGGCCGGGTTCCCCTTCTCGAGAACCAACCATGAGATGCCTGTCACAGCTCCGATCAAGCGGCCTTCAACCGCAACGAGCGCCCCGCCTGTCATAGCCCCCGGCACTCAGGTCAATCTATCCTTCAATGTGCCCTTCTCCTCCAACCTTGCCGGGCCCGACCCCGACGACATCATGTGGGCGAGCCCTGGGGCAAAGGCACGCTGGACCCATCCGGAAGGCACGGCAGAGGCCACGCCCACCCACAAGCTACCCGTACACGCACAAAACGTCGACAACCTGCGGAACCTGTGTCGAGATGTCAGCGAACGCACCGAGGGCCGAGTCCAGGCCACGGTCACGTCGGCCGAGTCCAAACCGCTGCCAGGACTGCAACGGGGGCCGTTGCGTGCCCTCGTCACCAACGTTTGCTTGTCCGGCGAGCTCGATATTGTAAACTCGATGCGTGGTCAGGTCCTTAATTCGACCCCCATCTCCCTGGTAAGCTGTGGCCGAGTCCGTGCATTGTTGTCCAATTGCTGACAGGCTTGCACAGCGTTCATCCCACGTGGACATCGACTCGCAGCTTATCATCGACCCGGCCACCCAGAATGTCAAGGCTGCCGTGCTCACTCAGCTCGATCTTATCTCTAAGACGACCAAGGCTGACATTTTCCTGCTCATGCCAAAGCAGCCCGACATTGAGTCGGCGAGCTTCAACGGCAACATTGACACAGGCATGGATCCGCGCTTACGCTGCGCCATCTTTGGAGACCTCGAGACTATGGAACATGCAAAGACACGCGTTTTGATCATGATAGACCAGATTGTAAGTTACCCGCGCCCCGCAGCCAGCCGACATCGCTAGCGCACAAACTAACTCGATTCCGTCAAAGCTTAAGCGCTATGTTGATACTATGAAGCTCGAGCTGACCATGCACACCTTGATCTGTGGACGCGGTCGCAAGAACATCAAGATGATTGAATCTGCTACAGGAACAGCCATCTACTTCCCCCCGCCGTTCCCTCGCCTCTTTGGATATACTCCCCCAGGCGCCCAGAGGAGACCAGACGACCTAGTCTACATCACAGGCGAAAACTCCGAGTGCATCCTACGTGCCAAGCAGCGTCTGCATGATCTTGTCATGCAGACAAAGGTCTTCGTGAAGCCCGTCATGGTTACTGATACTAAGTTTGACGCCATCCTGCTCGAGCGGCTAGATAAGGTTCGTAAGATTATCGAGAACAACGGCTCGTATATTTTGCTGCCACCGCTTGGCGCTCAGCGAGGCGGTGTCCGGGTTCAGGGCACAGATGTCTTGCACGTCGAGCGCACCGTGCGCGAACTGATGATCCTTGTAAGCTCACTGTACAAATGTTTACAAACCCTATACTCATATTCAGCAGGCTGGTCAATTCTACAGTGCTTCATGGTTCATTACTCACCCAGACCCTACACAGCGACCACCTACCTCAGCTGATGTGCGCGCCATGCTCTCTGACATCTGTATCAACTCCGGTGCCGAAGTTAGTTTCGAAAAGCTCAATTTCCATATATACGGCTCAGACGACGCCGTCAGAGCTGCTTTAATGGTTATCAGCAATATTCCATTCGTGAAGAAGTCGCAATACAACATGAGTGTAAAGATTGAGCTTGCCAATGAGCACAAGGAGTTCGTCAGTGGTAAGAAAAATGGCAAGATCAACAAGATCATGAGCCATAGCAGTGTGCAAATCGTGTTTGACGGCTTCAACGAGTACAACTTTTACATTGTAGTCCGCGGTGCCCAATACGAGGCTACAAAGAACGGGCTCGACCTTGTCGAGCAGGAGATGCCCGCTTCTATCTCGTTCCACGTACCTGATCAGTACCACAAACGTATCATCGGTATTGGTGGCCAGCACATCCAACGCATCATGAAGAAGTACTCTGTCTTCGTAAAATTCTCAAATGCTATGGATCGCGGCGGTTATGGCAAAGAAGAAGACGATATCAAGGTCGACAATGTCATCTGTCGTACTCCTGCACGTAATGCCCAGAACCTTGATCTGGTGAAGCAAGAGATTATGGACATGGTCGAAAAAGCTGACGCAGAGTTCGTTTCTGAGACCATCAACATTAATCGTCTCTATCATCGGGAACTTATTGCCCGCCTAGACAAGCTTGATGAGCTTGAGAAGAAGTTCAACTGCAAAATTACTTTCCCCAGCACTGAAGAAGCGAGCGACACTGTTACTGTCTCTGGTCCTGAATATCAGGTGCCATTGGCAGTCGATGAATTCTTGGTAAGCTTGGTTTTGTCATATCTTTCGACTTCTAGCTTACAACTACAGGGAATGGTCCCAGAATCACATGACCTAGCCTTCCCTTCCTCCGCCGAGCTTAGCGAACATATTCGTTCTGCCGAGTTTACTGCTGATATCATCGACAAGCTCAAGACTCAACATGTGGTCGATGCTCAGCTGCAGGAGCGCCAGACTGAGACAGTTGATGGCAAAGAAGAACAGATTGAAACCTTCCATCTTGTCTTCACCAGGAATAATGCCGGTGGGCTGAAAGATGCCATCGATTTCCTACTCAACCAACTTGTCATGCATGGTCTAGACACTAACACTGTCCGTGGCGCCCTGCCACGCCCCAAGTCTGACTCCTTTGAGGATTCGTTGCCCTTCTTTGAGTCCAAGCTCCTCCAGCGCGCCGAGCCTGCAGTCGATAGCACTGACTCTCCCACGCGCTCTCACTTTGGCGTCGACGATGAGCCTCGCGGCATGCTCGATCGACTTCGCAAGCCAGGCAGCATGTCGTCCTTTACCTCGATCTTCAATGGTCGCAAGAATACTAATTCCCCCGGATCCCTATTCAAGCATGCTTCGAGCAATGCTTCCAAGGCATCTCTTGCCAGCCTTGAATCCACGGGTAGCTACCGCAACCCGTGGAACGACAGCGGCATCAATCTCGCGGACGACGAACACCACACCAGCTCTTGGCCAATGCCAACTCCGCGATTTGAGTCCAAGTTTCCTTTTGGTTCCTCTTCAGCAGCGGTGTCTGGGGATATCACGCCCCGTTACGACCCGCGGGGCTCCGTGGACAGCGGCCGCCCTAGTACTTCTCATTCTGCATCTGGATACCCGGCTCCTATTGGGCCTCCTCGTTAAATGATACACCATTTCGATACTACTCCTTATACCGGTCTTACGAAACAATACCCCGCTATGCGATATCTGTCTGGTCAACTCAGGCGACCACAAAAGAATTATACCCACTCCACGCCGGCGAGTACCTTGAGGACTTGTTCGGCTGGTTGTTTCTGCTTTTGCTGTATTCCGTGTTCTGTTTCTGTTTTCTGTGTGGGGTTTTCGGTTATATTTCCGGCGTTGCAAGGGTTCGTGAATGATTCCCCAAGAATATACCAATTTGCTGCTTTGTGAGTTTCTGCTCGTGTTTACTGCGTCGGAGATGGTGTGTGGGAAGGACGGAATGGCTGAAATGAAATGGAATGGAATGGATGATACCCCCGCTAACCGTGGTGAGACGGATCTTTGTGGGCATGGCTATGGTGTACGGGACGGTTCGGACAACAGAGGTATACGGGTGTGCAAGGCGCAAGCCATGACAATGAGTGGAGAGAGGCACGCAAGCGGTTAGGTGGACCATCGACACAATAGACGAATGAAGCACATTTATACCCGAAATGTTGAGTCTAATCTCTAGATTTATATCCGATTGCTCTCCGTTTTGCGGTTGTGGAAACTGTAGTGTCCACGTGATATTTGCAAATATGACGTCGGCGATATCGGGGTTAGAGCCGAATATGGGCTCATCGTCATTAGAATTCGAGTTTCAATCAATCAGTATACAAACAGTGCTTGGTTACCCTCGTGAAGCCACCCGACGCATAATTCAGCGACCCTCAATCTAATCACCCCAGTCGCATAGCTTCCGGTTATGGCGTCTAAACCCACACTCCCCGCTCGTCTTTTCCGCAACTACACTTCGCTCTTCGGCAGTCGCGCATCACAATTTCAAACTCAGGTGGCGCGCGCTATAGGGGCCCAGCTACAATCGCAAACTCAAGTTGCGTGGGGGAGACAGACACAGGGCGCTGCAGGCGGTATAGAGAGATGGTGTGGACGCAGTAAACTCCAAGCCATTCCCATAAAAGTGCAAGTAGGCTTCAGACAAAGGAGATGGTATTCCGCAGAATTGGATAAGAACAAGATATACGAATTTGAAGATGTATGTGTGCTCCATCCCTCTTCACCCCTCTCTACTCGCTAAACTCACTACTCAAGATTCTCGCCATCCTCGAAACGCCTTCCTCTTCCCGCCTCCTCATTGATGTCCGCGAACCCAATGAATACTCAGCAAACAGTATTCCCACTGCAATCAATATCCCCATTACCTCTCACCCTGACGCCCTTCTTTTGAGCGAAGAGGACTTTCAAGACCAATTCGGCTTCGCGAAACCTCCTTTGAATAAAGAAATAATAATGTTTTGTAAAGCAGGCGTGCGAAGTAGAGTGGCTGCACGCATTGCCCAACAAGCAGGGTAAGTGGAGTTAGCCCCCATATCCCCCATATCTGTGTAGATCTGAAATAGTGATGACGTGTTTTCTACAGGTATCAAAATGTGGGCGAGTACCCAGGATCCTGGAGGGATTGGGAAAGTCGTGGTGGGCCGGGGACAAATACACCACCGAAGCCTGAGGGTAGGGGTGAGCCGCAGTTGCCGGTTACGGAAACAAAGCCTGTGAGAGGAAAGGGAGACAGCGGGGAGGAGGATCTGGGGCCGCAGTGAAAGACGCCGTATCCCGAGGGACCGATGACACCAAGGCAGTAAGAGTGGAGAATGAGGTTCGTGTATGATATCTATGTATGGACGAAACTAGTGGAGTATGGTTGCCCCTGCGTCAAACATCACCTGAACCTACACCACCTAAAGCTTTGTGTAGCCTGGACATGTATATGATGGAGAGAAGGGGATCGCGTGACAATTGCAAGAGACTATTGAAAGTCATCCCAGCCTTACAGCGGATAATCGCTAAATAGTCGGCAAATCTGTGGACGCGAATACTGGTGACATCGTCATGAAAGAAATCTCGTGATGTCAAGAAGACGACGGTGTAATGCTATAGCACATTTGGTTAGTACATAAGTATGGCAAGAATTGTCGAACGTACCTGAGAAGATTGAAAGAGTTTAGCAACGGATACATGCCTGCTGTTGCCTCGAAGCGTTCATGGACATCGTTGATGATAAGCTGAAACTGCTCCACCTCAGGTAGTCGCTCTGTGTCCATGTACAATCCTGCCAGAGACAACGTCTCAATCTCTCCCCCTAGAAGACTTTAGCGAATGGAATGCAGGTTGGTTAGGTTTACCCACCCGTGAACATGGCCTTGAACCTATCTGTAATTATTCGATCATTTTTCTCGCGAGTCCCCAGTCCCAACATCATCGCCGCAAGTGGCAGAGTCCAAGAACCTCCGAAACAGGCTTCTGATATAGTGATTGCTCTTCGAACTTCGGTGCAACTTGTAGAACTTGTGTTCTGTGTAGTTGGGAAGTGGCGTTGACGGAGATCGACCACCCTGTTGGCCCATAATTTCCAGTAACTCTCATCGCCCAGCTCAGGACACAGCTTGAACAAGCCTCTATCTATCAGTTTCTGCATGGATGTCTCCACGCAACTTCCTCTGATATTCAAATGTCCCTGGGTGAGATACTCGCCAAAGAAAAAGCCGCGGTTACCCTTCCGAAGACGAAGAAACGACTCCAGATTGTTTGATCCCGACGCACCTGAGAAAGGCGCAAAAACCTCCATAACCTCCAGGTCTTTGACAAATGTGTCTTTGGGAAAGTCGCGTGTGTCGACAATCAAAATGCGTACTTCTGACAGGGGTGGCTTTTCTCTGGACTCGCGATGCTTGTAAAACGCATATTGTAGCGCAAAAAGCAACGAGTTGGTCCAGCTCATGAAATTGCATTTTTCTTCGTGCGAGGGATGCCACCTAAGATGATCGTTCAGACACATAGCAGCTGCATGCGGATCAAGTTTGAACACATCCTGCGTCTGATTGGACTTGTTTAGTATGCTTGATGGTATCAGACTTGTATCGCCGGCCGACTTGGGAGAAGACGTGCGAATGAGGTATCGCGGGACTTTTCCTTCCGTAAACAGTGGCATTCGTTGACGTTGGGAGGGATTAGGCTGAAAGAGAAGATGATTATTGTCGGCCGACTGAAGACGTTAGCAATGCATTATTGCCACGGCTCCCGATGTGCATACCTCAGATGGCTCTGTCGGTTTGACCATCATTTCTCGAAATAATTTGGTAGTGTGCCGGAGATCTTGGTTGTTGCCTGCCATTTTGTCTTTGAACCACTGGGTTAGCCAACCTTGGAATGATAAATTCGGGAAGTGGTGGGTACTGTTGAGTTATAAGCTTTCCTATAACCAGAACACAAACAGTGATCGATATCAGAGTTTTTCTATCACACCAGTTTTCTATTACACTAGGAAAACGAGGCACGAATCGTTTGTGTTGGGCCAAGCGGCTCACCTAACATCAAAAAGCCGTGCGAACAATTATTGGTCGCCAAAGGCTCCTGGATGTCAGAGCAATCGCATTTACTGTCATCTGGAAATAAAGTCAATCGTGAAAATGTGGTGTAGTAGTACCGCACGTGATCGGGGAGTATTAGGTTAGCTTCGCGGCTCTACAGGGGGCCCGAATAGGTTCGGGTAGGGGAGGTAGGCATCGACACCAACTCATCATGTAGCTACTCCACATGCGGTATTCAGCTCATCTCACCGGCCGCGGGTCGGCACCTGCCTACTACTTCTACGTGCATCCTAGTATGCCACAATATACATCGGATTGGAGGATAGTCTCAGGCACTGGATTCACGCAAACACATTGAAATCTGGAGCGAAAACAGCTTGAAACACAAGTCATATCCACAGGCCAGGCCCCTAATAATATTGAAAGTTTCTGAACTTAATCGATTGTGTCCTTCTGCCTCAAGAAGAGTTTTGGCCGAGTTATTTCAGTCGACGAATTATCTGGTAGTGTAGTGGAGGGAAAAGTTGAATGTATCCTCTCATAAATGTATGCCTGCATCAAACGTCTCTTCACAAAGAGATAAAAATAATAGAGGACATGGTATATTATACATTCAGATAAATCGGCGAGAGGAGAATAATAGAACTGAATATTAGTAATTGTAAATCTGAGACGGCTTCACCTCATATAGTGCGCTACGCTTTCAAAATCCATCTCGACAAAAGAAAGTGGAAAGGCATCATCGATCCAGAGCTTGAGCTTGGCACTAAATACTGTCGTTAGCATGTTATCCTTTCCATAAACAAAGGAGCCGGACTCTGACTTACCATCTGCCAATAGACGCCCCTTTTCCTCAACAGCGTTTGATGGTCTCCCTTCTCCAGCACCTTGCCACTCCCCATCACGAAGATAACATCAGCTTTCTGAATCGTAGCTAGACGGTGCGCAACTGCGATGACAGTACGTCCTCCCTCGCTCGCGGCCCTTTCAATTGCTTCTTGCACCAGCTTCTCGGACTCCGAGTCTAGCGACGATGTGGCTTCGTCGAGTAATAGTACTTTTGGTTTTCGAAGTAGTGCGCGGGCAAGACTAAGTCGTTGTTTTTGGCCACCAGAGATGCTCATGCCTTTGTGGCCAAGGTGTGTTTCGTACCCTTCTGGTAGTGAGATTACAAAATCGTGAATTTGGGCGTCACGACATGCAGCTTCAATCTCTACGTCAGTGGCTGTGTCGACGGAGAGAGCGACATTTTCGCGAATTGTGCCTTCGTATAGTGTTGGCTCTTGGGATACGAGACTAAGATGTGAACGATAAGTAGCGGGTGAGAGGGTGGTGATGTCTTGGTTGTTGTAGAATATAGTACCATGTGTGGGGTCGTAGAAGCGCTCGAGGAGGGATATGGTGGTGGATTTACCGCAGCCCTATTGAGGTCAATTATATTTACCAAACAATGGATAAGTCAAGGAGATAGATGACGTACCGAAGCGCCAACAAGCGCAGCGAATTGACCTGGCTCCACTTTGAGGTTCAGACCTGATAGCACTGGCACCTCCCGCGACTTGTAAGTGAAGTCCACATTTCGGAACTCAATGCCGACGCCTTCACTTCCTTCTTGAATCGAAGCCCACTTGCCAGCACCATCTTTCTTCGCTGGCCGCATACCTATGATACGGTTTGCAGCACCAGTGGCCTGTGCCATGTTGGGAGAGACAGAGAACCACATTCCCGCCGCCACAGCGCCTTGTATAACACCCATGAAGACGACAAAGAAATCTATGATGTTATACTCTCTCTTTGCTAACAACGTGCCGCCATACCAAAACGCCAAAGCCATACACGCTAATTCGAGACTATCACTTGCAGCGAAGATGAGAGTGTTGAGCTTTGCTTTTCGAAAGGCGTCGCTGACATGTCCCTTTAAGAGTGTGTCATAGCGGTCGCCGATGTAGTTCTCCATGATAAGACTGAGCACCGTGCGGAAAGCACCAACAGCTTCACACGCAAATTGACTGCTGTTCTCAAACACCTTGGTATTATCATTTTCAAACTCCATCTCCATACGCATTCGAATATACCCAGAAATGAGGATGATGGGCAACGCTGAAAAGAGACAGACCAGTGTGAATTTCCAGCCATATACGAAAGAAATGATCACACAGCCAATGATATTGACAACAGCGATGAGAGCGAATGACATCTCGGTCGACATGAGCTTCTGCAGGTTCTCACAGTCGGTACTCAATTTCGATGTCAACGAACCGGGGCTGTGGCCTTGGTCGTCGAAAAATGGAATGCGTTTGTGTAGTATGTTGCCTAGGTATTCTTGTCGATAATTGAGCGTCACGGCAATCGAGATGAGGTGCGTGGCTGTGCCGAGAGCGAAATATGCTGCGCCTACACTTATTGCTAGCACACCGAACATACCGGCATAGAAGTTTCCCCTGCTTACTAGCTGGCCGCCAACAAATGTGAAGACTTGCATGACATTGGCAAATATGTATGCTTGGAGTGGATAGACAGCACCAGCTGCTAGAACACCGAGAGTGGCAATACTGTAGAGCACCCAGTGTCGTCGTTGTTCGTATAAGAGGCGTCCAAAGCTCCTGAACAGCCCAGTTGGCTTATACTCTGGGTCTTCGACTGACGTATTGCTGGCCTGATCCTTGAAATCATACTTTTCTTCCTGGGCAGTTACAACCTCCTTGAGCGCTGGGTCGTCAATCTCTTCCTGTTCTGTCTCCATAGCAAGATTCTGAGCAGTTACTAAACCCCGGTAAACACCTAGGTCTTGTTGTAATAACTCGTCATGAGTACCTTGTTCTACAAGCTTGCCTTGTCGTAGGACAATAATCTTGTCGGCTCGTCTGATGGTGGAGAGACGATGAGCAATGACGATTGTCGTTCTGTTCTTTGACACACGATCAAGGGCTTCCTGGACAATTCGCTCCGTACGAACATCGATAGCACTCGTCGCTTCGTCCAAGATCAGAATTGGTGGCTGCTTGATGATGCTTCGAGCGATGGCAATACGTTGTCGCTGCCCCCCAGAAAGTTTGATACCACTCTCCCCAACGAGGGTGTCGTAACCTTGTGGTAGCCTTGAGATGAACTCTTCAGCATAGGCCTCGCGACAAGCATCTTCTACCATTTTCATTTTCTCTTCCTTAGGCAATTCTTGGTAGCGTGTTCCACACAGACCAAAGACAACGTTATTGTAAAGTGTGTCATTAAATAGGAAGGGCTCCTGCTGGACAAGGCCAATCTGTGAGCGCCACCATTTGAGATCGACATCTTTAAGGTTCGTTTCTCCGATTTTTATTGCGCCAGTGCAGGTATGTGGCCCAAGTTCGATCTCTTCATCCTCCTTGCTTTTGTCATCTTTAGCCTTAGTTGTGGATGCCTTATCTTTAGACTTATTTACTTTAGCATCCCTGGTTTTAGACCATCTTGACTTCTTCGCTTGACCATCTTTGGCTGCCATGGTATTTGAGGACGAATCTACTGACTCTTCTGTAGTAGTGCCTGCTGTAGTCCCAAGCAGCTCGTACCATCTCTGGACAAGTCCCACAACAGTCGACTTGCCCGAGCCGGATGGACCTACTATGGCAGTAACCTTACCAGCCTCAAAGTTCAAATCAACTCCATGAAGAATTTGAACATTTGGCCTACTCGGATATGAGAAAGTTACGTTCTCAAAGGAAATATTTGCATCCGCACTGATTTCTGGCTCTTGAAGACCAGATGTCTTTGGGGGTGGAGCATCGATGGTGGCGAAGAGCTCTGTTGCGGCCGTCGCAGCTTTTGCAATAGCAATGATCGGCGCCGCGAGTCTTCCAATATGTTGAGTAGCCATCATGACAGAGAAGAGCACAATGACGATAACACCCACATCCGCAAGTTTTCCCTCAACCAGCTGCTTTATACCGAACCAGAACGTGATTGCAAATGTTCCGTACATTGCAATCATAGATGGCGATACCATCAGGCCCATGATTGGAGCTCCCCTTTTCTCATTTTTGGCAGCCGCTTTGAGGATCTTTTTGTGCTGTCTTGCTAATTTTGCCTCAGCGCCAAACGCGACGACGATGCGAATGGAGGAGAACATCTCATAAGCGAGAGCTGAAGCATCCCCATGGTGTTTTTCCGTGATCCTATGAATTGTGATGAAAGGCGGGATCAGCATCCCGTAAACGACTAGAATGAAAGGAAGTGATGCAGATGCAACAAGCGTGAGCAGCCATCCCTTGATAAATGCAACGACGTATAGTCCGATTGTAAACGCAAGCGACTGAAACAACATTGCAAAGTGCTGTGAAATAGCGAGCTGAATAGTGTTCGACGAGGTGGTTATACGCGTGGATACCTTGCCAGGGCTAATGGTATCAACGACGCCAACAGGCTGTGCGAGGAAGGCACGTAGGTAGGCTAGACGAAGAGCAGCGGATATTCTCAGTCCACTGATACGTACAGTGAGCTATTCAAAGTGTGTCAGCTTGTGAGATTGAAAAGCGGAGCCACAAGCTTACCATTGAAATGTAGGATAATACAAACTTGCCGATAAATAGGTAGAGTATGTTAAGTGACAGTTTATTAATTTCAGCCTGGAACTCAGCTTTCGTTACTGTCGTGCCTGGCAGAAAGTAGTTGGTGAAATTGCCAACCAACTGGCCTAGAGGATAATTAGCACTTCAACAAATATCAGTGCTGTCATGGAACGTACCAAATACTATGTTCATCAAGGGCATAGCAATACCCGACCCGACCGAGGTGATACAGCATGTTACAATCAGGAAGTAGTCCAGCTTGGTTCCGTATGAAAAGATCCGCTGCCAGCATAAGTTAGCACTTAGAGACTTGTTTGATGGGCAGAGCACCTACGAAATAGTTCTTCATGCCACCCTCAGCGGGTTTCTTAGATGCCTTTTCACTACTCGTACCAATACCGATCGCATCTATGGCTGTATCCTTTGGAGGGATTCCTGTTTCTTGCACATGTGCTAGGATTACAGTTGTGTCTGCTTCAGCTGAAGCCGTATGTGGCGGTTGCGGGTCGATTCGCTCCGTCATGGTTAAGGATTGACGACTGTGAATGTCTTTAAAGAAGCGTTATAATGACATGAAGAATGGTGTCCTCGAAGGCGTAGAAATCAGCATGTAAATACTAAGACCAAAAATGGGTGCCTGATGAGGGAGGCTTCAGGTAATACGCTTTTGGAAACACCCTAACGCAAATAGAAATCTGAACTCGCAGAATTTATGCCAAAAGCGTAGTAAAGGGAATATTACACGGTTACAGGCCCCAATGACACACATGTGCTGTGCATTAAAAAGGGACTCGGGTTCGCGATGGGTCTAACATGAGTGAGAAGCACGCTAGTTTATTCTCTTTCCTGATTGAGCGACTTCATGCGAAATGTAGGAAAAACATCAAAGTGCTTCCCCTGCTTCCAGAACCTATATGTAAAAGTACAAATTTAAATATTCATAAATATTTACGAACAGTTACAGACCTTTTCATAGACTGTCCTTGTCGCAGAATATTTGAGCATTCGAGCGAGGCCGGTCCCTTCACAGCGGTCAACTTCAACCCGGAATGTCGGTCAGTGCACGGTCCGGTTCGCCTACCGACTCTGCGACATTCCTCCTGATTCGTTACAAGCCACATTCATCTTCTCCAGATTCATCCCGAACCTTCTATGCATAGTTTCGCGCAAAGGGCAATAACAACGATGAGCTGTATTCGGCTGTTTGGGTTAAGTATCCGCTAGAATCACTAAGCAAAAATAGGAAATTACCGTTCACAAGAAGCCAGAAATTACACATCATGTGCCTTCCGTTTTGAGCCAATTCAGTGGCCAAGACATGCAGCCGAGAAAGGATTGCTGGTGAACTAAGTCGCGGTTAATCGGTATATTTCTTTGGACTATAGGCCGAGGCTGTTGGGCAGAGGCGAAGAGGGGTAGTAACCCCCTGCTCTATTAAAAACGCTCTGAAAACTTCATCAAGAGTGACTCGGCCAGGAATACCGCACTTTCATGAACGGGTCTGTAGCAACCATTTTACACCTCTTACCTTGACAACTCTAGAAACCTTTGAGCTTCTATGTCTATAACTTGGAAGCTGTATTTGTAGTCTAGTCTCCAACGTTGATATAAACCACTTCAATTGAAAACCAATGCTAAAGTCAATATATTATATGGCTTTGCTGCTGGATCAACCCGAACAAGTCTAACCAGCGCCCTATCTCGTGGCCCAGGCATATTGGCACACATACTGGATATGCGATACATAATTTTACTACGAGAAACCTGCTTCCATGCTAATAATACAGCATCCACAATCTACTATAATAACATTAAACCACACTATCAATACGACAAGACAGGACAACGAAGCAAGAAATGAGGTTATGGGAATATATCGATGAAAGTGACAAAAGACCCAGTGAGCAGAATGCGAAAAAGACACACTCAAAACCTTGATAACACCAGCTTTTTAGAGGCCCAGAAGGAAGCAAAACGCCTGGATACTCACTCAGACCGGTGAGCCAAGCGTGTGTACACGTAGTTTTAAACAACCCAGATAGAAGATGCGTCAAGCAAAGACGAAAGCCGCACCTGACCCTCAGTCGTCCCAGCCCTAATTTATGGGCACACCTTTCTCAAGTCCTCGCAATATTTCATCTTTATTCGAAATGGTAGAGAAGCCTTCTAAGCCACCCCCCTCTTCGCAAGATAATACGCCAGTAGGTTCAAATGCTGTTCCCTCGCACCCGCAACCGCCTTCCAAAACCCGCCATCCTCCTTCTCGCCCCCAGGTCCCGCAATCCGCTCATGTAACGCGACGCAGAACTCGATATCCGCTTTACGCACATCGGCGTCCTGATCGTCCATGCAGCGCACAGCTAGTTTACCAAGCCGGGCGGTTTGCTCTGCGGAGAACGCGATGTTTTTGGCGCCGCTGATTTGGATGAGGGAGGCGAGAGTGGTGAGGGCCATGGTGATGGTCTTAGTGCCGCCGCTCATGGGGGGTGAGGTGAGTGAGGATTTGGAGGTTGGGGAGGCGGTCGGTGTGAGGCCGGAAGAGTCTTCGATCAAAGAGAGGACAGCGTTGAGGCAATCGGAGGTTTGGCCATATTTGACAATTTCATCAGCGGTGGCCTCGAGATCGATAGCGATGTGCGATGTATTGTCGTGCTGGGCTTTCGTTTGCAGGATCGTACAGAGGACACGAGAGAAGTACTTGGCGGTTTCTTTTCGGTACAAAGATAGCATGGCACGGATCGTTGCCAGTGCTTGAACTTTTAGGTTTGCTGCTTTTATTGGGGACGTCTTCAGCTCTTCGGCTGGTGCCTGAAGGAAGTCTAAGCATGCTAGGAGCAAACGGCCAAAATTTTCATCATTTGGACCCCAGATCTCATGATTTGACTTGACCATGTCTTGCATGCGGCGGAACATGTGAGCTTCGACCGTGCGGCCTTCGATCTTCTTGATACCACTCGCAAGTAGCTGCCTGTTCTTCAGTACTTCGGCATTGTTGGTGTCGTTGCTCTCGGAGAACAGAACACTTCCGGTACTAGTCGTCTTATGATGGCCTCGAGGGCGCTCTTCGCTCGCGTTACCCATGACAGTGTCACTTGATGTGCTCCCGTTGCTAGGTCGTCGCTCGATATTTTTCTCGTTGATCGGAAGCTCACCAAGAACCGGCTTTTGCACATCATTGTCGACGATGGCGGGTTCATCGCCAACGAAGGGGTCTTCGAAAACTTGGACCTCCTCTTGAGCATCGGTGCCTCGCGTGTTGGGACGATCGGGAGAGCGTAGTCGTGGGCTTCGCGTTGATGATCGAAAACCAAAACTGTTGATATCACCCATAGATTTTGGGCTTCTTAAACTTGATGCGCGCGGGCTAGGTGCTGCGAGCCGTCCTGAATTTGGCGTTGTTTTTGGCGGTGTACCCTGGAATGATTGTGTTGTGGGCCGTGCCAAATTTGGTATGACCATGGTGAAGTTGTCCTCATCCCCTAGGTCAACGGCATCGTTATCAACAACCACTGTTCCCTCCATCCCATTTCTTTGTCGAAACGGAATAGTACCTGGGTCATGGTGACTCTGCGATCGCACAAACGGTTTCACCATTGTCAAATCCTCGTCTTTAGCTGGACTTACAGCAGGACTGCCCTGCCGCGAGTTTGTGCTCGGCGTCTTGCGGCTCGTTGTTGCTTGGCCTAACCTGGACTTACTCCGAATGGGACTGACAGTAGGACTGTTCTGGGTCTGAGCTCGTGGCCGAGCAGTGCTCTTCGGTGCAACAGATTTCTTCGTTGTCGTAGCTGTAGGTGTCTTCTCCGGAGTCATTGATGGCGTCACCTTGCCAGTCCCAGCACGACGAGCAGCATATGGATCAGCGGTGGCAGGCCTGTTGAGTTCCGGGCGTGGTCGAATTGGTCGTCGGACTGATCCTCCTAACAGTGAACCTGTACCCGTAGAATTTTTCAATGCCGATTTAGTTGTCTCACCAGACATAGCGGAAGGCGGTCTTGTTGGCCCAGACGAAGCTGATGAGGCGGTCGAGGTGGTTCGTACTCCTGCTCCTAGAGACTTCGTCGATACTGATTTCGCTGGTGAGTAAGTCGCAGCAGCAGACATGGGTCGCTCGGGGACACCTTTGGACTCAGCCATCTTTGCTCGCCGTTGCTCAGCAATCTTTTCCTTCAAAGCATTGCGGGCAGCTCCCGCGCCGACAGACTTAGAGAATGAGGCTGTGCTAGCTTGAGAGGAAGCGAGTGAAACATTTGGGTTGTTAGGGTCTTTCTCTAGTGCTGTCTTTTCTCTCTTCTCTAGCGTTTCAAACATCCTACCAGTTCGATTAGCATAGGCATTGACTCACCCTTGTTAGAAAACCTACATTTGGGCTCTCTGTGCCCATACAAGAGAAAACGTCCAGTATGTGCTTCGATATGCTTCACGCACTTTGGGATTGGCATCAGTAACTCCTTTCTTAATAACCTTTTCCAGCGAGTCCAGTCCACCCGAGTGCTCAATGTGCGATTTGTGCTTCCGGATAAGCGTCTTCACCCAAGTTGCTGAATATGTCCGTGGCTGCACATTCTTATCCTGTACGGCGAACGAAACATGCTGCAGCATACGGTTGTTATACGTAGCATTTGACAGAATGGCTTCAACGGTGACGTTGCCGTTCTGAGCAGCAATGTTCTTTGTTGCGGCGCACATCTTGATAAAACTCTGCAGGAGAATCTCCACCCATGGATCGATGGCGTTACCGAGCGTCTTTGCCAGCTCTTGCACTAATTGACAACCGTTTGTGGACATGGTTGTGCGAAGAGTATTAGCCACCTTCAGGATGCCGTCTAGAATCGACTTGATGCCTGTGACAAAAGCTCCGGTAAACTCGGATGGTGCGTTGCCCATTAGTATCCGTCGCAGCTTGGTGGTATTCTTGTCTCGCGCCAACCAGTTCTGCTCCGACTCCCTTCCCTCAAACGCCGGTGCCATGTCCCGGAAGATATCATCGAGCTCGCGTTGTGTGTAGATGTGTATGGGGTCCATAGTGACTGCTTCGGTTGGCGGGGGTTGCTCGGCTAAGGCGTCTGCAATGCCATGATCAGGCTGCAGCGTGTGCGCCCTGTGGGTTGGCAGTGGTCTTGCTGGTGCTGATACTGGGGCTGGGGCTGCTGGCGGGTGCATCTCTACTTCTCTGGCCATTGCTGCGGCGCCGTCCAGATTTGCGGTGATGTAGGTTGCAATGGCTTTTCGGACGTTTGTAGCAACGAGCTGCTTTTTTAAATTCGCTTTTGCGTGCTCTGGGGCACTTTGGAAGAGATCCACAACGGCATGTTTAGCAGTGTCGCGTACACCGGCATCAGCATCTTCTAGGTTAGCTATCAACTGCGCCGAGTAACTGCGAAAGGGAAGGTTGTCATTTTTATTCATCTTCACGACCCACGACATGGACGTTTCTTTAGCGCGCACATTGTTGCCCTTCATGGCAGCGTGGATGAGTGTCTCGACCTCGGCAGGAAATAGTTTGTGTACATCAGCCAGTATTTGTAGGGACGCGCTGCGGTGAGCCTCGCGTGTATCGCCCAACCGCTCCAGAAGCATCGAGCATAGCTTGGATGACTGTGACGTGAGGACAGTTGTTTCCCTCTGTAATTGCAGTCGCTTGATGAAATGGCTCAGTGTGGAGAAGCCTGCTGAGACGAGTGTAGCCGAGGTGGTGGCGCTGATGGCGATGCGGATGCAGTCGAATATAGGAGCCTGGCAGTCTTCAGGAACGCGGTCGTGCTTGATGCTGGATTTGACATTATTAAATAGTTGCAGGCGCTGCTCGACATTGGTGGAAGGCTTCTTCAACGCTGCCAGGAGCGCGTTCACCTGCTCCAGCATCTCGGGCATAATTGCGTTAGAAAAGAGTTGTGGTAGACGCGGGGCACATGAGGACCGGGTTGATACGATGTTTACTGACTTCACCAGCGTTGTTGTCTGGGGTGGGTCTCGCGCTAATGCAGTGGCCAATCGCTCTGACAACTGTGCTTCCCACCGCGACATCGCAAAGCCGCTCACAGCCCTCTGTGCCCCTATCCACCCATCACCCCCCATCACATGTCCGGACCAATGAGCAAGCGGAGGTCAAGGGCACCAGGGCAAAGCTGCAAAGGGGTGTATCTCGGAAAATTATGGTCTTTGCTTTTTCCAATACGCCTTCTGTTGAAATACGATGGAGTGCCGGACAGGCAAAAGAGCGACTGGACCACATCCCAATACAGTAAAGACTGTCAATTCACGAACACCTCACAAACTGTTCTGTTCCTTCCTCTCATCCCAAACTCTAACAGCCTCTTCAGCGGCCTTTACCCCGCTCAACACCATTGCACCAAAGGTTGGACCCATACGATTTGCTCCATCAACCTCGCTCAGCTCCATGCCGCCCACTATCAAGCCCGGCACGACCTCGCGCGTCCGTTTGACGATTGCATCCTCGGCGGTGCGCATATCGAGGCCGCGCATGCCACCGAGCTCGGGGAGCTGCTGCATTGAGACGAGGCGCTTGACGCTAAAGGCGCCAAAGGGGCCATCGTGACCGGTCGTAGAAATTACCAAAGGAGCGTTGATAGTGTTGGGATCCATGCAAGATTGATCTAACTACATTTAGTCCAAGAAAAAGCAGATAAGAAAGAAAAGGATTATCAGATACTTACCGTCGTGATGCATGGATACCAAAGTCCAGTTCGTCACCACGCCAGCAATGCGGACAGCGTTAGGGTCGTCGGCGGTGGGAGCAGGACGGGTAATCAAGTCTTCGACTGCCGTTGCATTGAACAGTTTGACATTGGGAAACTGTAATACCTTGGACAACAGTGTCGACGTGAAGAGCGCTGCGTGCTTAACAACAACAAAGTCGCCCTCGTCGTCGTAAGGAACGCCAATCTCGTTCAGGAAGAACTGAGCAGGCTTACGCATTACCATGGCAGAGAAAAGCTGGCCACCGAGCCAGGCACCCCCTCCTGGAGCAACGCCAGCCTCGACCATGGCGATCTTGAGATCAGGTCGCTTAGATGCGAGCGAGTAGGCCGCACTGAGGCCGCAGGACCCGGCTCCAATGATGACAACATCAGACTCGGCATAGGTATCCAGGTCGTTGAAGTAACGACGCGTCATGGCGCGAGAGACCTGCGACTCACGGATGGGAGCGAAGTTGAACTTCTCCCAATTGTTCTCAATCTCCACAAGGGATTTGACAGTGTCATTGGCAGCCGACTTGATAGCCAGGTCTTTCTTGATGCTCACTCCATTGCCAGTGTTGGCAACTGGAATGTCGAACGTAGCGGAAGGTGGAGACATGTTGATACTGTTCAGGGTTGTTCAAAGCCTAGGATTTGTTAAGACTATTCGAATGTGGGGAGGGAGCAAGAGCATGTCCTTGCGCTGGCATTATCCAGATCAAGTTATGACCGTATAATCTCAGATCGAATCTAGTGGCCATGCTCTTCCAACACCACCTTTCACGGGTGATGTCAAAAGGGGATGGCGACTGGAAACGAACACCGGTTCATGCGTATACTTAGCTAATACACCTTGATGGCTTGAGGATAACGCCCGCGTGCAGACCGAGTCTTGCATCGTGGCAACCATACTTGATGATGGGTACCTGCTAACAAGTCAGTATGCTATCTTAAAGATAAGAAGGTTGAAGTATGAGTACGGATATCGAGGTCATTCAAGATGATAGATTTAGAGGGTTGGCGAGAGGAAAAGATTCCATGAGATGAGTTACTTAAATACTCCACGCTACATTTTCCTTGCCATGTCTGGCCGTTGGGGCGGGGTAGTAGCGCAACGCAACGCAATGACGACTTTGCGCTAACTACTGTGTTCCATAGCCGGCGGTTCTACGAGAAGCTAATTGCATCTAGATAGGTGTGCTATGTAAGCGTGGGGGATCGGACTATTGAGTGTTGGGATCCATGGAGTCCGGAGCACAGTATCAGTTTAATATTTGGTAGTGGGCAGAATGCAACAAAAATTCCTTTCCCAGTTCAACTCTTCTAGGCTTAATCGTTAGATGCCTTCAGTAAAGACTACCCCCGAATTAGGAGCCACACGTTGTATTCTGTAATCTCCAAAGACAACTAATCTGATTCTCATTTACTGAAGTATCCCATAGCATAACCGGAACGACCCGAATTTTGTGATTCATGTACCAGTCGAATGGTGCACTACGATAGAAAGTTTGGTACACATGTCAGTTGTTTGCGCTTTACTCGGTGTGCACGGCGTCGCTAATCGTGCACCGTTGACTAATTATTACTGATTTCACTGACTCAGAAAAGCGATGAGGCATGGGGCGAAGATCGGTCCGGGTTGGTGTGCCGATCACCAAGAAGGCTTCGCGCGATTTCGTTTGCGCGACGAAGCTGGGTGAAGTTTGTGTTGAATTGCGCATCAAACCAATGTCAAGCAGCAGTCAATCGCAGTTAACGGCACGTACCCGAAGGCACCTGTGTCGTCAACTATGGACTAGGTAGTGCTTAGGCTCAGTGCGAACCAGAGTTGGCTGTGGCCACGACAAGTCGTGGCGTCTAGTAGTAGGCAGTGATCAGCGAGCCTAATGCTCATGTGTAGTCTAGAGTCTGTGTTTTGAGATGAGCCGAACGCAAATCCTTCAGGGAAGGATGAAACAGGTCCGTGAGCTCTGGTATTCCCGGTCGTCTCAAGATGTGCAGAATTAATTGATTCAGTTTATTATATGAAGACAGGCCGTACGGCGGTACCATGTGGCGTGCGCAGCGCAGCAGTGCGTGGGCGGAACCCTGGGCGATAGTGTCATGGCGGCGAGCTTGCTGTTTTGCTGCATGGCAATAACATGTTTAACAAAGAGACAGTGACAGGGTAGATGGTGGTACAAGCCATCTTGAAACGCAGCCTTCAATCTCCCGCGGCAGCAAACGTTTTCTGTCAGGCTGTGGGCGGACCGTGTGCTCTGGCTTGCACTCTCGAGGAGGCGAGCATTTGGCCGCGTACCTGCATCGCCGTCTATGTGTGGCATGCACAGGCGCAGGAGCAGCTGATTGAGGCGGCTGCGCGTAATTAGCAGACTTTATTTACAGGCGGCGGTCGAGGGATAAATCCGCATTTGGACGCAGCATCTGGATGTGACATGTGGCGCCGTGCGCTGGGTAGGATAGATAGCGAGTACGTAGGTAGACGTGTCGGTACATGGTAAGTAGGTAGCGCAGTAAGGCATGGGAGCTAGGCCTGCCGCGTTTTGCTACAGAGGCCTGTCGGTGGATCGATTGAGCCGGCAGGCGCGACGACCACAGGCGGTGGTGGTCAGCAGCACAGTAGGCTCGAAACAAACGCAGCGTTCAGCTTGCTGGGCACGTCAGCCGTGGTGGCAGGCAACTGGCCGAGACGGCGACTGATATTGGGTCGAGTTGACGATGCAGCCACAAAGTCCAGGCGCGGTGGGTGCAGTGCGGTGCAGTGTGGAGGGCGGCACACTGGGATCGACTGGGCCTAGGGCAGGTGGGGTCGTGCCATGGGCGAGGCCAGGGGTCTTGGACGCTTTCCAGGCCTGCAGGTGACTTTTTGCTGCTCAGCAGCATGGCCGTCATTCGTGATGACTATGCTGACGGTGAATGTCGTGATGCTGCAGATCGCGGGCGGCAATGTCGCAATGTCGCAAGGCGACAATGTCATAATTACAACAGTCTTCCTGTGTGATTCTGCAGACAACGACTCCAGCCTCAGAGGTCTGTGTGTCCGACTGTGTGCCGCGTCGGTGGACCCTGGGTTAGGCTGGCCAGCCCCTGCAATTGGTCGCCGAGTGCATCTACCAGGCGTATGAGGGGACCTTAGTAACCAACGCTGGACCTGGACGTTGTCTTGTCGGAGCATTGATTCTATCGCGCGAGCGACTGTAGCGTCCTACCACAGTCCTCTGTTGCGAGTATTATTCCCCTACTGGCACTCTTTGCGCCATTGCCCTCTACATCCGTACCCAACACACAGCACATATTCACCCACCCACCCATCCACCCACCGTCGGCTCCACCATGGAGTCGCCAGGCGCCTACCCAGAGTCGCCCATAGACCAGGACGACGTCGTCTATCCGTGCAAGGGTTGTGGAGAGGTGGGTACAACACGGTGCTGTTCAGAGCCTGCGGTTGCTGACACAGTCTGTCCAGATTCTCGAGGAAGGAAAGGCCTTCGAGCTCGGTATGCATTTCTCGTTTCTTCCATTTCCTACCGAGACACCGCCTGCCCACACCTGCCCGCCACCTTCAATGCGGCGCTGACTTTGGCCTAAATAGCTGGGAACCGATGGCACATCGACTGCTTCCGCTGCAACACCTGCGGCACCCTGCTCGACTCGGACGCCAACCTGCTACTGCTCGGTGATGGCTCGCTGATATGCAACAATTGCACCTACAGCTGCAACCATTGCGGCAACAAAATCGAAGACCTCGCCATTCTTACTGGCGACCAGGCCTTCTGCGCCAACTGCTTCCGATGTAGGAACTGCAAGCGCAAGATCGAGAACCTGCGCTATGCTCGCACATCCCAGGGCATCTTCTGCATGTCTTGCCACGAATCGCTCATGGCAAGACGGCGCAAGAAGTCCAAAAAACCTCCCTCAGGCCCAGCGCCAAAAGTAGACAAGTCCTTGCCTGCCTTGCCTCCCCAGATGGACCAGCAGCACACCGCCTTCACTCCTGACATCGACACACCTTCCGATGTCTTTTCAGAGCCAGCTACGACAGATGTTTCTCCCAGACCGCCACATCCACGAAGGGGAGATTCATCGTCGACCTTCAGGCGTGATGCTTCTCCCGCCATGACCGACATGTCGCGAAGAGGTACGGACCAGTCCTGCCCCGTATGCTCCTGCCGTGTCACTACTAACTCCTATTGTGAAGCAGACAATGCCACCCTGCCTGCCACTACCTATAGCAAACAGAGCAACCACGTTGATCCCCCGGACGCTGCGGACGATAGCATTCTTCTGCCATTCGCCCTCGACCCCAACACCGCCCCGGGCCCTTCTCCGCTAAACAGACCAGCGAGCAAATTCCCCGAGCGAACAATGAGCGCTGGCCAATCAGCAACAAATGAGCCAAAAAGTGGCCGTGATTACTTTAACAGACCCTCAGGCGATCACCGCGAGGCACTCAAGGAGAACAATTCACGATCTGCCTCCACGGAGAGACGACGGCCGACAAGCCCGCATATCGCATACCAAGAAAAGGGGAGACAGCCATCAGACAGCCTGGTGGAAACTTTGCGAAAGAGGAAGGATACTGCAGACTCGCCATCCGCTCCCGATCGGTCCCGAAGCCAGCATGCATCTCCTGCGCCATCCTCAGCGGCAGAGCCTTTCAAGCTACAAGATGTTCCAAAGAATAAAAAGGCGGAGGCGAAGCGCAAAGATTCAGAGTCAAACCTGGCGTCTCCTCCCCCGCAACAGTCTCAGCGCGCCTCACCTTCGCTTGATATGAACTCGCGTCTAAGCAGACCACTCATTGACCCCAATTTCACCTCGTCTCCACCAACTGTCGTACAAGATTCACCGGACACCTCGGGGTCTTCATATAGCTCTCATACCCGTCCAGTAGAGCGTTCAGCCGAGCGCCCAACAAGAGGAGACTCACTGAAGCCTTCTACATCCATTTCAAGATCTGAAAGACCTGCACCTTCGCCCACCACCCCAACTATGGGTCACCCAGAACGCACGTCTTCCACTAATGCAGGAACGGCACATATCAATCCAGGCCTGGGAATCTCGAATCCTGTGGAATCTCCTCCCAAAACATTTCCCAGTGTGCCGGTCCCGCCTGCACGCTCTTCAGAAAGGCCTGCGCCACCTTCAGCCCAGACGCTCACGTCACCGCGAGCTCCCACACAGCCACCACAATCTCAACCTCATAAAAATAGCGAGTCGACAAGTAGCATACACAGCGAGGCTTCACGAGATGAATATACGCCACAAGGATTACCACGGTACAGCCATCAGGGCGATTTCTCACTTGATGAAGACTTTGCGCGTCTACTCAATAGCCAAGCAGAGAAGGATGAAAGAGAAGCAGGCGTATTTAGAAGAGTCTCGAATGCTGTTTCTAAGCATGGGCGCAGCTTCAGCGACCGTGGTTCTGTCACCTCTAGAGGCCACAAAAAATGGCCTACGAATGGCTCCATTGAAATTAGCAGCCCAGTAGCTTCCCCAGACACGAAGGAAGAGAGTGTCAATCTCCGGAACGAGCTGAGGCGCGCCCAACAACGTATTGCCGAACTGGAAGCTGAAAAGAATGGCCTGCGAGAGTCAATGCACAGTGCTGCCGATATTAAACAAGCAAACACCGTGCTCAGAGAGAAACGCAACACCATGGCTGTCTTGGATACACAGCGTGAAGTTGTAATCCGGGAGCTGGAAATTATGACCGAACACCTCAAACGGGCTAAGGACAGCAATGGCTCCATGGACCTCAACCAGCTCAAATCAGACATTCTGAAGGATTTTGGAAATTCCCTTCACAAACTCAAAGACCAACTCTCTAGTCAGATTGAAGAACTTATCTCAAGGCGTGCCGAGCTGACTGATGAAATCGCAAATCTTATTCAGATGAAAGACAAGGGGTTCCAAGAATATGAGTCGCTCACTGCGGCCAATTCAAAACTAAATGATATGAACCGGGAACTCGTAGAACAAATACAGAAAACACTGCAGGGCAATAAGAAGAGTACTCAGAACCTTGACTCACCCGCTAGTGGACTTGGAATCTACAACGCCCAGCAAAAGGGTGGTAAGTCAGACATCTCCATTGATGTCCATCAACATAGTTTCCCACATGACCACTCATTCGCAAACCTTCACGAGGCCGATGGGGAGCCTACCCAAGCCCAGCCACAAGTGGTTCATATTCGAAAAACTGGCAAACCTACGAAGTTCTCTACATGGAAAAAGGGTAGCCAGGCCATTACAAAGAACGTCACGAAGGGATTCAAGGGTGCTTTTGGTTCAGAAACAAAGCAAGACGAGTACAACGCCACCAACAACAACATCAAAGTTATTGGCACACCATATGGCTCTACGCATACACAGCCTGATTTCGCTTCCATGTCTGCTTCTATGTCTGCTTCCATGTCTACCTCAATGTCCAGCTCAATCAAGAGTAAAGAGGACCAAGGAACTCCCAGAGCTTGGTTTGGCGGGAAGCCGCCGGGAAATACTAGACAGTACCCACAAGATCGGTATAAATCATCGCAACATAATAACAGCAGTACCAATCTGGCTGCCGACGCCAGCGCCGTTTTGTTCGGTTCGGATCTTACTGCGCGCTGCGAGTTTGAGAAACAGATGATACCCCGGGTCGTCAGTCGCTGTATTGAAGAGGTTGAGCTGCGAGGTAAGTGTGCTGTGTATTGCATACCATACCCAGCCTGGCTTACATAATTTAGGTATGGATGTCGAAGGTGTCTACCGCAAGAGCGGTGCAAGTTCCCAAGTTAACCAGGTTCGCAATGGTTTCGAAGCTGACAACGATTACGATATCTCTGATCCGGATTTGGATATACACGCAGTCACGTCAGCTATGAAGAACTATTTCCGCAGGCTACCCGTTCCTTTGATTACGTTTGCCGTATATGATCAATTCCTCGAAGCAGGCCGTAAGTGCAATACGTACCCTCAATAGTCAATCTACTAACTAAATGAATAGAACTCGAGGACTCACAAAAGCAATCTAAGGCTCTCCTAGCAGCCGTAAATGAGATACCTAAGGCTCACCGCGATACTCTCCAGTTCCTAGTCTTCCATCTATCGCGTGTTATCATACACGCCAACGTGAACTTGGTAAGCAAACTTCGCATGGTTAATGTCATTCTGACTGATGTAATTTTAGATGACGCCTCTTAATCTTGCCGTTGTCTTCGCGCCTACAATCATGCGACCCATGGACATCCAGCGGGAACTCACCGATGTCCAACAACAACGCGTCGCTGTTCAGGCACTGCTGGAGAACTACAGGACCGTATTTGGCGAGGAATGAGGTACCGAGGCTTACATAAGCACATTGCTCCTTCTATTGTACATTGTACAGATGCCGATGAGCGCTCCATTTGCCTTGTGACAGGCATAGTCTGTGATACTGGGGCATTCCCCTCGTTAGGACGGCTCACTCAAGCGCCGTCCATTTATGGACTTTCACACCACCTCTGATATCTGGGATTTAGATTGTGTTGCTGGTAGCGGGCGATGGCTGATGCCCATAATATAGCAGGACGGTCTCAGAACTCCGACGGCGTTCTAGTGCCAGTCTGGGTTGGTCGTTCGTCGACACGAGCATTATTCACCGGCATTCCTATTTGTTCATATGGTATGACTTGCGTGCTTCTTGACTGAAGGGCGAGTTTCATGTATTATAGGTTTCATTAGCACGCATGTTTGGTCCACACAGATTGTTAGTTAAGCAACGTAGGACCTGGGACTATACCCCTTTTGCTTGGTTGTGTATTGTGCGAGGTAACGGTTGCCTAGATTAAAGAATAAGCATGTACAACGCTCGCGCGTGATGGCATGTATATAGCTCACCAAAAATACACGAGTTATGAAAGATGCTAATACGATGTGCCACTGTTGCACTGATTGCATGCTTGGTAGGCGGATGTAAATCCGGGAGGCACGCTAAATTACACAACATGACGTAGTCAGTCAATGCTAAGCGAAGAAGCATGTGAGTGAGCCGCCTGTCCTGTTTTCCCTGAAAGACATCACACGATCGCCCATTTCTCTGCTGCATCTGCCTGGAGCTTCCTCAATCCCAATTGCTTGACTGGACCTGCATCTCAATCGTACCTGTATCCTTTGTGTTCTCTCGGCCGCTCGACACCACCAGATCTACCACCCAACTAAACTCCTCAGCCAAAATGTCGTACGCAGATATCGCTGCCAAGGGCCCTAAGCAGAGCGCAGAGGAAGTGAGTCTCTAACAGGCAACCACGTTTTAACCCTCGCTGATGATAATGCAGGCGTGAGTAGCCCCAGATACATTGTTCGCGAGTGAAGCTTCTGCATCAAAATTGATAGCCACGACCTTTATTATATTCCAACTGAAATTAGTCAAAAATATCAAGGCGCATGCTGATTCCGAGTTATAGTCGTGCTCCTGCCATCCCGCAAGTCGAGCATACAGACGAGAGCGTCTCCTCGCTTGTCGATGTCGACAGCCCACATATTTCCTCTGTTCCCTCCGACTACGAGAGCCAGTCTGTGAAGACCGATACACAAGCCGAGCGCATCGAACGCGAGAAGAAAATGAAAGGGGAGGCTAAGAAACTCAATGAGAAGGCTGCGGCCAAGAAGGAGAGCGCAAAGGACAAAGCACGGAAGAATGCGGGTAATCCTGTCATTTTAGGCAATGCTATTGGCCTTACCATATTTGCTAGTGTGCTCGGTATCGGCGCGTACAAAAAGTATGCCCGTGGAGAGTTGACAGGCAAAGTCGTCGCCGCTTGGGCCGGTGTTGTTGGGTTGTTTGGTCTGGGCGATTACTACGTCTCACAGTGAGTGACTTCAGTAAGCGAAGGAGAAAAACGAAATGCTAACTGTTTCATAGATACTTCTTCAAGCGCTATCCACCAAAGAACTAAACAAGTGCAACTCGGCACTTGCAGGATAACCATATTACGACCGTTTACATTAGACTCTCCCCTTTACGACCCGCACCCATCCACAACATTCAAGTGGGGAATGGAAACTTTGATACAGTTTTTACAGCAGTGCAACTTGTACATTCTCCTCATCTTAGTTCTAGCTTGGAGTCGGTAGTTTTGGTAGGTTTTCTTCCGTATATACGGAGGTTTACATTTCAATATACCCATGGTTCGCTGTTACAGCTTCCTACAATTTATTGCTATGGTATGATGATGTGTGCCTCAAATTGGTGGGGTGTGGTGTCGAATAATGAAACACGTGATCGACCTTTCAAAGAACTATTCGGCTTAGAAATCTAGTGCCAACGGAACTTTCGACGTCACGTCAATCGCTGACTTACATTTAACACAACGCCTTTTCTCTCTCTTTACTGTCATTTCCTATTTTCTAATCATGTTTCGAGCTGGCCCGCGATTAATTGCGCGTTCAGCGCTCCCTCGCTCTGTTGCGCCAGTCAGGCGATACATCAGCACAGCTCCGCCGACACAAAAGTCAAGAAGCTGGAAGAGCCTCGCTGCACGCCTCGGTATCGCCGGAACCATCATATATTATTACGCAACCACGGATGTATTCGCAGAAGAACCAAGACGTACGTTCCCACAGAAATGTAAAAATGGCAGCTAGTAGCTCTAGCTAACAACAAATCGCAGAACTCGTACAAACCTTGCCCGAAGCTGAAGCAGAAAGTGAACAGCTACCCACAATTGAAGCTATTGCGGCCGAGCGCCAGAGGCGAAAGGCCGTACAAGCGCAATTAGATCTCCAGGCGCAAAAAGAGGCCGAGAGTGCACAGCAAAATGCTGCGCCAACAAGCAGCGGACAGGGTGGTATGGAGGACATGGAGGAGGAAGCCGACCAACAAGGCGCATTTAACCCCGAGACGGGCGAGATTAACTGGGATTGCCCGTGTCTGGGTGGCATGGCTGATGGGCCCTGCGGCGAAGAATTCAAAGCGGCCTTCAGCTGCTTCGTGCACTCGACCGAGGAGCCAAAAGGGATGGACTGCATCGACAACTTCAAGTATGTCCGGCGATTTCAATCAAGCGATGTTGGGGGAAAATGCTAACACTCGACAGAAATATGCAGAATTGCTTCCGCAGGTACCCAGAGGTTTATGGCTCGGAACTCGACTCTGATGCCGACTCTGATGACGATGATCTAACTGCTGATGCGGCGACGCCCGCGCCCGCACCCGCACTCGCACTCGATGCAGAGTCAAGTACACTATCTGAAAATACCGCGTTTCTTCCATCTGCGCACACTGATTCTGCACCAAGCATGCCATCCGAGAGCGCCGCATCTCGCCCATTTGAAGCCCAGCCCAAGACTAGCTCCCCAGAAAAGACCAAGCCATCGGGTGAGCTTAGCCTAGAAGCAAGATCGGGAGAAGGCCGAGGAGTACAGGGCCTGGTACCAAACAACTACAAACCAGATGCCAAATCAGACGACTGAGTGCAGACGGTGAACTAGCCTTTATTTCAAAGACAGAGACACGAGGATATTAGCAACAGGAGTACCGGAGATTGGAATGCATTGTACTATATACATGACGGTATAGGAGTATCCGGCAAATCAGGCGGCAACAAGTGAACCGCTCCATGTAATTGTACGAAATATTCATGTATTGATTTGTACAAAATGTATATCAAACAAAAACACCAAGTGCCCCACGCCTAAAGACCAGACAGCCTGCATCACGCACAATGAAACACGCCCAATTATAGCAAAAGCTATCTCATTCGCATAACATACTATACAGCACAGTACAGATCGATTACTTCAAAGTATACACACTTACGGCCCCTGAATCTGCCAAATTCACGCCCAAAACACCAAGACGGAAAGTGCCCTTGCCCCTGATACATGGCGGCATGATTGTTCATCTTCACATGTCTTCGCCTTCCCTTACTGCAATGGAAACAAGGGTCATCCTACAACTCCGCCTTGCCGTATCCTTCGTCTCCTTCTCCCAATGGCTTGACGCCCCCATCTACGCTATCTTGCTTCACGCCCATGTTGTCCTCACCCTTGCCTACGCCAAACATCCGCATTGCCTCTGTGAGCTTCTCGACTGCTTCCTCAGAGCTCAGCGAGCCCGGTAGTCCCTGGCCGCCGAGGCTAGCCGTGATCTTCTTAGTCGCGTCTTCGAGGGCGCGGACACGGCGTTGGAAGTTGAGCCGGTCCATGAAGAGTTGTTGGCGGCGGCGTTGGAGGTCTCTGCGTTCGGCGGAGAGTAGCTTTTCAAAATCGTTGAAGTGTGCGAGCTTGAGTTGGAGCTTTTGGAGCTGGAGGTTTACGGTGCCGGAGACGAGGCGGGTGATGTGGCGTTCTTCGTGGGAGGCGAGGGCGCTGGAGCGCGCAGCGGAAAGGGCAAAGGGGAGGGTGACAAGTGGGTTGGAGTCAGTTGATGTGTTTGATGCCTTCGTGGCGAGTGCGGTAGATTCTTGCGCCGCGTCGATGTCCATAGCATCGTTGGCTTCAGGCTTGACGTCGGCTGATGTAGCGGCTAATTCGCCTTCCTTCTCTTTACCTTTTTCTGAGGGTGCGGTGGGCGCTTTGTTGATCTTTTCTTGTAAGATGCGCTTCATCTCATTGACGCTGCGGCCTGAGGCTACGGCAGCTTCGGTAACATTGGCGGGTGCAAGGCCCGCGAGGAAGCTGACTACGCTAAGAATAGGGTTGTCTGCGTGATGGATGGGCGCGCGCCCTTCGCTCAGGTACTCTAGATCGCGGAGGAACTTCATTGATGGTGCCGCTGATTCTGTGGGGAGAATCTCAGCCTCGACGTACTTATCCTCGATCTCGAGTTGCAGGAACTTCATGACACACTGCTCGCGTGTCTTGGTTTGGACATGATCCGCAACGCGATTCCAGTCATCGTCAAACTCTTCTAAGCCCTCAAGTAGTAATAGGACCTCTTCTTCCGTCCACTTTTCCTCAGTCTCTGGAACGCTCGAATACTCTGGATTCGAGATTTTGACGAAGTCTGCCGACGAAGTGCCTGAGGGAAAATTGCCCTCGACGAAACACCTGGGGCAGAGATCGCGCTTCAAGCCACCTACGCCCTTTGTTTGGCCTGGCTGCTCAGAGGGCTTGGACTCGTGGAAGTGCACGCGAGTGCACTCAACCCCGCAACTAAAGCAGTTGATGACCTTGAGAGGCTCCTTCTGTATAGCCTCCAAGTCCTTGACATCTGCAGAGCTACCATTTGCCACGGTATCACCGTTGGATGCCTTATCTTTTGGCTCCGCAGACGCCTCTTTCCCATTCGCCTCGTATATATTACGTCCAGCAAGCGACTTAGTCTCACTTTTTGCGGTTGGTTGCTGGCTCGCGGCGCGATCAGTGCCTGCATTTTGCTTTCCATCCGTGATTTTTGATCCAGGTCCTGGTTGAAATGGTTGTAGTCCTCGAGGTGTGTCGACGGTAACGCGGAAATGGCCAGTGAATGGAGGACCAATATTCGAGGGGCGCTCTTGGGGATCAACCTAGATCATGGTTAGTAGAGGCATTGGTGAAGAAAAAAAAAAATCGAAAGCTTACCTGATAGTTGATCAAACCCCACTGCTCTAGGAACGCATGAACACGCATGATTGCACAGACATCTCCGGCCAAGTTCCTGCGACAGGCTGTGACGGTGAGGTACTCGGAGGGGTTGAGTCGATATGTGTTAATCATGAAATCGCGGTAGTCTCGGTAAACAGCAGGCGTCTTGCTGCGATTGCGGTTGTTGAAGAACTCTGGCAAGGCCTTGCGCTCGCGGTAGTCAATGTAGCGCATGTCGAACCATGTTGCATAACTGGGGATGATGGTCGCATAGGTCTGGGTGACAAAATGTGAGCGGGCCGCGGATTGCAGGTCGGCCTTTGCTTGTGCCTCTGGGTCCGCTATCTCAGCACCGTCGGCATCCTTCTCTTTCTTGGTGTCGTCTACGCCGCCCATCTCCTCGTCTTCGTGGCCGTCAGCATCCTCAGCGTCAGGTCGTGGGCCTTCAGGCGCATCAAGGAGGTTGTCAGATGCGAGGGCGGGTGTGGCTGCTGAAGGTTCACGAGAGGATTCTTTGATGGCTGTGTCTTCGAGCATGCTGGCATCTAAAAACTTGTTAAAGTCGTCCTCTTCAATACTGTCTGACCATGGTGATATTGTTTGCTCCCGTGTGAGCACCGACCCAGGAGAATTCCAGTGGTCAAGGTGGTCCAGGTCCATGTTGCGCCGTGACTAGTGTAGAGGTGGAGGAGTCGCGCACGAGGGGAGCTTACCGTGATCGAGGGCATTGATGTCTGTGGCACCTTCCCCAGCCAGTGCGAGGTCCTGCGCGGCTGCGCTTGTCGCGTCGTCGGCCATGGCTTCAACAGTGGTCAAGGACTATCGCGATGTGTCGAGAGATGACAGGTGCAAATGCAAGGTCTGCTGGTGCTGCACGTGACGCGCAAATGCGGGCTGATTCACGCGATATCAGAGGATATGCGCCGAGAGAATGCAGAGGCGGAGGGCACGAATGAATGTGGGGATGCGATGGGATGCGATAGGGACGTCGCGTCTGACTTTCGCGATGCTAGACGACGCCAACCCTGAATGGAACACTACGGAGCAGTGACTATCACGTGATGTGGCTGCCTGCTCCGAACACATGCAGGCTAGTGCTGGATAGCCATCCTAGTCAAACCGAGGTCATGGTCATGGTGCTCCGCAATCTTCAGGTGCTTTTCTTCACTCCAATTCATTTGTACACTACCGTTACTCTGCCATGATCCTCGCCGCGCGCAGCTCGGTCCTCCGAGCAGCCCGTTCACAGCTTCGACGGTCTCAACCCATTGCATTACCACAATGCTCCTCCGCCTTCGCTGCACGGTTAGCCTCCACACTCGCTGTTCTTGAGCAAAAAGATGGAAAATTACAGCCAGCTTCACTAGCTGCCATCACAGCAGGGACCAAGCTCGGAGGTTCAATAACAGCATTTATTGCTGGAAGTGGGGTCAAATCAGTCGCAGAGGAGATTGGGAAGGCAAAGGGCATTGAAAAGGTCATATATGTGGACAATGCAGCATACGACAAGGTCTGACCTCCTACGATCGTGCGCTGAGGACAATTCTGACAGAAATACAGGGGCTTCCCGAGAACTATGCACCACTGCTGGTCGAGAACATAAAGAAAGGCGGGTTTTCACATGTAATTGCCGGCCACTCAGCCTTTGGCAAGAACTTGATGCCCCGCGTCTCAGCCCTGTTGGACAGCCAGCAGATCTCAGACATCACAGCCATCGAAAGTGAAGACAGTAAGCCATTCTCAGCAATGACGTTTTGAGCCTTGGCCCTAACTTTCCCTAGCATTCGTGCGCCCAATCTACGCCGGTAACGCCATCTTAACAGTCCAGTCGAGTGACGGCGTCAAGGTCATCACCGTCCGCGGCACCGCATTCCCTGCACCAGAAACTGAAGGTGGATCCGCCACACTGGAGGAGGGTGTTGACTCCAAAGTCGAAAGCCCAACAGAATGGGTCTCTGAGAATCTCCAAAAATCGGACCGTCCCGACCTAGGCTCTGCAGAGAAGGTTGTATCAGGAGGCCGCGGCCTCAAGTCAAAAGAGGAATTTGACAAGTTGATGCCGCCACTAGCCGACGCGCTCGGTGCTGCCATCGGAGCCTCGCGAGCAGCAGTTGATAGTGGTTTTGCAGACAACAGTCTGCAGGTGGGACAAACAGGAAAGAATGTCGCCCCGCAATTATATCTATGTGCTGGAATCTCGGGCGCAATTCAGCATTTGGCTGGTATGAAAGACAGCAAAGTGATTGCAGCCATCAACAAGGACCCCGATGCGCCCATATTCCAGGTCGCGGATGTTGGACTTGTCGGTGATTTGTTCGAGAAAGTACCAGAGTTGACTGAGAAGCTAAAGTCGCAGTAGTGTAGACGGACCATTGATACCAACCTCTGTATATAGTTAAAAATGTAAAAGCCACAAAGCAAACTTTGAATTCCGTGTTGCGTTTCTTTATGACTCACTAAGAACATTACGAAAATACCGAATGGAATCAGGCTTTATTATCGACAGGGGAGTAGCTATCCTACCCTACCACCCAAAATAATCAAGAGCACGCAAAAAACAAGCTTCCAACGATCCACGCTAGCATTCACGCTACGAATCCCCGCAACTTCAGCTCAAACAAGAACACTCCAAGCAGATCCAGCAGGCCACAATCAAGCCTTCCTTAAAAGCCTATCAATAGGCAGTCCACATATCCATCAGAGATGAAGCACTGTCCTACAACTCTCACCCTTTCGGTCCTACACCCTATGCCCAGTGACCGGCCTATCACATCCATTCCTTTTCCGCACTAGCGCTGCTTAATCACCGCATCCACATAGTCTTTTAACATCGGATCGCCGCGCCCTGAGCATCTTACTTATCATCCTATCCTGCCGCTCGATTGATTGACAAGACCGGAGAATGAGACTTACACAGTGATGCCGCCCAACCCGGACGACGCTGTTCAAGAGGAGGAGAAGCCGCGCACCGCCGATAGTGGGCGGAGTAGGAGACCTAAGTTTGAAAATAGTTTGAAGAGAAAAAAGAGATGGTGGAGTGTGTTTAAGAGATGGAAAGAAGGCGAGGAGAGCGATTGGTGGTTTGCGAGTACTGGAATTCCGTAGGTCCATGTTCATGTTCAACTTTGATACCTTGAATTCTTTTAGGCTTCAGAACCACATGTATCACTGGGAACGAATAGGACTCATTATAGTGCTAACCGTATCACAGACTTATGGCAGCAACCCTTGGTCCATTGGCGAACGTGTCGTCCATATCTGCGCTAGTAACGCCCTGGAGACAGAACAATTATATCAATGGCCAATTTGTGTCAGATTTTGATGGATTAACGTACTCCGATCCACGGTGGTGTTATTGGATCAATGTAGCCTCGTTGATATGCGGCTTCCTCGGTAACCTGTTCTTATTGCTAAATTTCACACAACGCATTCGCTATATTGTTGCATTGCCGGCTACCATCATCTTTTGGTATCTCTCATCTGGATTCTTGATTGCGATTACCTTATGTATGAATATTTATGTCCCGCCGAATCATCCGTTCGAAGGCTGGTAAGTATTCGTTCTACGATACTTGGGACATCGCTGATGGTTTGCAGTAAGCAGCCCTGCCAAAATTGTAGCCTCAATTGGCACATCTTATGGCCTAAGAGAAATTAGCTATTTTGCTAACTTTCTTCAGATACTCAAGGCTTCTGGTACGCTGTAGCCGCTGCCGCCCTCTATACCGTTTGCTCCATGGTCCTTATGGTAAACATGCTCGGCTATTTTCTCGGACACTATCCCGAAAGTTTCGTGCTGAGTGACAGCCAGCGTACGCTCATTCTGCAGGCCATGGCTTTCTTCGTATGGCTAGCAGGCGGTGCCGCCGTCTTCCTGAAGATTGAAAAAGATGCCGGAAAGAACTGGGGTTTTCCGAATGCACTCTATTTCTGCGACGTCACAATTCTGACCGTTGGGTTTGGCGACCTTGTTCCAACAAAAGGCCTAGGAAGAGGCATTGTATTCCCGTACTCTGTTGGTGGCATCATCACACTCGCACTCATTGTCTCGTCTTTATACAAAGCAGCCCGTGAAATCGGCCAAGAAAAGGTTGTCCAGAAGCACGTCGAACGTATGCGTGAAAAAGCCATAGAACGCACCGTCACGAACTCCTTCGATCTTCGCCATCGCGAACATATAGCACACCACTTAATACGCAGACGCACATTCGCTGTACCGCAAATCAGTACACCAACTGACCCTCGACCATATCGGACGCCAATGGGCAATCCACTTCACCGCGTATCATCAAAGCCACGGAGTATTGTCCAAGATGCACTCAAGTTCAACCGAAAGCCAAAACTCATTCTGCTGAAGGAGGAAAAAGACCGCTTCGACGCAATGCGTCAAATTCAAGCCGAAAGCAAGAAATTCAAGCGCTGGATGGCGCTTTTTTGGTCTGTGGCTACTTTCTCAATTCTGTGGTGTGTAGGTGCTGTTGTCTTCTGGCAAGCAGAAAAAGAAATACAAGGCATGACATACTTCCAAGCACTATACTTTTGCTATATCAGTTTACTCACGATTGGATATGGGGATCTGGCGCCCAAGTCGAACGCGGGACGATGTTTCTTCGTAATCTGGAGTCTGATCGCAGTGCCAACAATGACTATCTTAGTTTCAGATTTAGGGGACACGGTGGTAGCAAAGTTCAAGAAGTGGAGTGATGAGTTGGCCGACTTCACAGTCTTGCCAAAGGAAGGTAAATGGCGAGGCTTTGTCGAAAAGCATCCGTGGCTCCTAGCCTGGCTCCAGCGTCGAATCGCCTCTCACCAAGCTAGCCAACGTATCCGCAAAGGATTCGATGTTGCAGATCCAAACACAGACGAGCCTGCAGGTACTTCAAGCATCCCTGACCTGGAGGACCATGATCTAGAATTAACTCAACATCCCACTATCCATGCCCTCGCTGCGGAAGCCGAAGCCGACTCTTCAGAAAACCCAAGTCAAGCGTCTCTTTCCCGTCAGCTTGCACTTAGCATTCAAAAAGTCAGTCTGGATTTTCGTCTCCCTCGCCCAAAACGGTGCGTATTCTCCACCCACAAACTTTAGCACCCATACTGATCCCCCTCAGCTACAACTATGAGGAGTGGGTCGAATTCACTCGGCTTATTCGCCTCACTACTCCCGAACGTCTAAATCAGGATCTAGGCACTACGATTAGTCACGAGAACGAAAATGAAGAAGGCCTTGTCAATTGGGACTGGATTGGGAATGACAGCCCGATGATGAGTGGGTTGAGTGAGAGTGAATGGCTTCTAGAGAGGCTGTGTGAGAGCTTGGTAAGGTTGGAGCGGAGGAAAGAGCTAGCTTGTGATAGAGGGGGTCTGAGGGAAATGAGGGCCATGGAGGATAAGGAGGGGGTGGAGATAGGCGCTGCAGGGGCGAGGAGTGAGATTGACTTGTAATTATATGCCTATCTCCATAATCTTTTACGACGATAAAATAAATTTAAAAGTGTAACAGGGTTCATTAAAACTAATATATCTCGCGTTAAATTGACTAACGCAGACGCTCAATTACGGGCCTCAAATAGGGCAAAATGGGGTTTACGACTACAGTGTTTTCACCAGTGGCAAATAGCTAATTTTGGCCATCTCTGGTTCCGTTGTTGATTTTAGGGCTGCAGATTTTAAAACTAGGCACAACGAAGGTCTCATGCCCCTGCGTTTGTTTGTTATCATCATTTCTGGGGTTCAAATACATTTCAGGTCTCTCATTCTCATCGCGCATCCAATTATGTGAAAGGTGAAAGCTAGGAATGAGTGAATTATTCTACTACCGAATATCTATATCTTCCACAATCCATTCACCAACCTTATCTCCTGGTTGAACGTCGCTTGAAAGGCCTTGAATATCCACGTGTTCTTGTATGCTGGGTATTTCGGCACCGCATACATGCCAATACGTCCCATTCGGTCGTGGTCGTAGGATAACCGGCGCAGGGGAACCCAAAATAATCCATATTTGGTCGCCCGACTCAATGGCACACCGTGGTATAATTCCCATGTTCTCTTTGTGGGTTAGGGTTATGCATTGAAATTGCAGTCTCTGCATTATGCCATGTAGTGCGGCCTCGGCGGCGGGATCAATATTATCGAGTAAGTTGGACATTATGCAGTCATCTTTGCGTATCGTTTGATTCTCCGGCCAATTACTAGCTACGCTTAGAAATGAAGAGAGAGCTGATTTAACGTTCCGATGGAAAACTTGGTTGTCGTTGTTGCGTATTTCATGCGCGAGGTCTGGGTGCTCCAGTTGAGTTTCGGGGTCTATTGGCTTAGACTGACGCTCGATAGAAAGTACAGAAGCCGAATATCCAAGAAGCACTCTTGATGCTTGAATAGAAAGATTCTCCATCCTGGGCCCTCCGAGTATTTGTAGGTAGAGACCAAGCAAGGAGTTCCAAAATTGCCACCCGGTCATATCACGGGTATCAAGGCCTTCTGTCAGCTTGTACCTCATTTCGTCAACTCTCACACCACGGACTTGGAGTCGCCGATTGGATACTTTGATCGACTTGGAGATGATTCTATCATCGTCTAGAGTTGAATATACGAGTGGCAATGGAGCTTCTGTGTCGCCATACCAGGCGCAAGGTAACCAAGTAGGGTCACCTTGTTCATGACACTGGTCTTGATAACTGTCTATCTTGCGACTCTCCAAGAAAGCCTCCAATAAAAAACCAAGATTTTGTTTTTCCTGCGCATAGTAAGTGGCTGCATCTATTGCAACATCTACGACAGTTTTGTGTAGTCAGCCACTATTCCACCGTCCTCGTAATCTGCAGCCAAATGCATCAGAGCATAAACTCGGTCCCTTGGATCAGTCATTTCAAGCTTTCTGGAATACATTAAGAGTTCGCGTAGGGGCCAGAAACGTTGGTACTTATGTCTTACAATGTCTTGATTGGCAAACGAGGGCTTAGAACGGAGCTGACTGAGTGCATTCGACCATGCAATGGCTGTTATTGTAGACGAACCAGCGACCAATATTGCTAGTGTCGACATTGCTTCCTGGGAATGCCCCAGGGATGGGTAGGGGTGAGCCAGGGATAACGGTGTCATCACAGTGCAAACTTAGTCGCCTTGCATTGAGTACTTCTTGCCGAACCCATACACGGGCCCAATAATCATTCGCAACAAGAGGCACTACCGGGTCCCAAAATCCAGGGTCCTGGCCTAGCGCTTCGTGCGAACTCTGCTCATCATAGTGCTGTATAGTTTGATCGAAATCCTGCAAAGCTATGATTGCGTCGGACGTCTTATCAATATCTGGTTCGTGAATCCAGATTCTTACAGTGCTTGCACGGCTGTAGAGCTGGCTCATAAATTGAACTTGCTCGGCGCGTTCAATAATACCCTCTTGATTGATACAGACAGCATCGACCCATATCTTCAGTTCTTTGTAGACATATCGTATATCGTAGATACTGTAGCGCAGTTGCTAGATTACTGGCGATGGGTAGTGCTTTGCCTGATAGTGATATCGTACTCGCCGGCTTGGGATCACCCCACACGTATGACAGTACATCATACACAAGTGATAAGTCGTCAAAGTTTGCGATGAGTAGTTTGATAACAAGCGCGCCGCCCCGTTGGCCCGGAGCTAGTTGCAGGATTTGAATTTGACCAGACTTTAGTGATTTGTAGATAACTTCGGATGCACCCCTTGGAAGAAAAGCGAGTTTGCATTTGAAAGATCCTGCTAGTACGTCCATGGACTTCCCCTTTAGCATTTGTATGATACCGGGTTCTCACTGTTAGTATCTCAGCCTCGTCTTACAAGTAAGTATGGTATATGTGCCAAAACAAACGAGACGCAGCTGTTCTTAGTGGGAGTAGGTAGATAGCAAATAGATAGTAGCTCACTTGGGCTTTCAGCAGTTCTATGAATTTCGAAGCGTGAAGAGATGTCGGACACAGGTATTAGGCTTCGACGACGAATATAAACACCGCGCTACATGCGGGGCTGCACGGTATGGAGATGCAGCTTGGCGCAAATCGGCGACGCAGCGTGTGCTGTCTATTGGATGAGTTGGGTATTAAACGTTCTAAGCCACTGCCCGGTAATTAGTACGAGTAAGCATAACAGGAATAGCTTTAGCGAATCGACCTACCCTATTCTATAGATTTTTGAAGTGTAATTTGAACATCAAGAAATATCCGACGAACAATGAGTCAGTTTAGTTTTATGATGAACCTGACATTAGCTATCACACTCACTAGGCGCACAACTCGAATCCGATGACGAGGACACATCATAGAATTAGGATAAAACGGGAAAATACGTTGAGAATGCATTGATTGATATCAAACAAATGGGGTATCTTCGCTACAAAATATAGGAGACGAGCTTATGCTGCCAATTCAGAAACAGCAGCCCAGACCAACGACCACATCGAAGTTGGTGCGTCCTCAGCCTGTGCTTGTTCTTGCAGAGCGCTCTCACGTTCTTCAATCTTAGCGTTCCATGCCAGAATCGCATCCTTCTCATCCCGAATGGCCATGTCATTCGGCGACAAAGTAGCAGCTTGCTCAGCCAACATGGCGGCCTTGATCCTATTTTTAGGATCGCGAAGCAATCGCAGGCACTTTGCTTGCCTGTACATCAGCTTGCCTTGCTGCTGATTGCTTGGTGACCACGTTGCGTCAGCGTGTTGGGCAAAGCGTGCAGCTGCTGTTTCACATTTATGCAGGTGTTGGAGGGAGACGGAGCCGTTGCGTTGGATGAGGCTTGCGTGAGCTTGGGGACTGGCCATATCGACTTGGAGGAATGCTGCTGAGAGGAGGTTGAGTGTGAAGTAGAGATCAGCGGTCTTGTTTACGAAGTCTTCACCACCCGCCTCCTTCAATCCAAGCCATGATGAACTATGGCGCATGCGTTCGAGGGTACGCATTGAGTAATTCCAGGATTCAGAGGCTGCGTAGTAGTTATTTTGTTGCCATTGACGCTTGCCTACATCGACACCGGTGTGAATCTCACAAAGTGTTGTGTCAGGGTTGGTCCAACGAGGTTTGGCTACCTCTGCGATGACAGACGTGGCAAGGGTCGCATCGACAGGACCGGCGATTTTAAGGTTCGGAACGCCGCGGAGGAGAGTCGCGATGGGCTGCAACAGGTGTTGCTGAATCTTAGGGGAGAAGAACCGGGTGTAAGTCGAGTTGAACCTGATGCTGGCGTGGAGGGATGCGTGCTCACTCGTGGTGGCATTGGCGTCTGTCATGACACTCTCAACATCTAGCTTCTCGCACAAGCTTGGCAGATCAGCACGCAGAATCATAATCTCGTACTCGGAAAAGGCGAAGGGGCTCGGCGCATAGATGGGCTTGGATAGCGTCATTTGCATTACGTAGCCGTTGAACCGGCTGACTTGAAGTGGGTTCGTGGTGATGACAGGGATGCTACCGTCGAGGAACAAGTTTCGAGCATCAAGACCTCGGCATGTGATCCGGACGAATTGGTTGCGCTTGACCATGTAGTCCATGGCCTCGCTATAGATTTGCTTGTTGGTGCGCAAGAGGGCTGTTGCTGGATAACTTGGGCATCGCCTGCTCACTTTGCTGATAAAGCCTGGCTCGAGCTCTAATTGATCGTTCCAAGAGCATAGAAGGAGATCATAGATGTTGTTGCGGATCTCTCCTGGTAGATCCGCAAAACGGAAGGGTTGATTGGGTTGAGTTGATGACATGATGGGGTGAAATAAAAGTGGGTAGCCGATTGGGAGGGTTTTTTATGTATTATTGCTGGGCTTGTCGCTAGGATAGGATTGTCGCAAGGTAAACTTGGCGGTGGTTGCTAGGTAAAGATGTTGCTTGGAGGTTGTCGCTGTGGAGGTAATGTCAAGGATGAGGGTGGGAATGATGTTGCTTGGAAATTTGTCGCTCAGGTAGGATTGTCGCTAGGGAGTCGAATTGGATTTATACTCAACGCAGATGAGGCGAAACGGTGTGGAAAGGAGAAAAAGTGACTGATGAAATTCAAGGATTCGCAATTCGCAAGAAAATTCGCGTCGTCCAAGCTCGGCCCAGAAATCCGTGCATACGGTCTCTCCGCGCAAAGTTCGGGGCGCACGTCCTATTCTTATGTTGGCAATGGAAATGCGGCAGGATCCGGTGAGTGGGTCTTGAAACCGACTGGTGGCGCCTCTGTCATCGCTTTTGGCGGATCCGCAGGGTGTGAAGGCTGCCAGAAAGGAGGTGCGGAGAAAACAGAGATGTGGCTCCCAGTAAAACTGCACTATGATGTCGTGTAAGGATTTCCCTAGGCTGTATCAAGTCTAACGTCGCATACCTTCCCGAGACTCTCGTCTCAGCTTTGCCCGACGGGAAACTATCCGCAGGAGCCGAACAGCCAAATATGACGGCGTTGTCTCGAAATGAACTCGGGACGAAGGAGATTGTTCGGATCGTCTCCGTAGATTGATGCCCATTGCCATGACTCCTTTATGAGCTTGTATGACTTCCCCAAAGGACACAACATAGTTACAAACTCATTCCGTTCGTCTCCGTAGCTGAGCAGCTAAATATCTTGTTATTACGCTTCTGCAGTTGTTAACAAGGGGTAGTACCCAAGAGGTGATGTAAAGGCCATCATTGGATCGGGTTACGGCAGAGAAACGGGGTAACGCTGCGTCTTTGCGCTATTACATCGCCAATTAGCTGACCATGCAACTTGGTCCCCACGCTGTAGACACTCTTACGCCCCTTCTGCATGTGTGTTGAATGCACGTCTTACTTCTTGTACACCGCCTGGTGGGATATGCACCGAAAGAGTTATAGAGTAGTTGTCTCAAGATTGGTTTTCAAGATCTCGATACTGGGAGAGTTCCAGAAGGGGACATTTCGAATGAACGGAGATGGGGATCTGGAAAGTGCAGCCCTCAACATCGACCGAATTTTGCATTGCTTGGCTTTAGACTCACACATTTCCGCGACTTTCAGATCAGTTTCCGAAGGCCTACTGTCTTAGGAGATACCATTTTAGAACCCTGGAATTCGCGCTGTTAAAATCGTTTTCACCGCTAAAAGTTGACTTCTACTATACCCACGCTAACCAGTCTCTAAAGCCTCACTAGTACTCCGCTAGTTGCTAGCCCGTACCTCAGCTGCTCGGAAATATTGTGGTTCTCGCTGGTGGTGAAAGATGTTCTTCTCTTTGCCCAATAAAAGCAAATTGAACACTAGCGTCCTGTCTGCTCGATGGTCAGGCCAAAACAGTGCATTGTAACCCATATGGGCACCCTTTCTAATTAGAGATCGAGCTATAAACGCCTTTGGCTTGCGATAGACACCATAAGCTGCATTCTATTGTCTAGTTCTCACTACATCGTAGCTGAGGCTCGACATTCTGCCGAGCGGACTTTCCTGGCGAGAATGGTACGAAGGTCTTGGCCCTCTGAGACAATTTTGGAGGAATAAAAGAACGCAGAGAAGTAGTATCAGTTACTGTCTCTCTCGGTTTCACAGAGATATGTGGCGGAAGTAGAAATACGCAATTTACACGAATAAGGTTAGTCTGGATCGCACCGGCATCTGGAGATCTCATTGACGGATGATGTGCATTTGGTAACCGGACGTAAGTTTTTCCACCCCGAAGGACGATATTCGGGCATCTTGCTCGACCTCTGTGGTAGGTAGTTGCTTACGCGTCGATGTTATTTGTACTCTAACACTCTAGACCTGGATGCTCGTACGAGCTGTGGGCCCTGAAGCACCGGAGAGTGTGCGGTTTGTGAGTCTGGCGTCGTTCGAGCCGCAAAGTCCTCGGCTGAAAACAAGATGCCGAGCTCTAGATTCGAGTCACGTGGCCGTCCAAAGGTGTGTAGGGTTGATGAGGGGAGTGCTCAACTTCGGAGCGACGACGACTGCCCAGACGAAGAGGCAGTATATCAGGTCTTGGTGTCTTGAATTTGCTGTATATACATGAGAGGTCGTCTACCGAGTTTGCCGGCTAATGTTTGAAAGGTCAAGTCAATGATGCGGATTAGCGGCCGCTCCCTCCAAACGACGTCAGGCCTAACCTTTCCCCGACAACCTCGGCACACTCCCTGCGCAGCTCACAGAACTAGCAACACAACGCCGGCAATCCCAGCGCGTGCTCGATCCGCCGAGGTGTTGAAGCTTTGAAATTTATATCGTCATTTCCGAACCCTTCTTCTAGTTCTTCCCACACATTCCTTTGTGATGTTAAGCAGAGTCCCAAGAGCGCGAGTGCCCGCCTCGATACTTCGCAGACCAACATCAGCACAACAGACGCCTAGGGTACGTATTTTCGAGGCAGGACCGAGACCTGGTGCAACGTGAGCGCTGATGTTTTTGGCTACAGATTCTCGCAATGGCGCAAGCACGAAAGCAGTCTTCGCTGCCAGCAGGTATGTAGCATCACATGCTAATACCTAGCCCTGGGCAGGATATCTGACATTTGCGAAACTACAGGCTACAAGGAGGATCACAGCAGAGGCGCAATGCTGCGCTTCGAAGAATCCCTTCCGCGTCTCCCTGTCCCCACCCTCGAAGAGACGGCTAAGCGATACCTCAAGTCCGTTCATCCGCTTCTCTCAAAAACAGAGTATGATGCAACTACAAAGGTCGTTAATGAATTTGTAACTCCCGGCGGGCCCGGAGAGACGCTCCAAAAGCGGCTGATTGAGCGAAGAGAAAACCCCAAAATCAACAACTGGATAGCTGAGTGGTGGAACGAAGCCGCCTACATGGGCTATCGAGACCCTGTTGTGCCATATGTCAGCTACTTCTACTCCCACCGCGACGATAAGAAGCGGAGAAACCCAGCCAAGCGCGCCGCCGCCATGTCGACTGCTGTGCTTGAATTTAAGAAGATGGTAGATGGTGGCAGCTTGGAGCCAGAGTACATGAAGAAGCTACCTATCGCCATGAGCTCCTACGAGTACATGTTCAACTTCTGCCGCGTACCCAAGAAATCTGTGGACGGCACCATCAAGTACTCATACAAGGATAACCAACACATCATTGCTGTTCGCAAGAACCAATTCTGGAAGATTCCTCATGAGATCAATGGCAAGCAGCTCAACACTAACGAACTCGAACTCCAGTTCCGGCGCGTCTATGAGAAGGCTGAGAAAGCGCCGGCAGTCGGTAGCTTGACATCGCAGAATCGTGATGTCTGGGCAGAGGTATACCCCAAGCTCAAAGCCTCGGAGGTCAACGCTGCATCCATCAAAGATATTGAATCTGCGTCCTTCCTCGTCTGCCTGGACGATGCTTCACCGGTGACTCTGGAGGAGCGTGCACACCAATACTGGCACGGCGATGGTGCCAACAGATGGTATGACAAGCCTCTCCAATTCATTATCAACGACAACGGCACCTCTGGGTTCATGGGCGAACATAGCATGATGGACGGCACACCTACCCACCGCCTAAATGACTATGCCAATCAACAAATCTTCACAAACGCCCTTCCCTTTGATGACCCCAACGTCCGCTCCGACATTCCTAACCCCAAACCTCTGCGATTTGAGATTAATGCCGAACTGCAAAAGGATATTGAGGACGCACAAGCACACTTCTCCCGTCAAATCGGCGCGCATGAGCTCAGAGTACAAGCCTACCAAGGCTACGGAAAGGGTCTAATCAAGAAGTTCAAATGTAGCCCCGACGCCTACGTCCAAATGATCATTCAGCTTGCCTACCACAAATTCTACGGCAAGAACCGACCGACCTACGAGTCAGCCGCAACCCGCCGCTTCCAAGAAGGCCGCACCGAAACATGCCGCTCCGTTTCGGATGAGTCCGTCGCTTTCTGCAACGCGATGGCCGATTCCAACGCCACGCCCGAACAATGTCAGACTTTGCTTCGCGCTGCGCTCAACGCGCACGTCAAGTATATCAGCGATGCGTCCGACGGCCGCGGTGTAGATCGCCACCTCTTCGGATTGAAGAAGTGCCTTGCGCCCGGCGAGCCTTTGCCTTCAATCTATTCCGATCCTGCATTCACATACAGTTCGACGTGGTTCATTAGCACCAGTCAGTTGAGCTCCGAGTACTTCAATGGCTACGGCTGGAGTCAGGTTGTTGATGACGGCTGGGGAATTGCGTACATGATCAATGAGAACAACATTCAATTTAATGTTTGCTCAAAGGGTCTGGGTTCGGTAAGTTTCTTACTCTTGAATCTCACTTAGTATTTGGTTAGAAGCTAATTATTCATAGGAGAAAATGAGCTTCTATCTCAACGAGGCCGCGGGCGATATGAGGGATATCATGCTGCCGACTCTCGAGGCGCCCAAGGCGAAGTTGTAGGTGTTGGCCGAGCGTTGGAAGCATGGAAGGATTGCACGTTTGCGTTATTTATAGACTTTGTTTCTACAGGCCTTATTTAGTGAGTGAAAAGCAATTACATACAGTTGAGCATCTGCTCAAGATTCAGACTTTGCCTGCCATGATGCAACGCCCATCACTTTGGCGTTCATATATATTCGATTGAACAAACATGACTGTACACCTCGGTGAATACAGTATGATTTTCTTGGACAAATGGGCTTGTGGAATAAATCGGGTATCTCCTGACATTATCACGAGGGCGAATGAGGGGCAATGTTACTACCGAGCGCGTGATGGCAATGTCAAAGACGCAAGTATTTCCTAGTGCATGTGATATTCTTACTTCGACTTCCCTCCACCCGAGATCGTCACATGTCGCATGTCATCGGTCCAAAGGGCACCAGCACAATTGTCAAACGATTGGAGAGGAGAATTTGGAGTAATTTTTTTAGCTCATAAATCTACACTATTCACCATCGCTAAATGAGGTAACACCTTTTACCCAGTCCGATCCAGCCCAATGGTCATTTCCTAGTGTACACTGCTTCCATCACTCATAGGCAACACATTTATGGGTTTGACTTGACGAACTCAACGCCCTTCTTGATATTCTTGGACAAGTCGCTGAGGCACACATCGAGGAGCTTCTGCTCGTAGTCGGTGATCTTGCCAACAGGGTGGATCTTCTCTACACCGTTGGGGCCGAGCTCGACGTTGGAGGCGAAGTACTCGCAGCCCCGGTCCTTGTACAGAGGAGAGTCAACGAAGGTGGGCTCGATGACGTTCTTTTGACCCTGGGCAGCCTTGAGGAGAGACTCGGCGAAACGGGCACCAGCCATGGCCATGGAAAGGGTGGCAGAACCAGCACCATCCTTAGCCTGGACTACTTCATCACCGCCAAATTGGACGCGGTGGACGTAGGCATCGAGCTTCTCACCCTCGAGGTTGAAGCCGGCCTGAGAGAGGAGGGGAACAATGGTTGCGCCAGAGTGGCCACCAACCACGGTGATGTTCTCGCTCGCGGGGTCGGTGTTCTTGATCTGGGAGATAAAACGCGAGGCACGGACAACGTCGAGGGTAGTGACACCGAAGAGACGCTTGGGGTTGTAGACACCCTTGGACTTGAAGATCTCGGCGGTGATAGGGACGGTGGAGTTGACCTATGTTAATGAGTATTTAATTGATATTGCGACTCGAATTGTGCATGCGTACGGGGTTGGAGATGATGAGGATGTTGGCCTCTGGAGCATGGTCTGCGGCGGCCTTGGCCAGGTCGCGGACGATGGAGGCGTTGGTGTTGAACAAATCTGGGCCACAGTTAATTGTGGACGCTGCTCGAGGACTCGTTTGTGCGCACCATCACGAGTCATGCCAGGCTTGCGGGGCACGCCGGCAGGGATGACGACAATTTCGGCGCCCTTGAGAGCCGCGGCCAGGCCTGAGGGAGTGGCCTCATGGCCGGTAACCTTGTGCGAATCAGTGTACTGCCCGTATGTTGCAGCAGGGAGCGCCCCATACCTCGCTCTTGGTGTTGATGTGGCCAATATCGGCGGCGACACCTTAGGACGTCGTCTTAGTATTCACAGTAATGGAGCGTGGGGGTCCGTGGAACGTACCAGGAGCCAGACGGATATCGTAGAGGGAAAGCTTGCTGACTCTGGGGTTGAGCTTCAGGAGAAGCGACAGAGGTTGGCCAATGCCACCAGCAGCACCAAGCACCGTCACCTTGGACGACTGCACATGTCGCCGGTCAGCATCTTTTTCTCACCCAACAAAAGCAACTCGAGCTTCGGGAATTTGACGAACCTGGCGGGCAGACGACGAAAAGGTGCGGCGCGAGGCCTGAGAGAATGCTTGCCGAGCAGCGAACATTGTGAATCCAATTGAGGCGGAGAGAGAGCGAGATAGTTGGACCGGGCGTGGTGGTGGAGCGGATGAAGAGCGCAAGGTTGCCGGGCGAGGTTTTGCTGGTCGTGTACTTGCGCGGGCGGTGAAGCACTGACCCGTCATCGGCCAGTCGGAGCCAGTTGACATGACAGCTGCTATTGCCTCACCCACTCGCCCACTCCCACACATGCACGGCTCGCCCTCACCCATTAGACGACGCTCCAATAGATGCCTCCTCATGTAGAGCAGGACGAGAATACTGCAGAGCCGCATCCTTGATTGCTAGACCGCACCGCATGCACTGCATAAGAGCCAATGACGTCGGCCCTCGGTGTCCAGGACCCATTGTCCAATGACCGGCTTCTATTTTGACTCATTCGCGGTCCAGTCATTCTAAAGCTTTATCAACCGCCCTTTTAAGCTCCATCCTCGGTTTTGTGACAACTTTTCGAGTTTGCATTGCCACACCCGCCTCAATGCACGTTGCTACCTGTCGCTTGCGAGCCAATCGCAGGCCGTCCTGGTGACTCAAATATCTAGCTTCGGCCCTTCACCCCCAATAGCCCGCCACCTTCGTACCTAGGGGCATATATAGGTACATACGATAGGTACTCTAACGAGTGTACAGATATCAATTTCTTTACAATCATTGACTTTTGACATACCCCTCCAAAGGCAAAAAGAACTCATGGCTACTGCGCTTCAAGGAGAGAAGGACGAGACAAGAAGCATACCAAGCCTACAAAGCCAAGACGTGACATCAAATCACGACTTGGATGCTCCGGTCGCAGTATGCGCCAATCCCTACGAGGAAGCGACCCCCAAAAATTCTGGCCCAGTATCCCCCATCTATGAACTCCAACTTGCATTTGGCTCAATCCTCACCGCCCGCAAAGACGACCCAACCATATCCCTACCAAAACCAATCGTATACAAATGGACTGGAACCTTTGCCCTTTTCTCCTTTCCGCGAGAATTACGCGATTTGATCTTCTTCCACTACCTTTATCGCCCGGGGAGCGTTTTGTATCGCCGTAGTCATGGCTGCGCTTTTCCATTCCATGACCAATCTCAAGAGATCTTGTCCCTTTTCCTCACATCAAAGCAAGTATACGAAGAAGCCCTCTTAGTCTTCTGTCGCTATATTCAGATCGATCTCGGGGACATAAGGCATAATTGGTATCGCAATTACGCAAGCTTTGCTCTCCGAGGGGTCTTGCGCCTAGTCCCTGATAAGCCAGCTAGACTAATACAACGAGTTACGAGGCAATATCTTGACTATGGGGGATGGAACACGGGAACAGGGCCAGACAACATCCTGGTTCAGATGTTGTCCGATGCATACGAGATGAAAGAGTACTTCCCTAAATTACGCGAATATACCGTCGTATGGGGAGTGCCTTCAATCCACTTCGCAGAAAGAGGATCAATGGACTTCACCAACAAGAGTGAGGAATTGAAAGCATACATGTGGTACAATTACATAACACGAGCTCTCTCGAATTGTTCTATCGTCCCGCCGACATGGATCAAGTTCGAATTTCCAAACGCGTGGTGTGACGATGACATGCAAAAATGTGCACCAAGTATGAACGTGGCGTATGCGAGGATACTGAGGGAGACGGCAGCGGCAAGAGCGGAACAGGGAGATTTGGAGGATAGTGGGAGGAGGTGGCTTGAGGAGAAGGATTGGGAGACAAGGAAAGAGCGGAGGAAGCGGAAGGCGAAAGAGAAGAAGATAAGGAAAGGGTTGGAGGATTGATTTGACTTTGAGGCTTTTGCAGCGCAAGCCTCGCGGACTATCTGCTGGGGATAAGATTGTGCTCGATGCCCATGCTCATGACAGGGACACCCATAATGTTGGGGGTCAGAAAGGAAACAAGTAGACCATGTCAAGTAGGCCGAAGGTCAAGTTTGTGTCGTCTCTGGCCTTGGTCCTTTTGATGAAGAGTATTGGCCTAATTCCTCATTTCACTCCCTTGTTTTGCAGCTTCCTCGAATGCTAAAACACATATAAGTCTGTTTGTAGCAGCTTACCTTCATATTTTATTCATTCTTATGGTTTCCAAAGTCACTTGGTCACGGAGCACAATTGAAAAACTTTTTCTTTTCTTTCCATAAATCCATCTTCACTACTTTGCATGAGTGGTACTCTAGAGTACGGAAGGAACACAATCTGGCCCCCGAACTCTGAAATCACCTAATGACTGACATGAATACCACTAGACGAGGCTAGGTTTAAGCACTGTCTATTGCACGGGCGGCTGGAGCCGAACCAGTGGGGGTATGATGTCGAAGCTCTCATCGAAGTTCTTGCCATGTACATCACCCCACTTCGTCAGTCCTGGATTGACCACGCCTATCACAATGCCGTCCCTGACCTCGTCCTCGATTCCATCCTCATCGTTGACGTTGGGTACGGGGACCATCTGGGCTTTGTCGAAGGAGTCTCCGATCCTCGGGAATGTGATTTGAAGTCGATAAGGCTGCGTTGACATATTCATGGCCAGGTCTACTGCATCGGAAACGATCTGTTCCACCTTCAAAGACCCAATATTGGTCGCAACACTTGCAAGAGCACTTCCAATGCAATTGGTTATGTCTGCTTTTACCGCTAGTACATATTGATTTAGGCGTATGTCAGGTATCATCGCACTGTTCTGCACTCGCCCATGCTCATTCTGGACCTGAAGAAGATGCTTGACTGCCGTGTGGCGCCACGTTTCGCTGAGATTCATGGGCTTAGGCCATCCATAGCGGCTTTCCGCGCCGAAAATACCAACCCATGAATCGAATATACTCTCGCTCTTCATGCTGACGACAATGAACGGATTCTTGAAGAGCAAATTAATCAGCGCTGACCACATCCACGCCTCAATGAACAATTTTCGTTCAACGCTATTACCTAGCTGCTGGCACATCACATCGCCTGCCAGCATGGCGGAACCGAGTGCTCCTAGCACGTCGGATCCGCTCTGGGGACGGAACTGACGACTCAAAGTCTTGATTCGTGACACAAGCTTGCGGAAATCTTGCGCAAGTTGGTCATCAGAGATGACGCCGGTGTTTTTCTCCCTAGAAAGTAACTCTTGCTGCAGTGTCTGAACTCTAACTTCCAAGGCCCTAGTATCTCTAGCGTCCTGGAGCATCGGGATCATAACAAAATCGATGGTACTTTTGGTACCCATATCGAAATGAAGGCCCTTCTCTTGGGAGTATGGAAGGATGAATTGCTGTGCAATATATTTATAACGAGATGAGTAATAGTCAAGATTTTTGTCAAGCACCTGACGGTTTTCTCTGAGGCGATCATTGTCTTCCTTCACGGCGTAATACTTTCCTCTGAGGGTATCGTGTTTTTGAATCAGCCTCTGGAAGTCCTCTAAGTCAGTTTTCTGTGCATGGCTGGTGCCTCCCAAATCCCTAGTCACGTCGGGCGCTGACGCCTGCCTAGACTGGCCCCTCTCGCGTGGATGTCCTTCAGATATCGACAAGCCTCCCGTTGCTTTGATTTTGTCTTGTGGCGGCTGCAGCTTTCCGATGTGTGCTTGGTTACTCTGAGTATTCTTCTTGCTGTTTGATGAAGACTCGATGCTCCTGTCTGGTTGATTCGACCCAGCCGGATCAGTCATTTCCTTGTGCTCTCCCATTGCAGAGTTCAGCTGCGCTGTTAGTGGAAGCTAACTTTGATATCAGGACGTAAGCAAGCTTACCTTGTCGATAACAAATTTTGCCATGCCCTTCACTATATTCATGCTTGCCTTGACAGTGCCCTGGACGGGGTGAAGTTGATGCTACCAGGCTAGGTTGGAAACACGATTGTCTTCGATAACAAATTTGCGCCATGCAGAAGGCAAACAGTAAAAGTTAGCTAGTTTCACTTGGTCTCCAAGTGAGAGTGAGGTGTGACAGCTAGGGCGCCAAGCATAAATAACGCTCAACGCCGACCTCTATAGAAACTTAACATAAACCAACCACCAAAACCGCGTACTTGGGTCTAGCACAAGACTTACGATCCACGATGAAAGGAAACCGTCTAGTGGTAGGCCTGGATTATGGCACTACTTATACAGGTGAGCACATTCTTGGATTGCTTCAAGCAAGCAACTGACTAAACTCAAAGGTGTTTCGTACTGTGAGACTTCTGATACAAAGGCCATCGAGAAACACATTGACGTGGTCAACGACTGGCCGTCTCGTCATAGCAAGATCGGTACTAGGGAAAAGGTTCCCAGTGAGATTGCTTATCAACGTGATGGCGAGAAGTGGGGCTCACTCATTCCCCCAAATTTGCCGCGTCACATGTGGACAAAGCTTCAGCTCGATAGGCCCCAGACTGGCGAAGCTGCGAAGATCATTGAAGAGCAACAATTTGCTGCTCTTACCCTCGACAAGCAACCCGTGGATATTGTTGCCGACTTCCTCACACATGTAAAAGACCATTTTCTAAAGACTCTTGACACGGTATATGGACGCCAGCTATGGATCACGTTGCCTATCACTCTATTGGTCACTATACCAGCTATATGGTCGGACGCTGCGAAAGACCGTACTTTACAAGCTATTAAACAGGCTGGCTTTGATACCACATGCTTTCCGCAGCTCAAGAGGACTATTCTGGTCACAGAGCCAGAAGCTGCATCCCTATACACGATTAGGTCCCTACGGGGCACAACTCACGAGCAACAACTAGAGGTTGGCGATGGCTTTATCACCTGCGACATGGGTGGCGGAACGGTCGACTTGATATCATATCGTATCGCCGAACTTGAACCCACAGCAATCGAAGAGGCGACTGTAGGAACTGGAGACCAGTGCGGTGGTAGCTTCATCGATCGAGCCTTCCTCCAGTGGCTAGAGAATCGCCTTGGTGAGGCCGATTTTCTCAGGATTGCTGGATCGCGCAGTGAGGACCTACCATGGACGTCTCTTACGCCGAAACTCGCCAAAATGCTTCAAGACTTTGTGACTGAGGTTAAGCATGGATTTTCGGGCGATGAGGCTAATTTCCTGAGGCTACCCAACGTCCTTGGCAGTATAGAAGACCCGGCTCGAGGCATCATCGATGGAGAAATCGAAATCACTCCAAAAGATATGGTCAAAATATTCGAGTATGTGCTTCGCCGAATCTACGAGCTCATCCAGGGCCAAGTGGTTCAAGCTCGACTTGCTAGTGTGAACATCAAGCACCTCTTTTTGGTTGGTGGTTTCTCTGAGTCGCCTTATTTGTACTCCAAGATCGTGGATTTCGCGAAGGCACATGATATCACGGTAGTGAGACCGGCATATGCTTGGTCGGCTGTCGTTCGAGGCGCAACTGCAAAAGGCCTTGAAGGGGATGGTCGCTCGGTCGTTCTGAATCGCAAATGTCGAAGGCACTATGGTACCGATTGTGCCAAACCTTTTGTCAGTGGTCTTCACAGGGAATCTGACTCATACATTTGCTCATTCACGGGTGAGAAGAAAGCTGGCAATCAGATAAGCTGGCATCTCAAGAAGGGTCAGGATATGTCAACAACTAAGCTATCCCACGGAAAAGCCCACTTCTACAAACATACCCCGCTTGGAGAACTTTCACATCTAAATGTAGAGCTTTGGGCTTCAGATCTAGATCGCGCTCCGAACCGCCTGAATAAAGAGGTAAGTTGTGTATGCTTTGAGCTGTACATAGATAGCTGACTTGTGGCAGAGTGTATACAAGGTAGCTACGCTTCGTGTGAATTTAGATGGGTTGCCCGCATCCAAGTACACTACACATCGAAATAGCGCTGGCGTTTGGTACTACAAGATCGAGTTTGACGTTGAGCTCTCCGTCACGTCTGTTTTGGAGTATTCAGTGTCCATCGATGGCGTCCGCTATGGATCTATCACCGCCAACTATACCTAGGCTACTGGCGGCATGGAGACGGTAGAGACTACTGTGGCGGCATTGAGCAAAATTATGGTCGCATACATGATTATTCTAAGGGTCAGTGGAAAGCATGGAGTGTAGGGGAATGCCTCAGACTGAGCAGATACATTGTCAGCTAGGTCATAATCTCACTGCGAGAGCTCGAAGGGCTGCCTAAGCTTCTTCAACTTGATCACATGATTGGTCTCACTTCGAGAATAATGCTCCTAACCAATTAAATGAAGCACGATTACCTAATGAGAGGCTAGTTTCGACCCGTCTTTTTTCGATATGACAAGTGATCATATAGCACCCGTGAAGCATTGAAAATACTTTTGTTCCCAACTGGCTTGGTACAAAATATGTAGAGCCGTTAGGGTATCTGTTATGGCGGCAATTGCTATGGTATCGAAACCCTTATTGCATGAACTTTAGCAGAGATCAAACATCACAAATTTGTGTGATGCACAACAGAAGTGATCCTTCTTGTGATCATGTGGGTTAGTAGAGTTTGAGACGATGCGGATAGGAATAGCATGTGTCTCATTATTGATGCATGTGCTTTTTCCTGCGCTGACTGCTCCATCCTCAAAGGTGATGCCTTCTTGAAAAACTTTGAAACCTTTCTTTAGAAATTTTACATGATAGTTTGAGGTGAGAACGCTCAGTTCACTCTCGATTCCCCTACCTGAGTCTTTCGGGCTACCAGGTTCATGCAATCCAACCACAACATCTCCCAAACGAAACCTCACGGTCAAAAGAACTAGAATTACTAGATGGCAGAAGTTATGGAAGTCTCTGAGATGATCTCCACATTCCTTCTGACTACGATTTGATAGTCACTTCGTTTTACGCTCTACAAAGATTCGAAAGAGCAAAACTTCTGTTTCTGCTTGACTCTAGGGTTTTGACGGTCTCAAGAATGAGCTTGTGAAGGAAGTTGTCAAAGGTATCCACTTACTTGGCGTCAAAACTGCAACAATATATACTGTTCTACTCCAATAATCAACGTTGTTGATTACTCCCACCTTTTTGGTTGTTTGGCATAGTGGAGTAGAGCTGTGTTCTAACACTTAGATCCCATCTCCGCTGCGTTCTTCAATGACTATCCGCCTAGCGCTCCCAAGTGTTTACTACTCGATTTCGATGAGTGATGCTCAAATTTAGCTACATCAGATAAAGCGGAAATTATGTGGATAATAAAATGAATATAATGTTAAGTGAACTTAATGGCATGCTTTGATGGAGGTTGAGCTTGCACAAGTCCAATCGCGGACGTAGGGAGATGACTGAATCAATGTGCCGATAAGAGGAAGCCTCTCTGAAGTAAGTTATGGCTATAAGGTCGTCTTATAACCGCATTTGGCGGTGCACAGCAACACCCTTGGGACATCCTTCACATGGCACGGCGACACCGACAGCTTCCGTTTGCGTCAAATGTATCAACCCGATTTGACTGGTCCTGCGTCATTTTCGGTCATCGCGACCGGTGAAGTCCACTGCGTGTGCACGCATGCAGCCATACATACTCCGCATCTTGCGTTAGCTAGGCGGCTGCATCAACGGGATCGAGTTGCAAACTTTCCCAATTCATCTTCTATGCTTTATAGAGTCTTCGCCTAACGCAGTTAAGGGGGGAGTGCGAATACTGTGGAACCCGGTTGCCTATAACTGTGGCGAAAGTTGACGGCCGTATAGGTAAGACGAATACTTCTTTAGGCGATGATAAACCTGCTCATTCGGTTGCTAGTTTAGTAATTCTGGACCAGGAAGCTATGGTTTGGGAAAAAGTCGAACGGAATGTAGATTCAAATTAACCCGTTTATCACTCTGTGATATTGTTGCTCTACTCTGTTGTTTGGTCATTCTCGAGCTCAGCAAGCACCGCTCTCCTTTGTTCACTTCCTTCGGAATATCTGTGGAGAGTATATATGTCCTTCCAGACCTTGCGAGCGGCTTCGTGTTGAGGCATATGCTTCCTTAGCAACGCCTCCCACCCAATATCATTCTCACTTAAACCGGTTCCAGCACAAGTGAACTCCCACCGGACTGGAAAAAAGCCACTGCTCTCCCAATCAATAATTCCCGAAAGATTGCGATCCTTCACAATGATATTTGTAATGGTCAAGTCTCCATGAGTGAATGTATAGGGTGCCGCAGAAGACATGCGCTCCCGCAGCCTCTCCCGCATTTTCTCAGGTACATCCCGTAAAGACGTTGCTAACTCGGTCCAAAGGCCGTCATCTGAACAGAGCGGGCCATGGGGTACGCCAAAGCCATCGAGAAACAGAAAGGCTGAATACAGTGGTCGCTCATCGAGGCTTTGCATACGAGGAGAATGAATCTCTCGAAGCTGCGAGAGAGCCTCGGCGGTTTGTTTTGCGACTCACTCTTTCTCCACGGTTGAAAGTAATAGCCAAACTTCATGAAGTGTATCGCCAGGAATACGTTCCATGAGTATAGAATGGCGGTCCTCTTAGTTCCACTCCATGACGTCTGTTGGGAGTTGAATAGTAATGTGGTTTTGCAAAAATTGAATATTGCGGACTTCAAAGCTAGGAGGGCTGTTCGATCGCTCTTTCAAAAATTTTGTCGCGCCTAGCGACCACACACCGCGATCGCTGACACCATATTCAAGCTTGATGTGGCTGTTGTAGCGGCAGGAGTTTTGGCGTTGGGTGGTCTAGCTGCATGCTGTGCAAGGTGTTTCTGCTGCCATATATCTGGAAGATGAATTGAAGTTGGAGAGAGGTAAGGAGCTAGAATTAAAGCCAAAATGATTTGCGTCACATATGGGAAAGTATGGATGAGCTACCACGTGCAGGGTTCTAGGCGGAGTACGCGGGGTGCATATAGCCATCAACAACCTTCACATACACAACAATGGTCCTAGAGTCCCTCATCATGTGTCCCAGCGCGGCCGCATCAGCTCATGGCTCCGACCTTTGTCGTAGCTTAGGTCCTGGTGCCTTAAGCATCCACTACCCTCGTCACTCATAAAGACTAATTCGTTTATCATGAATTCTGTCGGTTTAGGTATCAAGATCTCGAGGTTTCCAATTGAACTGTCAGAAGTGAACTCTATAGCAACTAATTGATGTATACGAGATGATATTAGAGATGAAAAAAAAAAGCCCTTAGCGAGTTAAGGGTACTGGTAGTCCAACTTATTTCAGACCATGAATAGCACGCACCGCCCTTCTAACATGGTAATGAAATAAGTTAGAAGTGACAACCCGACGGAAGTTGCAGTAGCCCTTAGGGTAGAAATGCGATGCTATGCACCCGGCTGACCCAAATTCGCAGTACTATTTGCTCAAGTTGTCGCAAGAGTAAAAGGCAGTTGACTTCTAACGTGGATAGTGTCGGAAGTGGCACACGGCGAGCCACACAATGACAGGAAACCACTGACTCGCTGGAACCGAACCGAACCTAATAGCCTCATCGCTAACGACCAATTAGTAAGTTTTGGAAAAAGGACACGGCGCATAGAAGGATGGAAGGACCTAGTAGCCCCTTTTTTTTCACTTTAAAATATTATGGCTCCTAACTAGAGGATAGAGCAGGTTCGGGAAGGGGTTCTTTTGTTTCCAGGCTGCCATAGAAACTAGTATGACGGACTTCCACCTGTAGCAGAACAACACCTATAACGGAACACTATTACTTTCTTGAGAGCGACTTCTCAATCCCTTTACTACGTTTTTATATCACCCTAGGCTCTGATTACAGAAGTACAGCAAGTCTGGATGTAGTGTCGACCATTCTATTGCTGCGACACTTCTCGCCTCCGAATGTAAATGATTACTACGAACCAAGAATCCTTACTCTCTAGAGCTGGGTCGCCTACCATTCCAAGGCACAAAACATAGTCCACCCATTCCAACCATTCAGAAGTCATGACCTCAACCACCTAACGTTTACGGGATGAGGCTTGATACAACCCTACCGATAATAATTAGAGCCAGCACAGCAAACCTTATTTAACGCGCATTGCCGAGAAGTGTATTTCGGGAAGTTTTTGTGAATAATTGGAGTACCATTGTCTTGGGTTACGTTTTATCCGCTTTTCAGGTGATTGATTATGCAGATGTGACAACCCCCTGTATAGTTGTCTAGCCGTTGAAACACCAATCCCAATTATGTACCCTACACCATCCCATCAAAGTAAATGAACAAACACTGCAGAAGGGATAGAATAGGAAAAGATAAGGGCGATGTTGAAGCGGAGTAGGTGCAACATAGAGGAATGATCGCCACGCATATGGGTACTCTGAGTTACCCCTCAGCTATAAAACAATGTTGTCTACCTAGCTAACCCCGATGCGACTCTAAAGAGCTTTCTTGATTTTGATCTGCGCAAAATTTCGTTGTATAATCGAGACAAAATGCCTTTAGCTGTGGAGTTTTACGAAGCAAAATGGGTACTATTTTCTATTGCGATAGTGCTATTTGTAGCGAACAAGTATCGAAAGTATCGGAAACTCCAAGCATTCCCTGGCCCTTTTAGTACAGGTTGGTCTGAGCTATGGCACATTCGCACGATCCTGAGCACGCGCTCTCATCTCATATATGAGCAAGTCAGTGAGAAGTATGGTGAGTCAGACACTACATGAAAATCAATTGTTCACACTATATTGACCCATGGGTGAGGTCGCCTCGCTCGAGTCGGACCAAACGAGTTGCTTACATCTTCTCCTGAGCTTCTGGCGCACATGAGCGCTGTGCGATCGCCTTACACGCGTTCGGCATGGTACAACCAAGCAACGCGCATGAGGCCTAGTACAGATCATGCCTTTAGTCAGGTTGATGAGGAGAAGCACACGCGTAGGCGTCAGCAACTAGCAGCCGGTGTAAGTCCAAAATCCTTCAAATTCCTTTCAGTCTAGGAGTAATTGGTATAGTTTTCCGGCAAAGAAAACCTTGCTCTAGAGTCTGATATAGACGCTCGTGTTCAAGAGTTGCTAGACCTGCTTAGAAAAAGATATCTTTCAACTCTTGATCATTCCAATCCTGTTGATATCGGCGAGAAGATCCAGTTTTTCACTCTCGACGTCATCAGCGTTATCGGTTTCGGAGAGCCGATTGGAGACCTCAAGGCTGATACCGATCTCAACGAATACATCAAGTCCTCTGAATTGGGTCTTAAAATAATGGCATACACGGCTGGTTTTGGATTGACGCATTTTCTGAATTGGCCGCCAATCGCTCGCCTCATTGGACCCAAGGATAAAGATAAGAAGGGCTTTGGTAGAATGATGTTTACTGCCCGCAATCTCATCGACGCTCGCCTTAAGAAACCCATGGAAGGCCGGTCTGATATGATGGCCTCGTTCATGCGCCACGGTTTGACGCGAGAGGATCTGCTTACAGAATCACTCCTTCAGATCGTGGCAGGCTCCGACACCACTGCGACAACACTTCGGTCGACCTTGCTATACTTGATTGCACACCCACGTGTGTTGGCGAGACTCCGTGCAGAAGTTGATGAGGCTGTGGCCTCAGGTAACGCGAGCGGTCCCCATGGCATAGTTTCTGATGCCACTGTCAAGACCCTTCCGTATCTGCAAGCAGTCATCAGAGAAGGCCTTCGCATTCACCCACCAGTAACCGACGTTGTTCCCAAGAAGGTACCTCCAGGTGGAGACAAGGTAATGATAGACGGCAAACAAGTATTTCTTCCTGGCAACACAGATATTAGTTACAGTGTTTGGGGTGTTCATCATGACCGAGAAATGTTTGGTGCGGATGCAAACTGCTTCCGCCCGGAGCGATGGCTGTTGAACGAAGAAAACAACCAGGATCATTTGAATGCGATGAGGCGCACGACAGAGTTGATATTTGGCTATGGGAAGTACCAATGCCTCGGAAAACCAGTGGCATGGATGGAGATTAACAAGGTCCTGTTTGAGGTTTGTTTATGTATTTGCCCTTGCGAACGCAATATCTGGCTTACAAATGTGTGCAGTTCGTCCGTCATTTCGACTGGGGTCTTGCAACGCCGGAGAAGCCCTGGAGGTCGGACAACCATTATGGACTGTTTACGCAGAAAGAGATGTGGGTCACCATCACCGAACGGGATCGCAAGGTGTAGGTCGGCCATGATGATTCGGAAATTGTTGGATCGCGTATAATGCTAGATTGAGTTTGCAATGGCGACAAATTGTACTAGGGGCCGATGTGGATAAATTTTCTAAGGCAACAATCATATACTATTGACTAGCCTCGCGTTACGTGAAGCTAGGCTTAGGCCTGCTATGAGACCTTTGATACTATTTAACAAAACCCTGAAGCTATCGAGAAACGCGGCTCTGTCCCTCTGAATGGGTATGCAGCAACAGCCCATGAGTACCTAGCTTCATTACGCTGCGTGTCGCAGGTCTGATCGGCTACATATGTGCTCACATGGGATATAAGTATCACAGAATATACAGGATGTGACCGACCAAATGATAGTTTTTAAGTCGAAATTGGTAGTGTTTCTAAACACCTCGACTTTGACATGGATACGGGCGTGTCCCCCCTCACAACAAAGTACGTGACTATACCTGGGAGGTTCTTGGAGCAATTACCTTCATCCTAAAACGATCCCCTTAATCATACCCTGTATCATCATATCTCTGACTTTGAGTGGATGCTTTTACCCGGTGTCTCAAACGAAATCAAAATAACACTAAAGAGATTCGGAAGACTCTTCCCCTCAAAAAATTCCCGTTGGTCCCCACTTTACGCTTACGGCTCGACGCTTGGAGAACGTCAAGAGCCATATTTGAAAGAAATACCATTAAGACATAGCGACTAAGCCTAAGTCCCTAGCCGTCTCCGAATTGTGGTTGTCACAAGGTGTAGGAACAAATAATATTTCTTATAAGATAATTTCATGCGTTTCAAGCATATTCTTTTCTCTGGTGTATGGGCGACAAAGACTCCTTGACTTGGTCCTTTCGAATAAGTAGAGGGTCCATATTTAGAAAAGCTTCAAACGCTGTTTGGCCTCAAGTTTTGTGCCCCAGTGTTCACGTCTAGGAGCGCTCTTCAAACGACAATGCTTTTCTTTGCTTATGCACCTCATCGTTCCCATCCCCGGCACGCATCGAGCTCTCTTATGTTGCTCCAATCTCAAAGTTGCTGGCGCGTTTGGGAAACGATGAGAACTCGGCGCTTGGATTAACTCACAAGATTGCTCCGAACAATCTTTCTCGTAAAGTCCAGTCCACGTCTGGAAGAGTTAAGTGTTCAGCATTTCCAGCTTATCTAGTCTATCAAACGCTTCCCAAACGCCGCTAATGCATCTATACCCAAGTCCCTATTCGATCGTACAATAATGCTACACGTCATTCACATTCACGAGCGGATGTTGCTCAAAATACCGCAGGAGTGTTTGGTACAGCACCAACATGGTCCCGGACTGTACACTTGTCCATACACCTCGTGGGCCCACGCCTCGGAACCAGCCGGCTATACCCTCGGTTTTGTATATAATCCTCAAACCAGTAGTCACTGAGGATGTATCAAGCATCGCAGCGCCATGTGCTTTCAGTGTTGTTGAGGGCGAGGATGTAGATATAGGGCGGCTTTGAGAAGGTAATGGTTTTTTGGTTTTTGTAGAGGCAGAGTGTTTTGAAGAGATGCCTGGCGAAATTGGGGCTTTTGTTGTGTTGGTCGAGCCTGAGGGGATATCATTGTGTTGGGTTTGGATGCGAGTCTTTACAACATCGAGCGGTGTTGTTATCACGCCTGCCAAGCCTCCTGCACTTGCTGCAGTGACGATTTCTAGAGGCAGTCCGATGTTGTTGGAGCCTACGTAACGCTTCGCCCCGTCCCGAAATTCCTCGTAGAAGGCGAATTGCAAGGCAGAGTAGGGTAGGTCGCGCCACAAAGTGGCCTTGTAGCCGTGAAACAGCGCACTAAAGCCTTCTACTCTAACAATGGTTCGAGTAGCGTCAATGGTGCCACGATAATTGTAGCCCGAGTTGAAGTACGGATTATTGTACTTGCCTTGCAGTTGCAGGCGGGTCTTCAGCACTTCCGAGGGAACGTAAACGGGCGCAGCTGCGAGATCGGCGAAGAGGCCTGCATATGAGTTAGCTTTCTTCCGTCGGAACGATAATCAGAGAGGGTGCTCTACCAGCCATGAAGTAGGAAACGGAGGGTGTGATGCCGAAGTCGATCATTGTTCGCTTGCTCCATTCATAGGCGCCAAAGAAGCACACCGTGCCAGCAAATGAGCCCAGAAAAGCTGGCTGCACTCCCCCGTACAATCCTTTCCTGAGGCCCTCCTGCCGCCATATTGTGTAGTAGGTGTTGCCCATGGAAGTGTATTTCGGGGGCATATGGGGGTCGCCCTGCTGCCGGGTTTTGACGGTATCCAGTGAATGCATCAGCATGTCGCCGGTTGTGCCTCCGATGCCTCCCGCCAGCATGGCCTGCCTTTTGTCAATTCAAATTCTTTCTCGCTCAGATAGGGCCCCTCACATGCAGATACGGCGGCCGCGCTGCCTCGTCGTCTACCTCAACCTCGATCGCTTTGTCCACTGCACCCACCATGGGCGGCCCGACCTTTTGCATTGCCGCATTTCTTCCGTGGCCATCAACGAAATTGTTGGTAGAGTCTCCGTTGGTGAAGAAGTTGGCCACACGGGCAAGTACCATGGGCGTAGAGATTAGAGAGCGGCGTTGCGCTTGTCTCGGAAGATACAGGCACGAAGAATGTGAAGACAGAGAGTACGATGCAAAGAGTGACGTTGGCAGCAGAAATCTAGATGTGGCAGTGCGTGGTGATGCAAGACAGTGCTTAAAATTTCGGCCAAAACCGGAGCTAGCCGCAGCGATCGCAAGCACTGACTGAGACACAGAGTCAGGGACAGGACCCCTCGACCAACTCATGTAACACTAGATTCTATCTCCCAATAGCATCACAGCCCAGGCTGGAGAATATCCAAGCCCCAATTGCCACAATGCAGCCATGTTGTTGACAAACATGTTTCCAGCGGTAGGCTAGAGCTTGATCTGGTTTAGTGTCTCGTCCCATCTCACGTGAACCCCAGCCTTCTGTTTACCATTACGCGCGCTTCTTCCATCATCAACACACCACCCACCCTAGACTGGATCACCACAACGCGCCCCGTTCACTTGGAAAATAGTACCATTTTGGTCGCTGCGCTTACGCGACCATATCCATAGCACTCATCATGTCTCATTATTGGTTGCAGCGCAAACGCAAAGGCGAACTGATTGATCTCGCGCAGAAAGCTGGTCTCACAGAGTATGTGTGGATTGAGTGTATGCATAGGCTGCATGGCTAATATGCGTGCCACAGCGTGGATAGTTTGTTGAAGGACGATATTGTGGAATTACTTGAGCACCATCTGAACTCAAACGAGACGGTATACGCGAAACAGCCTGAATTCCGCGATTTCTATGGTCGAAGTGGTTCTCCAATTAAACGCGAACGTTCTTCGCCGTCAGAAGCTCTCCAAGTCACCAAGACGCGACGTCGAACGCTCGTCAAAGCTCCTTCGTAAGCGATAACTGCCATACGCGACGCGCATAGACTAATAGTAAACCCAAAGTGAAGAGCCGACTCCTGAAAAGCCTGCTCCTGGAAAGCCTGCTCCTGAAAAGCCTGTACCCACAAGTGCACTCGTTGCTCATACACCACAAGCCCTAAATCGACGTGTCTCCGAGGTTCTCGCGGAAGTCGATATCCCCGCATCGCCCGCGCAACTCGCCGAAGTTGCTGATCAGTCGCTTCAAATTGTGAAAGTGAAAACCACGGAGCTGTGGAACAAGACCAGAATCGACTACTTCAAAGAGCTTCTCCGTGAAAACGCGAGTTCTGTTGCTACCATTCAAACACTTATCCTCCTCATAGAGGCTGGTGGACTTCAGTGGAACACGCTCCAGACAACCCCCACAATCAGCCTCTCCGATCCAGTCTCAATTTGGACAAACAGCCAGTACCTCTTTATACCAGACTTCTTGGCTCTTTTGACCAGCGACTGGTGGGCACCAGCTACGCTTTGGTCTCTTACGAATTGGCTTCTGCCCCTCGTTTTCTCATACTTTTTCAATCTAACTCTACGTTCGAATACGAACCGTCGATCATCAGACCGCCAATACCCAGCTGATCCACTCACATTCAATATTCTGAAGGCTATTCTAGCCTACAACGCGTACCGTATTCCTACAGCTGACTCTGCACAAGCGGGTGTACCGGGCAGCATCGTTGCCCATGATCTAAGCTGGGGGCCATTTGCCGCGACTACTGTTGATATTGTGCGTAACAACGTTCCTGGAGGCTACCACGGTCTTCAGATTGGCGCGCTGGTCGGAGTGTTGGTGAGCTTGTATGACGCGGCATTGAAGAAGTAAATGAGTGATATATATCTTCAACGAAACATGAATAGCTACGAAGAGATGGGAAGATACGGCGGACTCCCCCGTTGAGCATGAGTGCCCGACTTTTGGTTGGGAATTGGAGGTGTTATGGGTGTTATTCTGATAGGTATTTTTGCTGGTATGCAAAGCCATTGATTGCAGGCAGATCATAATGAGATTTATCAATTATCAGTTTGAAAAACTACGTTTGCTCAAATACTAAGCGGCTCGATATAATTCGCACAACGGCCTTTCTAGTTAAGGCTCATCCAAGGAGCACCCATGGTAGATCCCCCGCATCACCCCACCTCCATCCCTTGGCAATGATACTCGATCTTGGGCAAACTTCACATTGCGAATCATGAAAACCCTTGTTCAGACTTGTTTGCGTGTATCAAGTGAGTGAGAGCGCATACGAAGTACACCAGACCTAGTAAATCACCAGGACACGAAGTGATATATCCGTTGAGTACTGCCAAGGGAATCACCAAAGTCGTCGGAAGGTTATCCCAATCTTCCACCATTGATGATGATCCGGCTATTCGGGCCCCATATTTTAACGCAGCGTGCCACTACAAGCTTCCCATGAAAGATAAAAAGGGGAGCACCCCGCCCACATTTTCAAGCCCGCTGCACAACCCTACCGGAGTCTTTCTAGCAGGAGAAAACATGAGTCCACCGTATCAGGAAAAACACCATGACGGTACGGAGACTCTAGAGGCCGCTGTAGATAAAGAGTCACAGCAAGTAGAGCCCAGAGAAAAAGCTCCAGAAGAAAAGGCTCTTGTGAGGAAAATCGATCTCTATCTCATGCCCTCGATATGGCTCCTCTATCTCCTGGCCGTAGGTATCCCACACCACCTACATATCCTGGGGTCCTCACATTCGTACAGTACATGGACCGATCCAACATAGGCAATGCCAAAATCGCTGGTATGCAAGATGCACTCCCTCTCTCAGACACACAATACTCGCTGGCCATCAATCTCTTTCAAATCAGCTATATCGTCTTCAGCGTTCCGTCAAACATGATCCTAGCACGAATGCGCCCTAGCATATACATCCCAACCATCATGTTCCTGTGGGGCATCGTCGTTGCAACCAAAGCAGCCATCACCACGCCAGCCCAACTCTGGGGCCTCCGATTCGCGCTCGGGGCTCTCGAGGCCGGATTCTCGCCCGCCGTGTTCCACATTTTCAGCATGTGGTACAGAAAACGCGAGCAGACGAAGCGCTTTCTTGTATTCTGGCTCGCAGGCATATTAGGAAGTGCATTTGGGGGGATTCTTGCTGGCGCCATCACAAAAGGTCTTGATGGCGTGCGTGGCATACCGGGATGGCGTTGGCTGTTTCTGATCGAGGGCGTGATAACGTGTGGTTGTGCATTGCTTGCACCGCTTGTCCTCCTCGATTATCCCGCGACGTGTTCGAAGTTCAGCGTCGAGGAGCGAGAACTAGCCGTGCGTCGACAAGAGCTTGATGGGCAAAACATCAACGTTGACAGGGAGCGGAGGGTCAAGATTTCAAAGGCTCTTTTTTATGCGATTACGACCCCGGCATATTGGATTGTTTTCATCGCGTTCATGACGGTTGATGGAAGCTTTTCGATTGCGTATTTTTATCCTACGCTTGTAAAAGGGCTGGGGTATGATTCGACTACGGCACAGTTCATGACTGCTCCGTTGTATGTGTGTGCTGTTCCCGCTGCAATCGGACTATCGATATTGGGAGATCGAAAGCCAGGGAGGAGAGGGTACTACCTTTCGGTAGCGATGTTTTTCGGCGCCATCTTCTCGGCCGTGACAGCCGGAGTAACAAATTTCAAGGCCCGGTACGTCCTGTTGTGTTTCCTCAATATGGGTTTGTATTGCACAATACCGCTTGCGCTGGCCTTCAGTACATCTTCGATGGGAGCTGTAGAACCAGAAGTACGGTCCATTGCTCTTGCATGGATGAGTGCGTTGGGAAATTTGGCGCAGGTGTACAACAGCTACATTTGGCCGGATCGAGATGCACCTAGGTATTTGGCGGGCTTTTGTACGTATGCTGCACTCTTGGCACTGGGGGCGACATTGTATACTGCTGGGTCTATCTATTTTAAACGGAACCCGCTGAAGGCCAGGACTTGATTATGACCGGCTGCTTTCGGAAAGCAGTGCTTGACGTGGCTTATACATAGTCCATTTCGACTACTGTTCATTCTTAGAATGACGGCCAATATGTTCGAGTTCACAGTGTACTTACGTTTACAAAGGTGTGGACCTGGGGGCATGTTCACGCTCCACAATACAATCTAGAGAATGACTATACCCACCTTTGACCATATTAGAAATGCTTTCATTAAGTCTAACACATTAAGCATTGACACCAGAACCACCTCTTCCACAAACTTCATTTAGACATCTTGAGTATACCGTTCAAAGCATTCCCAACATGGCAGCTAGCAATCCCACTAGCCCAGTCAATGGCTGAACAGCAACAGTGCTGCCTGCACCTGGCGATTTCGCCGCACTACTAGCAGCCTGTATCGCACTTCCTGCCGTCGAAGCCGCAGACCGAGCACTCGATGTCGCCACCGCACCAGACGAACCTCTACCCGACGCTAATGCTGATGCCGATGCCGATGCCGACGCTTGTCCAACCGACGCTACAAGGAATCAATTCAACCCCTATTTTTTTCTGTCGACAAGAATACATACCGCTTCCGATGTCCCTCACAATCGTAAAAGCACTCTGGCCCAGGCTTGTCGCCCAGCATCCGAGATAATTCTGCCTGGAGCTCGCGCCAACCGAAGGAACGAGCACAGCCGTGTTACAGGATCCCTGGTCGCAGAAAAGTGAGGTAGAAGATGCATAGAGCGTTCCGGCGGAACAGGTGGACCAGAAGTTACATGCTGAGCTGGAACAGCATTGGGCGAGAGAGCCCGAGCGCGAGAGGGTGAAGGGGAAGTCGCAGGAGCGGGCGTCGGAGACTACGTTACCGTCACACTGTTAGATTTTGATCGGGGGGGTTGGTGGCGTGAAGAATGTATGTTTCCATGGTTTGTGATGCCAAGCTACACGGGATATTGTGGGTCACCTACACGTTGCGGCGCTGACCCAACCGAGGAAAGCTGGGTCGCTGTTTTGGCGGTAAAGGTCTTGATTGAAAAGTGAATAATACTTGCTGGACTCTTTCCGCAAGTGGGAGGCCTTTTATGCGCTGGCATAGCGCATCGGCCCCGCCCTAGACTAGTACTATGGACATTGGTACAGTTGAGGCCCCAGAGGTTCTGGAGTACCAAAGATCTTGAGATCCCTATGATTTCGGGTATCTCCACCAAGACCCTTGTTACAGAGCCTCCCCCTCTAGCTGGGGTCCTCACCAGCCCTTCGAATTGCGACCTCAATAAAAACCCTAAAACCTTCATGGGAAAAGAGGGAAAAGAGTGTTCGCGTTTCTCTCGTGATGTTCGTGCGCGTCGTGCGCGTTTTGTTGTTGTTTTGCTTGTGCATATCTCTTCCGTTTGCTCAACAACAAGTGAAAGATTGTACCCCACCAACAACAACAATTGCATCGTGACAATAGGCAGGAGCCGTGTCTCCTAGCAACCAGCATGGTCTGTGTGGTAATAATAAAAATTTTGCAATCGTTCTGCTCCGTCTCTTCAACACCATCGCACAGTCGAATCGCACACATAACACACAATCAGCGCTCGTATCGAAACAGCAACAAATCGTCATCATGGTCTATTATCCACGCCCCAAGTTCGTCGAAAAGAGCGATATGCGTGGCGCGACGCCTTTCAAGTGGAGCGATTTCGCCAAGCGCGCTGATGGTGTCGCACTGCACGCGACATGCATGCGCTGCGTTCAAGACGTCGCCAGCCAGAAGGTCATCTGTGACAAGCCAGATGACCGTCGTTGCAAGCACTGTGCCGACAACAATCATGGCGGCTGCTCTCTGGTAAGTTCTTTTTGGTATACTCCAGGAGCTGCTCTGTAGCTGATGTAAATAGGTTCCTGTCGAGTTCAATGGCCGCGTGAATCGCATGTACCAGCTCCGTACTATTTACAACACCGCTGTCGCCAATGCCGCCAATGCCAAGACAGACGGCGCGGTCCGCTCTGCTGGCGTCAAGCTTGCTCGTGCCCAGCGCACTTTCAATTTGGAGCTGTCGTCTCGTCGTCGTCTCGCTGCTCGTGGTGGTGCTCCCTTGGGAGTAGCCACCCAAACTCCCACCACTACGCCTCAGTTTTTGGGGCTGATCTTGGCTGAGCAGAGGAACTTGGTGGTGGAGCAGAGGAACTTGGTGGTGGAGCAGAGGAACTTGGTGGCGGCTCTTCGTGAGCTTGCTTCGGTCGTGGGTCGCTCGGTAAGTTCGCATGTACTGCTCGTATATGGCGCATGCTGACATCTTCCCAGGTTGCCCCTCCTGGCGCGTGGGGTAATTTGTGGGTCTGCGGCTGCAGCCACTATCACGACGAGGCTGCAGATGCTGGCGAGAAACTTCATCTTGAATAGTGCTGGACTGGCTCAACTGAAGGATGGAATGGTGGAGTTTTGGGAGGACAATTGGATTGACACGCGAATCGCAAGGGGGACGCGTTGTGTTTAGGTATTTAAAGTATCGGTACCTGCTGCTGCCACAGTTTAGCGAAGGTATTAGCCAGATGAAGATTAGCCACGACAATAGAGGCGCTGCATTAGTATTGGCCAATCACTATCGGCGCGCGAAGGAAGAGTGCAGGATGACAAGCAATAAACGTGTTCGTATTCTTGCGTCTGCACTCTATGGTACACAGGAGGGGCAGAGCGTTCCCATGTGCTCAATCCCTCTTTTCCGATGAGATGGGGACTTCAACACTATCATGACTAGGCGCATCGCTGACACCCCCTGACCGCGTCATCCCCGGCGTCGCAGCCCCATATCCGTTAAGGACCATCATATCGCCCTCGACGTCATGAAAGTACTTGTAGTCCAAGCCTCTCAGCTCATCGTCCTCGGTGGCCCTGATATGGCATCCAGGGATCTTATTGATGATGAAGAGCAGAATAATCGAAATGACAAACGACCATAGAGCACAGGCACACGCAGCAGCAAGCTGGTACCCCATTTGTTTCCAATTGCGGTTCCACCAACCGCCTGCGTATGTGTTGCTCTTGCCGTCCATAGCAGGCACGTAATTAGCAGCGAAAAAGCCCGTCAAGATATCGCCCACAAAGCCGCCGACGCCATGAATGGCAAAGATATCCAACCCTTCATCGACGCGGAGGAGGTATTTGTATTTGACTGTGTAGTAAGAGCAGCATGATGTAAGAGCACCAACCAACGCTGCCACGTAAATGGGAACATAGCCTGCTGCAGGTGTAATCCCTACAAGACCAGAAATAATGCCGGAGCAGAACCCAATAATAGAGAACTTGCCACTATACGCGTACTCAAGAAGTGCCCAAGCCATGCCCCCGCCACAAGCAGCGAGGTTGGTGTTACACACGACATAAATCGAGCGGATGGAGATGTTGGCCGTGGACGCGCCGTTAAAAGCGTACCAGCCAAACCAGATCAAAATGGTTCCCAAGCCCACGAGGAAAGGGTTGTGGGGCTTAAAATGCAGCATCTTGGGATGATGCGATTCTTTATGCGGATCCGCGCGTGGACCCAGCATCACCGCCCACGCCAGTGCAGAGAAACCAGACGCGATATGTACAGGCCCCGAGCCTGCAAAATCATACACCCCAAGCTTGTACAGCCAGCCGCTGGGATTCCATTCGGCGTACGCAAGAATGTAGTATACGAATGTCGTCCAGCAGAGCAGAAAGAGCATCGAAGGCCACATGCGTCCACGCTCAAGCATAGCGCCAGCCAAAATCATAGCTGTAGCCGTAACAAACGTGAAGCCAAAGCACGCGTATAGAATATCCGGAATATCAGGATTGGCAAGCGAAGGGTACCCAAGTGTGTTGTGCAGTCCTACTTTGGAAAGATCGCCAATGAAGGGACCCGTCGTGTGTGATTGGTACAGAGAGTAACCATACACCCAGAATTGGATACCGACAGTGCAAGCGCAAAAGAGCGATTGAAATATCATGGTCAGTGCTGCTTTTCGTCTGTGCATGCCGGCGTAAAGGAAGCCAATGGCTGGTGTGATTTGCCTGGATTTTGTCAGTTATCGTCCGATACGTATTTGGAGAAACGCACCAACATAGGACTGAGCTGACAAGGAGCCATGCCAAATCGCCTTTGTCGTAAAGCGCATTGAGATCCGTAGTCATGACGTCTCCTCCCGTGGGCATGGTTCTATAATCCGGCCACTCCACGACAGGAGTGGGAGCTGGTCTTGCCGCCATGTTTGCAGGGGTCCAAGAGGTGCTTGATGCAAGGGAATAGGATGTTCAAATATATCATCTCAAAACAATACTTTTTTTTCGGGGTGTACACGTCTTATCCACGCCTCTGGTTGTGCACACTTACCGTATGTGAACCAGGTATACTGACGCACAAGACATTGTTCCCGCCAATAAAGGCTATCCCGGCGGTACACAACATCCATGGATGGGAATACAACACCATGTCTGGTAAAGCGGACTCGCTACCAAGTCCTCTTATCATTCAGTTTTCCCCGGACTATGAAGGAGGAGTGGGCCTTGCCAAGGCTTCGGAAAGCGGAAATCAGATTGTATACTCCTTGGCAAAAGATAACGACGCGTGGGGTACGGCCGGGGGTTTATGACCAGGCACAATACAGAGAACTTGTTAGATGGACTGAGCGACCAAGTCCCAGCACTTGCGCATGCCGGTGGACAGCGTCTGTTCATTTACGGACTCGGTTTCCACCCATTTCCGAGCGGGCAGGCCTGCATTTGTAAGGCTAACGTTTTCGATCGTATCGCAAGAGACTCGGAACTGATAGGCGTGCATAGCGAGCCTGATATGAGTGAAGATATGCACCAATGGAGGAAAACCAGCGACATAACGCGCTTTACTCATATCCACATCGCCGATTTTGAGACCCGATATGTACTTCTGGGCCGAGGCTTTGCGATCGGTAGGAGTGGTTGTTGTCGCTGATAGGGTACTCTGCGGGAACTGCCTAAGGTGGCACGGTTAGCAAGCATCCTATAGGAAAAGGAGTATATGCCGAAAAATAGCCTATCACGACCTGGAAAAGAGCCCAGAGAGGTGGTAATCGGTGAACCACCATCTAAGAAAACGCACTATAAGAGCAGATAGTTGCATATTACGTACCATAATGATGCCAGTAGACCTTAAATAACGATTAGTGGCGATACAAGGACGGGCTGCAAAACGTACCTTTGGCCGGCCTTTGCTCGATTAGCCATTTGCTAGTTCCGGTGGATGGAACTAATTCAACAATGCACACAACACACTCTTCTTCAGTTGCCTTCTTCTTTGCAACCTTCTTCGGAAAAAGCGAGCAGTATGTCACGATCGATTTCGAGTCCGATGCCGTCGTATCATCAGACGTAGTGATCTTCCGCTTCTTACTGCCATTTACCTGGGCAATTTGTGCTGTATCTCCTTCATTCTCACTCTCGACGTTTGGAGTAGTGCTGGGCGTACCGATAGCAAAGTAGTTTGAGAGTGTGTTGCTTTGCTTCGAAGTAGCCTTCCTCTTCTTTGCTGCTTTAGGAGTTTCGATGTCCTCTTCCTCTTGGTTAAATACCAAGTCATCGGCTTCGAGTGGTTCGCAAAGTACGCATGCATCCTCGATATCTAGTACCATAGACGGCGACTGGCGCTTCTTAGGGAGCGATCGGCCTTCGCTAAAGGTCCTACAGGTCGTTTGTATAGGACAATTAGCACATTGCGGCCGGGGCGTGCAAATGGTAGAACCGAGCTCCATCAATGCTTGGTTCCATTGTCCTGGTATGGCACTTTTGTCGGCCCCTGAAGATTCGGATACGTATTTGATCAGGCGATCTGCCTCGTCCCATAAGAGGTCCGAAGTTTTCTTGTCCTTCACGTCCATATATAACCCGAGCTGCCGACTCAAGACTCTCGCAACGTTGCCATCAAGAACGGGCTCTGCTTCGCCAAATGCGATGCTTGATACCGCCCCAGCAGTATATCTTCCGATACCTGGGAACTGCTGGAGGTCGATTGCCTTGCTAGGTAGAGGACAGGATTCACCAGATGATTTCGCTATCATAGCTTTGGCGCCTTCATGAAGCCGAGTTGCGCGAGAATAGTACCCAAGACCTTTCCAGACCGAAAGAATATCATCATGGTCTGCATCGGCAAGGTCTTGTACGGTTGGCCACTTCGCAGTCCAATTGTTGAAGTACGGTATCACTGTTGATACCCTTGTTTGCTGCAACACTACAAGAAAGTCAGCGACATGAGAATGATTTTGCCAACTTCTACAGAGACTACTACACGTGACATCGCGTCCTCGCGTACTATCATGCTTTATCATTCATCCCCAATTTTTTTACTTACTAACTTCGCTCACCCAAACTTCATACGCTCTCTTCCCCAACACTTGGCCTAACTCCCCCTCGCGTCCCTCAAAATCGCCTGGATTAATCCATTTCTTGCGCCAAGGCATGCTACGCGTTTCTTCCACGCCATCAAACCAGCTTAACAGCGCATCACACGCGGCCTGGTTATCAAGCAGAAGCGGATAATGATACGACTGATGATGAGCACGCGACGGTGGAATTGCCGCAGGAAGCGGAGATTCGGGCGCTATGAATCCATTTTTGGCTGGAGCGGCTTTGGGCGCTGTTGCGACTTTCTTGCGCGGTGCCATGACACGCGTAAGATGTGAGAAGATGAATTTGGCGCGAATGGTAACTGTGGTGCGGATTGGGAAGTGGATCGTGGGAAATGTAAAGGGGAAGGATGGGGAATTGAGATCGCGCTAGGGACGCGATCTGGGTGACCAATTGCATGGTTGCGGATCGGGGATGCACGATCCGCATAGGTTTGTGTGAACACGTGCGCTGTTCATGATGGGATATCTAATCTGATGTTGATGCCCTCTTGAGCGTGGTATTAGTCAAGATTTCAAGACTGCTTGTCACTACCCGTCTTGCATCAATCAAAGTACGTGGATACCTAGATATACGACTTGCCGTAAGTCGAAGGGGATACGCGTCAAAATTGTGGGTGCGGTCAGACCACCACCACTCATCTCTTGCCAGGATCAGAGAGGATACAGTACCTTCAAGGTTTCGTTATGGTACGAGTCCTTGTCATGTATGCTATTTACGGGCATCATAAACCTCACTGCAGGATAAAAAAAAAGCACTACAAATCACCGATGACATGGAAAAAGTGACAATGAACAAGGGTATATCTCCACAACCAAGTTTGGAATAGATATCGACTATAGTTAGACAGAAGCAATATTACTTCAACGCTCACTTTTCACCTAGCGCCTCGGCGCATCCTTTTGAAGTTCCCCATTAATTCGTCCAATTTTCTTGGCCGATTAACATTTTTGTTTTCCATCCTAACAGGGATCACGGAACAAGTCCCAGACAGCTACGAAACCACAATACCAATGTGCCGTATCCTCTGCTGTGCCAGAGCCTGCTTGGACAGCAGCAACAGTTGCGCACAAGGAAAAGCACATAAATGATGATACATGAAAGAATAAATGAAGGGAGATGAGAAAGAAGAAAAGAAATTTGGTATCGTGCGATGAGCAAGGAATCATCCAGAGAAAGGAAAAGAACTGTGAGGTATGACATAAGGGCATGATATGCAATGATCGACCGACGATGGCCCCCTGAACCAAATGACGCCGGTGTTTAAAAAGAAAAAGATAATGATACACGGAAACATTAGACAAGAACTCCTTTTGATGTGTGCATTTGTGGGGGTAGAGATGGAAGTGGTGCGTTTGGCGGTGGCGCAGGCAGCGGCATGTTTGGAGGTGGGCCAGGAAGAGGCATGTGTGAAGGAGGCGGTAGAGGCGATGTCAGAGGCCGAGACGGTGATGCAATGTTTGGTGGAAGAGTAGGCAAAGGTAGATTTGGCGGTGGTGCGGGAGGTGGAGGTCCAATAGCCGGCATACTCCGCCTGGGGGTTACAAACTTTTGGTGACTTTGTGCCTGAGCATGCTCCCTGAGCGCGCTGTTGCTGAGACTAGATTGTAGAGCACTGTGCGTGTTGAATGGCGGAACTTGTGGGTTAGACGTTCGTCTGCCTGGAACAAAAGATGGAGTTGAAGCAACGGGGCGCACGGGGCGTGCTGAAGACAGAAGGAATGGTGCTGGCGTGGTTCGAGCTTGCACAGAGGTTGGTCGGCGTGGCTGTGATGGCTGCGATGCTGGCTGAAATGTTTGTGGATGCGAAGTCGGGCCCATGTAGGCTGACGTACGTTGTGGACCGACTGGTGCAGTCACAGATCGGTTGGCATGGACGCTCATTCGTAGAGGAGCTGGACTTGAACCTGCAGCTGGAGTGAGGGACGACATGCGTCGTGGCACTAAGTTAAGCTGATCGGCATGTTGTTGTTGGGGCCGGACGGGAAATGGCCTGAGGAATGGCTTGGGGTTTGCTGAGATCCGTCGCTGAGCCCTTGTGTCAAGTGTGGGCGAATATGGAGTCGCAGATGGCGTGGATATGACTGGGGGATCTCCAATGACTGATTGGCGGGAGGCAGAGTGAAAAGGTAGGGGTGCAGGGCCCCTTGATGGCGAGACAGCGTGTCTACGCGGTGGGATACTGTGACTGTAGCTGTTGAATCGGATTGGGCTGCCCTCGAGAGCTTGCGTTTGAATGGGGGTGGGTGCCTGACTTGATAAGTTGATCAAACTTCGTGAACCTGCTAATCCAACAACACTGCGAACAGATTTGGATGGGCCTCCTGCTATATCTAAACCTGACTCCGCGCTCGGTCGTATCACATCCGTCATTTTCGGCGAGGCAGGTCCATACAGAGAATGCCGCTGCGGTGGAGAAGACTTTTCAATCGATGGTGCAAAATGCTCGTTAGTTACAGGCAGAGGCTGCATCGATCTACGCCGAGAGGTCACACTGTTGCTGGGGTTCATATGGAAGGACTTTAGAGACATGGCGCTTCGAGGCTCAGACTCGGTAGCCGTAGGGAACCCCTCTTGAAAGGGTGATTGCGGTGCTGGAGATGATTCTCGCGATGTATTTCGGGTTCCAGGGCCAGAGAGCGATGTCGCGGTGGACACATAAGAAAACCGTGATCGACCACGGAGCGAATCAAGTTGATGCTGATCTTGAGAGACTGGAGTCGTTGCAATCGATGCGGCTTCAATGGATTGCCGCTGAATACTGTATCGATTTGACTGGCCACTAGATGACTCAGTGATACTTGCGGTTCGCTCGCTTCGATTGGAGCCCCAGTCTGACGTGACAATACGTGGAGATCCATACTGAGACTGAAGAGGAGAATCAACGGGAACAATCTTGCCAGGAACTTTGGGGTCACGCTGAGCAAGATATCGGTGGCTTGACGTCTCACTAGACCTCGTCTCCCTAGTGTCATCTGTCGAAGATGATGCCCTGCTGGACTCGTCCTTGACCTTCATGCCCCCTTGATTATCAATCTCTTTGCGCACTATAGTCATCCATGCATCCATCTCTTCTGCGCTTTCCAAAACCAGCAGAAAGCTAGTTGCTGCTTTCTTCACAGCAGCATTCTGTGATCGGAGTCGTGTCAGAAGCGAGTTTTTAGGCCCGGCTTCGGTAGTTCCGTCGTCGTGCGCATGGCTGGAAATCTGGAGGACCCAATGTTTTCCAGGTATCAGATCGCATGCAAAGGCTGCAGAGTCTTTGCCAAGTTTCAACACCTTCTCAGGTTTCCGATCAAATGAGCCATCTCCTGCGTACTGAAGGACATAGCCAGCGGCAACAAGAATGTAGATTTTATTGACTAGTTCCGGAGCAGCCGGATAAAGAACTGAATTTGAGATCAACCGCCGATGGGACTTTTCCAATTTTTTGGCCTCAGAGCCATCCTCTGCAATGACGGATAAGTCGCGGACACTATCCATCCTTTCTCGCAATAGCTCGGCCTGCCGTCTCTGGCTTTGCGTTCTCATCAACATCTCAGGAGCGAAGACACACGCCTGCACAGTAGCATGCTTGACGGACTGAGGAAATGCCTGGAACAGTGGTGGTGGTTCCCAGGTCCCAAACTCCTTTGGTAGAGGTGGAGGCCGCATGGACATGGGTCTGAACATCTGGCTCGAGCGTGCGCGGATTGATTGTTGCGAATGAGGGGAGGGGTTGTGCCGCAACGAAGACTTTGGCGCTGTCACTGGTGGTTGGGCCTTGGGTGGTGTCTGAGGTCGCATTGGCACGGCGAGACCAACTTCGGTATGACCTCGAGCTCTTTCTACCTTGGGCCGACTAAACAGGTTGAACAACGACATCTTCGACGCGGCCCGTTCTAGCTTGGGTACACTCGGAGCCGGTGAGGGGTCTCGACGAATAGATGGCGTCCGCTGTGTAGAAGAGGCAGATCGGGGGTCGGGTTCTTGAAGGTTAGTAGTAGATCGACCAAAGCGCCATCGCGAAGTCAAGGATGGTTCCTGCGCGCGGTTGCGCATACTGCTTGCGGGACTCGGCTTTTCTGGGGCAGCGTTGTAGGTGGCCACATAAATTTGAGAGGATGAAAGGGCCATAGTGGGGTGCTTGGCTGTTTAAGCCAGCAGGGAGAGTAAGGCACCAGATGTCGGGTTTACGGATATCCGGTTTATTTGGGTTTGGGCGGAGTATGGAGCAAAATCGCGCAGATAGACGGCACTGCGATGTGGCGATGATATAATGGAACCAGGCCAAGGAAAGGCCTGCCTCAAACCAGGCGAACGGCTCCTAGGTTAGATGGCAATAGTCAAAAATCCGCAATAGGTGTGTCCGTGGTGAGTGGCAGAGTATGGTAGGTGATCAAAGCGTGAGTAGAGAGCGTGATAAGTGCAAGCAAAACGTGTTCAGTGAGCGTGGTATAGCTAGGCGGCTATAATGGAAGCAGAAACGAATTTCAAACGAGAGGACAGGACATGGGCCCCTTGGGAGGAAGATCGACTGCAGTTAAGGCACCGCAGAAGAAGCAAGACATAAAGACTGAAACACGTCGGCGACGTTGACAGAGTCGAGAAGAGAAGAGGCGGCGAGCGTTAGCTGCCGCAGGAGACAACTACTCATGAACATAACTAGCTAGGAATAGCATTAAGGCCCACGCTTTGTGTGACTGTGGTGTCGCAGGGGCTGCCAGGTGATCCCCCTTTTGCTGAGAAGGTTGGAAGATTGTGACGGTGCGATACGCTAGGCCCGACTAGTGAGAATGCTAGTGGAACGGCTGGGCTAGGCCGCGCATTGGTGTGTTTGATGAGGCCAGCACTGAGGCCCCGAACTCGACGTCGCGGTTGGAACTGGCTGCTCGGACACCGGCAAGCTGACGAGGGGTCGAGTGTGAGGGAGTGAAGCTGGTGTCGTCGAGCCATTGCCTTTTCCATGGGCGTCTTGCTCGACGTCGTAAAGTAGAAGATATATCGAATCCAAGGGTGCCCCTTGCCCTCTGGCTCAATCTGCACCGCCGCTCGGCAAATTAATGTTTGGTGCCGGGGGTACTTAATTGACTGCACAGTGATTGATCTCGACGGCTGCATGGCAGATCAGGTCGGGCCTGGAGGTGTGGCAGGGTCTTTCATCAATACTAGACGGCACTAGAGCTGGTGACTATTGGTTATAACATGATAAGCCTAGTAGTAAGAACTGCATATGAGTACCTAGGCAAATAGCAGGCAGATGATGTTTGCCATGTGGGCAGTACTGGGGCGAACGAACGCAGGTGGATACCGGTACGAGAAGACGACACTATTCCGTCAGTACGCGACGCGTCTCGTGCAAGTCTCAGTGTGACGAAGCGTGGCGACACGTCTACTCTAACCTCGTGTGCATTAGATTATCTGGGGATACTATTCGCTGCGGCCCTTCTATGCGCCTCGAATTCATTGGAGGATGGACAAGCCACAGCCCACGGCAAATACCTTTACGACTGTAAACATTGCGGTGAAATAAGCCCTCGTTCGACTGACAAACTCGAGAGCATCTGAACAAGGCTTCCATGCTGTCTGAGACTAGGCACATCTTGCTAAAGAAGCAATTGGCATACTTGGTAGCGCGCAATAGCAAACGCCGGTACGATTAATAAATTAAATGTGTGTCATTGGATTCCATCTCTTGGGAGGACAAAAGTGGTCTGTCAAACGAAAGCGTACCGCGGTTTGCAACATGCAGGTTCCGCTGACCACACGCCATTTGTTGGTGGTGCCTTGCGTCAGTGAGTACCCCGCCTACGGGTAACCGCACCATCGAGACTACGTGACTTGACTGCCTACTCACACCACCTCCACGCCCGGTAGCCATGCCACCCGATATCAATTCTCTGCCGCCATCTCCTCTGGCATCGCCTTCGCCCTCGGCCTCCCGCAACCAATCGCCCTCAGCTTCACGAAACATGGCTACTGCCTCGTCGCCGCACTCTCTCGCTGCCACGGCCGCAATGAACGCAGGCATCCAGAACGAGGAAACTCGCCGGCCGTCCTCTAGCAGCATGCGCCGCGAGGTAGAGCGTGCCCGTCGCCGTTCCAGCATTCGCATCAACCTAAACCTCAACGACCCTGGATTGCCCGCACCTGGTGAGATGCAGCGAAGCCCTTCAACCCGTAGTAGAGGTTTGCCTCACAGCCCCCACCACGAGCGCACCCCCAGTCTGGGCGAATTGCACCAAGAGCTGGAGTATGAGCAGGAAGGGCAAGTGGTGCGCGAACCCAATCCAGGCTGTGCTGTTGGTGCACCGTATTGACACATCACAGAACCGTCTGCTCAATATGATCCGCCAACAGCAGGCCCAAATCACAACGCTGCAAGCGAATCAACAACAGCACTCCTCCTCCGCCGTCGACGACAGCACGCCTACATCTGAACGCTCCATGTCGCTACCACACTCATCACACCATTCCCACGCAGCCATCTCACCTCTGCCCATCACAAACCAGCCCCGTTCTCACTCACCTTTTGGTCTAGGGAGCATCAGCCGCCAGTCCTCGTTCGCAGACCGATCGCGTGGCGGCAGTCATACCGGCTCTCCCGCTCTACGCCCCATTTCAGGCACAGGTGGCGTCCACGACTACAGCGATATGCTCCCCGGCTCCGCCATCGGACGCGACGAAAGCGCCTTTTACCAAGCCGAGACATCGAACCTGACGCGCGAGAACCAGATGCTCAAGGCGCGGATCCGCGAACTTGGTTTGTCTCCCTTGAATTCCCAAACAGACAATCGATACTAATAATTATGCTAGAGCGCCAGCTATCAGACATGACCCCCACAAGCCACGTCACGCAATCGCCCATCATGCATTCCAACCTAAACCCCCTCGCGCACCGCGAAAGCACAGACCCAAACAGTGAAGCGGCCCAGGCTCCTCCATCAACTGAGTAATGTGACCAAAGGTTTTTTTTTTTCTTCTTTTGGCGTTGCGTGGGTTTAGAATAGGTATATGGGACGGGCAAAATATTGCATGGACATGGAGTTTAGGATATCACCGGGCATTGTCTTTACTTGACTTCTGTTCACCTTGCACCTTGCTACCACGGCACCTACTCCAATCTCCAATCCAATCCAAATTCCTATGACAATACTTGCTTGCTAGCTTGCTTTCTGTCTGACGTGACATGATACCTAGCCAGCGAGCCCAAATGCACCGATAGGGAAGGTCGAATACAATACATTTCAAAAGTCGCATGTAGAATGAGAATGCAGAAGTAAAGGGGGGCAACGAAAAAGTAAGAGTGTCATGATATAAACAAAACATGCCCCGCGGCCACACGCTAATACGCCAGCTAATCCATGCAGTGACCCGCGGCCCAAAGTCGTCCGATTCAAACCGGCCCCACTCCATCCTGCTCGCCTACTCATCCTCCTCTACTTCTTCCACCGTTGCGCGTTGAGGCTGCCGTTGCAAGAGCGGGTTGGCAGGTGTTGTCTCTCTGCCCGTGGCTTTGGGCGCGGAGTCAACTTCTGCAGTGGCTTCTTGGACGGGAGTGGCGGTTCCGGGCAATGGTGAGGCACCACCCTTTTTGCTTTTCTTGACGGGGTGACCGTTGGATGCTGCTTTTGCGGCGGCCTTGGCGGCTTTCTTTTCCTTCTTTGCAATCTTTTTGGCTTTGATGTCTTCAGGGGTCTGTGGAGAGTCAGATGCTGATGGGGAAAGAGAAAGGGGGAAACATGGCTTACCTCATGCCATGCCCATAGAGGTCTGAACGAATCAAAGAAACCAACATCCTCGAAGAGATTTGGATACAGCCAAAGTCCAGGTGAAGCCGCAAACATGGTGATGATGAAGAGGATGAGTCTGAAAATAGCCATGGCGAAGAACAATCCTATCAGTCCAAGCATACCCATACTGAGATACCAGACACCCTGTCGCAGCACAAGCGGCCACAGAGGGAACAGAACAACAGTAACAACGAGAAGAAGCGCACCACCTGCGTACAGCTTCTGCTTCCACTGCGCTCCTTCGTACAACCAAATGTAATAGTTGTCATCGTTTGCCTCTTGATGTTGCTCGATCTTGACATCCCACTGGCCTTTGACGTGCTTCTTCTTGGCATGGTTATGGCCTTCGTGACCCGGCGCATCGCCTTCTATCTTGGTCACTCGAAGAGCAAGAAGAGAGAGTGGAAGCAGCTTGAATGTGTTCTCGGCAGAGGCACGGTCGGAGACTTCGGGGAGGAGGGGGTTCTTTGAGCGGGCTTTTACATAGGCGGGGGACTGGAGGGCGCGGATTGCTCGCTTGACTGCAATTTGTTAACACTGTATATTTGGGGCCGAGACTCGAATTCTGACCTCTGAACATCTCCTTTCGCTTCTCATCGTGGACGACCGTCCTGGGCTTCAGATCCTGTGTCTTTAGCCAGTTTGCGACCGCGATGGCTTCAGGCTTTGGCGGTCCCGGCTGGATAGGCTGTTGTTGTTGCTGCTGTTGCTGCTGCTGTGCCTCCATTTGCGCCTGTTGCTGTGCCATGGCCTGTTCTCTGAGCTTCATTACATATTCTTGAATTGACATGCCATGCTTTTCGGCCTCGGCTGCGAGTTGCTGCTGAATCTGTCGAATCTGCTCGGGTGTAGGTTGCTCGCCGTTGGGACCCTGGATGTTGATGGGCAGGCCTTGTGGAGGGGGACCATCTTGCGGTGGCCCGCTTTGTGGTTCTCGACCGTCATCACTCATTGTAATTTATTATAGTTTGTACAAGCTTGCAATTAGAAGGTACGGGATCCCGTATGCGAAAAAGACAGGTTGTAAGAAAAGGTGGAGTCAGGCTGGAAACGTCAACCGTGGACTTGTCGAGGGTTAGACTTTCTACTAAGTTAAAGCCACATCGACAGCGGCAAAAGGTAGCCCCGCGCCGCTGCATGACTAAGCAGGGTCTGAGAACAAAACTCTGCGCCGCGATCTACTTCCTTCACAAAACCACCTCGCTCAGCACATAGCGCAAACCACATCATTCTTTGGCATTGGCGTGATTTTCCACGCACGACTTGTCCTTTGAGGGGCATTGATATGGGTAGCATTATCCAGATGGAAGGTTGCGGCGTTTGGATTGTTATTCGCCACATGTCTCACGAGAGATTATAGTCCCCGGGCAACAGGCCACTTCCTTTTATTGACAAGTCATCCCCGTCACAGGGTTCCTTCCTCGCACAATATGGCTTGTTGCGAGTAGGACTCTCATTCGAAACAATGATCTGGTGGTTACGACGACCAATGCCAAGCAGTGCAAGTCTTGATGCTTGATCCTGCGGCAAGGCGTTTGGAAGGCGCCGCCCTGTGTCGCCCTGGCGTCTACTGTGCCCTAGCATGATGTCTCACAAGCAAACGTTGATAGTGGCGATCAGTCGCTGGACTGCACGGATAGGCAGGTATTCGGTATTCCTAGGTTAGAAAGCACTTCACCAACACTCTGGCCCTTACCTCCTGTCTTCGGACAAGACCATGGGATAGGCCTATTTTGGTGTGAAGAAGACAAACGACCTCTTACTCACCGCGGCAGTCTTGCCCTCGGGTTTGGCTTCAGCGGTCCATCATTTGCGGTCTACATGCATCTCGATATAGAAACCGTCTGACAATAAGACGGGTCTCGGTTTCAGGCCAGCGCAGCCGCCCCATGCTGCCATGTACGCGGCTGCATGTGTATTGATCGACGTGCGCGGCCGTGGTGGAGGTGGCCGTCGTCTGTCAACAGTCAAGACGACACTGTCAGAAGCAGTGGCAGAAGCAGCCATCCAAGTCGAGGGCGCACTCTAGGCTAAACGCAGCGACGCAACAGGGCAAGGCCTGCTTTGGAGAGGGTGGTGCATCCAGGAAGCGAGCAAAACAGGCACCGGCAGCAGGCGGCGTGCAGCAAGTCGACAAAGAACGGGCAGCGCGGGCAGTCTCTTGCATGGTGTGGATATTGCGGCACCCGCATTGACGGCGTTCTAGGTAAGTGGAGGCTATGATTGGCGTAGCGGCCGATCTTCAACGTCCAGTGGGCAGGGGGGCCTGTAAGCCACAGTTGCCCACCCATTGAGGATGGCAGATGCAAGAATGAGAGGACAGGAGGTGGAGCGGCGCGAAGATGGCGAGTAGGTGGACGGTGGTGGTGACGGTGGTGACGGCGCCCCGGTGGAGGGGCGGCAGAGGGGCTAGCATTTAGAGTGCAGGCGGGCGTGGTGGTGGTGGTGGTGAGGTGATGCTGCAGAGTGCGTAGGTAGGTGCGGCGCGGTAGGCTAGTCGCATGGTGTGAAGCCTGACACGGCCAGGGCACATCGCCAACTCCACTCGATTGCGTCCTGCACTCACTCTTAATTACTTGCCTCCTGTCTCCGTCTCCATCCAGCAGCCAGCAGCACAGCGCGGCAGGGATCCGACGTCCTCAGAGCCCGTCATCGCGCGCGGCTGGCCTATAGGTACAGAGCACCGGTATCTGCCAATGCAGCGCGACGCAGGAAAAAGCAGCCGTGATTCTCCTTGTTGACAACCCGTGGCAGTCAGCGGACGGGTGCTTGCTGCGCCCTGCCCGTGTCTTCCCAACCCACCGTTTGTGCGTCTGCGCTCTGCGCGCAGCTCTCCGAGCACCCGTGCCCGCGACACCACGGTGCCTGTGCGCCCCAGATCCTGCGCAGGCAGACGGTGCGTTGTGCCTTAACCACTGAGCGCCCTGCCCCGGCCTCGCGGCTCACAGTCCGCCCTTGCTTCAGACACCGCTCCTCACCCACCTGCGCCCCGCTACCGCGGCCATACCACCATTCCCACGCCCTCCACCCCCGACTTCTGCCTCCTGCTCGCTGCCACACGTCGGCCGCTGCAGCTCGGCCCACCGCCCGCCAGCGCCCGCCACCATCACTCGGCCGGGGTCTCTGCTGGCGACGTGCCAGCGCTGGGACTCCCGGGGCGCGCATCCCTAGGAACCACCAGACCGACATGTCAGTCGTAGCAGACCGGCGACGATTGCGCGAAGGCATAGGCATCCGCCCGTCTTCGTGAAGAAGCCCAGCACCAGTCCCCGACCCGCCTGCTTCACCCTCCCTCCCTCCTCCTCCTCCTCCCCCTCCTCCTCCACCATGACTATGGTCCGGCCCTACCCCCCGCAGACGCAGCCGCCGCATCTCTCCTCGCCATACTCTAATCTTCCGCCCACTCCGCCCCACCCCTCTCTCCTCCGCCATGTCAATGGCCAGCGCCCGCCTCTGCAGTATGCCCACCCGTTGTCGCGACACAGCTCGTACAATTCCCAGAGCTCAGACGCCGGGGGCTCGTCGAAGCCGCCAGAGCACATGCTTCGCCGTAAAACGCCGAACGGAATACTGGCGGCTGCCTACGACGGCACCTCTGTGGAGCAGACTGAGAAGCCGCACGCAACCAAGCATATTCTCCTGCCCGTCACAGCCGAGTCCAGCATCCCGTACGGCCTCAAGCACGACCTTCCCCTGCGATCTACGGGTGCCAACAGACAGGATGGCGCCTCCGAATGGAGCCCCAGCCTCTATTTCGAGACCGGCTCTGGCAGGGCCGGCCAGCATCTGCCCCAGATCGACTCCATGCTGAACCAGATCCCGCCGTTACAGCCCCTTCTTCCGTACCAGATGTATGCCCAGCCCTACGCTGGGATAATGGGTATGCCCGTCCAAAGCCCTCTAGGCCCAACAGTCTCTAACGACCAGGGGCCTTTTGGTCCCTATTGGCCAGATGGCACATATACCCCATATCAACCTGCGGCCATGCGAGATCCTCGTTTCCTGCACCATCACCGTCCTCACTGGGTCCACCCACAGCATAGTTCATTCTTAGGCCATACTTATAATGCCCCAGTGCCAAACTACCAACAGAATCCATTCCAATTCAACCAGGCTTCACACACATACACCAATTTTGCGCGCCCGTCTCCTGAGTTCCCACAGTACGCACAACCACACCAGACCTATCCGATAGATTACCAAAACTCATCACTACCTCCTCCGCCTACCCAACGCACCCATGATTTCCTGCCATCTGGCCAGTCCACCCCCGTAGCAGATCACGCTCCAGTCACAAGTCCATTTGCTGAGTATGATGCCCAATCACTCAATGGCCAATCGAGGGAGAAGGTGTTTGCTTGGGCACATACAGTCTATGTCGACCTTCTAAGATATCTTACTCACACACGAAAACACTCCCCTAATGCACATGGACGGGCACCATCACGACCACATATCTACCCAAGGCCGCCGCGACAACCTGGGGCAAATTTATTGGACTCGCCGGGCAGTAGTAGGTCCCCTACACTAGAACGACGTTCGTCTCACTCTGGGGCGGAAACAATGAGGAGACCACACATTTCACACTCCCGTTCGTCGTCCGCCCGATCTGTGGCTGGGCTGGATGTAACCTCTCATCGGCTGTCTTGGCAGCAGCACGTACCACAGCAGCACGCCATGCTACCACAAGTACCTGGCATGGAGCCTATCCGGACTCTGCGAAGGACGTCAGGCTCTGTTGCAAGCGCCAGTCAAAGCCTCCGCCACGATATTCCTCCTAGTATGACAGCTGCATCCGCTCTAGAGGCTATTACGAAGCATTGCGAGGAAAGCAAGTGGAACTGGATAGATGGGATCCTACTGGGTGGCTGTTTCGCGTATGCTCTCGGCGATTATCAGAAGGCTCAAGGGTGGTACAAACACATCTTGACCCTGGACAAGGATCATGTCGAGGCTATCTCTAATCTTGCAGCTACCATGCTTGCCCTTCAGCAAAAGCCTGAGGCTGAGAACTATTGGAGGCAAGCTGTCAAGCTACGCCCAAGCTACTTCGAGGCGGTCGAGCACCTGATTGGATTGCTGTGTAGCGACCATCGAGCCAAAGAGGCGGTCCAGGTCATTGATGATGTGGAACGTTCGTTAAGATTCGCTAAGAAAAATGATGCCCTACGAAGTCTTGAAAGCCAAAGCGAACGATCCACATCTACCGTAAGTGAATCGACGACCATCTCTGAAGCTTCTGATCGGCCAGTCTTTGAATTCCTGGGAGATGAGGAAGCAGTCTTTAAGGACCTTGATGAACTCCCCGGCTCAGATCAGCCAGGTTTCGGCTCGAGCGGATATGCCATTCCAGGCTGTGATAACGGACGTGTGCTTGCCTTGGTTCATGCCAAGGGTAACATGCTTTATGCTCTCGGGGACAATACCGGCGCTGCGAGAGCCTTTGAAATCGCCGTGCTTATTGGTGCTGGGAGCCAAATTCACGACATCGATGGTCTCATTCGGCGAATCCTCTCCGTAATTGGCTACGATAACGCAGAACGCTCCCCAAGTGGCCGCCGGGTTCCTCCATCTTCCGATCCTGTATTGCTACCTCCTGATTCAGCGACAAAGACAGCACACCTATGTTTTCCATCGCATGGGCAACTACCAGGCCTAAAACACGTTCCCGATGGTCTGGCTCGAAAGGCGGCCATCTCTACTACCAGCAACTCTCTTCTCTCCCTGGCAAAGATTTTCCAAGATGGTATGGCACTAAGCTCACCCAAAGTGTCCGTCTATCAGAGCAACTACGGAGTGAAGGAGATATTAGCACTTTACTACCTTTCTTTGTCATTACAGCCGAGCCCATCTACAGCGAACAACGTCGGTATCCTACTAGCTAGCGTTCAACAATCTGCGCCCTCAAAACCAATACCGGTTTCGCAGTCCGCGTTCCAGCCTCAGATCCCAGGATTAGTCCCAGGAAGTGGCGTTGCTCTCGCACTCGCTTACTACTACTATGGACTACAGTTAGACAAGCGGCACGCGCATCTTTACACAAATCTCGGCAGTCTGCTCAAGGATATCGGACAGCTCGACGTTGCAATTCAGATGTATGAGCAGGCGGTACAATGTGACCAGAACTTTGACATCGCTTTGGCGAATCTTGCGAACGCAGTGAAAGACAAAGGGCGAATCAGCGACGCTATCCTCTACTACAAAAGAGCCGTCAAGGCTAGTCCAGACTTTGCCGAAGCCGTCTGCGGCCTTGCAAACGCACTCAACTCAGTGTGCGGCTGGAGCGGAAGAGGCGGAATTGCAGACGACCGTGGCGCGAGAGACCGCTGGCATGTCAATGAGGGTGGCATGCTATTAGACGCCAGGATCCCAGGCGCTTCCAGTTCAGGATGGATCCATAAAGTAGTCAAGCTAGTCGAGAAACAGCTTGCCGACGGTGAAACTTGGGGCCGAGGCTCCATGGACGATGGATTCCTTCAAGATATCATTCGCCCTCTTGCGCTGACGAACGGTAGCACTCAAGATATAAAAGAGAAGCAAAGAAGTATGATGGGAGTTCTGGTCAAGTGGAGAGGCCAGAAGTGGGAAGGTGCTCGTGTAATCCGCCTCGTCGAACGTGCCATAAGACAAGTTACATGGCAATGGTATCAAGATCGCTACGTCACCGGCAAGCGGCGGTCTCCAGAGAGCTACAAGCGACCACAACTCCCAGTCGCTCTGAGCGTCCCCGCTGCTCCTACCGTCCTCCCCTTCCATACCTTCACCTGTCCCATGTCAGCGAAGCAGATCCGACTCATATCTCAACGGAATGGTCTACGTATTTCGTGCTCAACGCTGAGAGTACCATGGCTTCCCGCAACGGTCTATCAGCCACCGCCCCCTCCCAATCCGTATCTCAAGGTGGGCTACGTCTCATCCGACTTCAACAACCATCCATTGGCACATCTTATGCAGTCCGTCTTTGGCCTGCATGACTCTCGACGAGTCAAAGCTTTCTGTTACGCAACCACAAGTAGCGACGGCTCTGAGCACCGCAAGCAGATTGAAAGAGAAGCTCCCGTATTCCGCGATGCTAGTAGCTGGTCAGCGGAGCGACTCGTCAGTCAGATCATCAACGATGAAATCCATATTCTCATCAACCTCAATGGTTACACGAGGGGTGCGAGGAACGAGGTCTTCGCTGCGCGTCCCGCTCCTATTCAGATGGCTTTTATGGGATTTGCGGGTACGCTAGGAGCTGAATGGTGTGACTATCTTCTTGCAGACGACACCGCGGTACCGCCCGATACACTGCGCCAATGGCGACGCAATATTGATCTAGAAGACGCCCTAGTTGACGACAACAGTGGAGGTTCGGATGATAACTGGATCTACGGAGAAAACATCATCTTCTGCCGGGACACTTTCTTCTGCTGTGATCATCGTCAGAGTGCACCTGATTCACAGGGTCATCAACCAACATGGGAAGAAGAGCAAGAACGAAGATGGGCGATGCGTAAAGAAATATTCCCAGACCTGCCTGACAACGCAATTATCCTTGGCAACTTCAACCAGCTGTACAAGGTATGTCTAACCACATCTACTACTCCACATCTATTTGCTAACTTCCCTAGATCGAACCAACGACCTTCCGCACCTGGCTCCGTATTCTCGAGCGTCTGCCCAATGCTATTCTATGGCTCCTTCGCTTTCCGGATCTTGGAGAGACCAATCTTAAACAAACAGCATATACATGGGCTGGGCCGGAAGTCGCGAATCGCGTCATTTTCACCGACGTGGCGCAGAAACATCAGCACATATCTCGGGCCCGTGTCTGCGATCTGTTCCTGGATACCCCTGAATGCAATGCCCACACCACTGCTGCCGATGTGCTCTGGTCCGGCACACCACTACTCACACTACCTCGCTACAAGTACAAGATGTGCTCACGCATGGCGGCCTCCATCCTCAAGGGCGCCCTACCCAAATCCTCAGACGGCGTACAAGCAGCCAGAGAATTAATAGCATCTAGCGACGAAGACTACGAAGAAAAAGCTGTACGATTAGGTGCCGATTGTGTCTATTACGGCCACCGCTCCACCGGCCGCCTCAATCACCTTCGCCGAATGCTCTACGAATCACGCTGGACCAGTCCCCTCTTCGACACTAAACGCTGGGTCCGCGACCTAGAAGAGGCCTACGAAATTGCATGGAAGAAATGGGTTAACGGCGAAGGCGGTGACATCTGGCTCCGACACCGCTAGCCCACACGCATCGCCTAATTCATCTCCCCTTTCGAAAAGACGAACGGGACTGCTTTTTTTTTTACCTTAACTGTTTAACGAGCTTGCATACATGTGCTACAGGGGGATAGACTCGTGCTGCTGTCTTTTGGTTTTGGCAAAGACTCGATCCCATTTTTAGCACCTATTGTTGTTGTTTACTTGAAAACGCTCAGATACCCCCCTACCCTACCTACCTCACCTCCCCCATGGTGGACCTATCTATTCTCGCGCCTATTTATGCGTAAATCGGACTCGCTATATATCAGATACTTCTACACCATCATTTATTGGAGTTTTTTATTCTTTCCACCTTTGTTTTCTACGGGACACCTTTGTAGTGCGCGGATGCTGATGATGGAGACGGGGGGTTGAGTAGATGATGATAGCATTGGTACCGATTTTTTTTTTTTTTTTTTTTTATTTCTCGTGTGCTTGTTCGATTGTATGGACGGCCTTCGTTTTGGATAACGATCGTTTGACGCGTTGTGTCGAGTGTTGCTCGTTCTTATAGGCATTTTTGGGGCGTTTTTTGTATATTTGGTAGAGCTGTGCACGCAGTGCAATGAGATGTTTGCTCTTGTGGGTGAAGATTTTGCCGAGAGTATTGCTGTGTGATGGGAGTTTTTATTTTTATTTGAATGTATTATGCACGGCTGATGAATCATGTTGTTGTGCGGCTATTGTCTTCACAGAGTATGGTTGGAGAATCAAGTAAAGCGAAGATGATGCTAGGGTCCAGAGCATCAGATTCTTCGGGTATGATGACTTGGTGTAGGAGTCAGGTTTTGAATCATAGTCAAGGCAGTCTTCATGTGAATAAACTACTGCAATCTGGGGACTACTTCGAGCAACGGTTATATATTTGAGAATAATATTGAGATAAGAAATGAACCACAGTTACATAAGTAGATGAGAAGAAAAGCCCATTCGTTGCACATTCTTACACCAGTATCCTCTCCAACTCCCGAAACTCCATCCAAAGTCAATACCTTCAATTCAATGCTTCTCCATCAAAGTCAAAATACTTATCCAAGTCATCAACGTCCAACATTTCCTCCTCGCCCTCGTCCATGCTATCCAAGTCACTCTCATGCCTCGGCGTTGAAGGTGATGCGGATTCGAGATAGTGTCCGTACTCATGTTGACCTTGCGTGCCGCTTTGGTCATCGTCGCCCTGCGCAATAACTTGCGAATACAATTGCTGTTCGCCCTTCAATTCGGCTTCAGTTTTCGCTCCACGCTTCAAAAGGATTTCTATTATCACCCGATCACATCCCCGCTTTGCAACGTCCAGGGCAGTCCCTTGTAGCCAGGGGATTTTTGCTAAGGCATTTACGTCTACCCTCTCGTCCTGAACAAGTAATTCAACTACTTTCCTGTGTCCAGACCAGACAGCGCTATGAAGAGCCGTCCCGCCGCAATTGTGGTTAATGTCAACCCTTTCATCACGGAGAAGCAGTTGAACTACCTCCCAATTTCCACTTCCGGCTGCAGCACGGAGAGGCGTGGTCCCACCATATGGATAACGGCTGCAACCGCAAGCATTAGTGTCTACTCTCTTGTCCCGGAGAAATAATTCCACACAATTGGCGTGCCCAGCACCCGCCGCTTCAACGAGAGCAGTCCGTCCCCGCCAATCTTTCAAATTTACGTCAATCCGGTCAGACTGAAGCAGGACATCCACCATACGAGCATGATTACGTTGAGCGGCCTTAGCTAGGAGTGAATATTCACTCACTTCATTGATCGAGAAAATTCCCGCATTCAACAGCATGCCCCAGATGTCTGTATCCGGTGTACTTGCTTCAGAAGATAACTCTGCGATGTCATCGTTTTTCCAAATCTCGAACTCATCGTTATACTCCAGTAAAAACCGGACTACAAACCACTGGCAGCTCAACACAGCTGTTCGCAGCAGTGCGTGAATCTTATGTTGTGGATTCGAAGCATCGATTCTTGGATGTTCGAGTAATAGTTTAACAAGGTCTATATGTCCTCGCTTTATCGCTGTCATCAAAATAGTGTTTCCACGCCGATCTTGGGTGGTCGTGTCGACTTGGGCGTTTCGTAACATGTGATCTACCACGTTGTACTTTCCGTTGTGTATAGCGCTTTGAAGTGGTGACATTCCTCTGTATTCTTTTCGATTGATGATGGCATCAGATCGGCTCATCAGATATTCTACAACTTCAACATGACCTGCTAGTGCAGCCAGATGCAAGAGTGTTCGCGCGAAAGAGCTCTTATATTTGAAGCGAATACCGGACGCGTTGATATTGACTTTGGGATGTTGTAAGATAATCTTAACTGACTCTATCTTTCCTTTCGCAGCCGCCCGACGTAATACCGAATTTGTTAAGTTCATGTCAATATTGTGAGATGTGAGGAGGATTCTCAAGACCTCGGGTCGTCCTCGAAGGGCTGTAAGATGCAATAAACAGGGCCCGTAATGCCAGGCCGATGTGCCTGGATTGAGTTTGCCACTGGCCATAAGACATGCAAAGGCTGGCGCACATACGACAATATTAGTCCAGAATCCGCGACCAAGTCTAGCAATCCATTGTGCATTGAATGCTGAGTGCGACAATATCATCTTTAGTATCGGAATCTGTTCAAATCGAGACGCAATTGTAATCATGGAGGGGCCTTTCTTTTCGATCCAATCATCGCCGAAATGTACAATTATAGCCTGGAACATCCTAGCATGGCCAAGTTTAATGATTGCTTCCATGTCAATATCAGAGAACTCCGCGTCATGTTGTTGGAGTATGTCGAACACAACGTAGTTGTTCGCTAGTATTGCTTCATGTAAGGGCGTGGCATCCTTGGAATTTCGAATGTCTAACGGCGCACCAGATTTGAGAAGAAACTGGATCATCTGGACCTCGTTTGTTTTGACAGCACAATGTAATGCGGTTGAGCCGTCGTCGGCTTGCATTGATAGCTGGGCCCCAAAATCCAGAGTCATTTTTACAAGGTCAATGTTACCCGCACTAGCTGCTTGCATCATAGTTGAACGAATATCGAAAGGCTTCGCTTCTTCAGAAATTTGGTATGAGGGGGTCGCCGTCTCCTGAGCTCTCGTGACTCGACGTCGCTTTACCCGTGGCATGGCTGACACCGAGGGATGACTTATATGGCTCTTGCGGAGATGTTGACGAACATTATCTTTGCGCGTGGCCTTGAAGTCGCAGCCTTCGATGATGCATGGATATCTATGTTGTCCAAGCCGGTGTCGAGCATGAACATGGCGATTCAGGTCCGCTCGAAGTGCAAAGCGGTTATTACAAGATGCACATGGGTAGGGCTTGGTATGTGTATTTACATGTTGGCTGCCATTAAAAGTCATATTGATAGTTTCCACCGATAGTTCAGGTGGTACTCACTTGTATCGCCCAAGTGATTTGAAGAGTTTCAGGCAATCGCCATCTTCGCACTGGTAGTAGATTTCGCCTGAATCCATAATACGGCTTATCAACTCGGTGTATTCCAACACTTGACCACGTTAAAGAATTCAGAAGTTGACCTTGAAATGTACTGTATTGGATTCCTTTGAGGTATTTGATATAAAGGCGGGTGCGCGGAAATACGAAGCTCACCCGATGCGGCTGAAGGGAGGGGCGCAACATAGAACCAATCATTAGATTAGCATGCGCCCTACTTGTTTGCGGCTCCTAACTGGCCGCCCGATTATTTGAGCGCCGTCGCCTCATTGTGTAATCTCCTCTAAACTTCTCGCTCTTCTTCTTCTGCATTTACTTCACCACCTTGTTTCAGTATCGCCGTTCACCTTGTTTGTTGTAATTGCTGTGTGCCTTTCTTCTCTTACTACAGCCTTCACGACTGGACGACCGTATCAAAACACAAGATCACAAAAATGCAAACGAATCCATGGGCAGGCAGCGGAATACACGCAACGGCTGCAATTCAACAACAGGACGAGGGGCTGGTTTGGGACTAGTGAGTTTTTTTTTTAACACTATGCAGTTATGCCTTCCAGGAGTCGCTAGAAGCTCAGTGCTACATCTCTACTACGCACGGATACTCTCCTGGTCTTACTACTGGTAACCTGGCCGCCGGCACAGAACACGGGTCATGTGACATGTCTGCTCCCAGCACGGTGGACGACACTTATCAGTTCTCAGGCCAGTTCGTCGAAGAGCTTGATGCTGCACTATATAATACCGACACCCCGTTCGTGGCAGGAGAGATGCTTTCAACCTCGGATCGTCCCTCATTCACGCCGGGGCTTCCAGTGCCCGCCCAGGCTGAGAATTCCTCCTTCAACTCTCTCCGCCTGATCGCACCTGCTCCGACTCAGCCCCATGCAGGTCTTACTGGGCGTTCAGGCTCTGGTGCCCTGGCCAATCACAGGTCCAGTAAACCCCGCATTTCTTGCTCCTTCCCCGATTGCAACAAGACCTTTAGTCGACCTGCTGATCGTCGCCGCCACATGGAGGGGCACGGAGAGAAGACGCTCAGATGCATTGTTGACGAGTGTGAGCGAAAGTTTACTCGCCTCGACAAGCTTCGCGAGCATGTGCGACGGGGACACGGTATGAACTTGTGAAGGTGGACCAAGTATGCTTGACATGCTCAGCCAACCCGCAGTACAATAGCAGCCTGTGTGAACCTGAAGTGTTCACAGTCATGGTATAGAGGATCAAATTGTCGATGGATCTCTTTTGTAACGAGTAGTCTTGGTGTCAGTCCTTACCGGCGTCTCCTTTTGTGTTCCAAGTAATGCCATTCACTATCTCGTGCAGTCGCTCGTTATATAGTATAAATATCTATGGCTTGTTTTCATGCATGCATCGCAAGGACTTATGCACACATTCTCGCCTCCCAATTATCACGGATTTACACTGACTTCCTCACCCGAGGATCCCCACCACTTACCTACCTGAAAGATGGCGCCGATTTTCTTCAGCTTCTGCTTCTTCATCTCATCGCGTTTCTCCTTTTCCTTGCGCTGTGCCAAACTCACAATCTTTGGCGGCATATTGGGTATGCTGCTATTCACACGCGTTGGGTTCGCCCCATACTTTAGAAACACCTCGCTGACTTTGGCCCAGACTTCTGAGCCGCGATCTGGCTCCCGCAAATGGACTTCCCACGCAGAGTAACACCCATCAATGTTTCCGTGTGCCACCAACGCATCTTGGACGCCAAGATTGGGATCAGCTCCGTGCTCTAGGAGAAGGGTTATCAGGTCCACGCTAAGTGATGTGGGTAGGAAATCCAGCTGAGGTAGACTGGTGTCTTTCGCAAATCTGCCATCTTGAAGTGTAGCTATTATCAGCATTTTGGTCATGTCTTCTTTCTTGGCCAATGTTCCCGTTGGCAAAGCTTTTCGTACATACTCGTCGAGTTGTAGCTGTATTGCCAGATGCATGAATGACTTGTTCATCAGGCCTCCCTTCCTTGAGCTCGACCAATGCATACCATCGGCGTATTTCAACTTGTTTTGCGTAGCGTGCGTTGCGACTTCGTCAAGCTGTTCCAGTAGCTTGGCCTGTAATCCATTCTTGTTGCCAGGGTCAAACTTCCTTGCATAGTCAATTGCATGCAGTATCGCTGGCCAGAAGATTTTATCCAAATCATTGTCTTTGTCTATCATCTTCACTCGCATGACGTACATATTGTGCATGCGGAGCTCGAGAATAAATGCGTCATCTTTTAGAGCAAGGAATTTGGACCAGATGCAAGGGCGCTCTAGGTAATCTCTCACTGTACGATGAAGATATGTGACGCTAGTTGAAGCAAGTGCCCCACCGTCTTTTGGCTCAGCTTCAAGTAAGCATTTGCAGCATGTTTTGAGTCGACGTCGCATTCTTCGTGCGCGGCCTTCAGCTTGCTGGGGATCAGGCAATCCGTAAGGAGTTTTGGCAATGACGTCGGGATCAGAATCATCTGCGTATGAGAAGTCGAGTACTGTAAGTGGTTCGCTCGCCTTACGCATGATTTGGAAGAGTTGTGACATATTGATGGATTGCTCCGTTATCGCATGTGTCAAGATTTTCCAGAACAAGTCTTCCAGGTCTGCTGGGATTGTGTTGAGCCGCTCTTCAAGTTCCTCAAGCCTATCACCATCTTGAATTCCTGTGAGAAGAGAATCGGTTACTAGTCGCACCCATAGAAATACCCCTGATGCTTTACGGGTGATATTTTCAATCAGTTGGTCTGCCGTGGTGGGTGCCTCTACCCGAAGATCCAGATAACCTTGGCTGCTAGAGAAGCGTGAGTTGACATAGTGCTTGATGTCTCTATATGTGATGGCCTCTAGTCGTAACCGCGGTTGCTGTCGAAATGCATCCTCGAAGACTGGCCAAGCACGACTGGACACACACGTTTTGATGTGAGGGGATGTAAAACCACGTATCGTAGCTACCAACCGGCTGTGGTCACCCTTGAACTCATCCAGACCATCAATGAAGAGAAATAATTTGTATCTTGTTCCAGCACCCCCGAGAAGAAGCCGGAAGGCGTTCTTGACTTCGGCTTCTGTGATAGTGAGGTGCCAAGGGTCTGTGAATAAAATGAATTCCTCCATCTTTGACGGGAAAAGCACAGCCCCAAGTTCTGGTGCTTGAAGTAGAGCCGCGTGGAGGAGTGTTCGTAACATACCCTCCTCAGACATTTGCATTAGCGTACCGCTATTCCATAGGTAGGATGCGCAATAAATCAACTTCTCGTCTTTAGCCCACTTTTTTAAGTATTGCGTAGTTCGGGCATCGTTGTGGATGAATTTTAGAAGCGTTGATTTGCCTGCTGCAGGTTTTCCAGTAATCCAGTACAGGCTCTCGTTTTCATTCTGAAGCCAGAGCGGGAAATCTGCCCATTGACTATTTTCCGGCGTGCAGAATATCCATTCAAAGGTTTCCTCATGGGCTTTCGCAATTCTTTCGAATCGTGTCTCTATATCGATGAAGCGTACCCAATTTTGGAGGCGTTTCTCAAACTCTAGTTGGTGCTCAGGCGACAGGCCGGTCCGCAAAACAGCCGCTGACGGACGTTTGGGGTTGTCCAAACCATATTGGCGCTGGTAATCCCTTCTGATGGTTTGCATGATCTCTGCTTTCCATTTTTCTTTGGCTTCCATGGCGCTTTCGATCCTATCTCGGATGCTTTGAGTAGCTTCATAGAGATCCTTATGAAGCTCATTCTGCATAACTCGTGAACTTTCTACCTTCTCCCTACTTATGGTTAGTCCATCTCCATCACATTTTGCGAATGGTATTACCTGATGGACGCCAGGAGAAGCGTTGTTATCTGTTGCCGAGAACTGTCGAGTTTACCCCTTAATTCTTGGAGCTCTGTCTCACTCCAAATGGTTCTAAGTGCTTCGGCCAAACTGGCCCATATCGTTGCTCTAGTGCCCTTGAGCTTCTCCAAGGCATGCTGAAGCTTGCACGCAATTTCTTCGCATGCTATACATTCCCGAAGGATATCTTGATCACAGTCGGATAGTTGTGTAATCATATTGGTGTGCGCAAGCTTAAAATGAACCTCTGCATCTTCGTCTCGCAGCACACTTTGGTCGGCAACCTGCGAGTGCAGTTGAGAGATGGGATTTTTCGTTCGTGACCATTTTGTCGGTGTTTTGCTCTCATGTGACGGTCTTACCCAAGGCTTTCCGTTGAGATAATCTTTAATGGTGGCTTGAAATACAAGAGGTGCCACATATCGCTCGATGCGTAGTCCTATGTCGGCTAGGTCTGTTCCACCAGGATTATAATTTGAATGTGATTTGGCTTTGTAAATCTTTGTTGTCTGGGAAATGACTTTCGCGGTGAACTCTACGAACTGAACGACATTGGCTGCAAAACTGAGTGCAGCAACAGACTCCATTCCGCGCGTGTAGAGGTTGGGCTCCGAAACAAAAAATTGAATGTAGTATTGGGGCGGATGAGAAAGTCATTTTATGACGCCTGGGCTGGTGTGGCTGCCTATCTAACGTAGTGCTAGGGCCACAGACTGCGTTTCGCAGCATGCTGCGGACGGCTCTGGGATTGGCTGTTCTGATTATTGGGGCGCTTCTGGGCTGCGCCACCTCTGTTGTGGTACCAAGTACTTAAGAGTCACATTTCATTTAGCCCTTTTGACTGCCAACTAGGCTGTGCAAGGCTGAAAGGACGGGGCATATCTGATAGTTGTGAAATATTTTCTCATCAATGTAGAGATGAATACAAGGCGGCAATCGAAATGCAGGTGAGTAGGGCATGCCCAAGGACGTAAACTGCCCAGTCAAGCGAAACTTTGTCATGTGGCACCGGGAAGGATAACTTTACTGCGTAAGCTTGGCTATCTCTTGTTCAACTAGAGAAGTGGGATATTGACCATTCAGATACAGTAGCCAGAAGATACCCGAGCTGCCTAGAACCTTTCTTTAAGCTATCTACGAGTATAGCTAGAGGAATCTATAACTCCTAACTAAATTATTTAGTAGTACATAGCCTATTGACAAGAGGACCACGGGCATGCAAGGCAAGGACACCACACGTGATACTGACGGAGACCGGTGCAGCCCCGGCCTCGACAAGAGAGTCAGCGGAACCTCAACGGCGACCCGTAGGCAAAGACGACGTATCAGACTGCGCATCGACGGAACCAAGGGGAGGAAGACCGACCTAAACGCTGTGAGGACGCTGGCGTAACGGCTGGACAAGACAACTTACCTAGTAGCGGAGAACATCGAGAATCCCCTCCAGGGTCGTATTCAGATGCTCCGAGGCCTTGACCTGGAGGAGCTGGATCTCATCACCGGAAGGCTTGCGAGTTCCACCATGCTCGGCCTGCTCGCGCAGGTAGGCCTCAACCTCCTTTACCCCCTCGCGTTTCGCCGTCGTGAGGGCTATTGTATACGTCTTGTATTGATATAAGGGGTATAATTATTTACTTTCTCCAGTTTACCGAGAACTAGGCTAGACTAGCTCTTGTTGGATAGGGAAACTGCATCTAGGATAAGGAAGCTTTGGCTCGATTGAACTCCGGCAAGAATGAACCTTATTGTTTAGTCCTATTTAGGACCAGCGCACAGGCAAACTCAGTGTATATAGCAGGCCTTTCGGCCGAGCTGAGTTGAACCAATCAATCCAATCATAACTTCATTCTATCTCAACAGCTCTGGCTTGACCCCACGGTTTACAAACAGACCTGTTTCCCTAGTCATCGCCACTACCCCGGTACACCCTCCCTGCTCCAGTATAAGAAAGCCACCTCTTGCACACTTTCAATCAGCTCTACAATCCTATTGCTAGCGGCTCTTACCCGCATCCGGAACACGTTACTTATTGGCAGATCTCACTTGATTTACTGTCATCGCCACAGTCTGTCGGGTCGAGATCCACATCTAGCAGCTCCACCGCTAAAAGTGAAATGTTCATTGAAACCCCAACTCATCGGAAATCCGCTGCTACCTTCGAATTCCTCGGCTTCACTCTAGAACGTGCAGCTGAGATGTGGGCACGCTGGGCACTAAGAGCAATTGGTTCTGGGCCGGAGCTGGGTGGCAGCGGCAACGACGGCAACGACATTGCCATTGGCGATACAGCCCCCCCTCCACCCGGTGGCACTCTGCAGCTACCATTCAGATGCAGTAGACAGAAGATACCCAAGCTACCTGGGCCTTTCTTTGAGATATCTACAAGTATAGCTAGAGGAGCCTGTAGCTCCTAAGTAAATTATTTAATAGTATTTAATCTATTGTGTACGTCTGGCATTGATATAAAGAGTTTGATTATTCCACTTTTTCAGTTTACCGAGAGTCTGATTAAGGCATATCTAAGGGTGTAAATTAGTTAAGCGAAACTACTTCATGTTACATAGAGAAGAATAACTTTTCTGCATAAGCCTAGCTGTAGGAGTTTGTGGTCATAAGCGCCCTTTAGGAGCAACTTAGGCCTGAGGTGGGCTCCACAGCAGGAGGCTATGGGGATCTGGAACATCCCGAACTCAGCAGGCTACAAATATTGCTACCTGCTCAGCCGCTCACCGCCCCATATTCTGACACGAGGGCTATGCGGGTCTAGCATCCGTTGGCCTTGGCTATTGTTGCTTCTTTAAGGGGCATGCATGGGCCTAAAGACAGCGAATGGAGGCATGATGCACAAGTAGTGTGTGACTATGTGCTACAGTCTGTCTCATCATTTAAAGTAGTGCAACCGTTATCGAGACAACAACCATGCTTCTCTGTCAGATAATGCGTTTCGTGTAGGATTGAAGTTGGTCCCTGCGTCACTTCTGCAACGGCCATGTCAACCTATGCGGGAAGGCCAATCTGCACCTTGACAATAAACCACGCCACAATGCCAGCGATGCTAATGGATCCAATGGGATTGCCTAGATCGAACGAATCGCCGATAGAACAACCGTGAAATTTACCGCCCTTGGTAAAGCGTCCCCGCAAATTGGACCCTGGAATTGAAGATCCGCACTGCGACGTCACTGCCAAGCATATGCCATCATTTTCAGCCACCCCTACTAGAAGGGAACCGCAAGTCATGCTCAAGAAACTCTACAATACTTGGTGTTTGAAGAAAGCCTGATTCGGTCAGATCTCTAGTAAGTTATAAAAATTGGTCAAATCCACAGCTGTTTACAGCGCCGTTCTGACTCATTGTGTTAAACGGAACAACAGCAAGAGCGTTTCGAAAAGTGAGACGTCACTTTGATCAACGCTATTCAGCATATCAATCAGCTTCCCGATCGGTTTGTGTAAGGGCCCTGGAGTTAGAAAAGTCAAACCACACTATTACTGGCTGTCAAAACCGTCAACGACCAAAGAACAAATCTAGCTAACCAGACGTCGTCCTCTAGATCTCGGTCAACATGAACGACAAATCAAATCTACTCTCCCCTTTAGATGGCAATTCAGCCCTAGCCACGCCCTCAGGATTGACGCCAGGCACTCGATCGGAAGCTGAGGAGGCCTTTGCACTCAACGCTTTGGCACAGACGGATTCTGCAGCGCCTGACCCGACTCTTACCGAGGCTCAAAATGCGTACCGACGACCGGGTATCCCGAGACCCAGCTCATACAACTACGAAAATGCGCTCCAACGAGCCCAGCAGTCGTCTGTGTCGTCAGATCTGTCGACCAACACTGAGTCAACCGAGAACATTACTGGGGCTAACAGTGTCGCTTCACCGCCTTCCACAACCCTACCATTCCCCCCGACTGGCCGGGGCGTGGTACCGTTGAACTATGGTCATGTTAGTGCTGGACAGGGAGATACAATCAAGAAGTCACGGTCGCGTGGGCTCAGCCTAGAAGCTCTAGCCAGGCAGCAGAGTTGGAACGAAGAGGACCTCAAGCACATCTATAGTGCGAAGTTGGTAGAGGAAACCAAGAACGATGGCGGCTACGGGTCTGGATCTGAGAAGAAGTCTCAGGGCCCATAGTTACCTTCGTGGTTGTGATGGGCTTATGCATAATGCCGACTGGGGCTGGCTGGTGCTAAATTGCTAGTGACCTAGCTCATGCTGTGCATTGATTTGCAGCTTTCACTTCGGAAGGAATGGCGTTCTAACAGAAGATATGATTTAGTATACAGAACATAGCTGTCTCGGAACATAAGGGTGCGCAAAAGAATAAAAAAAAGAGATTGATATCTCATATAAACCGAGTGCTTGAAGTGGTGATTGATTGTCGCTAACATTAGGTTATGGGAGTGTAAGACCATCTACTTCTAAGTTGGGCTTGCATCATTGCAACAGTTCGACTCTATTTTATTTACAAATCTGTCGGGCTGTCAAAAGAATGTTGTTGGAGAAGATTTGGGTTTCACTTATCCCTACTCTCTAGGTGTGCATCTTAAGCTGCGCCGTAAATAAGAAAAAATAGCTTGAGCACCTTCCTTCTCACCTCACTTTTTCCACCTTGCAAAATTTGCAAAATTTGCAAAATTTGGCGTGTGTTACACCCTCGGATCACTCCCTATTTAACCTTCTCTCCTCTCACCTCTGTCTTGACACATTGCTCTAGCCTCTCGACAATCGTGACCAAACAACTTCATCCACCAAAGACGACGCCAGCATGCGTATACTCAGTTATATACCGCTTCTCGTAGCGGTCGTTCCCATCGCTCTTGCGGATATCGAACAAGAGTGCACTGGCATTGAAGTTCGGTGCAGCTCCCTGGGTGATATTGAGGAATGCAAGGACGGATCATTCGTGCACTTGGGCTCTTGCAGCGAAGGAGCGGCATGCTCCATCTCAATCGACTTGGATAATACTTCCGGGTTCGAGTGTGTGAGACTCGGCTCACTAGAACTAAAGTTGCAAGGACGTTCTACCAGCGCAGGTCAGCCTAAGGACACGTGCTCTCTCAAGTCGCGCCGCTGCGAGGGTAACAAGGTTCAAGAGTGCGGCAACTCTGGAGAGTGGGTAACGGTCAAGCAGTGTAATGAAGCCGAATACTGTGCAGACAAAGATGAATTCAACAACAACGCTACTTGTCGCCCTCTTGGTGTCAATACTGGCCTCAAAGAATGCCGACCTACCCAAGTTCGCTATCACGGGAACGTAGTTCAACACTGTGCACGTGGATATTGGAGAACATACAAGCCATGTGCATCTGATCAAGTTTGCCACGAGAGCCAGCGTCGCGCGAAAATGAGTCGCTCAGCTGACGATGATACACCTCCATACACTCCGCCTCTGTATGGATGTACCCCAGGTGCGAAACGCTGCGAGGGCAACGCCGTTCAGAAATGCAATAACTATTCCGTATGGGAGCTTTCCAAGGAGTGTACCGGAGACCAGTACTGCTTTTCCAATTGGAGGTTCTTGAATGGCGCTGACTGCCTAACTCGTGGAAACCAGGATGGCCGCAATGAGTGTGACATGGGCGCTCGTCGCTGCTCCAACAATACGATTCAAGAGTGTACAACTAAGAACATCTGGCAAATGGTAAAGCCATGTGGTGACAACGAGACTTGTTTCGAGAACTGCGGTAGCAGTGGCTGCAGTCCTCGCTGTGGGAGCGCCTCACCCTCCTCACTGATGGGTCGTGCATGCAAGCCTGGCACATATACTTGCGATGCCACGAACCAACTTCGTTTGATATGCAACGTGGATAGCACCTGGGCGTCTGAAGAGATTTGCTCTTCCACAGGTCTATGCCAAGTCGATGCTTCTGGCCAGGCATACTGTCAACCCAATGTTGTCAACACTCTTGAGACTTGCAATAGACCTGGCATGGAGCGTTGTCTTTATGAGCCTGCCCAGGTCCAGAAGTGCACAACTAACGAAGACGGCCAATCGTATTGGACCGAACAAGAACGATGCACTGCAGGCGCCATCTGCTGGACCGACGACGAGGATGTCAACGGCCTCACGCTGGCAACCTGCAATAACCTCCCTCTCCCGCGTTCTGAGCCCAATCAAAATGACACCACGACATGCCGCCCGGTACGTTGTTCTCCCGGCCAACAAACCTGCACCAAGGACTTTTACAGCCTCCTGATTTGCAACCAATCCCGCGAGTGGCAAATCCAGAAGAAATGCACCACACCCGGCGACTGTAACATCAACGGCTACGGCAAAGCGCGCTGCCAGACGGGCGGCATCGACCCGCCCAAGGTCAAACGATTTGACTTGCGCCCCAGAGATTCCGATCCCATTGAGATTATCAAGTGCCCGCCCAAACGCTGTACACCAGGCGAACAAACCTGTTCCAAAGACTTTTATCGTCTCCTGATCTGTAATGAGAAGCGGCAGTGGCAGACGCAGAAGAAGTGTACTATGCCGGGCGATTGCAGTAATGATGGTGGTGGCAAGGCACACTGTCAGCGTGGCGGTATTGATCCGCCTAAGGCGAGGCGTGCTGTGTTTACACAGTACTAGGAATGATGGGCGAAGAGGAAGCAGTGAAATACTCGGGTGGGAGATACAGGAGGTTGGGAGAATGGAATGTGGAGGCCTGAAAGAATGTGGTAGATCTTCGTATCACATACAGGATCTCTGGAGCCTTGGGGACGGAAAGAAAGGAAGGGAGAGATCATGATCTTCTGCACGTGCAATATAAACCCAGCATGTTAATATTTTCCTCCTCTTGCGCGTGATGTGTGACGCTACTACATTCTTGTGAATTGTGTATGATTGCTTCAAGCAGCCTTGCTCCCAAAACCAATCCTGAACTCCAACCCAAATATCTTGATTGAATGCTGCCGTTCGATTTGAAAAACGCCAAACAATTCAACCATCTCGAATGTATAGCTCTAAACTTTTGATGCAACTCTATCATGAAGCCGTCAAGGCAATTCAAAAACTTTTCGTCCGTGCCACCGCCCTTTTGGTCATGCGTCTAACCGGTCAGTTTCGTCACAAGATCACCCAATGGCCCGACACCCAAGTATTGCATGGCGCCGCCATTCCGGCTAAGCCACAAGGCGTAGGCACCGACCAGCACAGCAAGGCCAACGTAGCCGGTGCCGCGGTAGTACCATAGCCGCTTTTTCGCATACCGCACATTCATGGCGGCTCGTCGCAATGCCTGTTGTCTTCGAATCTCCTTCTCTTGCTGCACGAATAGCCGCTCTCCGTCTGCTAGCGTTAGGCAGTGCAGACTGGCTATGTTGGCCGAAGTCTTGAGGACACTTGACGATGAGATTCTCCACCATTCCCAGCTGCTCAACGATGCGGGCGGAAGCCTCTCGTATAATTCCAGTGTGCGTGCAATGTGGAACTCGACGTCGAAGGGTTGGGGTAACTTGCCTAGCATGACGTACAAGATGTCCTCGTCTTCCTGGTCGATTTCGAGCAGTTCTTCGCGTCTTGAGAGGACCACGGCTGCGAAGAGATATATTGGCATGACGGCGTCGTGGGCGAGGAAGAAGTCGAACAGCCTTGTGATATCCTTGTAGGCTTGTATGTTGTGCGCGAACATTGTGATGGTGCCTGAGAGGGCGAATGAGGGCTGGCTTTTGGGCATGTGGTTGTACAGCTCCGGGTCGGCGGCCCGAAAAATTGGCCGGAGCAGCTCAAGATGGGCTATGGCAGGGTCGAGGGTAGATAGCATGAAGTCACGGATGCGCAGAAGACTCAGGCGGGCAACTGCAGCAGGAGCGTCTTTGGTGCCGAGGACGAGCAGAAAGACTTGGGCAATGTCGTGGTAGCCCTGGAAGTAGCATAGCGAGGGGTGGTGGCGGAGGACGTCGAGGATGATATGGGAGAGCTCTTCCTTCCGGCGGTCGAGCTGCTTCTCGGGTTCTGTGTTGTGTGGTTAGAAGACTGGAGTCATGCTCAGGCGTGAGGCATGCAATACCATTCCGGGGGTAGTAGACGAAGGCGCGGTTGACATCCAGGCCCACTTGGTGCTCGTCCTTGTGGGGCGGCAGTTTTTCCCATGGCGTCTTTGCGCTCTCGCCGTGCTCGGCGCAGCCCAGCAGCAGAGGCCCTATGCACACAGTGGTCAGCTATGGTGTTGGCTGTTGGGCGTGCGGCGGGAGCATACAGGCTGTGCGACGCAGGCTGTCCGTGAGCAAACCAGAGGGGCTCGTAGCCAGGCGGACAAGGTCGGGGAGCTGGCGGTCCCGACATGCAGCGACGATCAACGCCTCCTTTTCCTTCTCCGCCGGCGAGAGCTCTGCACGAGAGGCCCGGCGCGGCGGCAGGCTGCTGGAGCTCACTGAGCGGGAGACGGAGCGGGAGGGTGTGCGCGAAGCCATGGCAGCACCCGCATCTCGAGGACCGGCTGCCTATCTACCACACGGGCAGTGTAATAAGATTAGGTATTAGGTGGGGGTGTGCGATGGCTGGACGACCAAGTCTCAAGTCTCCACCTGCGTGTCTGGTGGTACACGTATATACTACATACTAAATAAGCTGCTGGGATTCCGCGGACGCGGGTTCCTCGCGCCAGCTGGGTAGGTTGCTTGGCACACGTACCCTTGGGACGACCTTGACTGCCAGCCATGGTCCATGATTGTATAGTCACGTGGTCACGGCACCTGGAACACGACGTGGACTGATAGCTGGCACTGCACCGCGCGGCCCGAATCGCCTCTCTTCTGCCTCCCGAGGCCAAGTCTATGGCTCCCTGGCCCTGCACTTCCTTTTCCTCTGTGCTGCCCACTGTCGCCAGAAACGCACGCTAGCCCGCTTCCCTGCAACATCCTTCACGACCAACAGGAGCTGGACGAGCTGGACAAGCTGGACAAGCTGGACGAGCTGGCCACCACCATCTTCTTTGAGCCTTAGATCGGGCCGTTGGCGCTCACTCTCAGTCTGTCACCCACGCAGGCATTGGCACTAGGATCGTGTTTTGGTGTCTGCTGCAAGATCTCGCCTCCCATCCCAGATTGTCAGATTGTCAGATCTTCAGATCGCAGCGTGGTCCACACCATCTGTCGCATATCTTCGCTTGCTATACTTAGTCCTGGTTGCGCTACAGCAGCGTCTTGCATCTTTGTGTCGGGGCATCCCGGCCGCTGTTCTCTTCATTCGTTCATACATTTCCCCTCAGAGCAGCGCTGTCCAATCCAGTCCTTGTGCACGCTGTTTACTCTACGTCAACTGCCCCTCGCGTGGTTTCTTCATTTTCGCCTGCTCGGCCTGGTCCGCCTGACAAGCAACGCCTGCTCGACCAGGCAGCAACATGTCACATCTCTTCTTCCTTCTCACTGTGCCTGTGTCCTCCATCAGACCGGCCTAAGCCAGGAACGCCCGGTGTGCCTCTGCGTGTCTGAACGTGACCGCCAACCTCCTCCGGCCTAGCGTCTTCGTTGCTTCTATCTTGCCCGGCTTACTAACCCTGCTCTATATTGCCACCTTCCCAGGATGAATCACCAAGTCCAGCATCTGGTCCTGGTGGACAACGAGTGGGTGTCGAGGCCGGTCGATGTCTATCAGATCATGGCACAGGCTCGCAACTCTGACACCGCGATGCCAGAAGCTCCCACTAAACCCACTATCCATACACCTGAACTTGGTATCCTTTCAAGAACTGTTTTTGCTAGCCCACTCTTCAAGGCCATCCGCCCCGCAAACATTCGTCACAAGGACCTAAACGATGTCGTATTAGTTGGCGAGGACTCCGTTCAGCTGAACCAAATACACGACTATGGTCATTTACGTCATGTCACAACAAAGTCAGACTTTAATGGCCGCATTCTTGCTGCACGAGTATTCGGTAGCCCTCGCGAGATCCCTACCGCCGTGGGTAGCCCTTTGCCTAAGAAACAGCCGTTTCATAGACGACGGAGATCAATGACAGGAGATGACGAACCTACCCTCCCACCCGAGGTCATCGTACTTACTCTTTCAAGTAGGAATCTCATGTTCCTATGGGCCCGACATACACCCACCGGCGCAGTTGCTTGGAGCAAAAGATCAATCAGATTACCCGCTGGTGCATCTCGTTTCGATCGGTTTGGGACCTTCCTCGCAATCGATCCGAAATGTCGAGCAATGGCAGTATCCCCTCACGAAGGACGCTTTGTACTCTACAAAACAAAGTCAATTGAAAGATGGCGAGAGGAACTTCAGCAAGGAAAGGAGACTACACCCATCCAAGACGAGCGCATCATTGCACTTCAAGGTCGGATCATGCATATGGAATTCCTATCGCCCACAGCTGGGGAGGATGAATTCCACGTAGTCCTCTTGTTCATCGTCGTCGTACGAGGGAAAACAAAAATCACATGTTTCGACTGGGACTGCAGAGAGGACTTAAGCGAGGTCACGGTCCGGACAGAGAGGGTATTGGTGGACATGGGTAAGTTGATTCGAACTAGTCCTTATGCTGCCCAAGCTAATTCTCTCAGAGGACCACAATCCGTCCTTATTAATTCCTCTAAGCCGTACATCTGAATTCATTCTCGTTTTCGACACACACTTATCGGTCTATATGGACATTCTCTCTGGCGTTCCTCGACGAATAGTTGCCAGGATTGATTCCTCAATCCTTTCCTCGCTCCTTCCAGGTGACAGCAAGCGTAGACCTCGTTGGGTCGAGTGGGATAAAACACCTCGTAATCCGGATTTTCCGAAAGAATCATTTTACATCGCGCGTGAGGATGGGCGGATCATGTATGTGGAAAGAGGTCCTGCTACTACTGTAGAAACAATAGAGGCTGGTGATTGGCCACATCGGATCGACACCGCATTTGCCTGTTTAAGTGTGGACAATTCCGAGTTCTCTCAATCATACCCTGATGTACTCATAGCAGGAGGCGCTGGAAATGACGGGCTCCTTTGTAAGTTTGGATCTTGGCCAGCGGAATACTCGTACGCCACATCCTACCCAGGAACAAATCAGCTTTCATACGTTGAGTCCATAACAAATTGGACACCATTGATGGATCTCTCGGTAACGCCGTACTCTAGTCTATCAGCACCGAGCGAGGGTTACTGTCATTCGATAGTCGTTGCCCATGGGGCAAGCCCTCATGGCGAGATATCAGAAATGCGATATGGTGTGCAGTCGATCCTCGAACACTCATTCAACGAAATGAATGGCTGTGTTGGTCTTTGGGCTATTGATCACGGCAGTCAGAAAGTTGAGCTTGACGGAAAGACTGCTAGGCAACATTACGCAATGTACGCTGTCACAATGCCCCAGGAGACCTGGCTTATTCGCATCGTGCGAACACAACGTGAGGTTCGTGGCGATTTCTCAGGAGCGTGGGAGGATGGGGAGTGGGAGACCGAGCAATTAGAGCCGGATAACGATGGTGTTATACGTGCTGTGGAAACCATCTCGGCGTGTCCTTGGAATGAAGGCTATGCGATCCAAATTACAGGAGATGAAGTACGATTGCTGAACCGACCGAGTCTACACGGGAGCGATTCGATAATGTACACCAGTCCAATACTCCGGGCGGCTTGCAGACCTAATCTACCTTTTGTTGCAATTACTTATCGAGAGTCTAACAAAACGTACCTAGAGGTTGTGCGTATATCAACCGATGGACATTTTGTGAAGGCTGCATCGCAAAACTCAAAATTACAACTAACCCACGAAATTACTTGCATAGAGCTATTCGAATTCGACGGCATTCAATGCGTCTTCGCTAGTACTTCAGATTCAAACATCTACTTCATAAAAGTTGATAATCACGGCGGCCTCGCTTGTTTGCTACAGGAGCCATTGCGAAGTAGTACAACTTACGAGAGTCTCATGATACTAGAAAGCGCTGTCTTACTTTTGACAAAAGAACGACCAATATTGGTGTGTGCCACCCGCGATGGAGTTCTTCTCAGTTCGCCTCTTCCTGCGCTCGGACAAAGTAAGTTACAACTTTGCCAATCTATAACTCTTCACTAATCTCAGCAATAGGGAACTCACGCTTCTCATGGCATGTCTCAAAGATGGGCACCACTCCAGCTCGCATAACTGCTAGCTCTGCTGACTCTTCCACCGCATTTGTATCATGCGGGCCTCACTTTTGTCGAGTCCGCTGTTCGGCAATAAGCGCTTCCAAACTCGACATTGATTCTATTTGGTTCACTAGCCCAGCAAAACCGGGATACATACAGCCTAATATTACCGCGGCATACCAGTTGCCACTGAGCGAGGACCAAACTACTACGGGTCGGGACCTTGGAGGGTTTCTCTTGGCCGTTGGTGGAAATCAGGGTCTCTTCTCGCAGATTGACACCAGCCGAAAATGGGTGCCTCATGATACCCTAATACTAGCTCAAAACGACTGTCAAGCCGTCCCGCGGAAGCTTCCTACTAGTGCTAAGCCTACCGTAATTACTAATATCAAGTCACAGAACAGAATGGTGGTGGCTACAATGGAAGCGAAAGAGGAGCGAGCACCCCCTCATGGGTATAGGGTTCTTCATTCTAAGATCAACTTGATTGATGCAAGTGGCGACAAACATCTCGACACTCCAGAAATCAAGTCAGAAGACGACGATGTCACAAATAATCACATCATAGACCAACTCGAATTGAAACATGGCGAACGGGTATACTCAATCGCCGAATGGGTATTCAAGAATCCCCAAAATAAGAAATACTCCCTCTTCATAGTGGGGACCAGTATAACGGAATGGCCCGGGAAGGAGACCGGAAGACGGTTGGTCGTCAATATAGGCAAACACGGAAAGAAGCTTCAACTGCAGAAAGTATCAACGTATGATCATCCTGTGTATTGCGTGGCTGTCTATGACAACGCAAGCAGCATCACTGCCTGCGGAAGAACCTTGACATTCGATGTTTTCGAGGCCGAAATTGGAACGTAGGTTACCAGTGCTTTACATGTTAGACAAAATAATGACCAATGATAGGCTCAAACGACGTGGTTCTATTGAACTGCAATCACCTGCCGTTCATATCACTGCCCGGGCGCCTTTTGTCTACGTATCGACTCTCCAACACTCTCATCTCTGCTATGAGGTCGTGGAAGGCGTGCAAGCGGGTACAAAAGAATTTCGAAAAGTGTTTAGTGACAGCCGTGAGCGCAACTGCTCATCTCACCTCATTATCGAAGTGAACAATCGCGACGAAGAAGCGTCCAAAACAAACACCATCGTCCTAGCCACCGACAAAAAGAGTTCCTCAGTCGTGGGTCTCTACCACCCTCCTGAACGCACCTACAACAACGCATGTCCCACCACCTTCGAAGCCTGTCTCCCCCGCACAGTCATCCGCCTCCAAAGCGGCAACATCCGCCCGCCCTGGCGCCGTCCATCTCACGCCTCCCACTCCCCACCCGGCATCCTCAACGACGACATCATCGGCACCTGCTCCGACGGCACTATCTATACCTTCTCCATCCTCACCCAACCCGCCCGCCACCTCCTCCGCTTCCTCCAAAACCTCATCGGAGAATACGAAAAGCGTGAATCGGCAAACCAGGACACGACAATTCACCCTTGCAGCGGTGCTATCCGCGACATCCTCATGAACGGCACGGACGGCAACCAGGACGAGAAGATTCGCGCGCTGGACGTCGATCCGCGACAGATGGAGCGGAAACCAGGTGCGGCGAGGTATAAGCACGTTGATGGGGATTTAGTGCTGCGGTGGAGGAATGAGGGTGGGGGTGTGGGCGCATTGGTGGGCGATAGGACGGAGGAAGGGGTCAAACAGGTGTTTGGCGAGTTTGTAAAAGGGCTGTGGGGAGATGTTGGGTCATTTGTGGATGCTGTGGCGAGGGTGGAGGAGTGGTTGGATTTGGTGCTTATGCCTGTACTTTGATGAAGGTTACAAAGGTTGTACGACTTTTTTTTTTCAGTTTTTGGCAGGTTTCGATTAGTAGTAGTGCTCCGGAGTCACAATACGATACGATTGTTAGTGAAGGCTATATGATGCATTGCTTTAATTCTATTCATCTATATCGTCTAACAAAGCAAGTGGAGATTGTCAATGAGTGGGCGCTGTATACCATCACGTGACCACACCTTCCTGAGTCCGTTCCACAGCTAGTCACTTGCATTTGACTACATGTACCAAAGATTGTGGATTCAACCAAACTGGCGCGCATATATCAATCTACACCATGCCCTGGGAAGGCATGTGACTCTCAATTGAAGTTTGCTCTATACGAGCAATCAAGCCATCAGACAAGCCAAGCATAGAAACGAATAAATTGGCTTGTGACTGAAAGGATGCGGTCAATCTGGTCACATTGACTTTTCTCCGCTGAGATGAGGCTGAAAGGGCACAGCTGGCTAACCAGCAAGCCGGGGCTTTGAGGGGCGTGGATATCCAATCATGTTAGGTACAGGCGCCCTTTGAAGATATTGTTTGAGGGGCGCGGTGAGCCAATGATAAACTAGGTAGGTGTACTAGTCCAACTTTTTTTTTTGGGGGGGGGGGGTGGTTATGCATGTGGCCATATGCGAATTGTCGTAATACTATTCGACATTCGGCGAGAGAGCGAGAGGAGCGTGCGAAAAAGGTCAATTTTCAAGGTTCAGGAACTTCACGATGGAAAGCATAGAATTTAAGAAAATGAGGACATTGCTATGAAGGAAGGTCAAGCTATCTACCTGTAAAGACTGTGGGGGTGGAATGAAGAAAAAAGCATGGGTGATCAAGGAGTGTGGGTGTGTGCAAAGGTAACTTCGTTCTCTTCAGCCTTGCCAGTTACGCCCTCTTTCCTGCCAACTCATCATGCGTACCGGGGTTGGGACGGTCAAGCTACAAGGTAAGTTTGTGACCTTGCTTGACATGGTTGCGCAACTTGTCGGCGCGGTAGAAAGTCATGTTACAGTCGATGACGACACACTTGTACTTAGGCGGTCCATGCTTCTTCATGTGGCGTCGGTAGTCACCAGCGCGGCGGAATGTCCTGGGACATCCTTCGGGACATTGGTGGTGCCCGCTGTTGGTTGGTTGGGAAGAGACGATTGGAGTCGGTGCAAGTGTAGCAGTTTGATGCTGCGGTACATCTTGGGGCAGAAGGCTAGTCTGAGGCTCGGTAACTGTCGGCATCCGGTGTTGGTAAGTGGGGGCAGCGTCCGTAAAGTTGTAGACACCTTGTGGTGGGGCTTCAATATTCAAGTCGTAGAGATTGCCAGCGCTGGGTAACGCAAATCCGGATATGAGCATGGCCTGGGGTTCAGTAACCGGTTGGACCCATTGCTGGGATGAGGTGGCAGTGCCTGTAAAGTTGCAATCGTTTTGTAGCGGAGTCTCCAAAACAAAGTGGTTGAGGCTGCCAGGATTTGCATACACATCTGTGGGCAACTGCAACAGCGCAGATCCAGGCATGGGCATGACCTGGGATTCGGACACAGTCGGCACCCATGGCTGACAATCATAGTCGTTGGGGCTCCCTACAAGGCCGTAGGGATGCTGCAAATCGGCAGAAGGGAAGTTGTTCAAGGGGCCGATGTTGCCATACTGATACGCATTGGCGCTGCGCGGAAAGTTGGGGAAGGCGCCAATATCGGTGGCCACATCTTTGGTAGGCAGCTGCAGCGTTGATTGGTCGAATGTGCCCCAGGGCGCCAGCGCGGGATTATCACGTCGCAGGAAGGAAAAGGCACACCTGCATGATGTTAAAAAAAAATTACCTCACATCCTGAGCTTCACCGTGAAGCTCAGATGTCGAAGGCATGCCCGTATCTCTGCCAGTACTGGATTCTGGGGATGTCGCCATGTTCTTTGAGCGCAGTGCTGCGATTCTGGAGTATGAAGCGTGGCGAGATGCGAGGACGAGGGGAACAATCAAAGGTGTAAAGAAACGTCTTCCACAGTGAGGGTTCAAGTATGGTTGAAGGTGATGGGATGCGTCGCGTAGATTATTTGAGGGGGCAGCTCCTACGTTATGTAGTCGGCGTGCTGATTAAAGGTTCCAGCCAATGTCATGCCTCGAACGCGCCCCTCGCCTGGGACGGGTTTCTGTCCAGCTGTACTTGGGCAGTTCCACAATCTCCTATTATACATACATAAATACAACACCTAAGCCTACCAAGGTAGATTCGCCCAAGAAAAACTAGTGTTATGGCTACATATACCTTCCCGTGTGATGCCTGCCCGAGGTCGTTTGATATGAAAGGAAAACTCAAGTCAGTTGTTCATCCACTAGCCATGCCCAAGCTACTTGATCTGACTTTTCCTGACCAAGCCGACACTTGAAAACCCATTCCCGACCTTTCCTATGCCACATCTGCAAACGAGGCTTTGCCCTTCGTCTTGACCTCAATCGACATGTCAAGGCCCGCCATCGCTTAGGCCATGAGAAATACCCCTGCCATATCCCAGATTGTAGCTATAGAGCAACCCGGAAGGATAACCTACGCCAACACATGGAAAGGTCTCATAGAACATCCGCACGCCTCGACCCACCAAATGAAATCAAAGGAGTACAGCCTTCTGTTTCCGACCATACTCAAGCTGATGCCTCACCACCTCCAGCTAGGACTCTCGACACTTCGCAATTCCTGAGTCGTGCGGTAACCTTCCAAGCAGCTACAACAGGAAATATCAGCATCCTACAGGCAGCACTGGATGCAGGCATTTCCATAAATATCTTGTCAGACGACAACTCTTCCATGTTACATTGTGCCGCGAGAGCAGCCCAAACCACTGCAGTCCATTTCCTACTCCAAAACGGAGCTCATATCCGCCTTAGAAACCGAAAACAGAGACTCGCACTGCACGAGGCAATACTCAGTCGGAATGTAGAAACCGTCGATGCCTTGCTTCAGGACGAGCCAGATACAAACGACTCACAGGTTATAGCCTGTGTAGCGGAATCAGGAAGCATAGAGATTCTCGATCTTTTAACTAAGCATGGTTATGTTGGCAATCCATACAAATTATTATGCGCTGCATCGCAAGCTGGCCAGCTGCCTATGGTAACTGCGCTCCTATCGCGCCCACAACACAATCCTGATAGATTCAGAGTCAACGGAGAGGCACGGATAGCTTGTGATGGGGGCGATACTCCGCATTGGTTTCAGCGACGCCTCCAAGATCTCACGCCACTTCACCATGCCGCGGTGAAGGGGCATCTGGAGATTGCACAGTTGCTTATAGCCAACAACTTCAAGGCAGACCTGAAAGCCAGTGGTAAAATGCAACCAGTGCATTTTGCAGCCAGTTCAGGTCATGCTGTCATGGTACAATATCTGCTTGATCAGACAGGCATCGACGTCAACCACGATGCCGGCGGAGGCAAAACGTTGTTGCATTTTGCAGCTGAATCCGGAAAGTGTGAGGTCATCAAGCTTTTACTAGACCGTGCTGAAATAGACATAAACGCTTGTACTTTTTGGAACAAAGAGTCTCCGATGCACCTCGCAGCTAGATCCGGACGCCTAGAAGTGGTCAACCTTCTCCTTCAGCAAGAGCACATCGATATACATTGTCGTAGCTCGGAAATGCATACGGCACTACAAATATCAGCGCTTCATGGCCATTGGCTTGTTGCTCAAGCCTTACTAGACTACGAGAAGTACGGCACAGAACACAAAGCAATCGCCCAAACGCCGCAACAAACTTCTAGTAATTCAATCAAAACTCTCAAGGAGCTCTTAAATCACTCCGATTTTCAAAATGTCAACATAGTTCGTAGGGACTACAAAACTTGGGGTGGGTTTCTGCATGCAGCAGTTCGCAATAATGACTGCGACATCATTCAATTCCTGTTGAATATCCAAGGCATTGATCCAAATGTTACGACCCCCTCCTGGTTCTACAATACTCCTCTCACCCTCGCTATAGAGTTAGGCCGGACGAAAATAGTGCAATTACTCCTTCAGCACGACAAAATCAAAGTAAATTACGGGGGATATGGGAATACCCTGTTGATGGTTGCTAGACGGAAAGGAATTGGAGATATTGTGGAGCTTCTGCTCGCACACGGGGCTATAGACTGAGACGACAGCGGCACACCCCAAAAGAATATTATGGACGCGGAGGCTAGGAACCCGGAAAGAAATAATTATTCTGAGTGCGATATCAAAGTGCAATCAGTTTTCACTCCGGATGATTTCAATTTTTTTCGATTTTTTGTGAGTTTGGCGTGGACGAAGCGGACCCGTCGCTGGTGGATGAAATGATGGAGTCAAGTACAAAGTTGTTCGTAGTAGCTTTTGGCTCGTATAAAATAGCAATATCAAGTACTCTCAAATACTCGCATTCATCAAATTGTGTTCGGTTACGCCCAAAACTAGGCGTCTCTAGGTCCATTCCTTTCCTCTGCATAGATACCATCGGATTGCGGGCTGCCATTCACTCATCATTGACGTTGATTTCGGTCCAGTCTACGCTGGATTGAACATCCAAATCATGCATGTTCCCCAATTCTCGAATACTGCAACGAAAGTTTGCGACCCTTTCCCCACATTTCCACAAACTACAATGAAAACACCTTCCCGCACCCAAAAACTCACCCATCCATCCTTCCCAAACACTCCAGCCACTAACAACCAGCTCCATCTGCCATATCCAAAAGCGCAAATCCCAACACGCCAACGCTGCGATCTCTGCAAATAAGCAAGGTCCGCATCAAAGGGCACGCTCGCCCAATCGGCACACGGAACACAAAGGGCGCATGCATCCTAGCCCCCGTTCATATGAGCTGAACATTGAGGCTCAAGGAGCACACCAACCAATCGTTATGATCCAAGCACAGGAAAATGAGGCGCAGTGTGTAGTGATGCGGAATTTACGCGCATTGTTTTGCTGCATGCTGGGCTGGCGTGGCTTGCAGGCGCGGGAATGGGCGGGCGTGGTTGGTTTGAGTGGTTGCGTGATTGGAAGTGGGTTTGGGTAGTATGCGGGTTTGGACAAGGGTTTGGTTGGAGGGGAGGTTTGGTGGCTGCATGCTTTGAAGGACGTTGGGCTTGGGTCAGGCCATGAGTTTTGTTTGCCCTGGCGTTGATGGACTGTCGTTGAAAGCTGCTGTATCACGTAAGTAGGGAAATTGGTATGGCAGGTTTCAATACACCATGTAGATCAACCGAATGTTGAGAGCGAAGAGCTCAAGATCATGAGCAACATAAGCAACATGGGCATGGAAATGGAAGTAACTGGCTCTACTTGGATGAACTCAAGCTATCAGTGGCCAGAAATAAAACTAGCCATGCATAGAAGTAGCGAATATTAGAAAACTCTGAGCATTGTTACCTGCACTACATAAACGCTACGATACAGTTAATGAGCGACATGACAGGTCTTGTAGACACTTTCGTGAGATAAAGAAGATAGGACAGACGAAACACAATAGAAGGGCCGGTAAAGGCTGTTGTAAGGGAGGTAAAGAGTGCTGTGAAGGGAAATATCTAAGAAGCAAATGTCGAAAAAGAAAACGCTAACCCTACCACTTCATCAATCAATCCCTCCCAACAGCCAATTTTAGCCTCACGAACCCTTCAGTTTGGGTTGATCTTGTGGCCTTGCCTGAGGTGATCGCGCAGCTTGTCCTTTCGATAAAATGTCTTGCTACATCCGGCCTGTGTGCAGGGGTAGGATCGACCTGAGTGCTTCTGCATGTGGCGGCGATACTCACCCGGGCGGCTAAACGTGCCCCTGCAGCCCTGGGGACACGTCAGACGCTCTTCACCGGAAGCCTGTACGACTTGCGGTGCATGTTGATCCGGAACTGAGGCTGAGGCTGAGCTAGCAAACCCAATAGGCGGTGCGAAAGAAGTGCCTCGAAAGCTGTCACTCCTTTCTAGAACAGACAATGGGGATCCTTGGTACATGAAGTGGGCTTTGTCGTTGGTATCTGCCACCTGAATTATATCTTCAATATCAGGATTGGCATTGATACCAAGCAATGCTTGAGCATCTTCTGCGAATGTGCGACTGACGGTAACACCATAGCAATAGCGGCTGCTGTCGAAGCAAACATCGTCGTCGATCGATGCAACGGGCTCATGAAGCTTACTATAGGCCTTGCTCGAGAATTTGTTGAAATGGGGCTGAGTTATGCCGCCGATGATATGCGGATGACTCCCGAAGGGCACAGGAAGGTGGTGTGATTGGTCACATGATTGCAGCGGTAGATCCGAAAAGCTCACTGGGTTCCAGGCGTGCCTGCAGCATGTTAAAAAAAAATGGAATACTTACTGAGTATCGACGGAGTCGGTCAATGAAAAATCTTTCGTAGATAGCATCTCGAAATTTAGTTGCGCGTTCGGTAGTGGTGTAGAGCGCCTGGCCCCAAAAGGCATGAGTGGGCTTGACATGATCCAGGCTGGCGTTGACGCGAATGAGCCGCAAAATCTTGAATTAGGCTAAGCCAGCAAAAAAAATCAAAGACGGTGTTTTTCGTAACCAAAGACTTCAAGTGAGAAGGGTGGGATGGGAAGGAGGAGAAGAAGTGGGAGTCATGAGTGCAGGCAGCAACTACCTAAGCCACATCTTAGCCTATCATACTCTTTGAACCAATAAGCTCCTAGAAGATTGCCCTTTCTTAAGTCAAGCCTATCAATACGAAGTAAAAGTGCCAGGTACATCACATCACGTGAGTAAACTACGTAACATTATTTCGCTTCATAAATAGGTGCATACAACACTACATTCCATAGCATATAAGTTAGACTGAAGTCGGTTTTTCGGTCACGCTACATACCCTAACCCAATGGCGGGAGAGATTTTTAATTGTGAAAAGTGCTCAAGAACTTTTACAGAGCGCAGAAGATATACGTTCGTACAATCACTGCCCCAATACAGTTAATTCAAGAAACTGAAATTCAACAGCCAACATAAAAAGACGTATTCAAGACCCCAGAGCTGTCAAATTTGTTCCAAAGGTTTTGCATCGCGGTTTGATCTAAATCGGCACATTACCGCCAGGCATCGCATCGGTCTAGCCAGTTTTCCTTGCAAAGTTGGTGATTGCAAACATAAAGCAAAGCGCAAGGACAATTTGAGTCAGCATATCCGCCAATCTCACCCGGAACACATATCTCAGTCGACTGTAAGAACCAAAACTTCCAATGGTTCGACCTCTTCAGAGAATAGTGATGTCCATGCTCCTAGCATTACGAATGCAACTCCTGGCCTGGACTCACTCATGATGGCAGCGAACACAGGGAACTTTGCGCTTCTCGATTTTGCGTTGTGTGGAGGTTTGGATGTGAATATAAAGGCTATAGATGGCTACACAGCGCTACACTGTGCAGCGAAAGCGGGTCAGCTTGCGATGATAAAGCATTTACTTCAAAGAGGTGCTGCCGTGGACTCGTACAACGACCAAGTAAAGAAAATGAGACCAATTCATAGCGCAATCGCAGAAAGACGGCCAGAGTGCGTAGCTGCTCTTCTTCAAGGTGGATCAGATCTTTTACTGCTCGACAAGAATGGCGACACTGTCATTGACCATATAGGCCGGAGCAAAGATGTGGAAATTGCAAAAGTATTATTCCTGAAGCGAGTGGATCGGATGGATGACAACAAAATTGCTTCTTTGCTTGCATTACCATCCGCTAAGTCAGATGCTCATTCTATTTTGCGATGGCTGCTTGCTCAGTATCCGCAAACTCGAACATATTCCCAAACACTTGTAAAGTCGCCTATATACATGGCTGCCTTTCTCGGACAGGAAGCCAGCCTACGAGAGCTACTTAAAGTCCGCAAAAACTCTGATGAGACAGATCCGGACTTCATCAAAACCATATCATACTCCTTACTTCGTGCAGCGCGAAATGGGGCTGTAAAGATGATTGCGATGCTACTGGAGTGTGAAACCATCAATATCAATCTAAGAAATCACTCCGGAAAAACAGCTCTAGCAATAGCTACTGATAAAGGCGATACAGCAGTAGCTAAATTTTTACTTGGCCGACCTAATATCGCCATCAAGCATGTGCAATTTCATACTGCAGCACGTAAAGGATACACAGACGTTATCAAGCTTATGTGGGATCACCCCGAAATCGACCATGCCAGCAAAAATTACTGGGGGAAAACAATTCTACATCTCGCAGTAGAAGGAAGACATATAGAGCTCGTTAAATTCCTGTTAAATCACGGAGATGCCGAAGTTCACTGCAGAGACCGCAACGGTCACACACCGTTTCACTTAGCCTTTTTCAACTACGGGTGGGATGCCATTCGACTACTTTTAGGCCACAATCATATGGCCACAGGCCTCGAGCTCGATTTTCTTGATGGAAAGGTGCTGGAGGAGAAACCCGACAAGTTCTGGAAGTTAATGAAGCGCCTTATGGACCGAGGCCTTATCGACGCTGATACTAAGAAGTGGCCCGGATATTTTGTGCGGAAAATATTGCAGTCAGGCGCAATCCCGCTTATTGAGTCTTTACTTGGTGAACCGGGCTTTGATGTCAACCGAACAATAGCTTGGGGGGCGGGCAGGGCATGTCATATTGCGATTGAATGTCATCGCCATGATGTGCTCAGCCTTTTGCTCAAACATCCTAATATCGATCCTAGTGTGAGAGAGTCGGACTGGAAAGATGCTTTGGTCCACTTCGCAGTACGAAAAAACTGTATAGCGTCCGTCAAAATGATTCTCGCTCTCGAGGGCACCAATCTTACCTTGCGTAACGGAAGAGGCCACACAGCACTTGATCTCGCCCAAATTCTCCGCCGTAGAGAGATGGTTGAGCTCCTCTCGAAACTTGATATCAGTGGTAGCGAGGCGGACGAAAATACGCCGATATTCATTGTGAATCGCTACAACCAGGACTACTCCAAGCCAAACTGCGAAGAATATGCACGAAAACATGGCGTTCAACCAAAAGTCCAAGAAGTAGAAGATATGGTCATCGATTCAAGCGAAGAAGATTCCGAGGTTGATAGCTCGGACTAGGGTGTTAGCAGAGAATGCATGGATTCAAATTGGCACTGCATCATTTCCATATAATTCCACTTCTTGTTAGTCCATATGTACAAGTTCATCAACTCCATTTATTTACCCATCTTTCCGCTATCCCTTCAATATATACACTCTCCGCACCTCACCTCGCCATACCACCCAACTATCCAATCCCACCACTTTCTATATACAAATTTCCCATACCCCGAGAGCCCTTCACCCTGCTACTAGATCCTCTACTTCTTGCTTACTGCGCCTTCCCACCAGAAGCCTGTCTCGCCGCGGCCGCATCCTCGGGATTATTGGCCTCCAACGCCGCCAGAATGCTATTCAAGTCCTCCTGTCTCTTCTGCACCTGCGACTTCACACCACCCTGTTTCGCTGCAGCCGCATCATCCGGGCTGTTTGCTTCGAGTGCTGCAAGAATGCTGTCGAGATCGGTTCCATCCTGTGGAACGGGGTCGCGACGAAGCTTGATTTTCATGAGGGTGGCGGCGGCTTCGGCGTCTTCGGGGTTGTTTGCGCGGAGCGCTTCGAGGATGGAGGCTACGTCGTTGGCGTTTGGAGCGGCAGGGGCTGTAGGTGGGGGTGGTTAGTTGGAACATGAGAGGAGAAAAAGGGGTAGGGTACGTACTGGAGGCCGCGAAGATGACGCTCGAGAAAGCGGTTGCTGTGAAGAGGAGTGTGAAGCGCATATTGAAGTAGTTTGGTGGTAAAAATATATACAAGATAAATAGCGTTATTTACAAGGTGGATGAATGTATGTACAAAGGTAGTAAAATGGCCGACACAGAAGTATTTACAAGATTAGGTGCGTAGTGAAAGAATTCGATCATTGGGACTACAACTTGCTAGTTATATACAATTTTGGGGCTAAGATGCCGAGCGATGCGTCCATGGCTAAGCTTCGCGGGATCAAGTTTGAAAGCTTGTCTCATGCCTCCGGTGGTTTCACGGTGTTGTAACAACCCGACTGGCGGATGAGCAATCGGAGCATTTGTATCTCAGCCACATACATGGGTGAGTGCGCTTGTTTGGTTTTGGATGGGGAGGTGGTGATGCTTCAGTGGCACCTGTTTCGTAAGAAGCCTCACCATTTCCCAAACAGGCTCTGAAACATCACAAACACTATGCCATCATGGCTACTTCTTTGAAAAAAGCGGGCGATGTTACGTCTTGGAGCTTACGTCGACCGTAGGCTGTTGCGGATATTGTATCCCTGTTGTACGTATCCTACTTTACCGAGGCTGTTCCATATACTTTGCTTCATACTATGCATTCGAGAAGCAGATCTTTTTTTAGATTCAACAACTTCCTATCCCCTCTTGTCGCATATCGTTTCTAAAATTATCGTGTTTCTTTCATAACGATATGTTGTCCTCGGGGATAAACCGCGGGTGTCATCGTGTCATCGTCGAAGTCTCTTGCGTGAGTAGGCCTGGGTATGGTGTTTCAGGCCCCCTGGGAGCAAAACTTGTTCATTCGATATTGAGCCAAATGTGCACTTCTGAAATGTCAACAGTGTTATAAGAAGGATATGTGGGCCTTAGCAGAAGTAGTCCTACCTCGCTCGAGTTCGTACATTACCCTACCTGACGGAGCTATCGTGAGCTTACTATACAGCCATTGGCCATTGCAAGACGCTGCAAAGACCGAAGAAAAGTATACTGAGATTACTTAATCCAGTATCAAGTTTACCTAGGTGGCGTGGTAGGCTGAAGAACCCACAATACCCCTCAGCCTCATGAGGTGAGGTTGGGTGAAAAGCTTGGCACCGCAGAGCTGGCTAGGTTCCAATTATGTAGAGCTCACACATTGACTTTGCATCACGTTGCGCAGTGCATACATTTTAGAAGTTTCAAAAAGGTCTTCTGGGATTCAATTGAGTCCATTGAGCTCATTGACACCCATCTTCACGCGTCACTGCTCTGGAGGGAGCCTTCCACACAGGTGTCTCGGGAATTGAAGGAAGTGGTAGCTTGCTCTTCAGATTGTCTCGTCTAAAGTACATGTTTTACACAATCTGACCGACCATCAAGATGGGAAAAGAGGTAGTCGTCCGTATGCACACACCCATCCGCAGATTTCCCCACCTTGCGGTCCCATACCGATGACCCCAAATGTCCGAGAGTCGATGCAATGCACAAATCTATGCAACGTAGAGGAGCAAGAAGGACATCATGAGCGCGAACAGACCAGTGGCCTCAGCGAAGGCGAAACCCAAAACGGCGTACTGGAAGAGCTGACCCCTGAGGGAAGGGTTGCGGGCAACACCCTGGATGAGACCACCGAAAACCGTTCCGATACCGACACCAGCACCGGCAAGGCCAATGGTAGCAAGACCGGCACCCTGGATCTTAGCGGCAGCGACCATGGCGGCAGCGGTCGACTCAGCGACGATGCCACGCTTCTGGATGATGTTGCGGGCGGCGTTGTTGCGGAACGCGCTGCGGGCAGCGACGAGGCTGTTCTGGGTGGGCTGGCGGGCTGCGAAATGAAAGTCAATGGCTGCGTCATATAGGTGATGGAGCTCAATGCGTGGTGCAATGCCAATTGCAAATGCATCTGCATCTGCTGCGAGCGCGCAACGTACCAGCATTGGAGAAGCCGCGAGCGGCCACGCGGGCGGCGCCAAAAGATCGAGCGATGGCAACCATTCTGACGGTGTTGGCAGTCGGAGTGGAGATGAGTTGGGGATGAATTGGGGGTGCAATGGATGGCAGGTGGTTGGAGGGAGATGGAGGAGAAGAGGTTTTTCGGAGGGTTAACAGCTCCGAGCTTTGGCCTCCTGCTTGGCGCCACCGATCTGGTTAGCCTCCAATTTGACCCGAACATCTTCAGTCAAATTGCCATCTGGTATATCGTTTTCGTGGAGAAAATATGAAGAGGCTCGGATAAGCCTTTGGAGAGAGAAAGCCATCCTGCCGAGCTACTGGTCAGATGCGTGGTTGAGGGCTGGGAGATGTGAGCTGCGCTTATCCGGGTACTATATTGACACCCACCAAGCTTGCCTTTCAACAGCAACAGGATAAGAACATCCTGTTGCCATATGAAGTATTCCACTTGGGCAGCTTCGAATTCGATCAATCCTCTACTATGGTCATAACTTCAAAATTAGATCCAATTGCGGGAATTTTGCAAACTTTCAGTGGGCCTTCAACATACGGGAGGGTTTGGAAGTAGGCAAAATTGCGTTCCTGTCAACCGAGGACATATCATAGATCGAAGAACACCAACATCGTCCAGACACTTTTACGTACGCTGCACCACAATCTTAGCATCTATTCACATGGAGCCACATTACCTGCCAATTATCATAATTGAGTGGAAACACTCATCACCATCACAGCGACCGCAAAATACTTCAATGTATCATATCCCATTGCCAACTATCACAAACCAATAACCATACTTTTGATAACCATAAACATAAACCTAGTCTCCCCTCGTCACATCCACCTCATTCCATGGTTTCGGGGTCAAGAGAAGTATTACAATACAAAAACCATGTAGGCATGGGCAGAGAAGTGGTATTCAGACATTAAGTGATCGCGATGACCTGGGATAGAGCTTTGAGCGTCGACGCATAGCTCTCGTTTTCAAGGGGAGGGACCATTGAGCGGACAGCTCTCCTGCCGACCATGGCAGCAAGGAGCCTGATAGAAAGGAGATGATAGACATAGGAAGGTCGTTACAGCAAGGAAAATTCGCGCAAGGCGGGGCGCGGCGATGGGATCTAATCCACCATAACATTAATAGGCGAGCCGGCACGGGTCTCGTCGACAAGGTCACTGATATCATTGAACCGTGGCTTCTTATGCCGCGGGCTCTCATCCTCAAGCTCATCAAGTCGTCTCTTGAGGTCTGACTCTCGCTGTTTGACTTCCTCAAGCTCAGCCCGTAGTTTCGCTTCAGTGTCCCGTGCGGCGTTCTCGCTGCTTTCAAGTTCACTGACGCGGTTTCGGAACAGATCGTTGATGAGCTCCATCTCGGAAACCCGGGTCTTCAGCGCAGTGTTCTGGGCTGCAAGAGTATCATAGGGGAGCGGTGCTTCGAGGTGCGAGCCGTTGATAGAGGAGTTGGCAGGTGAAGGAGCACGGTGACCAAAGGCGCTAAGTGATGGCGAGTGGAAAACCTCGCCATTTAAAGCCTGTTCAAACATGTGCTGGGGCGCGATATTGGATGGATGCAGGAAGTTTGGCGTGCCGGTTCGCGAAACAGGCGACTGGGAACGATCAGAGAGACCCGATGATATCTTGCCTGAGGCGCGGCGGTGTTGGGCGAGACCTAGCGAGCCATCGGCATCAGGGTGCGCAGCAGGGAGGCCGTTTGTTTCACTAGCCTACGAGTTTGTTAGACAGGGATTATAGTTGTTGGGAGGTGCGATGTACCTTCTTGCGCGCGCCTGTACTGCCGGTCTTGACACGATTGCGGCTCTTGATGACATCGGTTTTGAGCGAAATGGGTCGCGGTCGACCGTGTAGCTTCAAGAAGAGGCCACAGGCGTTGCAGAGCACGGCGCCCGAATCATCGCGGCGCCAGAGCGGGGTGGTGCTAGTCGCGCAGTTCTGGCAGACAGGCTGAAGATGGTCAGCAACTTGGTTTCTTGATGGATGGAAGCTGATGATAGATGCGATGCTATCGATTAGATAAGAGCAAAAATCGGAGAGGCCATGGCTGTTATAGCTCCGATGGCACGACACAAATAAATCAAACGTACCGGAGAACCAGGCTGTCCGCCCGAGGTCGCAGGTGCAGCGGTCGCATAAGTCATGCTGAGGCCATTAGATGGTTTGCTGAACAAACGTGTTAGCAGGCGAGGCGAAAAGTTGAGGTGCGGGCACCGTGCCAAGGCTAAGATAAGGCAGGTACACTACGGCCCGGTGCAGCTACCAGGAGCGCAAACACGCTGCCACACACCCATGGCACGGCGATATAAGAGACAACGTACCTTAGCGGAGACGACTTTCTTTCTGGCGTAGTACCCCTGGTATTATTATTACTATCATTAATGTTGTGGTTGGTTGTTGTAGGGCTTGTGGAAGCTACTGATGCGAGTGTCGACAGTGCAGGCAGCTGGATGGACGAGTGGCTACCATGCCGTTGCGCTGTGTACGAGCCTACGGTCGAGCTCGACGAGGGGCGTGATATGTCGTGGCCGATGGACGGCAGCTGCTTGTCTTCAGTGATGGCGGGAGGCGTCCTGAGGGCGGGCAGGTCAAAGACCTGGAGGATAGATGGTCTGCGAAAACAGTCGGTGGCCTGAGGCCTAGGAAGAATTGAGGTAGCCAGTGCGGAAGCCGTGATGAATATTATGATCGAGAAACGCGTTGCGCCTCCCGAAGTCAGATCGAAACGGATGTCAATTGAGGGTCTGGTCTAACGAAAACCTTGCACTTTAGCGATATCGATATCCAAGGAATGTGCGAAGAGCAAGGGATGACTGAAGGAACGTGTGGTATTAAGTGAGTGGTGGTAAAGAGCGACAGTACGTAACGACAGCAGTTGCAAAAGAGCGTACAAGGAGAGAGTATCTGGCTGAGGAACGAGCACAGATGCGAGAGGGCTGGAGGTACGTGGGTACATTCTCTGCGCGCCCCCTTATCCGCATGCTAGGGGTGCCGATACTGATAGTACTATCGCGCAGCCTTAAATTGGTCTAATTAGATGACCTGCATGGCCTCATAGCTCCCCGAAGCGCCTTCCAGTCTACTTTCAGCTTGACGGTTTTGCTTTGGTGGCACAGGGCTTGTCGTGTGCGTGATCGTCCACACATCAACACCTCTGTGTAAACTCCGACTGCATCAAACTGAACACAAAGTCACTGAAACCAAGCCTCTGCGCGTCTCTCAACGGCTGAGCCTAACGCCCCAACACCTCACGCAGGGCTGTGACGAAAACCCATGTTTTGTTTGGTCCAAAACGCCCATCCCGAGAGGCGCGTGTGGTTCACGACTGATGCGGCGCTTATTCGATGCTACCCCTGAGGCTCAATGGCGCTAGCCCCACAACGGCCTCAGGCCAACCTTGCAGCTGAGCTGAAAAGGTGCACACGCCTCCCGGCTGCTTCACACACCAATCATTAACATTGTCTGTGCAATCTGCAGCTGTCGCGAAAATAGTGAACGCAATATGGAGTCAATGCCATAGCGCGAAACGCACTGCAGAAAACGGACTCGGCCTGTTTCGGATCGAGGATTGGCTCAATGGTTGCACAGTTCTGAGATACCCCAGGCTATGGTCTCTCTATCCGAGCAAACATTGGCTACGACGCGGCAGTGATGTGTAGCCCATCCCTGCTATGCCTATCTTTTACCTGCCAAACGAAAACCAGCCCTTCTTTACAGCCGGCCTTTCCGGCTGCTTTTCCTCCACTAGTGCCTTCTCTGGCTCTGCCTCCTGCTTCGCTAGCGCCCGGCCAGGATACTCCACGTAATTCCATGCAACGTCCAAGAACAGCGGCTTGACTGGTACAGGTTTGAGCTTAGGCGGCCAAGTGACCAGGTTCTTCAGGTCAATTGAACCAGACACCGGATACTCATTCAACCTTTCGACAACGGGCGCCGCGTTGGTCGAACCAGCTTTCGATACTATTACGGATAGCTGAGACAGTGCCACCACGCCTCGGTAGTGCGGCGTGAGGTTTTCTAGGTTCTGCTTGAGCTGCTCTGATTGCTGCTCTGTGACCTCTAGCTTTGGCGCCTTCGAAGACGGTGCCGCTGAAGAGTGTGGAGCCGTTGCAGCCTGTGAGGACAATGAGAATGCGCGGTTGCAAAGGGCCAAGGCTTCCTTCGGTGATGATAAAAATGCGTATGAGTGAGACAAATTCAGACACTTGAGCGCCTGGAAATATGCTCGTTGACCGTCTAGCTCTGCGACAAAGCCGGTATCGCGAGCAGCACCCCTGAGTTCTTTGATAGAATCGATGCTTTGTAAGATGGCATCATACAGCGCGATACGTTCACGCAGCCTCGCCAGCTTACGGCCTGTAGGCTCCTCTCGCTCTGTCCATTCTTTGCCATCTTTACGTGGTCGCCGTGGCTTTTGTGGGGGATTGGGTGGGAATGTAAGCCCATCGTCTGTGCCAATGAGCACTCTGTTCCTGCCCACTCTCCATGAGATGAGATCATAATTCACAGCAAGGTTTGTGACACGAAGGTCCTGCATCCGCGCATCCCCCTCGTCAATACCTTCCTTCTCTAGCTCTTCAATAGCCCTCCGCGTTGCGTCTACAGCATCTTGGCTTGCAATCAGAATATCATCGTATGCATTGGCACGGTCTTTAGAGGAGGTGGTGTTTCCTGTAGATTGATCCAGTGCGGCAGAGGCAGCATCGACAGACACAAGAGCTTGTCCAATGGCTGCGTCAACAATATTTGCTGCTCGACCCCGCCATGTGATTTGGGTGTCTGCAATTGTTAGCCGTTGTATGCATATATATTACAAGTGAAATTGACTCACGAGTCGACCCTTCGTCATCATCCTCAAGGGCTGCCGAATCGAGCTGTTGCACAGCCTTTACCAGCTCTATCTGGTCCTTTGGGAAGAACTTCTTCGCAATAGCCGGCACGCCCACAGTCCTGGGAATTCGGCTCTGGTATGCAGCATACCGTATCCTAGGGTCGGTCGTGCTGGTCAGTACCTCCTTGAACAAGTCCTTCTTAGTCGCCTTTAGCAAAGAGCTATAGATGACTCTCGCAGTAGAGAAGTTGGTCAGGCACATGTTCCATCGTTGTGGCGAGGAATCGTTGCTCTTGATGCCTTCGGCCTGCTTTTCAAAATCCTCTGCACCAGCCAAGGCATATTGATATGCTTTAGCCTCGAGTAGGTCTGTCTCGTTGGCACCGCTTGTGGCCGTGTCTACTAGTAAGCCTGTTATCTGCTTTGCGGTATTGACTGCCTTGTGCAGCCGAGAGATTATGTGCTGGCGGGTAGAGCCAGTAATGTTCTTGTTGGCATTGTCTTCCGAGTGAGAGGCTTTCATTGCCATTGCTTGCGCCCACGCACGCTCAGAAGTGAGAAGCAGTAAATGGAGAAATCTAAATCTATCAGCAAAGACTGAGACCAACCTCAATGCCCACATACTCAATATTCTTGCCTATATCCTCTGCGGTGATTTGGGCTTTCGCGGTATATTTGGCATTCTTGGGGGTCGCCCGTCCAAGTTTCTTCTGAACAATGCGTAGGCGGCGCGACAACTGGGCGCGATATGTGCTGTGGTCGCCCAAGAGAAAGGCCGACTCGCGGAAATCGACGACGAATTTTGTGATATCCATGGCGAATATGGCGATGCTGTTCGTCTTCGCCAGCAATTAGTGGTTGACTGCGAATATGAGGGGCACTACCGAGCGGAAGCTAGTGGGTTAAGCTAGGAAGGCAATGCCAAGAACAGTCAGTGTCTGCCCTCGTGTGATGGCGCGCTGGAAACTTTTTGGGCTTGTCATAGACTCATTTTCCATCCGCCATTGCCACACGCACATCCTTTCTTTGCCGTCTGTAAACTGTGCTTCAATTTTCTCGCCTCTCATTCAGCCCCACTGTGATTGTCAGCAATATCCTCATTGTTTGCATATTTGCTGCATATCATCAAGAGGCGGCATGCTTCCCTGTAAACTCCGACTCCATATACAACGACCATTGTGATATCCGTCTCTAACATGATTAGACCACGAAAATCTCTCGCTCTCTCGGTAATTTGCGGTGGCATCATCTGCATTCCCAGCAGCTCAGGTGATGCTTGAGCGGGCTTCGATATGCCTCGAAACCGGCGGTCGTCAGCTTTTTCGCGCTCCAAAGCAATGCCTCCACGGCCGGCGGACGTTGCACTCAACCTTCTGGCACCACGGCGCAAGCGATCTTAGCCTACCAATCTGGTGGGCTGCTTCCTCGATACTTGATGGTAGAAACAGTGGCGTTGGCGACCGAACCGTAAGAACAGCATCTCCGCCAGCCTCAGGATCTTATGACGGTGCACTGCTCGATTTTCTATACCCAGACAAGACGCTTGCCCTGCTCAGAAGACTATACAATACTGGGCCTGATGCTTCTACCTCCAGGCGGCGACAGCTCAATCGACCACCGGTGCGGCACTTTTCTACGGCCCAATGGGAGCCACCGCACGATGAATCTGGTGTGGATGAAGCTATTGCACAGAAAGCCAAAGAAGAGATGGGAGAACTGTTGAAAGACTCCCACCCAATCAAGGAGCTTCCCAAACTTCTGCGCAGGAAGGAAGTGGGAAAGCAGGAGCTAGCCTGGCAGCTGTACGTTATTATCCCAGAAGCACACCTCGCACGCGGTGGGCATTGGAGTATGCGAGCAGATCTTCTAGAGTATCTTACTATCGACGATAATCCTGCGGTGCCTAGCAGAGTCCTCCAGCTTTTCGGTGAGCTGCCACAATCAAAACGTCGACCATCGTCATATCGAGCCGCGATCGTCGCATACGTTTCCTTGCGAATGGTTGGGCCGGCATTAAAACTTCTTGAACGCATACAGACTAATAGATATTTTGATTTACTAACCATTGGTACCGATGTTGTCCTCCGGCGGACTATTCTGGACGAGCAATGGGACCTCAGCCTTCGAGTTTTCAAACTGTTCCTCAGCCGGAGAGCTATTATCGAAAGACAGCCAACGACTACCTCTCAGTGGCGAGGCCAGCTATCTACAGCTACTTCTATAAGGCGAGGAAATACGATGCCGGAGATATGGAGAGGCATCACTACGTTGCCAGAACTACACAGCTATGTACAATCATTTCTCAACCATGTCCGTGAATTCCAGCAAGAACTTCAGTCATCCACACAAAACGAGGAAGCATTGTCACTTTTCCTGACAAGCTTCGTGCCTCATGCCATGGATCAAGTTCTGCACGATCGCAAAGCCGATGAAGAGTTTACAGACTACCTCCGCCGACTTTTCGATGATATGCACGCCCTCAACCTTGAGACAACTGTCTGCTACGAACACGCGATTCAACGTTTGCTAGAGATACGCCCAAAGCGACCAGGAAGCGACATAGAAAGTCTTTGCACTAGCTTCTATGACCAACATAGACAGCGATGCTTGGATTCGCAAAAAAAAAGTTCCCCAACAAGGCCGCTGTCAAACCTCCTAAGAAATCTGATCATGCATTATGGAGATCAAGGCGATCTCAATAAAGTACAGGGGCTAGTAGACGATTTCCGCCTCTTCTATCCCGACCAGCCTATGAAACATGGGCTGCTAAGATATCTCGCCAATCTCTACGCAGATAACGGCAACATTGAGCGAGTTGAAGAGTACTTGGAGGAATTCCAGGCACAATATCCAAAGTTTACGGACATCAGTATCTTTTCAGCACGGCCATTTGCTTATGCCCGGCGTGCGGATATAGAGGCAACAATCACACAATTCAATCGTTTACGTGACGAATTCGGATTGGTCCCAGATACTGCTTGCTGGAACATCTTGCTGCTGGCTTATGTTCGCGCCGATGATCTCGACGGAGCCCTTGAGTGCTTCAATACAATTATGGATAGCGGTATTGTACCAGATAAGTATACATTTGGCACCTTACTTGACCTGTGTGCAGAAAGAGGTGACGTAGAAGCATTTGAGGCCCTGTTCTCAAGGGCACAAGAGATGGGAATTCCACTATCGCAAGATGTTCGAGCTAGATCTGGCTATGTCCAGGTCTTTTTGAATGCTGGCGACGCTGAGGGTGCAGAGGCCATTGCCCAAGGCATGCTCAAGAGTTGGCAAGCCGGCACATTACAGGGCCATGCTCTCACGTTCACGTGGAATCTACTCATCCAACACCATGCCTTAGATCGCGATCTCACTGGCGCGAGGCGACACTTTAGAGACATGATGGATAATAACATCCCATTAGACTCATGGACATACGGCAGTCTAATGCGAGCTCTTGTGGAGGTCAACAAATCGAATGCTGCGTACAAGCTTTTGAGAAAGACAATGCCTCAGAGCCATCTTCCAGTTCATGCATTACACTACGCCATTGTCATGACTGGCTTATTGAGAGAAGGTGGGGCTCAACTCAATCTAGCTATGGATGCTTACGAAAGGATGCTTGAGCACCGCATTCCACAAACCGAGAGCTCTCAAGAAGCGACAATTCGCACGCTGGGCACTTTTGAACTCCAGAAGTTAAAAAAACGAGGAGCCAAACACCCGAATTATCGGCTCAAGCGGGTGGAGGAGGCTGTTGAAAATATGCTTGTCGAAGCAGTCCAAGGGCAAGCACATCGGCAACCTCGACACAGAAAATATCTAGATTCACGAAACTTTGGCGCCGTCCCTCAATCATATTATGGCTTACTGATCTCACTCTACTCCGGCAGGGGAGCCTACAAAATTTGCAAGAAATTGTTCAAGAAAGCTGAGGCCGCTGCGCCCGATGTGGACAACTATGCCGTACCAATGACCCTTATCGCCGGGTCTATGGAGGCCTATCTCAAGGCAGGCGATCATGTTGAAGTTGCCAAATGCTGGGAGCTCGCGCGCTCATCAGCCAGTAAGCTCACAAAGACTTTTGATCAAATACTACACCCCAACCCCCCACCACCAGAATCCGATTCACTCCTGGACCCTTTGCTTCGTGAACGCTTTGGAGGCTCACGCATTTCCGTCAATCGTCGCCATATACTTTTCAAGGCAGCACGAGTCTATATCCGCAGTCTTATCGACCCAGCAAATCAGGCCCCAGACACTCTACAAGAAGCCCAGCGCACACTGCGTGGCCTCCTCTCCGATGGCTACACGGTTGATGTCTTTACTTGGAATGAGTTTATCGTAGCACTAGCTCAGCGAGACCGCCTAATTGATGCTTTTGCCTTGTGCGAAGAGTTCCTGATGCCTAGCTTCCCTGGCTGGCGGAATCTACATCCAAACTATGTCCGGAAGAATCGTCAAGGGTTTCAATGGATGGAGCTGCGACACTACGAAGTCAAAAGGACCAGTATCATGCCTCGATATAAGACGCTCATCATCCTGGCTGCGGAGCTTAGGAGGGTCAGAAGCGATGAGCGGAACGGGGTTGGCTATGACGAAAGCAAAGGTAAATGGCAGCAAGAAGAGCTTGAGGAAGTGGGGCCTATGGTTATTCGTGCGATTGAGACAATGCCGAGGACCAATGATACATTGCAAACTAGGTACTTCCATAATGCGCGGTAATCCCGCTACGGGGGCGGTGATGTGCATAATGGAAGATACGTTGAGTATGGGTACTCTCCGTTCGGATTCCTAGCATTGACCAGGTTGGTACAGTGTACCATAAAGTAGGCACAAGTTAGAAATGATGACACGTATCATGATCATGTAAATATATTATCAGACTCTAATGCTAGTTTTGCTAATTTTTATTGCTGCGCGAACCGCAACTCTCAACAGAAAACAGGCACTAAGTAGTCGTTGCGCTAATATATTCATCATAAAAGAAGTATACGAAAGAGCAAAGAATAGCCCCCTATACAAACCCGTACTCAGCAAATAAAGTAGCTATTTCCCCTCTATTACACTCTTCGCACAGCTAACATGCAAAGACAGCATACCCAAAATTTCAATGTTCGCACTCTACCTCACTGCATATTCACCAAAAAAGGTTAACCAACAAAAAAGATTAATGTCCTGACACGAGTGGGGTCTAATAAGATCATTAGTTGATGTTGGACATCAAACTCGTGGTGCATACATACTCGAACCCACGCACATTTCTGTAGTAGAGATCAAAGCAAGCTTAAATCTACCGCCTTAGACCACTCGGCCATCGTGCCCGATGGAGAAATATATAATTTTTAAGCGTTAAATAATACATATACCATAAAGAAATACGCTAAGGCTGCATTGTGAATGGAATGATAGGGTTTAGGGAATGTGTGCGGGGTAGCTATGAAAATAGTGTCATGAGTCACTGTGGGGTATCTCAACCCCTTGGATGCAACCAACACTCTGGTGTAGACCGGGAGAAATGATTGGGACGAGTAAGAGATCGAACCAACTTTATTCTACGATTCTTGCCTAATATACCTGGAGACTACTATTACAGACCTGTCTTGACATGTACTTAAAGTTGTAAGAAGTTAAAGAGGTTATTAAATACCTTCCTTTTTATAATTACGTATGGGATACACACTCCTTTACTGTAAGGGGTCCGAGTGCGTAGGGGTGAAGGACCTCGCACGTGATACCGCCGCCGTCCCTGCGGTTACAAAGAGAGAACTATACCGATACCATTGGAGGTAGCACCTAATATATGCCTTTCTCTTTCTTCTACTACTGCTACTCCGGCTCACTACCACACCCATCCTCTAACATTTACCAAGGCTTAAGCAAACCGCGAGCCCATAACAGAGCCACGTATATTGATATCTTATAGGTAGAAGGTTAGTTAGAACTTCGATATAGCTCTCTCGGCTGGTACACTATCCTCTAGTGATATCTTAATAATTTATCTTCTGTTATTTCAACCTGTCCACCTTATAATAACAGCGAAATATCAATGTCTCATGAGGTCAATTTATCAAACAACACTACACGAACACATGCTCCATCCTCACCGGCCCAAAAATCAACTTGGGGGCAGACAGGAAGGATCTATCTCGCGTGAAAAACCAACATAGGAAAAAAACAACGGTATCAACGCGTGGCGTGGTCGGCTTCCTACCATCAGGCCTCCACCACGGGGGGGGCTTGCTTCACCGCGCCCCACCTTAGCGCATGCAAACCTCCGAGCGAGCCAATCACATCGATCTCACCCACGACGCTGTTCGCACGCTCGTACAAGTATCGCAATCACCGCCGGGCTTATACAATGCCATGCATCCGCGCCTCGTCCTGAGTTGTAACATGCCGCAAGGTATTCATAGTGATTGGCACCTTCGTACCGTGTAGTGCGGCTCGCGGATGTGAGGGTTGGTGGGTTCGGAAAACGGCGACGAAGTATATGTATCAGGCTTACTCCTCCACCTACTGCATCCATTTATCAAAGAAGTATAGAGTATACTCCATCAATCATATTATATCCCACGCACAACTTTGACTCATAACCTCAACTTCGGCTCACAACTTCAACTTCAACCCTAACGCAACAATGTCTGCGGTCCTCACAATGCAAATCGTCCACACTCTCTTCCCTTCTCTACGAAGCACACCATCACACACCCAGTCCGCTTCGCAGCCCGACATGCTCATTCCGAAAATCCACATTCAGCCCGCCGAAGACCTTGAATTGCGCCCTTTATTCAGCGCTTTGAGTCGCCCATCCGTACGACACCGACGTTCGAGTTCCGCATCAAGCACGGCGTCCAAGCGAAGCAGTTTGGGCGTCATGCCCGGTGTGCCGCAAGTCGGTTCGCCGATGGATTCGCGATGAAGTTGGGATATGGTTGAGGAATATGACTTAGCTTTTGGTTGAAGGGAACGAGTGCACGTCGTGCGTGTAATAGACGGCCTATATATCCACAGAGAGTGACGCTCTTATTTGCCTCTGTTTTCGGGGAATACGAGGGATATAACGATGTCGAGCATACATGAAGCATCTAGGATTTATATGACTATTCGCTGAGCCACGAGGATCGTTGGAGTGTAGAGAACCCAACAGGCTCGACAGAGATGATAACGGGGTTATGGCTAGCATGCAGAGACTAGAATCGGTGTACGGTAGAATCAATACCCAAATAGATTTAGAGACAACCAGCACACCTATAACTACACATCACATCTATACCTTTCCTAAGTTGCAATAGGAGGAGAGTCATCTTGATCTACCTACACCCACTTCCTTTTCCCCACCCCATCAAATTCCAACACCACCCATGCAACGCCACAAGTCACCAAGCAAAATCATACATCCACGCTACCTACCACCCACCCCCCTACATAATATCAAACAACTTCTTCAGCTCGACAATCAACTTCCACTCTTCCTGACTAACATCATTTCTGAAGAACTCCTTGAGCGTATCAATACTCTTACGACTTATCGCCGAGTACAACGTGTCATCTTCCTCCAAGTGGCGACCATACATGGGTTGATTCGGGCCTTCGATTTTGACGGCGACGGAGGGTTGACCCTTTTTGCAGACTTGGATTTGTTTGTGGTCGCGTTCGATCGAGGTACTAGTTGAATACAGTTAGTAAAGCAGATGGAGGGAGAGTGGGGGATCATACACTCTACCGAGATTGACAATTTCTTTGACGCCAGTCGCAGGGTTCTTTTTAACGGCGCAGATGGGCGTGGTCATTTTAAGGTTTCCTTCTACGACGTCGACGCCGACGACGATGGGGTCCTTCTTGTTGAAGACGGCGACGGGGCGGAGAATGCAGGGGAAGACGGCGAGCATCTTGCTTTCTTCCTTTCTTTGCTCTTCGAGTTGCTTCATGTGCGCTGTAAATTTGTCGAAAAGATGATAGATGATGTCGGCTTCGAAGATCTTGACGCCGATTTCGTCGGCGTAGGCCTTGGCCTCCTTGTCTACTTTGACATCAAAACACAACATGACGGCGTACTCTTTGGCCTTTTCTAACATAATACCCGCACGCAAGACGTCCTTTCGGAAGACTGGACCGATGGAGATGGTGGATACGGGGATCTTAGAAACGCGGAGGAACTCAAGAAGCGCTTCGAGCGAACCGAGCGTGGAAGCTTGTACTGAGACACCGCGACCTGTCTTGGAAACCTTGCTAAGCAAATGTGCAAGATCACCCATGACTTCGTCCATCAGGTCGTCCTCGTCATCGTCAGGACCAACGACCAGGAGTCGAGAACCAGCAATAGCTGTATCGAGACCATCGGCAGAGATCTTGATACCCATGGCAGCCTTTACCTCCTTATTGTGCACATATTGTGACTTGACTCGAAGTTCCTTCATTTCCGCTGGGGTAAGAAGCGCTCGAATATTTGTTACAATGGGTTCGGGGTTACCGCATAGCACTATCCGATCGCCTTCACGAAGTACACCGTTGGACAAGACTACATCAATAGTCGTGCCAAGACCTTCAATGACCTTAACTTCAAGGACGGTACACTCAACTTCGGAGAGGTACATGAGGTTGTTGGTCAGGCGCTCTTGGGTAAGCTTGACAATGAGCTTAATCATGTCCGGAATACCTTCTCCTGTGTGCGCCGATGTAGGGCATACGGAAACATATTTCGACATGTTCTTATTCTTGAAGAAGAGTTCAGAGTTGAAACCTTGTTCTTGCAACTGCGTACGAACAAAAGTCCACCGCTCCTCAAACTCGGACTGTACCGCCTGCTTCTGGAGGTTGAAGCTGTCCTGGAAGCCGTTGTTATCAATCTTCTTCCAGCCGAAAAGACGATCAATCTTGTTGAGAGCAACAATGAAAGGTGTCCGCCTATCTCGGAGTAGTTTCATAGACTCGATAGTTTGAGGCTCAAGACCATGCATAATGTCGATGACTAGGATAGCAATGTTACAAAGTGACGAACCGCGCGATCGGAGATTGGTGAAAGACTCGTGACCGGGTGTGTCGATAACGAGAAGACCAGGCACGTTGAAAACGAATTCGTTGTCTTTGTTCACTACAGCGACCTTCTTCTCGAGTGCCGCCACGGGGAAGTATGTAGCACCAATTTGCTGTGTGATACCTCCTGCTTCGCCTTCTTGGACGTTGGTTTGCCGAATCTTGTCGAGTAGTTTTGTTTTACCAGTATCGACGTGACCAAGAATACAGCAAATGGGGGATCGCAAATTGTCCTTTGAACGAGCAGCCAGGGCCTCTTCATGAGCTTGCTTGCGCCTCTCAGCAGCGGCAGCCTTTCGTGCAGCTTCCGCTCTCTGTGTAGCCGTACCTTGCTCATCCTCCGAAGAGTCGTCCTCGCTATCTTCCTCTGAATCGCTTTCAGAATCTGGCCCTGGTGCTTGGGTTTTGGCTTGTGCTGCCGTTTCTTTCTCTTTTTCTGCAGCCTCTTGCGCGGCCTTTTCTTCCTTCGCCTTCTTCGCTGTTGCTTTGCGCTCCTCTTCTTCGTCAGTATCCACATCCCAGCTGTCCTTGATGCCATCGTCTTCGTCTGCTTGAGCCTCCCAATCGTCGCCAGAGTCGTCTTCTTTCTTTGCCTCAGCCTCAAGTTTAGCCTTCTCTGCCTCGGCGGAAGCTTTTTCTTCGGCTAATTTGAGTTCTTTGAGCTTTTGAGCCGCCTCTTCAGCCTCCCGAGCCTCCTTTGCCTTTTGCTCCTCCAATTGCTTCTTCCTCTTTTTTCGGTCGTCGTAAACGGGTTTCTTTTTCTGTTCAGACTCCTCTGTGAGCGCTGCGATTGTGGTTCCTTCACTCTCGAGCATCTGCTGCTTCCGGAGTTCCATTTTTGCCTTGGCTTCCTTCTGCGCCTTGGTCATGTATGTGCCATCTTTCTTCTTCTGTTCGATCTTTTCTTTCTCCTTTTGCTTCTTCAGTGCCCTGGCCTCCGCTTGCCGTTTTTGCTCCTCTTCGGCAGCGCGCTCTTCCTCCTCGATTCTAGCCTTTTCCTCGGCCTGCAGACGAGCCAACTCATCTTCCCTCCTCTTCCGCTCTTCTTGTTGTTTCTGTAGCGCGGCTAGAGCAGGGTTCAGCTTCTTCTTCTTTCCGCCAGCAGCTGGAGCGGCAGGCTCGGGGGTAGAGGTAGAGGGTATAGCGGCAGTTTCTGCCTTGGTCTCGGCGGATTTTGCTGGCTCGGCCTTTGCAGGACCACCAGCTTTCTTCTTTGCAGCCTAAGGAATATCGTCAGCTCGATTTCAACTAGATGGCGAAATGCAGTAGGCAGACATACCAACTCTTTCTTACGTTGCTTCTCCTTCTCCTTCTTCTCTTTTTCTTTCTCCGCCTTGGTCTTTACTCGTGGACCGTCATCTGCCGGCTCTAGTTGTGGTTCTTCTTTCCTCTCTGCAGCACCACCCTTCCCCTTCTTCTTGCCATAGTTGCCAGCGAAGACATCATCGTCATCATCGTCGAAGGTACCTTCTTGTGGTGCCTTGTTTCCGAACTCTGTGCCACCCGCGCTATCTTTGAGGGGGTCTTCCCCTTCTAGCTCAAAGTCACCACCCTTGTTCTTCTTCTTTTTGCCACGTCTTTGCAGGGCGGCCATAAGACCGCCACCTGCAGCTTCCTCTTCGGGAGCAGCATCATCTGCCTTGGGCGCCTCGGCGTTGTCGCTCTGCGGCACGATAGACTCGCCCATCTCAGCCTCCCAATCATCTTCCTGGGCCTTCTTGTTACCCTTCTTCTTTGGCGCCATTGTGGTCAATACAAAGCCTTCGGTTGCGCGAAGGCGGTTCCTGTGGCGGGGTTCAGGCTATGCGACTCTAGGTGCCGCACGTATTATATAACAAGACTCGCTGGGAATACTCCGAGGCTGAAAGGAAGGACGCAGTGAGTCGGACTGGAACCAATAAAGGTCTGGACCTGGAAGGAGCGACAAAAAGTGCAGGTCCAAGGCAAACGCACACTGACTGTCGAAATTACGACTGTTCGCGGTTTGTGCTACCTATCATTTCATCGGTGGCGGATGGTGGCGGGGTAAGCCCAATGACGCACGGACTTCGGCTCACCAGCCTGTTGCCTGCGACCTGCACACAGCCAAACTCTCACCTCATGTCTCACTTGTATAATGATTCGAAGTGTGTGCAATATTCATGTATTCCTATGCAACTATGACATAGCCCCTTGATTCCTACAGCCCACCCGAAATCTAACCTGAAGTATTTTGCCCGTTCTGATGCGGACGAACGAGGCAGCAAATGATTGCGGCTCCAACAGATCCAATATATAATTGCAACAACGCCATCTCAACCCCATAGCCAATAAAAATGAGAGAATGCTGTGATTAGGTAATAGTAGATGGGCTGGGATCGATGCGCTGGAAATCCCAAATGCACGTGGTACAAGAGTCAAAAGACAACAATCGATTTTTTTGGGGGTCGCGCATAGATTCGTAAAGCATCAACGTATCGTCTGACCTGAAGATTCGCTGCTGTGCTGAAAACAACAAGGTATTCGCTAGTGGAGGCCGTTGACTAGCAGTGCTTCAACGGCTTGGCCGATGAACTGCTTCTTGAGTGTGAGATCACAGTTGAATCTGGCCATCTGTTAGCTTATGCTGGGTAGAGAGAGTTGTGATGTAATATACCTGCGCTCCAATTCAACCTTGACAGACTTCTTGGTCACTGTCATTAGATCAGATGTAGACAAGATGTCTCTGATCTCTTGATGAATGACCTCATCAGCAGGAAGATGTGCTGCTTGAGACATCTCAATTCCATTTTCGTAGCCGCCATAGCCACTCTGGGCAAGGCTTATCCGGGACTGGCTGGTGTATCTTGGAAGGTCGAGGTGCGACATGGGTCGCGATGGTGGCATACCTCCGTATTCCGAACCAGCTACAGAGCCACCAAAGGGTTTCCGAGTAGCATACGTGTAGCCTGAGACCTCCGAACGATCGTCCCTCATAGTGTGTTGTTCCCACATTTCTGCTTGGTATTCCTCCCACCTCTTCTTGGGAATACTAGCAGGGTCGAATTTGCCTTCATCTGAGACCACTATCTTTTGTCCCTTCTCACCGGTGACAACACGAGTGTTACCCCAGGAGAAATCGTCCATGTGCCAGAAAGAGTACAGAGGCAGGGCAAATGCAAAGATAGGCGTTGCGATCATGTAGATGATCATCCACCCGATCATTTCCCACTTGCGACGAATGATGAAGATGATCATCTGCAGACCGTAAATAGCTCCCAAGAGAATAAATGCAGTCATTGGGACAACATCAGGTGTCCAGACTAGAAGATAGATAAGATATCCGATGTAGACAATGATGACGGGCTGCACGATGGTCGAAAGCAAATCTAAGAACACAATAAAGCGCATACTGAAACAGCAGAAACCGCAGAGTTGTTGAAGAGGGATCAACTCAATAAGGTTGTGAACGGTAGAGTTGATCCATCGGCGACGTTGCGACATGAAGACGGTCCAGCTATCAGGCGCAACAGTCCAGGCGTGGGCTCGCATCGTGTACTTAGTCTTGTACTTCGAGTGGTGCTTCATGAGCAGAGTGGTTAGATAACGATCTTCTCCCAAATGGAGCAAGTTTTTGGTATGCAAGGTATCAACACGAATTTCTTGGTACGCTTCGACGACCTCCTTGCTGACGAACAGTGGTTTACCGGTTTCCGCGGCACGAATACGGTACATGGTGAAACAACCAGGTAAACAAGTAACTGAACCAAACAAACTTTCGAATGCCTTTGTGAGATTGTGGGAGATGTAGTATTCGTAAACTTGCATCATGGTGATGAACGAGGATTTAGCGTTGGTCAGCGCGGTTTCACCACAAATGGCGATGAGTCGAGTATCGTGGAGGAAGGCGGCGACAAATCGAGTAGCTGCGTCATCAGCAACGACAGTGTCGGCATCGATTTGCAGAAGAAACTCATAGAAGGTGGGATTGACGCCAATGATGTTACGAATCTGGTGGTGCATCTCAAGCTCGAGCGGGCTCATGGGCAGATTGTAATGGACACGGTTCAAGAAACGCATGAGGATAATCTGAGAGTCACGCTTGCCTCGATTGCCAGGCTTGGAAACCTCAGAGGGCCGGCCGACCTTGACCACAACCAAGAAAGGAACAATGTGGCCTTGTACCTCGTAGAGACCGGAGTAGCATTTGCCCATGTTGTGTTGACGCTGACCTTCGCCTAAACTCTCAAAGCTAAGTGGATCAGGATCGGTAGCTTCTGGGACGCCAAGAATATCGAGAACAATTCGAGGAGTTGGCTTGTCGTTGCCTTGACCAATAATCATACCATCGCAGACAATGACCAGCAGTTTGCGCTTGTCGTCATACTTCATCCTGGCGGCGGAGTCGATGGCACGACGCAATGAATCTTCATCTTCGGTGTACGCTGGGACTGTGCAAATAATGAACTTATCGATGTTCTCTGGGTCCGTCTTTCTGGTGAATTGGAGAGCAGCAAGGAACTTGAAACCGATGACGCCGACAAGAAGAATAGAAATGGCCAGGAGGAAGTACTTGGCAAAAAGACACTTCGCTGAGTTCCTAGTATCCAGTTCACCAACGTAAAAGAGATTGTCAAGGCAAGTCTTCATGGCGCTCCTTCTACCGGCATCCATGTTGAGGCCATCCCAATATTTGCCAATGTCTTTACCGGATTGCACCCTGAAGATGGACACGACGCCATCGTCCATGAAGTTGACGTTGGGTGCAAAATCGGGTTCGTCTCCTCGAGGGGATGGCTTCACTTCTCGACCTCCTGGGATGTATGGTGATAGATCGTAGACCTTGTTGTTCATGTAGGCAATAGAGTCACCTTTATCGGCTAGAGTTTTAAGATATTGCGGGCTGTATCCGACATGTCCTTTAAGATAGTTCGACTTTAAGAACACCTGTTGCTCGAACCACCAGTCACGCCGGGAGTCATTTTGAAACCATCGGAAATCATGATACTTGGCATTGAGATCGGTGTTGCTGATCAGGTTGTTGATGGACGAGGCGGTGTAGTTTGTAGCTCTGTAGTTGAGTTGGACACCAGGGTGAATTTGGCCGTCTACGCCACTGCAGAGAGCAGAAACCTGTACTGGAAACAAGTTGGTGGCATCCTTTCCGGCATACTTTTCCAAGTTTCTTTGAGGGATGATGTTTGGGTAGTGGTGAGGAATGAAGTCGCCAAGGTTATACACAACACCACGAATGGCAACGTAGGATTGCCTGCCACCTTTGCCGTTGAATGACGACAATTCGGTGGTAGAAAAAACGTGTTGGGTAGGACAGATAAGCATCGGGAAACCGATCATAAGGAAGATGACGAAGGCACAGCTCAACCAAATGAGCATGTTGATAGCCAGCTTTTCACGCCACGCTATACGGACGTCTTTGCGTTTGATGCGACCAACCAGTCGGATGGCAAAGTCTGGTATGAAGAAAGTCAATGCATAGACGATGAACATCCATCGTTTTCGGCTGCCGGAAACAGGCAGGACCTCTACCTCCTCGAGATTCTTGTCTGCTGCCTTCTCATCAACAACCCTTGTCTGCTCAAGCCCGTGAAACATGTCTCCGTTTGTGATTCCGGATGGGGCTTCGGATCGAGCATCAATGTCTTTGCTACCGAAGTAGGTGCCACCCTTGTCATTGTAGAACTCGCCTGGTGAGGGGGATAGTAAACCAGCTCGTGAATCGCCATATGAGCGACCGGCATCGGGAGTAAGATTGTCATTGGAATCGCCAAAGCCACGAGCAGTTGGAACCGCATCGGTGAGATTGGCTAGCTCGAGCCAGCACCTCTCACTAAGGAACACACCAGTGGCACCGACGCGAACTTCGTTTTCGCGCCATGGCTTGCCGTCAAGAATCATCTCAACCTTGTCCTTTTCGCTGCCAACGATGGCCAAATCTGTCTGAGCAAGACCGAGGAATTCAGCGAAAGGAAGAAAAATACTGTAATCTGCCTTTCGGACACGGTTGCTGATTTCTGCGATACCAAGAGCTTGAACTTGGGCTCGCACGCACTTGCTGTCGAATTGATTGGCGATTCGTCGTTCGTTGGGCTTAATACAAAATACAAAGTAGGGGTTCGCTTTCCGCATAGAATTATCGATTGTGCGCAGAGCGCTAACCATTTGACCTGCAGCACCGGTTTGTTTCGTAGAGTCACCTCCTTTCCTGGATCCCGACACGTTGCTCTCTGTGTCGCTAATAGCGTCTTCGTCGAAGACATTCAGTTGCCGGCCGTATCTGCCAGTCTTGTCGGCTTTGCGTCTCGCCATACTAGGCATGCGGGTCGGCTTGGAGCTCACTGAAGCCTGCACGATTGCAGTCTTCTCTTTAGGATGGCTCATCTTGTGCAAAGCTTCTTGGCCGAAAAGCTGTTGAATAAAAGGCGCCTGCGCTGATTTCAGGATATTAATCATGTCACCAGAGATCAGTTCTGCGTTCTCTTCCAAGATACCCTCAACGCTGTAGTCTACATCACCACAGTAGTGTCGGACTGTGAAAGCGGGTGATGTGTTGGGAGTAGGGAAGTTGCTGCCGGGTTGTACAACAGTAGTGCTTCCGGGCTGGATGGATGGGTTTTTGCCGTCGAACCGCTTGCGAAGAACATCCAAGTATTGCATGTCAGTTTTACCGCGGCGCATCTGATCATCAAGAATGGCCAAAAGACCATTGCCTGATTTCAGAAGTCCACTCTTAGCCTCGGAATTGTCATAGAATTCTGTGCCTGGAAGGGCAATTTCTTCAGCTTCCAGCTCTTGGATCTGACGCTTGAAGAAGCTATCTTGGGTAAACGCGATTAGATTCTCGTTGGCCGCATTGTTCAATAATTGATCAAGTGATGAACCGGTGGCCGTCGAGTGCTGGAAGCCTGGAAAATCCACCAAAGAGACGGTGTTGGAGATTTCTTCTGGCAGAACAGAAATTCTGGAGTTCATTTGCTCCATAATCCAGGTCACCAAGAGGGAGTAGAGTGCACGAGCAAGTTCGTCCGCGTTGGCTCGCGCACCTTTAGGATCCAACATAACGGTGACACGCTCTCTGTACAGAGTCTTGGATTTGTAACGTAGACTTTGTTCCAAATCATTGATAGCTACACCCAAGAACTGAGCGATGGGCAGAAGGCACTCCTTGTTCTTCACAACAGTGAGGGCTTCGCCGCCTTCATGAGAGTAGCCGCCGCTATCATCTGCGCTTGGGGTGGTGGACTGTCCTGTCTCAAATTCTAGCTGGCCGATGTGTAGAATAGTAGCCATAATCTCACAAACGCCTGCGATACTTTCCTTGCCGAATTCGAGTTTTCGCAGGGCGGTTTTGAAATCTTGGAATCCCTTGGGGTCGTCGATGCCAACCTTCAGCTGGGTGGGATGGCCTAGGTATCGCCATCTTTTATTTGATCCAATTGAAGCTCGGTTGCCAGATGTGCCATCACCAACGAGATCTAGATGAAGATGCTTCTTTTCCGCAATACTTGTGCCTGCGAGCAGATAATAGAGAATATGATAATTACGCTCACCGGTTGGTACGGATGCAATGCGACTTCGCTCGAGACGATGTGCAAGGAACTGGGCGCCCAGGAGGGTTGCATGATTAGAGGTTGATGTGTTATATTGGAGCTCGAGAAGCAGGCCAGATTTGGAAGCGAGAGGGGTTGTGAGGGATTTAGTGGTAGTGAAAGCCTCAAAGACGAAGTTGGCGTGCTCAATCTTCTTCGATAGAGGTGTCGCAGAGTATCCGAGAAGCGATCTCAGCATGTGTCCGCGGATTGTGGTCTTACCAGATCCAGAGTCGCCCCTGCCGTTGGTTAGTTGATGTCACGGGACTGACATGGTATGTCTACTTACAAAAATAGTACGACCTGATCCTCCGATCGTTGACCAAGGCGCATATAAGCGCGCTGTGCAAGGTCCTCGGCGGCCTGGTGAGCGCTGCCATCCTTGCCACCATCTACACCTCGGCTGGGGTCGGTGTTTGTATTGATGGAGACGAAGCCGTGAGAGGAAATGAGAGCGACGGGCAGATGTGCGTGGTAGCGGCTAGCGAGAGCACCTGTTACACCAGTGTCGTTCTGTTGGTGTGTGGGCAGGGCTGGCAGCGACGGCTGCTGCAGTACATTTGCAGACATTATGGGCGGACGCGTCCCCGTGGGAGCGCTGGGCAAGTTTGGACGTCAGGTATGGGAGGCTGCCAACGAGGCGGGAGCAGTTGGTCGGAGCCGGTGTCTCTTGAGGATCGAGATGGGTGAGGCGCGTTCTGTGTACAGTGGCTGGAATGCAGAGGGCTTTGGGGAAACACGACGCAAACGGCACGCTCGACACCAACGGACAGCGGGGTAAACGAATGAATAATTAGTATAGGCAGCGAATGTGGTGCAAAAGGCAGCAAGTAAAGGAAGCTGGTGGATGAAGGCCGTTGGCAGCTATCAAAGGGGTCGAGTGCCAGTCTGCTCAAAATGATGGGGCATGCTGGGATGTGTACTAGTGGGCTAGCTCTCGTGCTTCGCAGTCTCCGTCCGCCGCCGCCGTTGGTCTGTGTTGACCAGGAGACGTCTAGGGAAAAGGGGGCGCAAAAATAGACATTGATTACGGGGTAGGATACGCTAAAGGGGGGTAGTGAGCCTCGGGCAATGTTTTGGTGCAGCGCTCCCCTGCTTATTGATAATACCTCCGAAACTCTTGGTGGCCAGCACGAGTGGCATCACTTGTCTCTGACTTACGATGTGGTGAGCAGGCACTGTGCGGAGCGCAGACAATGGAAGCAGGCAGCAGACAACAATAGTTGTGTCAGGAGTCTGTTGTCTTGCTTGTTGACATTCGTTCAGCCCGTCTGCAGACTTGGCTGTGGTGGTGGTGCTTTGGAGGAGCAGAGCCAACCGTCTCTCCTAGCGCACCACTTTAGGCCATTCGATCATCGCTTTTTCATGCACACTAGATCCGTATCGATTGCGCGTTCTTTCCTCACCACATGCGACCACCTCGACTGCTATTAGCCATAGCTAGCAGACACTTCAGCCCGCCATGCGTGTTGCGTTTCTTTAGCAGGTCTGTCTGTCTCGGATGGCCGTGTCCAACGTAACTGTTACCCACAGCTGTCTGCCATGCGTGTTGGTGTGCAGGTGGCTGAGCCCTCCGCACGATTAAGTTGTGGTGGCCGTGAGTTGTGGGGGATGGAACATCAATGAATAGCCACCGCTTTGGGCGAAGTGGGTTTGAGACAAGCAACCAAAGGAGGGGCCCTTGTTTCTTGACGTCAGCAAGCAAGGCATGAAATGCTGAGGCCAAGATTTAGAAATCGAGATGCATTCGAGAAGGCAATCTGCCTATGACTTGCAAGAAGATTGCAGGGTGTTGTGAGTGGATATTACGATTCGCGCACATCGATTATCGTCTCGCTACCCGTCGCGGCCTTCTCCCGTCGGCCTAAGAGAACCCCATGTTCAACGCGCCTGTCACCCATGAAGCTGCTACAAGTTACAGGAGGTTGACGGCACCTGCGCGCTGCAGCTAACTCTCAACTGACAGTGGGGTCAGGCTCAACAGGTCAGGCTGGGCAAACAATCTATTGTAACCAAGCCTAAAAATAGGGGGCTCAGTGGGTTTGCTCTTTTGCACGCCACTCCGTACCAACAATGCGCATATTGGTCAATCGGAGGGGTGCCGCAACTGGTCGTGGCGACGAAAACCCAAGACGGGCCCATGCCTGTTCGGTCAGTTGCTGGTGGAGACATGGACGTGTATCGCTTCGAATGCCGCGCCGCTCGTACAGCTAAAGGCCCCTATCCAAGTTTACCGCTTGACCAGCCCCAACCGGCCCTAGTCGTGCTGCCCCCGGTCACTATGGTGTGGAATGGAAATGGGCATTCGCCCTGAAGCCAACAAACACCACTGCTCTTCTTCCCCGTCTGGTCTGACGAGCAAGCCGTGAGCGTTGTGTGCTTTGCCTTTTCCTTTCACTTGTTACCAGTCGTTTAATACTGTCCGCTCGCTTCCCCCTTCTACCACCTATTTGTCTTAATACCACCCGCCACTCTCCTGCCCATTTCGCCCTGCGAGACAAGACGCGCCTGCACATTCGTTAATTACCCCAACACCACCCACGCTCCTGCCTCCGAGCAGCGAAACCAACCTCTCCCACGGAAGGGGCGACCCGCCTCAGCCCGCAATCATGAGTTTCGTCAACAACTCTCGCATGTCTGTCTACTCGACCGCCTCGACCCATGCTCCGCGTCCCGGCAATCCACCCACGCAAGTCTCCACTACAACGCTGCTCAACTATCTCAACTCGTCATATAAGCAGAGCCAGCCATACAACCTCGAGGCCAGCACCAGCCTCGTCGTCAACACCTGGGTCAATTCAAAGTCGGTCATCAACGATCGCATTGGTGGTACTGTCGACCTCGAGCTAGGACGCAAGGCTTGGGAGCATGCCCGACGACGAGCCGAAGATGGCTGCATTATACTCGGGTAAGTAGTCACCGTACAAGCTCTCCTCAACCACCATCCGTTACTGACACGCCGTAGCTCCCTTCACGAATCGACACCCTCTCTATTCGCACCCTTCATTTCAAGCCTGCCCCTTTCTCTGCCTGCCAACTTCTATACCGCTCTCGAGGTCTTAAAGGCCTTCACAAACTGCGTCACGCCCCAGAATCCCTTTGCCCCTCGCTACTCTGCCCTGGCCGCCGTCTTCACCGTCAACCTCGCCGGCAACCTTGTTGGAGCAGAGCTCAAATTATCTACCTCTGGCTTGGATGTGCGGCAAGGTCTTCTCCAGGTCCCTGCCCATGCCGGCTTCCGTGCCTTCGATGTGTTTTACTACCTCAACTCCAGCTCAGCGTCGAGGCAAGAACGAGATTTTCTCAGCATTCAGCCGCTGGATCGCTACGCCCTGCTGAACCGCTCGGGCACATACCAGCCCCCTAACTTTCTTCCCGATGCCGATGATGCTGCTGCTGCCGAGGACTTTCGTACTAATCTTAAAGCCATTGGTATCAAGGGACAGCAGATGCGCGACCTGATCAGTTGCTTGACTGGTTTATTGAAGCTCGGCAACACCTTGGACTACTTCATGGATGAGGAGACACTTCAAACAACTTGCAATGACGTTGCCGAATTGCTCGACATCTCTCCCGAATTCCTACAGCAGAAGCTCAGCTCAAATGAGCGCGAAGTCGTTATTGGTGGCATCTATGAGGCGATCGTAGACTTCGTCATTGCCCAGGCAAATACAACTCTTAAAACAGATATCCGAGCAGCCAAAGCCGGATTCACAACGGACAGTGACGGCAGCCAACCAGGAATAATGACACCCGATGACTCCGAGACCGAGACCGGGGATATTGTCAACATTACCGTTGTTGATGTTCCAAGCCGTGCTCTTGGTAAGGCTCTCGCCCTCCGCACTGTCTTTGATGATGCTGAAGGTATCAATGCCGAGATGAAAGAGGATGGTGTTCAATTTGCTGCCGCTGGTAACTCTGTCCTCGAAGGAATGCGGGAAGCTCTCCAAAACTGCGAGGCTGAGCTTGGCATCAGTGGACTCGGACTACGTGAAAAGGAGCAAGACCTCGAAAAGCGCGAAACGATACTGGAGAAAGTCATGTACGAAGTGTCCGATGAGGGCAATTTTGTCAAGCGTGTCCTGGCTCCCATCCACGGTGAAGGCGTCGTTCTTGGGAAGCACGGGCGCTTTGACCTACCGATGACAGCCGCTAGTAGTAGAGTCTGGTTTCAACTAGCTATCCACCCTACAGATTCCATCCCCACATCTACTACCCAGGATCTACAATCAACCTGGCAGGCAGGCGTCGTCTCGCGGCAGCTACGAGAATGGCGATTGCCCGAGTGGGCCAATCGCCGTAATCGATCCCTGGACTTCACTGCCGACTTCGATCACACTGAATTTTATCAACGATATCACCCACTAGGCTGCATGGAAGGAAGAGACGGTATCCAAAGCTGGGTCCTACAACGAGGATGGAGCAACGGCGAAGTCGTAGTAGGGACAGAACGTGTGTGGGTTAGAGAAGGCACGTGGTGGGAAGCAGAGTCGCAGCTCGACCAGAAGACTCAAGACTTCGCCGCCTCCCCTAACATGATGGGCAATATGATTGGAGCTGGCGGTATGGAAAGCTATCCAGCACAATATCCGCCATCAGCGAGCAGCTTCTTCCCACCGCTCCCTGAAACTCAACAAGCTGTCCAGAATCCGTTCCAGAGTCCCGCGAGTCTCGCTCCTCGAAGTATGGCAGATGCTAAATCGATTGCACCAACTACTGCTACGCACCCGGTTCAAGGCCCAGGAGACTATGGACTCGGTGGAAAGGGAGATGAGAATAAGGGTATCACGTACTACGATGCCGAGACGGGTGGCAATGCGATGATTACCGAAACACCACTCACTACGTCGCGAAGAATGTGGATTGGCTTCGTTTGGGCATTGACCTTCTGGATGCCCTCTCCATTGCTGAAACTGATTGGTCGCATGAAGCGCCCCGATGTTCGCATGGCATGGCGTGAAAAGTTCGTTCTGTTTTTCCTCATCATTCTCCTCAACGCCGCAATTGTTTTCTACATCGTTGGCTTTGGCAAACTGCTGTGTCCAAACAAGGACAAAGTCTGGAACAGAGGCCAGGTGTCAACCCATCAAGGAGAGAACGACTATTTCGTTAGCCATCGCGGTGTTGTTTACGATTTGACATCCTTCTGGAAAAAGCAGCACAGTGACTCAAACACTGAGGCTACACGCGACCGTATGATAGAGATGGCTGGAGCGGACATGGACCCTTATATCATGCCTCCCCTATATCTCGCATGTCCTAACCTGATCGCCGATACGAACCGCAATCGACAATTATTTCTAACGTCAAACCAGACGGTCGACAAACAGTTTGCGGTTCACAAGTCCGGCGTGCAAACCAATTTGGCGGACAGCAAAGCTTTGAGCAGCGACGATTGGTACCCTAACGTCTTCATTCCCAAGATCCGAGGATACAGAAAGGGTGATCTTGTATGGGAGACTAAGAAGATTCGGGACGAGGGCGAAAATCTAAACCACAGGTGGTTTACCTTGGGTAACAAAGTCTATGATCTCACGGACTACTTCAAAACCCAAGACGCAATGAACAACCTTCCCGAGTACAAATTCCTGGACACGAAGCTCGTCGACATGGTCAAAAGTAAAGCTGGACAAGATCTTGGGGAAGACTTTGGTAACCAGCTGAACAGCACTGCGCAAGCTTACAACCGTCAATGCTTGGACAACATGTTCTATGTTGGTAAGACCGACTTTCGCCAGACAGCTCGCTGTCAAGTCAACGACTACATTCTGCTTGCTGTTACTATTATCCTTTGCTCCGTCATTGTCATTAAGTTCTTGGCTGCGCTTCAGCTGGGCTCGAAGAGGCGTCCCGCCAATCAAGACAAATTCGTCATCTGCCAAGTTCCCGCCTACACAGAAGGTGAGGATCAGCTTCGAAAGGGATTAGACTCATTGACTGCCCTGGCGTACGACAACAAACGTAAGCTTATCTGCGTCATTTGTGACGGTATGATTGTCGGAGGTGGCAACGATAGGCCTACACCAAAGATCGTTCTGGATATTTTAGGTGTTGACCCCAAGGTGGATCCTCCTGCGCTTCCGTTCTGGTCCGTCGGTGAAGGCAGTGAACAACTTAACTACGGCAAGGTTTATTCCGGATTGTACGAGTTTGAAGGCAATGTCGTTCCATACATTGTTGTTGTCAAGATGGGCAAAGAATCAGAACAACAAAAATCTAAGCCTGGTAACCGTGGAAAACGAGACTCGCAAATCCTCCTCATGAGCTTCCTCAATCGCGTACATCATCGTTCGGCCATGAATCCACTTGAACTAGAAATGTTCCATCAAATCAACAACATCATCGGTGTGGATCCGGAACTGTATGAATATCTCCTGATGGTTGATGCCGATACTATGGTCAGGCCCGATTCCCTGAACCGTCTCGTGGCAAGTTGCGCCAATGACTCCAAAATTGCCGGTATCTGTGGTGAGACGAGTCTTGAAAATGAGGACAGGTCTTGGTGGACTATGATCCAAGTTTATGAATACTACATTTCGCATCATTTGTCGAAAGCCTTTGAAAGTTTGTTTGGCAGTGTTACTTGTTTGCCTGGATGGTAAGTCTTCTCTACATGACACTTAGAGTCCTGCTAATGCTTCTAGTTTCTGCATGTACCGCTTGCGCACAGCCGACAAAGGAAAGCCTCTCATCATTTCAGACAAAGTCATCAAAGACTACGCCGATTGCTGTGTTGATACATTGCACAAGAAGAATCTTCTCTCTCTTGGTGAGGATCGTTATCTGACCACGTTGATGACCAAGCATTTCCCCAACATGTCATACAAATTCATTCCTGATGCGTATGCCCTTACCGCCGCCCCAGAAACCTGGAGTATCTTGCTCTCTCAGAGACGTCGATGGATCAACTCTACTATTCATAACCTGGCTGAACTAGTGTTCCTCAAGGACCTGTGCGGTTTCTGTTGTTTCTCTATGCGTTTCGTGGTCTTCATCGATCTCTTCGGAACGTTGGTTCTTCCATCTATCTGCGCATACCTGGTTTACCTTGTCTACACGGTTTCTACTGGTAAAGGCCAATTCCCCATGTTTTCAATCATCATGTTGGCGGCTGTGTACGGTCTTCAGGCTCTGATTTTCATCATCAAGAGACAATGGCAACACGTTGGCTGGATGATTATCTACATCATGGCCTTCCCCATTTATTCCCTGGCCCTGCCCATGTACTCGTTCTGGAAGCAAGATGATTTCTCTTGGGGTAATACGCGTGTCGTCATTGCCGAACAAGGAACCAAGAAGACGCTCACGACGGAAGATGAAGGCTTTGATCCCAAAGCTATCCCGATGATGAGATGGGATGATTATGCCGAGAGGAACGATCTTCCAGGTCGCCGTGGGATGCCTGGCCATGCATCCGAGAAGGGTGTAAATGCATTTGAAGACGAGGCTTACGAGATGAACGATATGCATTCGGTTTACTCGTCTGTCAAACCAGCCTCAACCATCATGACCAACATGCATAACATCTCACACATGCCGCCACAATCGCCTGGCCCATATCAGGGCATGCAGACACGCCAGTCAACGTATTCCAACTTCACCCGCTACCAAGACAACCCCAATGCAGGTCGACAAATGTCGTTGGGTGGAATGAGTGACCATCACAATCGATCACCTTACGCAAGCCGACCAAACGTGGGTGGGTTCCAGAGCTCAGACAACCTCATGGCGTCAACACCGCCGATCCGTGGTCGCAGTCCTCTTGGATTCGACCAGTCGCGGCCAGGCAGCACAGTGAACTTCCAGAATATGATGAGCGGACCTAATGATGCTACCATTATTGAAGTGGTTCAGCAATGCCTCAAGGAAGCAGACTTGGATCGCATCACTAAGAAACAGCTCGTGGCACTTGCGGAGCAACGGCTACAAGTGCAACTTACCGGCGAGAGGAAGATATTCCTGAGTCACACCATTGATGAGCAGCTTGCTAACATGGGCTGAAGAAAAGTAGGAGAGTGTATGTAACTTTGTTGGATGGTGGTTATTATATATCTGACATGTCTCTATGACGGAATCATTCCTTGATATTTATTTTTGTCCCGGCGTAAATCAAAGAAAAGGGACTGGCTTGTCCTTTGCATATGGGTTTTTGCTGGACACTGGAGTGAATGTGGATTGTTGTTGCTGTTTTGCTTTCTATAATGATAATTAGGGATGGTTAGAAGCATATAGCATAAATTTGAGCTGGCATGAGTTAGAAGTTGTTTGAATGGCGTGCAGGCGTGAAGTCTTGGCGGCAGTCGGGCTGCGTCGGACCCCCGATGTTGGTCATTCCGATACGGGAGCTTGCGGTGAGACCTCGACACGCTCAGCTCGCGACTATGGCACCCAATCGAATTGAGCAAGACGAGATTGAGAAGTACTGGGAGATCTTCAGCTCGCTTGCACAAGGCGGCTCGTTTCTCGATGGCGCGCAGGCAGCGCCCATACTCAAGAACTCGCACCTGCGAGACGACCAGCTAGAGAGGGTGTGGGACCTGGCCGACGTAGACAATGACGGCAAGCTGGACTTTGAGGAGTTTTGCGTGGCCATGCGGTTGATCTTCGACCTGATCAATGGTGTAAGTTAGGCACACAGCTACGTAAATGGCTCTGCTGCGGCAGAACAAGAGGACTAATTGGAGTGCTCCAGGTCTCCGTCGACGTGCCCAAGACATTGCCCGACTGGCTCGTCCCCGAATCCAAAGCCCACCTCGTGCAAGCAAGCCGCGCTCTCACCGGCTCCCAGACCGCGTTTGATACGGTGGAGGACGACGACGACACGCCGGGCCTGCGCGACGGCTTCGATTGGTACATGTCGCCGTCAGACAAGTCCAAGTACGAGGAGATATACACAGCCAACCGCGACTCGCACGGCAACGTCGACTTCCAGTCGTTGTCCGGCCTCTTGGATAGCCTCGATAACGTCCCCGACTCAGACATCCGCTTCGCTTGGAACCTGGTCAACCCCAAGGCACGAGCAAGCGTGGGTAAGGACGCCTGTCTCGCCTTCTTTCACATTCTCAACCAGCGCAGCGAGGGCTTCCGCGTGCCCCGCAGCGTCCCGCCCTCCCTGCGCTCCTCGTTCGAAAAGGCACACATAGACTACGACGTGGAGCGGGCTGGTACATCGCGCTGGGCCGTCTCGTCCAACGACGACACAGCAACCGGCCGCAAGGCAAAGTTCGGCGATACATATCTTACACGGCTGGGTGTCGGCGATCGCGCGGCAAACTATGGCGCCCGCGCCAAGGGCACAGATTTCGGCGGCCGCACCACAGAAGACTGGGAGGAGGTCCGTCTGAAGAAGCAGCTACGCGACCTCGAGACCAAGATAGCCGATGTGGAAAAGGACGCCGAGAACAGGCGGCATGGACGCAGCAAAGATAGCAAGCCTGCGCTAGTCAAGCGCGAGCTAGAAATGCTGCTGGACTACAAGCGCAATACATTGCGCGATCTGGACAATGATGAGGGTGGGGCGGTTAAGGGCTTGGGGGGCATTAGAGAAGAAATTGACACAGTCAAGGAGCAGGTTGAGGGTTTACAGAGTCACTTGTCGAGAAGACAGGATGTTTTGGCGGATTTGAGGAGGCAGATTGATGACGAGAAGGTGAGGTGAGATGGTTGTACATAGAACATAGATTTTTAGTAAGAATTGGTTAATTCGATCACGTCCAGACCACACTCGAGAGATCAATCAAATTACCCAGATACCGGGTGAACAGGGTTGGTGCACGGCTAGTTGTTGTACCTGCAGCCACCAACCGGCTTGACGTCATGCGAATTCGACAACAAAAACTCATGCTTCGCTGTTGTCAACACTCAATCAGTCCAAAGTCAGTCGTCCATTTTTGCCCCCACCTTCCGAGCCAATACTTGCCTCCATTTTCACGGACGCATCATCCTTCGGGACAGGAACCATCTCAAAATCCTGGGACGGTTTAAGCAGAAAGACGGTTCCCCTTGGTATCATCCTCGAGTTTAAATCTTGCCTCGTCCTTGATCCAAACATGTTGCTTTGCGATTCTCGTTGGGCTGTCTAGATAGGAGAATAGGCTTTTATCAGTAATATCATCCCCAGTCCCTCATTTTACCAAAGGTAGGACTAGGGGATGTTGCAATCGGGTCATGGATAATACCATATTGAGCGCGAATCCTTGAAAGATCCCTTGGATAGCGATCTCCTTACTATAAATAGAAGTTGAGCTACTTATATTTAGATTCTTCTAGGTTAAGGTTCCGTATGTTAAATTCTTTGAAGTAGTCAGGCAGAAATTATACTAAACAGAAACGAACGATGCGAGTTGACTGCTAGTTGACCGCGAGTTGCCAACGCCAATTTACTGCGAGTTGCTTACTGGCGAAGATATACCTAATTCGAAAATTATGATTGCGCATACCTATAGGTCTATGCGACCTAAAGCGACCTAGAGTCAACGCGACCCAACCCTTACCCCTTAGAATACGACACTAAGTAGATACAGCTATCCTAAATATCTCCTATATATCCTATATACCCTCAACACTATAAGGAAGCTTCCATACCTGATAGAAATACTATATAGGGAGAACTACGCTGCATTATAGTATCTTAAGTTATAGAGGCTAGACCTCTAGTGCAAGCTCGGGCGGCGGCGTAGTAAGCTAGAATCGTAGTCACAGTATTTTGAGTAGTGTATTATTAGTAAGAAGGCTTAGGAGTATTAATTACTGGCTTTGGCTATAAAGAAAGAGCTGTGTTAGATATGTAGGAGTTAAGATGGCACGACGCGGTGTTGGTGGGCCGTGTTGAAAAAGTCACTAGCCATATTCAATGAAAAGGTTGAGAATCTCTACGCTTCCCAATTCTGCGATGAACTCTATAGGTAAGTTTTCTTCCTATAAGAGTAGGTCTATTTCACTTCTAAACATGTCCGATAAGTGACAACTTAGCAACACGCATTGTCCCAAACCAAATCTGTCCCAAACCCCCCACCATATCTATCATTTCGGTATCAAAACCTCGTTATTAGTCTCGACAAAAAAAAAAAGCTTCATGCCAAGTCAGTCAGCCGGATAAGAAACACATGAAGAGCAAGCACATCACACAACACATACGCACACGTAATAAATCCGCACGTATTAAATTCCCCCACACCTCAATTTCAGAAAAAAAAACTACCCTCGTCACTCTCATCTCTAAACCGCTCTGCACGCAAACGATCAAGCGACTGGGCACAAACATGTACTGCTCGATAATCGCTACTACAGGCCATGCTACGATACGATACCTACTCGAGCGCATAGGTCGAGGCGCATGCGCAACCTACTAGACTCAGGTGCAGCGCGACATGCGGCGTAGACAGGGCGCGCGGTCCATTGCGATGAGAGCGAGAGCTATGCGTAGAGACCTACCGCGAGTTTGATGAGCGTGAACCGTGGGCCAAGGCTGAGGATATGTTCATTGGGATGCTGGATAGCATCGTCGATGGGTGATCACGTCCTGTTGAGAGGGGCGCCCAGGCGGGCTTGTGGTTAGCGGGGTCGAGATGGAATGGCGAAAAGGAAAGGGGAATGTAGAGTGCCGTGCTTTAGTGTTGCTTCGGCGCCACTTGGGGTGGCTAGTGGGCGGCGAGTTTGCTCACCACCCAACTTGACTCTAACGGGGATATAATTGGGAGTTTACACACCAGTTAACGTCGCTAAGTTGGAGCTTGCGGGCACGCTGGTTGCTGCGGTTGTGTCCAGCCTTGTCAAGGCGTGGCTGTGCGTACGGGTTAGGGGTCTTGTCCAGGCCTTGAAATGTCTCAGTATGTCGTCTGTTGGCGTTAGGTTGAAGGGGGTAAGAAAATGGTGATTCACCAGTGTCATCAACATCGTCTCGAGCTTCGTTGTAATTTAGTACAAGGCTCTTGATGCGCTGTTGCTCCTCTTTGTCGGCTTGTTGCTTATTACGCATGGCAACTGCGAACGTAGAGTCGGATGGCAAGTCAATCGATCGTGTCTGCGTTCTGTTCCCGCGTTTGCTGAGCAGTGAAAACTTCACTGTGTTAGAAGGCATAAGTGGAGCAGGGGCTTCGCTTCCGCTGTCTTCAGCGTTGGCCGATGCATCTTTTGCACGACGCATTGGAAGTGGCACGTCAAAAACTGGTTTGCGTTCAAACTTGCGAGACTCGGCGCTCTCCGACATGAGCTTGGCAAGTTCGCGGTCGAACTCAGCGTCGGCTTCAGGGTCGCGCTCATCTTCCGGGCGTGTCACCACGATCTTTTCCTCCTCTTCATCTGATGAGATCTGCTTGCTTGGCTCCTCATCATCTGAATCCTATATTGTAGTGTTAGCACCGCCCACCTCAAACATAAAAGGAATAATTAACCTCTTCTGACTCGCTCGACGATTTGTCTTCATCATCGTCTGGCATCACCACATCTTCATCTTCAGGGCCGTCTAGCTCGTCATCTGAAGCGGATGCATCTTCATCCTCAGGCTCGACTGGTTTGTCGGCTGTAGAGGTCTGATAATTCTGTTTAACAGCATCACCAAACGCATGGGAAGCTTCTTCCAAATTCGTAATTAGTTTCCACTGCGGCCTCGTGAGGTTGTACGCATCCTGAACAATAAACTCAACGTCCATCGGCAGAGCCTCTTTAGTGCAGACGTAGTACTGGAAATAAGTCAAGAAAAAATCAAGCTTCTTTTTCGCCGCACCTTTGTCGAAGTACATGCCACAGCTCTCGAGAAGGTTGCAGACCAGACGGATGCGGAAGTAGTCGTCTGCCTGATCTAGCGGGTTGTAGAGGCCGGGACGGACATAGCCACCTTCCCAACCGTAGTTGAGTAGTTTGTATAGCGTATCAAAGATCAGAGGAGAGTCGATTAGGCGATAGATGTACAGCTCGCCAAGGTATTTGATTTCGGCAATCCTGCGCTGGTTGAATTTGAAATCATTCAGCTCTAGGCCGAAGGTAATCGATTCAAGTAGATCATCAATGACCGAGATGGCAAAATCCTGGTGATAACGATGAATCGTACCTAGAATCACAGCAAGTAGATGGATGTTGCTGTACTTAATCTTCCCAGGTTTGGCAAAGACCTTGTGGAGAATGCCTACGATATCTTCCTCCTCCCAATGCATTTTGCGAATCTGCTTGACTGTCTTGTCCAAGGTTCGGCGAGTCAGGTCCTGATACATCATCTTGCGTAAGAACAACTCAATTGGTGTTCGTTCCTTTTGCTCAATCGCTGCACGTTCGGGAGGGTTGACGTAGTAGACGGCATTCTCAATTAGCATGCGTTCCTGTTGTCCAAGTACTTGGGCACTCTTTTTTCGCTGTAGTGTCTCTAGGAAAGATGTCATACGCGGAGAGGTCTCAGGATTACGGAGTAGATAACGACCACAGTTTTCCAGAAGATTGCAAATGATTTCGATATTCATCCTGGAGAAATCGTCTAGACTAACTTTGAGGCAATGGAAGATGACATGCTCTGGCACGACACCAAACTTTGTCAATTCGGCAAGATAGCGCACGTTCTGCGTTCGCACCTGTCCAAGAAAGTCCTTTGATTTGCGCCTCTGGAGGCTTCGGAATTCTTCATCGAGATAGGAGACAAGACCTTGGGAAACGTCCGGCATATACTTCCCAAGAGTTGCGATCAATCTGGAATATATGGGCAATAAATCCGATCGGCCTTTTGGAATTTCCTGGACGGCTTTAATTAGACGGTTACGGGAAGCCTTGGAGTTGAGGAAACAGAAGTCCATAGCAGTTTGATCAACCGCGTCTTTTGTGTTAAGCTCGGGCAGGCGGGCAAGGACTGCATCTACTTGAGCGCCCACAGATTTATTTGCGATGGCAGTAGACTGGTCCTCAGCTTCAGCTGCAGCTGCTTTTGCCTCAACTGTAGACTCCGCCGAATCCTTTTCGGTAGCTTCTATCTTGGCCTCGATTTTCTTTCCTACTTGCTCATCACCATCAGTCTTCTTCTTCTTCGCATCCTCCAGTAGGATGCCAGGGACGCGGTCTTTCAAGTCAATGAGATTTTCGTAGAAGCGGCGTTCGTCCTCATCTTCCCATATACCAGGGCCATCGCTTTGACCGCGCAGGTACTCGCCTGTCTTAACCAGCCCAATGGCACCATCTCCTGCATTAGCAGCATTGTCTTTTTCTTTGAGATCGGGCATCTCTTCGCCTAAGGCGTCAGCCAAAACCTGGGCATTTCCAACTAGGCGCTCCTGAGCTTTCATCTGCTTCTCATAATTAGATTGGCGGTCTTCGAAAACTTCTCCGGACTTGACATAGGCCTCGGCATTCTTGCGACCCTGGCTCAAGATGTGTTTTTGGTCGCGAAGCAGGTGCGCCTTGACATCTTCGAAGTAACGTGATAGGACGTTCTTGAAACGCTGCTGCAATTCGGAGGAGATGATGGGTGGATCTTTGCTAGATTGCTCGTCGTTTTCAGAAGCCGATGTGTCTTCATTCTGCCCTGTGGTTGTGCCATCTTCATTTACAGTCTTACGGCCCTCTGCGGAAGAGGATTTTGCGCCTAGAATATCCCAAGCAAAGGCCTTCACAAAGATGACCACCAGAGGTAGATTGACATGGTCGCGATCATGTCCTAGCATGTCCTTTAGCACTTCTAATGGGAAAGGCTCAGCATCGGCGTTTTCGGCTCGGGCGCGGGTCTTGGCTGGTCCTTCTACAAGCTTTCCACTGTCCTTGCTTTTGGCTGCCTCTTCGGGCCTTGAAACGTCATCCAGACTGCGCAGAACTCCGACAAGCCATAGTTCGGTAGCTACGCGCAATAGCACGCGCTGGCGAGCAAGGCGATCTTTCTCCTCGCGCTCGCGCACCTCTTGTGCCAGCGTTTTTAGGTGGGACTTATCCGGAGTAGCCAACCCTCGGCCAATGTACCAGCCAATATATCCTGTGAACTCTGCGGGACCAAAACGCTGGTGCAGAGCGCTAACGATTTCAACACCGGCGGCGATCTCGCCCGGAGTCTTGAGCTTGCAGAGGCCTTCGTAACACGCAGAGATGATTTCGGAGAGGTATTTGTGGAGCGACAGACTGCGGATTTCCTGGACAAATTGAGATTGGGACGAGGCATTGACGGCAGTCCGTAAGCGCTTGATGAAGGCAGTGTTCTTTTTCATAGACGAGTCGAGGGCGCCTTGGACGGGGAAGACATCTATGTGAATGCTTAGCATGCAGGGTAGTGGGATGGTTTGGGCGGCGTACCCTGTTCACCGTCCCAGGCCCTAAGATTGAGCTCACAAAGCTCGCCTGTAGTATGTTAGCAGTGCATTGTAGGCTAGTGCAGCTCTACGCACGCTTCCTGTGCCTCTCCATGGTGGCGTGGGTGGGCCGCAATTATGGAGGGGCGGCAGTGGATACGAGGGAGCGGTTATGAAATGCGCACATGGAAAATTGGAATTATGTCAGGCGCGGCTTCTGCGTGCATTTGGTCAGCGCTGTTGAGGCGAGCTCGCGGCAAAGCTTGTTAGTTTGCGCAGTAGAGTGCAGGCAAGGGCGGCTGCCGTTGGTTTCTGTCGCTGCGACAGGTTGCGTGAAGTTGAACCTCACTTTCCTTATCGGCGCGTCATGTTCCGCGGTTGCGGATGACTAAGCACGCCAGGCACAGCAGCGTCACCAACCTGATGGAACTGGAACCATCAGATCGATTAGATAAGAACAAGCATCCACGGCCATGCCACCCAAGAGCTTGAAGCTGTGCTCGTGTATCCGTGCCAGCAATCTTCCAGCATGATGGAAAGCTTGAGCAGTGCCACCCGCGGTGCAACAACAAATGGTGCCGTGCAATTACGAGCTTGTCATGGCCGCCTGAGATGGGGCGAGATATGGATTGCCTATGCTTAGATCTGGACGCACAGGTGAGATTCTGAGTGCACTCGGCATCAGTGTGATCCGGAGTGCATGGACTGGTAAGCGCTGAATGTTCATGTTTTCACTAGTGATCAATGTCACGATGCGGCATAACAGAGACAAGTTATCTATCGATAGCGAACACTCCACCAATAGGCTGCTTTAGTCTGGCTTCCACTCGTCCCAGCGCATAGACGCCTTTTCTACAAATTGCTAATGCGTCCAGCAAAAGACATCAGCCGCATTTCAGCCACCAAGCGTCCGTCTGAAGCGAATCGACAAGGATTAAGTGCACAATTTCGACTGCCCCTGGGTGCTCGGGCCTGGCGATTTTCCTCGTCGGAATCATCATGGTGGAAATGAGGATGGAGGCCAGGCCGCAGACAAAGTTCATTATTACCACCGGTGAATATCTGCCTCAGGGGCAGCGTAGTAAGCTCATGGCCGTGGCGTTTCTCCTCGGAGGATGCAGCCATGCACGTGTGCCGAGCCTAGGCCACAAAAAAAAATGACAAAGAGCGGGAACAGAATGCCCTATCAAATGAACTACTGTGTACAAAAGCATGTGGTGACGAAGAAGACGAGAGCATTCAGCCCTAAAGAGATGGGCGGAGGGGGCCCGATCCGTGTGCTCATGGTAAACTAATAGTACGCATGGGGATCTTATCTCGTACCGCGACGATCATCGTGGTGTCCGTCTGCGTAAGGACCAATTCCCGAGTCCACGGGCTTCCGATTGCATCAATAACCTAGACTGCTCATCAGACGATCTTCAGCTCCAGGCCAGGACGATTTGCAGAATCAAGGTTTGGGAGCATGCAATGCACCGAATATGCAATGCACCAAATATGGGATGCAGTCATGACATAACCAATGTTGAGTGTGCGGCTCTAAAGTGGTGCAACGTTTGCATGCACGGCCACCCGAGGTGGTTGAGGAATGTTCCTGTTGGGTGGTCGGCGGCCGTTTGTCCAGCGGGTTCCTGGCGCACTCCACCATAAGCTCGTATACAAAGTCGAGCTTTTCCTAGCGCCTTCAGCTCGGGGTGGAGCGCAATGCCCACTACAACAAAAAGGGGGCTCTGGGCTGAGACCACTCACGTCCAGACCGGCAACGCGTGCGGCGGTGGATAGGCGCAAAAAGTCGGTACCTAGTGTCCACAGTCGGCTGGCAGCCTGACATGACTTAGCAGGCGGGTGGTTAAGTCAGCGTGTCAAGCCATACCCCTGACGGATGGGAAGGAAGGCTGTTCGAGGCGGGCTAGCGTGCCCGGATGTGCCAGCGTGCAAAAGGAAGAGGCGGCAGTGGGGGCGAACCTGGGTGCGGCATGATGCCATAGGCAGCGCAGCTGCAGGTGAGCAATAGTCAGAACGTCAAAGTCTATTAGGCCGCGACTTGCAGGGCCCTGGTTCAGCAGCACGGCGACAACGACGACATCAACAGCCGCTTTGAGACAGGCCGGTTGCAGCACCAGGCGTGGTTCAGCGAACAGGTTACGGTGACAGGCGATGCGAAACATGGAAACACGCAGCTGGACCAACCTCAGACGCCCAGCGGTCGGCGGCGCATGGGGGCGAGCCAAAATAAGCTCGCAGGCGGCGGCGGACAGGGCGCGTCCTTGCAAGCGCGCTCGCTTTAGGCACGGGCTGGCCTCTTTTCCCCTTGCCCAGCGACTTTGTCCTCGACTCCTGGGGGGTGATCGTGTTGTAGCGCACAGCCTGCCTATAGCGCCGACGCCGCTTTGGGCCTCGCGTGCTTGGCGGCTTCCGTCTTCCCCTTCACTAGCCTGCCCACGCCGCGAGACCCAAAAACTGCCTCTCCGCCCACGGCGCTGCGAGACGAGTGTTTCTTTCCCCTCCAGCTGCCCTGCGTTGGCAGTATTCCCCCCGGCATCTGATAACTAATGACCCCAGCCTGACTCTTTGTCACTTACCCACCTACGTTGTCTACGTTGCATTCGTTTTCTGCACCCTCTTCACACTCGTTTACGCCGCTGTCGCCACCGTCCTTGACGCCGCGCTCTTAATCAATAAATACCTTTACGTCGATTTTCTAGCCCTGTACTACATAGTGCGTCGGCGCCCGTGTGTCGTGCTACCCGTGCAGCTTCCCTTGTCTTGGGGTCTAGCACTCGAAACCTACTACACCACACACCCCGGAACACCAGCGCCGCATATCCTGCTTATAGGTAGCCGCTCCACGGCCACTTTCCACGTTTCGACCTCCCTCCAAACGCCCTCGGCCGTCCTTGCACCACGCCGGCAGCCATCACACTAGGGCCATCCTCACTCGCACCTGCACTCGACCGCTCGTTACCCCACCTGCCTGCCCAGCAATCTACACTGCTAATACTCCAACATGGTGTGGTCTGAGATGGCGGGCATCTTCGCCCGTGACGACAAACCCATACCCGATATCACCGACCCCTGGCCTGTGAAAGATGTAAGTGGCTGAGACATCCCCCACTACAATCGCCCCCGTTGACTCTTCCAGATCGTCTATGTTTCTATCGTCGGCTCTATCATGTTGGCGGCTCTCCTCGAATGGTTCCTATGGGTTGCCGCCTTCATGTACTGCATTGTCAAGGTCTTCCAAAAGGCCGAGACAATCAGTGTCCGTATCTTGTCCATCTTCTTCGGTATCCTCTTCTTTTTGCTCCGCGCCATCTTCTTGCCGATCATGGTTGTCACGCTGCCGCTTCCCCCACAGGTCGTCAAGTACTTCCCCCAGCAGATGGTTGATTTCCTGCAATGGTTCGCTTTCTGGTCTTTTGCCGGTCTGTTGACTATTCCTTGGTTGTTCTGTGTTTACCAGCTGGTTACACACTCCGTTGGTCGCAGCAGGCGTATCAAGTCCGTTCTTGACGAGGCCTCTGCCCCCAAGGTCGTCATTATCATGCCTTGCTACAAGGAGATTCCCGAGATTCTGCTTAGAACATGCGACTCGCTAGTCGACTGCGAGTACCCTCCGTCTTGCCTCCACATTTTCCTATCCTTCGACGGAGACCAGGAAGATGAATTGTACCTCAACACTATCGAGAAACTCGGTGTACCTCTTACTCTTGACTCGTACCCCAAGTCTATCGATGTCATATATCGCAGCTGTCGTATTACCATCTCCCGTTTCCCCCACGGTGGAAAGCGTCATTGCCAGAAGAGGACCTTCAAGCTCATCGACAAGATCTACGCTGAGTATCTCAAGCGCAACGACAACCTGTTCGTTCTCTTCATCGATTCGGATTGTATCCTTGACAAGACCTGCATTCAGAACTTCATGTACGAAATGGAACTCAAGCCTGGCAGCAAGAAGAACATGTTGGCGCAGACTGGTGTCATTACATCGACGACCGAGAAGAACTCTCTCATCACCCTCCTCCAAGATATGGAATACGTCCACGGTCAGCTTTTCGAGCGTTCGGTCGAGTCTGGTTGCGGTGCCGTCACGTGTTTGCCTGGTGCGCTTACTATGCTTCGTTTCTCTGCGTTCCGTAGGATGGCCAAGTACTACTTTGCCGACAAAGCCGAGCAATGTGACGATCTCTTTGATTACGGAAAGTGCCATTTGGGCGAGGATCGTTGGCTCACTCACTTGTTCATGATTGGTGCAAAGGAGCGATACCAAATCCAGATGAACACCGGTGCCTTCTGCAAGACCGAAGCCGTGCAGACCTACCAATCTCTCCTTAAGCAGCGTCGCCGATGGTTCTTGGGCTTTATCACCAACGAAGTTTGCATGTTGACGGATATCCGGCTCTGGAAACGCTACCCTATTCTCCTCATTGTTCGCTTCATGCAGAATACCATCCGAACCACCGCTCTACTTTTCTTTATTTTGGTTATTTCTTTGATGACTACCTCCCAGAAGGTTGCCAATCTCCCTGTCGGCTTCATTGCTATCTCGCTTGGGCTTAACTGGCTTCTCATGTTGTACTTTGGTGCCAAGCTTGGCCGCTATAAGATCATGTTGTACCCTCTCATGTTCATCGTCAACCCCTTCTTCAATTGGGTCTACATGGTTTACGGTATTTTCACCGCCGGTCAACGTACCTGGGGTGGACCTCGTGCCGACGCCGGCTCCGCTGATACCAAGACAACTCCTCAACAGGCGATTGAGCAGGCTGAAGCTACAGGTGATGATCTCAACGTTGTCCCAGAAACTTTCAAGCCATCAGCCGAAGCACACAAGCACCGCCCAGCACCTATCCCACTCCAGCCCTCCGACAACATCGAAGGTCGCTTCGCAGCTGCCGAGAGGCTACCCAACGGATGGTATCAACAAGGAAACGACTCTGGTCTTACCCTACCCAACACTCTGCCTCGCAACCCCAACGTACCCAATGTTCCTCTACACCCACGCTCTTCTATGGACTCATTTACTTCCAACGGTACCTCTGCGGCCAACTCCATCTACATGCCCCGACGCGTGGAGAGTTTCATGGACCCCGAAGATGCTCGTATCTACCACAAGACCCAGCAAACCCAGAAGCCTGCCGGTGGCGCCTTCTTTGAAGAAGCACGACAAGGGCATCACGAACTTGGTCAAGGCTCTGGCAAGGCAGGATATGCCGAGTCAACTCATTCCATGTCTGACGACTCAATCTATCAACAGAAGGGCCCACAAAGGCCTACTCAGACACGTCAACATAGTGATGATAACCGCGGCCGCAACAACCAGTCTACCAACTCACCTCTTTCGAGTGAGTACAATAACAGCGGACTAGAGGCACCAAAGGCGTCATACAACTCCAACTCCCGCGACCAACGCAGTGGACGCAGTCCCCTTGCACGCCAAAGCTACGTAAGGACCGCACCCGGCGAAGGCGTTGAGATGGAACTACAAGCCCCTCAACAGAGCGGCTTGATGCGTGATGTATCACCTGCGCCCCTCGGCCAGCCTCAAATGCCAGCATCGTCCAACCACTCAAGAAATACGTCAACGGACTCAAAGAAGAGGAAGAGGCTTAGCAAGGCTCCTCCCTCTGGCAAGAAATAGTTGATGTTTATCTTCCTTGTTCTATGCATCATTTATACACCAAAAAAGTCCCCCGTGACGGCGTTTGGACCGCATGCATTTCTTTACATTCGTTCTGGTCTTTGACGCATTGCGCATTGGACAACCGGCGTTCTGAGTTAAGCCCTCCCGTCCCATACACTCCCTCTTTAGTGTGTATATAAATTCGACGTCTAGGAAAGGGCTTGGTCGACATGACGTGACTGTAGATCATGATATTGGTTCACTTTATTCATACGGTATATATGTGAGGGAGCCATCTGGAGGGGTACACGTTATTTGCTTAATGCTTAGTAGTCGCCGTAAGGGGACGCAATACAATCTTAGTAACAAACATTTGATACCCTTGGTGATCGATCATGCTTCATGCCCCATCATACCCCCATCTACTTTGATGCTCAACGCATCTCAGGCATCATACCCTATCCCTGGGCATCGCCCTACACCTTCCCAAACAGCTCTGGGTGCTCCATAGAAAACTTCACTCCCGCCGCCCAGTGGTACAACTTCGCCGCCACCACATACCCCTCGGCCGCATACTCCTCCAACCGCGCATACAGCTCCGCTAACGGCACCACCACCCTTTGAATCTCTTCCCCCTCGTCCAAATGTTGCTCAGGCTCCACATCTCCCTCCCCAACCTCCACCTCCACCATGCACAACTTCATATTCGCACTCGTCATTCCCGGATCCGCCGCCACCCCAGGCGACACACTCACCATACGCCCCCGATACCCCGTCTCCTCATACAACTCGCGAACCGCCGCCTTCTCAGCCTCCTCGTCCGCATCAATCAGCCCAGCCGGCCACTCCACGGTAAATGCATTGACCGGCGGGCGGAACTGGATGACGAGGATGGTGCTTGGGGGTTTCGAAGGGTGCCGAAGTATGGCGCCAATGGACACGGCGTCGATGCCGGATGCGCCGGTTGTTTTGCGGCTGGCGAGTTCCCAGGTGCGCGGCGTGCCTTTGGAGTCGGTATAGGTTGCTTTTTGGAGGCGGATCCATTTTGCGTCGTGTGAGGAGAGGGGGGTGAGGGAGGTTACTTTTTGGCTGGGGGGAGGTGGGGGCATAATTGAGTGAGCTGGAGATATGACTGGGCTTAGGGATTGTGGGGTACTTTTGAAATGCGAAGTAGTTTGACAGAGGGCAATAGCGGTATCGGGTGTTTGAGCTCCGATGACGTTTGCTAGATTGAATGTGGCAAGTGCGCAGCCAGGCAACGTTCCTTAATCCTACTTACTCTACCGTACGAATCGCCCCTTTGACAAAATTAGATGTACTGAAGTTCGTACCTCTGCATCTGGGCGGAGGGTCAAGTCATTTCAACCCTGAGTCGTTATCTATTATGATGCCACTAAAGTTTTTTCTAGTTAGCGTCTATAGGTACTTCGGAAACGTCATTCGGATAACAGTCGAAGCATCCGCTCTCAGGAAGCATCATCACCAGTAAAATCCGTGGGAAGTTCCTTTCTTTGCCCCTACGGTAAGAGTCATTAAAGCCTTAGTTACATTTGTTCTTCTTTCCATGTACCTTCATGTCACGTCCTATGCATGCAAAACTGTCAACATGTTTTCATCACGAGCTATTTCATTTTCCTTGAGGACTCCATGTTCTCGATTATTCTCAACAAGCAGCAGAAAGGAAGTCGATTTCACGCATGCAGTAATAGGTGGTGGTGTTGTAGGTCTTGCAATTGCACGACAGCTTCAAGCAAGGGGTGGCGTGTCAACTGTGTTGATTGAGAAACACGGATCTGTGGGCACGGAGACAAGCTCAAGGAACAGTGAAGTTATTCATGCGGGTATATACTACGGCATCAACTCACTCAAAACAAAATTATGCCTCAAGGGGAAAGATATGCTATACGAGTTGTGTAAAACTCACTCAATACCTCATCGTAACACGGGAAAATGGATAGTCGCCCAAGACGACACGCAGAGGGCCGCCCTCCAAAAAATCCACGACTTTGCTTCAACCATAGGCGTACCAACCCAGTTCATCTCCCACGATGAAGCCAAGCGAAGAGAACCGGCTGTCCGCGCCAAAGCCGGAGTACTAGAAAGTCCCACTACTGGTATAGTCGACTCCCATAGCCTAATGCAACACCTCGAAGGCGCCTTCGAATCCTCCGGCGGAATCTGCGCCTTTCACTCCCCCGTAACAAGCATCACGCCCCTCAACTCCGGCTCCTCAGGCTGGGAAATAACAACGACATCACCCAACCGCGAAACCACCACTATCACTGCCTCCACCCTCATCAACTCCGCAGGCCTCTTCGCCGTCAGCATCAACAACATGATCCTCCCCCCAGCCCGCCACAGAAAAGCCTTCTACGCAAAAGGCTCCTACTTCTCGTACGCCGCCGGATCGCCCCGTACCTCGACACTCATCTACCCAGCGCCCGTCCCGGGCCACGCAGGCCTGGGCACCCATCTCACGCTCGACATGGCCGGTCGCATCCGCTTCGGGCCAGACGTCCAATGGACCGATTCGCCCACCGACTACACGCCCAACACGTCGTCGCTCACCGCTGCAATCAACGACATACAGACATATCTACCGGGTATCGACCGAGACGCCGTTCAGCCCGATTACGTGGGTATACGGCCCAAGTTGGGCAAGTTGGCTGCGACGAGTGGGAAAGGGTTTCAGGACTTTGTTATCGTGAAGGAGGAGGGGTTTGAGGGGTTTGTGAATTTGTTGGCGATTGAGAGTCCGGGGTTGACGAGTTGTCTGGCTATTGCGGAGGAGGTGGAGGCGTTGTTGTGTAGGTAGGTGAGGTGGAGAGAGAGGTGTATGCGACGGTACAGACTATTGTGTGTATATATATTATTTTCATATAGGTTCTAGAAGATCGAATACGCCAATGAGATTCTGCTGCTGCAACGATCGTGTGGTGATATGCACCCGCACTTGTAAACACACGCAATCAAAAACTGTGTCTTTTAGAAGTTCATATTATCTACCACTATTTATAGTACAACCAGATGTCTCGTCCGTTGCGTGCATGCATCCCAATACGCTGAAAAGTCACCATCCCAGTGACCAACTCCTCCCGCGATGCCCGCTAAATGCAAGAAACACGATCTCATGTCGAGACCACAGAAAACAACCAATACATCATTTGTCACCGCCAACTCCTTTGCTTCGCCTATACGCCGTGTTTCGTATGCAGGGCATGGTAGAAAGATTATTTATTTGAAAGCCGTAGACGCCGTTGCAACACTGTGAAGCGTGCCTAATATGCCGCTGGAAGGAAGTGCTGCAAAAAACGATTTTGAAGTATTAATTCCACTAAAGTCAAACTCGCAGCACAAATTAAGCTTTAGGTTTGCAATCGCTATTGAGTTTATGTTTGGGCCAGGCGTGACCTGTCTGATCCCATTGCTACAAAGGTGTTAGTATTGCATATCAGATCTTAGTCGCAGTGTGTACGTACGGTGAAATTAGGATTAGTGTAAGCATTGATATGGTCCTTGATGTACTTTGTTGTTTCGAAACCAGGTGGGTCACATGTGACCATCTCTTCCCCTGTCTTCTGGTACCATCGCACATAATCGACACGCATAACAGCTGGGAACGACAGGTGGTCCCAATCTATCCACGTCCAGGCGTTACTGATCCCAAGATTGAGAATCAAGGACATGGGCTCTTCGGATACTTGGCGGGCTTTGATGTTGCCGTTTGGTCCAATGGCTCGGCCATCCATCATGAACATGGTTTGGTCGCCGATTTTCCAGCTGATGAAGGCATCTTCACCCTCGCCAGGGGCATACTCGAATGAGTAACGTTGATACTGCACACCATCATACCAGTTCTTGTTCAAATTAGTGGTTGCAGAGATAGCTTGCTGATATGGCCCTCCCGTGTAGCCGTTATACCAGCTGAGGCTGTAGTCTGGAAATGCCGTGAAATTATAATTGGGATACCAATGGATATCGAATGGGGCTACCTGGAAGCTCTGTGTTGCGATGGGCATGTTGTGGGGAGGGTATGTTGCACCAACCTCAATGATGTCGATTTCGGGTGCACCTCGGCCTTTACCAGGAGTAGGGTGATCCTCTCCCGGGCAAGTACATGAAGGCAACCGTTGTCCGGGTAGATTTGAAAGTCCATCAGAGCTCGATTGGTTTGGTGTGATACCGACATCGCATGCTTGATATGTGTAAGGCCACATTCCGTCAGTGGTGCTCAAGTAGCCGGGCCGGCCAAGGTTACCCATTGTCCACGCACCCGGCCATAGTCCTGGTACACCTCCTGGTCCTGGCAGGGACACTGAGACCTCGAAAATCCCGCCTTTAAAGCATAACTGATTCCAGCTGTTCAGCATCCCAGAGCGAAATTCAAGCCCATGGTTGAGAAATTTGTCCAAGCGTAGCTCCAGGGTTCCGTCGTATGTGGTCACAGCATCTGGGTCATACCATTCCAGATCTCGCGTCGCACCATACCAAAAGTCACCCGCGAAGAAATACGGGTCATCTCCCATGTAAAAGGTACGGTTATTATCGTTGAATTCATCACTGAAGACCAGCTCGTAGTCATCGCCGAATTGGCCTTTTTTCTTCATCACCGATTTAGGGGTATCAGGATCGATAAGGCCTCTACGAATGTTGTTTAGAAATGGATATGTCTTGGTATTGACAGTCGCCCATGGTTCGGCTTTGTACGCGTTGGGTAACCAGCTTAATGGAACACCGAACGATGAGTTGTAGTCAATAACCCCAGTAAAGGACATGACAGGAAGCGCTATGAAGATGAAGAGCAGTCCGAAAATCATCAAGGCCAAGCCGATTGTGGAGACGATGCTGTCCTTGGTGAAGTGATCACGTAGTTTTGGTTTGTACCTGATGTCATCGTCGTCTCGCGGCATGTGCATCTCATCGTCGCTTTCTTCTTTGTCGCCTATGAGTGGCCAAGCTGCCATCCCCTTTTCCTCGTACGGGGCAGTTAGCCTATCGTCTACAACAGATGTATTCTTTTCTGGGTCGTACAAGGTGTTGACTTTGGTGGTAGAGGCATTGGGAGTGGCAAATGGATTTGCAGGATACAGGGCGATAAGTGGAGTGGTGGTTGCAGTAGTGCGTGCGCCGCGAGACAGGTGTTCTCGCTTCTCGGAGAAGGAGCTGCGTCTGCTGTCGGAAAAAGGGTTGTAGTATCGAGTGTAGTCGGATCCCAGATCTTGGTAAGTCATGGGACTGTTGGGGAGAGAGTGTAGGCCTGGACCTGACAAGTCTGGTATACTTTTATACTGTGGCCGTCGTAATGAAGGCGGGCCAAGCGCCCGTAGCTGAGCAGCTGGCCTCCCAGTTGCTGCTACCGGCTGGCTGGTCATGGAGTGCGCCAGATTGTCGCCGGATAAGGTCTTGCTTTTTTCAAGGACGCCATCACTACCGCCTAGCGAGACTGCTGGAATGGTGGACTGGGTTGAGGGCGAGTGCGAGGATGGCTGGGTTAGTGTAAAGTCGAAAGCTGCACGCGGGTCGGATGCGGTTGGAGAAGTCTTGTGTGGTTGTTCTGTCGCCCTTGGATCCCTACTTGCTGCTCCTTCTGGTTTGGCTGCTCGAAGGGCGGCAGCGGCTCTCTCCGCCTGCAAGCTGGACTCTGACCTCCCGAACTGCTCCATGTTTTCTGCAACATTCCCGACCGATCTCCTTGACGATCCGTACGCTGAAGTTCGCTGAGGCGGATCCATATTGCCTGCTTGCTTGTTTGCTCGTTTTAAATTGCGTTTTGACTCAGCGTTTTGCCCAAAGCACTCCGCACTTTGTGCGACTCAGATAAAATGCGACGGCCAGACCTGGATGAATTATTTGACGACAATCACGTCATGCTTTGGTGGTAGGTGGAGAGGTGGGCGAGAGACAGTGCCGTGCGTGCCGCAAAGCAACAGCGAGAGATGAAGAGTGCGACGCCGCGCGGTAGCGTGATGTAAAGTGAATTAGGAGCTCAAATGCAATTAATAATTGTTCCCACAGCAAGCGAGTGCAACGTAGAGCAGGCGACGGTGTGTTGGCCGGTTGCGCAAATCCCAGATGGGCTGGGGCGACAGATGCTGTCGTGTGAACGAGTGTACAGGTTCCCAGGAACCCAGCGAGAGCAAAGGTGATGAAATCAAGGATGCAGGATGCGAGGCGTTTGTTGGGTGGGCCAACAACGGCTGGCTAGAAAGCCTGTTAGATTGGTGATGAACCACGTTCTGCTAAATCCAATATCACTAGCCCGGTTTGGGAACGAAAGGTGATGCGGCTCTTTATTTGTGGACGCTCGAGAAACTGCGCGGCGCTCTCGACAAGCCGCTTGTGGTGCTTAGAGCTGTCATTTTGCTTTCCAGCTTGACGCGATGTGCGCCTTATCGTGCGAGATATCCTGTCTGTGCTGCTCAAAAGAAAAACCCAGATATTCCGTTGTCTAAACAAGGCCAAAGATAAGCTAGACGCCACTTGATCCACCATTTACTACCCACCAATCCGCATGCACTGACCGTAGCCGTACCTGGATGGCCAAAATCACGAACAGACAACGATAATAGCGCATTTTAGCCTCACGCTTAGAGATTGCGATGCTCGGTGACTCGGAACCCAAGACTCACAATGATGCTTAGCACCATTTATCTCTAACCCGGCCATTCATACCCGGGCGGCCCCAGATGCCCTATGCGATTACTTGGTCCGCAGGCAGCCCATGGGTAATGACTCGTCCCTCTCTCCCTTTGGAGAAATCTCTTCCTCCCCAGGAGGACTCTAGCATCGGCCTATTATGCACGTGCGGCGCAAAATACATTGGTGCGAGGAGGTATCCGAGCGACAAGGATCAGGTACAACACATTGAAACGTAATGACCGAAAAGTCTTGGATCGGAATCAACAAAAACGCCAAACCTTCCTCATCCCAACGGCACCCGCTCTATTGTGAACAGGACTGGCGCATCCGTCTCAACCTCAATGTCATTTGCTTGGACATGGTTGCTTGTGCTGACCTGGCCACCCATGTGCGTATACCACTCCACGACATCCCATTCCAGGCCCTTAGTAGTGATGGTAGCTGGGCCCCACACAGGCAAGAGGCCGACGTTCTCGGTGAAAAGTTTGCTTGATTGCAGCTGCCTGATGGTGCTGTGTCGCCCACCTCGAAGAATGAAAGACAGATTGGACTCAGAAAAGAGCCACAACCGTAGGCTTGGATGCTTCGTCTCTTCTCTAATCATTTCATGCAGCAACCCAAGTCCTTGGTCGACTCTACCTGCCAACGTACCGAAAACCAGCACGTCTTTTTGACCCTCGGAAGAGCTCCTGGAGAGGATCTTTTTCATGGTTTTTCCAAAATCCGTCGTGTATTGATCGTGGTCTTGCGACACATCGACCCCATGAGCTGCGTAGTAGGCGCGTACATTGTCACGCAGCGAGTCAAGATCACCGTGAATAATATCGGGCAACTGCGCAAAGTTAGCAAGTGACACATCCATGGGTGGGCTGTCCCCTACATAATGTTGCCTTTGCGCAGCTAGGTCGCCCTCGAATAGGTCAAAAAGTCGATTGGCGCCGCCATCAGCGCACACTCGATAGTTTGCATGCTGCCAAAGTCGGGTAAAAGTGTCGAAATGTGCAATGGGTTGGTTCAGAATGAGGAGATCAGGAGGTGACACTAACTCATCTCGCTGCACATCTCTAGACAGGAATTTGGCAGGAAACAGGTCGTCTGGCGTAAGTTGTCCCATACTCGAAGATTAAATGCGTAGTGACGCGGGTGGGCATCGGTGAAGAGCACGATGCACATCCAAGCAGGTACTCGACGGGCTATGCTCCAAGCGCGCTAGCCCAACCAACCCCGCCACGACTCTAGCACTTCACTCCTCGGGTGTCTCCTTTAACAGAGCGCTTATTTTTTATGTATTTGACTCCTCCTAGGTCACAGTGCGCTGTATAGCGACTTCATTCAAGAACAAACGACTTCCTACTTGGTGTTGTCAACATCATGATTCACTACCCAACCGGCACATTCCCAGCGGTTCAGTAGTTTAAGCAACGTTCTGCTAATCAAGCATGCTTTTCAAGCTCACCCATGCAAAGGTTCCCCAATAGTTCCATGCCAAGATAATTGGCTTGGCGATAGTTAATTCAGTGGTCCCTTTGCCAGGAACGTCAACATATCCGACCTAAAGACACGCGTAGAGCTGCATCCTTATGGTGCAAGTGCAGGGAAAAACCTCGCCAATATCAGGACTGGGAGTTCATAAGATCGACGGTGCTTTGTAATCGAGTTCAAGGTTGCTGACTGACGCACCTATAACATCTTTTCCCAGAATGATAATACCGAAACGAATATAGCACATGTCTAATACCTACATCGAAGGAGACGGGATAGCTTGGCAGGCGCGAAATCCAGACCCACAAGCAATGCGCTACGGACCTCTCAGATACCAGAGGAACGGTTGGCACATACTAACTCATACTCTCTTATCGGATATGATTTCTCTTGGAGCAGACGCCAACTTACCACGTAATAGGCGTCGTAATCTTTCCAACAGGCTGGCTCAGTAAAGAGGGATGAGAATCTTGTTCATACCCACGTGGCGGGTACCTGAAAAAGCCATTTTCGTCTACCGCGTATGGAGGGGACGCCCTAGTTCCGTGCGTTCGAGTCACGGCATCAATACCAATATGCAAGTATTGTACTGCCTGAATCCGACAAAACGTGCATTAGATGTGTCAGTGATGGAAAATGCGAAGTAGAAAGGCAATGTTGCTTCAATTTGCTGATCTATAGCAGGCCAATTTTTGTTACCACTGAAAGACAGTTCAGATCTGCCAAGATGCTTCTTGTCCCCTTGTAGAACTTCCGACAAACAAGCACTATGTGCCTAATGAGACTGCAAGTTGTAAATATAGTATACAGAGTAAGGATTGTATCATGATCATCTCTGGTCAGATCAGGATGCCGTGGAACACGAATTGGTTAACGGAGATTGCCTTTGCGGACGTATTGTTCGAGAATGAAGTCCTACGAGCGCAGGAAGGCGCGGAGTTGACTCTGTGGGTAAGAAAAGTCATGTTCATCCATTGTCCCCTGCTCTGTCGCTAAGGGCACAGACTCTAATGACGCTCAATGTCGAAGCAGCAACTACATCGTGGCAAAAGCATCGCAAAATGGCCCTACGAACAATCACTATACTAAATTCAACGTCTCTAAAATTCAGCATTTTTTGTATGTTTAGCAGCACGCCATCCGCCGATGTCAACTATTCTGAAGGGCGGCGCCACAGAACCCTAGTTCCCACGCGCTGAAAACAAATCCTGGCCAGAGTCTGTCACCACACCCACTCGTACCCGGCGCCACGGCAATTGTCCGTATGCCTCGGGGCGTCGGCTTGCAGTAGTAGACTTTCATAACCTGCGATGCCTCGATCCTGGTACATCGGCCCAGCCGCCTACGGCAGAGTTGCACTGCAGAAACACGCGCTGTGCCGACGCCTTCGAGGAGTGCCACGCCCATCTCTAAAAGCCTATAGCCACAACTCCACACAATACGGCATCTAGCCAGTTGACTGTGAAATCCGCCTGAGATCGGCAAATCTAGACGACTTGATCAACTGATACCAATTTTCAAAGCTAGAACCTGTTGCCTTGACCATTTGCGATCGTTCCCTCGCATGTCGATATGGGACAGCGCCGAGAAGACTGTAAACATTGCCATTCTTGAGCGACTCTTTATCAACTCCCACGAGGCTTGGGTTACTCGAATACGAACTGTCATCGTCGCAAGCATAGTTGCACCTACGCGGTGCCTGTCAGCATGTGTAGAGCATCCTTGTCTCGAGCGGCATATGAAACAGGTACTACTGACTTATTTTTTCGAAGTGCGTCCGCAATGGCGCACTATCCTAGTAGATACTGGGGGTACCATCTGGTAAGACACACATCTAAACGCTTGGGCCTGATTTGCGACCAAGTCGTTCCCCAACGCCCCGTCGGCGCTAGTCCGGGCGTACATACCCTGCTTACAGGCTTGCAGCTTTGTCGACGAGATAGGAAATGCTGGATTGGCACTCATTGGTCTCCGGCATACGTACGATTTTCGCACGGGGCAGCCGTTATGAGCAGTTCTCAGGATATGCCAAGCCCGCACCTACTCAGAGGCAGAACTACCTATATCCCTCATAAGTCCCAGTACTATAGATACGCCACCCCCGACTCCATCAGTAATATCGCCAGAGTATAGTGGTATAACTATCTTTAGCCCTCACCCACATTCTCTCTCACCTACTCTCAGTCTTTGTACTTGTTGGTCTCATTATACTATACCATATCATGATGGAGCATTCAACGCCTATCGAGTCATCGCCATCAGTTACCTCACAAAGTACGCCAAATGGAGCAGACCCGCCACATAACCCCTATAAGCGAATAGCTTCGCGAAGAGCGATTGCATGTGTCACTTGTGCCAAAGCAAAAACAAAATGCGATAAACGCGTAGGTCAGCTTTCTCCCACTGTGTTTTCGGGGAAGCTGAAAGGAATAGCTCCCTTCGTGTGCCCGATGCATCAATAAGGGAATCAAGTGCGAACCAAGATCCACCCGTCGCACCTCTGAGAACCGTTATCGATCGAATATCAAGAAAGCTTTCGTAACACCCAAGCGCTACCACTCAGCGAGTAACTTGCCATCGCTGAGCCAGAGCCCTTCTCCAAAGAGCATACCGTCCCCAAAAAGACCAAGAGCAATGCGTACGGCCTCCCATATTGACCTCCATACCGCAATCGAGATGAACCAGCTCCAATCATCACCATGTTCTGATTTCCCACCGCTCACGCCGCTCCCGAGCTACAGATCTCAGATCACTAAAGAGCGCTATTCATATCCGAGCAGCTGTGATCACAACACGACCAGCATTACACCAAGATTAGAATCACAAGGCTTCCTTACATCAGGCCCATTGACGCCACAGACACCAGAGCCTATTGTGTATCAGGAGCCTCTGTCAATGGGAGGTCTCTCCGACGAATGGATGACTGCTCAGCCTTGGTCAGACGATTCTTTAGTTTCCATCGGACATGGATTGGATGACCTGACTGCGATGCTGCCAACCGAGCTATGGCCTCCATTCGGACATACACACACCGCACCAGTAACCCAGGTGCCCTGGTATCAATCTTCCCTCTCGGTCTCTCCTCGGCAGATGATAAGCGAGATGGTGCCGAATGCGAGGGCAGTTCCATCATTGTCGATTAGCGAGTGTTCGATCGAGGACTTCAACAACTCATGCATCTTTCCCGAGAATTGGATAGAATACCAACCCGTCACGACTGGATTTGACTTCACGAACGTTATAACTTCTACACCTTATATGAACACCATTGGACCTATGCCGAGCATTGGGTCAACATGGGAGGACGTGTTTAGCCCCAGCACAACGCCTTACTAAAGTCGGAAATCTAAAGAATGGCATTTCTAGTGACCAACATGATTGTACTGGGACGAATCGAACCACTAGACTTGGAGTGCGTCATAAGAATTAAAGCCGAACTTGGATAACGTTGGAAACAATCTCGGTGCATGAGTCTGCGCACTTCCACAGCCAAGCAGGTACGCGCTTGGCAATGTTGGAAATCTTAACGTGTTTGGCCAGCTAACGAAATTCAACGGAAAATGTGGGTTAGAAGTTTGGAACTAGGGCCGCGCTCAAAGGCTGTTTGTCTGCTAAGACAAGCTGCAGCTTGTCGGAGCAGCGTACCCTTGGTGCAGGATTAGGCCGGTCCCAAGCTGGCGGGTCATATTCACTTACATATCGGCAAGTGGACCCTTTCATAGCCGATGAGCTACGTCCATGCAGACCAACTCCGGTAAGCTCACATGACAATACGAGTCGCCACCTTTTTGCGATCTTGAGAGCTTCATCGAGGCTGAAGCGGGTTGCATATGTGCAGCACGTGGCGAACGCCCCACAACTTATCACACCATGACCTCTACATGGTTTCGAAGCTTTTATTAGGCATAGGTTAGCTCTACTTAGTCTTCAAATGCGAAATGAGGAACCCCTCTAGCCAATTGGCCTAGTATTAGTGTCTAGGCAATTTCAATTACATTCTCTGATTACCCAATTTCCCATGATATCTTTCACCTTACCGATCTCACTCTCCCTTCACCGATGCAATGGTCAAATCAATACAGGAACAGTCATCCTCACATCTTCGCCTACCATGTCCGGGTGCAAGTCCGCCTGCACAGCACACCTGCTGCCTGCTGTGGAACTTACTGCTGTACCACCTGCACGAATTCACTCATATCAAGAATATATGGCGCGTGAACGATTAAGTCAGAAACTTGGGTTTGCTTTTCTCGCCTGGCATTAGATAGCAGTTCTGTAGCAGTCTTCCGGCTTTCGCCGCTGGCAATACAATCGCCTCGACTTGCCATTCGAATGGGTGATTCGCTTAGGCACGTTTGCTCTTCCCTATCGAGTAAGAAACGCGCTGTGTTCATCTCTCCATTCTGGCCGAATTGCGCAACTTTGGGGACATGAAAATAGGGCCTTTCGCTATTATATCGCTGCCTGCTATAATGCATCGGCTACTATCCCTACCCGATTTCCAGATGCTCGTTGCTTGCATTATCAATCAGGCGGACTCAAAAGTTAAGCTTTAGCCTGCGGCCACAGCACCAGGACAACTCTTGGTCTTGTGGAACATAGGTATAGGACTGTCCAAATATAACAGCAATCCTACTCGTCACGATGAGACAACTAGACTAGACCAGCCATACGCCACACTTACATGTGGCTCGTATGCCTTACACATATTTCCCTACATAATGTTCGACCGGGTGAATATAACTGCAGCCAAAGTGTGTTATATGGCCAGCAAAAGTTCTATATCGTCAAGGGAAGCGTCGGCAACCTTTTTCTCCGGGTGCTGCCACGCGTTGTTCCTGGGCAACTGTTTATGTCCCCAACCGAGGGATTGGGCAGAGGCGTGTCACCGAGGCGTTTTCGTGGTTAGAGAAGAGAACGTGCACCGCTAGATAGGCAAGTTTACGCGCTCGACTAGCAGATTGCGGAGGGTCCAGTCCATTTTGGAAGAGTTGCGACCCTTCGGCAAGGGCTTCTGACTCAATGACCCTTGAGCTTGACCACAACAAGGCTCGAACAGCCATGGCATTCTTCTCAAGCCAAGCACTAATCACACCCAAGGATCTCCACGTGTTACGCAAATTCGCCTACGAGGCGACTACGGTATGCTAGGCAGGACCCGTAGTCGCACCCTAGTACATTCGTGGCATTGACAGCTCGGATCCGGCCTTTACACGTCTACCTACATGGCCAGGCCAGCAACCATACCCTATTACCTCCACACAGCAATTCGTCCGACACTGGCGCTTGTCACCCCAGTTCCTGCGTTGAATGCAGAGTGCAGTAGTAGACGCCATATCCAGTTAGACTTGTCGATCTCGGCAGCCAGGGGTCAGGGGTAAGGCGAATTCTATGTTTAGGTTACGATTCGCGGGGTCAGTTCGGTCAAAACCCATCCAAAATCGCATCATTGCATGGCTAATTGCTTATCGACGATGACAGTTGCAACATATGGATGATGGTAGGGATGAAGGATGAATCTCGTGTCCAGAGTCCATGTAGGTTAAAATAGTGGCTTACATGTTGCGAGCAGTGAGACATGCATACAGGTACCGCTGTGCCGTACGTAGGCAGATAAGTTGTTGGAAAGCCTAACAGCTTTCCAGTGACCAGAAGCCCGGTACGGGGCCTCGTATGATAATAAATTGCGGGCCACACTCCCGATTTACCGACATCATTGAATCCCGTACAGGGTGCGGCTCAAGCAACACCGGAACGCATACAGGATAGTAGCCACAATGGAAGCTGGATGTGCGTACGTGTACGCTTGCTGAGGTTTTCTAAGCCTCTTGGATCCTTCCCGCAATCGTGGCTCTAGTTCCACTTCGACTGCTGACCGATGAGCTCTCTCTCGCGATCCTGAGCATGGTAATTGGTTGTTGATCTCGTGGGCGTTCTCCACCCGCCGCTCTACCTCGCAATCAGTTACAGTTATGGCACGGACGATGTTCGCAGCCTCCATGGTGTAACCTCCCAGCTCTTGCCCACCCGGTTCTATCAGCGCGAAATCAGCCCTCGCCGTTCTTGCTCGTCAGTGGCTATTCTCACGCCACCGAAGTACTGCCTTGCCAACGCCCCGCGTGGGTAGCCAGGATGACGCTTAGCATCAACCCCTACACGCACATATAGTTTCTGGCAAAGTTTACGATGGAGCATGGCGTTGCAACATCAATCGAGAGACCCTTCATCTATTCCCAGGCCAAAGCTCCGGCCCGTTCCACAACAAGCGCCAAGCAATAGTGCGAACTGCTTGGATGTAGGCGCGGAGGCTCGCCCGCCCGTGCTTGCGATCCGAAGCCTCCATCCATGTGGGTTGAGCCGGCTACCTAACTGACCTCACCACCGGCTGTCACGAGGACAGCAAAAATGTCTTAGGAAGGCGGTGAGTAAAGGTATTGAGTCGTGATTTCCAGCGTCCAACCAGTATTGGAAGGAGCCGTCGAGGTGGTAGGCAAGAAGGTTGGTAGCACCGGATAGGAATGGCGCTTGAAGCGCGCAGAGTTGGACCTCGTCGTTAGATGATAGTTACACGAGTCACCATTGACTAGTAGGTTTGCAGCCACCAACAAATCTGTCCAGAGTCGAGTCAGGATGACTAACATTCGCGTTTCCTCGTGATAATTTCCGCAGGGCCCCGTCCAAGGCCTGACTGCCTCGTAGTGCGGGTCTTCACATGACCGCCACAAAACGCAGTTTGCGAAGGATCTTGCCACTTGTCTTCTCCAGACACTACACACACCATACTCGGCCAAATTCTTCCATCCCGTCCCTCGTTCCGTAGGCGCCGCTTTCCGCGGATCTAAGCTGATCCTCATGGCGCGGAACGGGACGACTGCAGCCTGGTCCACTAGACCCACTAGACCCACTAGATACACCATCACGTCTTGTCCTTACAGGCGGCCGACGCCGTAAGCTAGGTTGAAAGGGAACCAGGCCTCCAAGGCAGGAACCGAAAGCTTCCCAGCATGCAGACAAGACATTTAGCCGGGCTTGACAGCTGTCGGCATGTACGGTGAAACCACGCCGGTATTGCCAAGAGGTCTGGACGGCAATGCTGTGAATGGCTAGCCTAGCACGAAGAAAGAGCTGAACCAGAGTTGAACCAGGCCACTGGTCATTGTGGCTGTCTGCAATCGTACGTAACCCTGGACTGGAAATAGGCCAGTATCTTGGTGTTGTGGGGAGAAGTTAGTGGTCCGTCATGCAAGTCGTACAGTCCGTACGCAGCCACTGTCACGATATGGAAATAGATCCCGCTACCAACTTCAACAGGATTGTTCACCGGACCTGGTAAAGTTCCAGATGGATGGCGTACTGGGGCCCACCAATGCCCGTATGATAGCGATGTTGAGGTGATCGTCACTGAAATTTCCTTCGCCACTAGTCTTCAGGGTCAGACGAGTGCCCGCTGTTGAAATGTTGATCGCTGCTTCGACGAAGAAGCTCTTCCTTGCCCGACCCATATCTGACCGCGTGACGGACAGCGATCGACTCCAACAGACCTAGTCGTTCTCTTACATAACGATGACTGATCGATGTGTGTTGAGGCCGATCACTGTTCAGTGCCATTGAAGTAGGTCCTTCATCGCTGACCTCTGATTTGTGGATAAAATCGAATTCCATGACCCAGAATAGCTCTTACTAAAATCATCAAGCTCCACTACCATGAGTTCAGCATCAGGGTGAGCCTCTTCTTAAATTGGTGCTGCTTGTCAGTCGTTTCAACTTCTCCAAGGCCTGAACACACAAGTAGAAGGCTACAGTGACTTCAATCAGCTGTGGAATTTTTCGGGTGTCTTGGCCATGTTTACGCAAGAGATATTGGTTTTCGTCGTCCAGGTAAAGAGTTGGGTTGTTGCGCTGTAAATCCCGACGTCGCCTCCTACATCCTCGAAATCCGCTCGGCGATCTCATCATCAGTGGACTTCCCTCGAGTAGGCTAAAATCAATCTTTGACTAAGCGAACCGTATGCCATGTGTTTAGTAGTCCTATGCTGCCCGAGGCTCTTCTCTTTCTCAAATTTTACAAGCTTATACACTCACTGCGTGCCTGTCATGACGACATTGCTGATTACCAAACCGGTTTGTATTGAACCCGTACAACACTATTATTCACCGTGGAGTTAAGGCGCATCTTTTGTTGTTCGAGTAGAGCCACTATCCGGTTTTGTTTGCCACCAAAGAGGTCGAGTACTGCCGCTTCCTTCGTTACTTCTTTTATTATCATCGATTGCTCAATCAATGAGCAAACTGACATAAGCAGTTATAGCTTCTGGAAGAGTATATTTCGGCTTGACGTCTTGTACCCTCGGTTTACCTTTCTCGACCTTGGATTGCCTTCTTTCGCTCGCGATAATGTCTCCTGTCTGCTTCAACTTATGAACTAAATAGTAAGACCAAAACTCTAATAAAGCGTAGAGAGCCAGTATCTTTCCGTCGTCTTAATATGTATCCCTTATTCCTATTGGTGGTCGCGGGGTCGTTCGGTGACCTGCATGTGATCCGGATTGAGCCGAGGATGACGGAAAAACCTTGTTGGAAACTCCCTTCCTACCCCAGCTAGAGGAACTCCGAATCTCCAACTTTTATGTCTTACTTCTGCGCTTCGGACTTTCGTTTCTGTGTCGGCCATAACAGCTGGAGATCAGGATTTGCGAAGATGAAAAGGTCAAGGAACTTATGTGCGGCTGGCCTCGTATTAATCTTCAGAGTGGAAAAACATTTCTATACGCGAAATTAAAACGCCGGCGCCTTCCTTGTTTGTAGGCCTTAACAAAGCCATGTTATGGCGAGCATACTAATTAGGTATCGCCAAAAATGTTGAGAGCTGTTACCCGTGGGAGCAGGGATTGCGATATTGATCGACGTGGGGACGGTGCTACAGCATAGAGTGTTGCGTGGAGGACAACACGAGGCTCTTGAGGTCCGACGAAAAGTCAAATCGAAGGTAGTCAAACTCAATCCACATTTTCAATTGTACATTTAAAGAAAGCAAGTATCTTCTTATTTGTACAAGTGCTACTGTGAAGCTGAGTCAGATCCTGCTCTTACCTACGCAACGTTCGCTTAGGCTAGCTAAAACTGAGCATTTTGCTGGCAGGTCCCTCATTATACCTAGTACTGTTCACACTTCTACCGAATAAGGACTGATTCCATCTGCATATAGGTGATGAACACAATACGCCTTGCAGCTACCTATTATACGAGTCATACGGATCTCACCATGTCACCCACGGCAAATGTCGCACAATAAGACTGTACTCATAATTTACTGGCTGTTCCAAAAAAGCCATACGAATGGATCCTCGACCAAGACTCAATTATACACGTTACGCCAATTCAGGCATCTCGGTCGGGCGTGGAAGCCCCGCGTTTCAGGCTCAATCATCCGGCAATGCGAACCATGATTGAGCGTCATGAGCCTTGGAACACACTACACGGCATCAAAGTCTAGCCAATTTCAAGCTTAAACACTCATGCTACTACTGATTTGAGCCAATGGTGGTCTCTGCATGGCTTGGCCAGTCCCAATCTGGGACACTGCAATAGCTTCGAGCGTACTGTTTTGCATGATATGCCTGTGTGTCAGGTCGAATATTCCAATATGCGCCGCGGCGGCAGCCGGCTAGCGGCAAATCATCATGGACATCCAAGCGTTGATGTCGGTACTTGAGCCAGGTCGAGCGCTGGCCCGCCCGTTGTTGATTCACAAGGCAAGGCTCTCATGGTATCGCTGCGTGACGTCTAATTCTTACCTTTACATTCGCTTTCTGTACGGCTTGTTTCAACCTCTGATCATTTTTCACAATGTTGATGACTAAATTGCTCAGCGCCGGCGCTGTTACTGCGCTTGCGGTTGGGCAAGCGGCAGCCAAGATATTGTACGCTGGTGTGAATTCAGGTTTGTTATAAGACCCTAGAGTTACGTTCGAGTACTCCTGACGTAGATAGCGGGAGGCGAGTTCGCACAACAGAATTTACCAGGCACCTTTGGCATCGACTACCAATTCATCAACGAGACAGCCATCGATTTCTTCCTCAAAGAGGGCGTGAACACGATTCGCTTACCATTTCTCCTGGTTAGGCCTTACAACCAATAGTCTAAGATGAAGCGTTAATCCTGTTAGGAACGTATGTGCCCATTGGAAAGTGGTTTGGGGAAAACGTTCAATGAAACCTATTTCACCGAGTTCATGGAAGCCGTGGATCACATCACCTCAAAAGGTGGCTATGTTATACTTGATGCCCACAACTACATGCGATACAATGATCCGTCTATGCAACCATTCTCTGGCAGTGTCATAGGGAACACGACCGATTCCAAAGCCGCTACCACCGAGAACCTTGCCTCTTTCTGGGCTGAGCTCTCTACTCGCTTCATCACGAACCCTAACGTGATCTTCGGTATCATGAATGAGCCACACGATATGGCTACCTCCCTAGTACTCAAGAACAACCAGGCCATGATCGATTCTATCCGCAAAGCAGGCGCGCAGCAACTCATCCTCGTACCCGGCAACGGCTTCACCGGCGCTCATCGCTGGCTCAACAAGACATGCGGCGACGAGAAACTACAGTGCACCCCGAATTCCGAAGTTATGCTCGCCATCAAAGATCCGATCGACAATTTTGCATTCGACATGCATCTCTACTTCGACAACGATACGTCAGGCACGCATAACGAATGCACACTCGCGGCACCGAATAATCTCCTCCCTGTGACCATGTGGCTCGAACAACACAACTACACTGCATTTCTTTCGGAGTTTGGCGCGGGAGCCAACCCAACGTGCTTCCAGACGCTAAATAACACTATCACTCATTTGGAGAAGAGCAAGCACTTTATTGGGTGGACATATTGGAGTGCGGGACCGCTATGGGGCGACTACTTCCTGAGTGTTGGTGAGTGATTGTGTCCAACCCCCCAACAATACAAGACATATACACTGACTTTGTATTTTTTTAACATCTAGAACCGGACGAGGGCCCACAGGCGAATTCCACGTGGCCTAAGGTGCTAGCACCGCATGTGTCGAGCTACCAGCCGATGATGAAATGTGGAATTAGTACGAGTGCAAGGGGACGAGTAGATGATAACGACAGTTTTAGAGGACGGGACGGATGCTTGGGAATGAGATTGCCTGCAATGAAGGCTGCTTGAAACCGGCAATTGTGAGTCTGCAAGCGATGAATCTTCGCTCGCTGGCGTTCGGAGGAGGGGGGCACTGCAAGCTAGTTCGTACGCTATCGAGATACCCACAATGGCGGATAACGCTTTTCTTACATTTCATGCGCTGTCGGTTTATTCTGTGTCACGGTAAAATCATGCTTGTTTATACTATTTTATATTGAGTTCAGCTATAGGTCGGCATGCATGGGTACATGCGGATACATATCCCCACTCAAATCCAATAATTCCAGTTTTGTTCCTACTAGTTCGAGAGGTCATGTTCAAACACTCTTCCACTTGTTTACCATAATCATTCAACCCTTGTCTCCCTTGCTTTCTCCAAATCCGTATGTTCCATCTTGTGTTCGTGTCTCTCCCCTTTCACAATTGCCATATCCTCATCAGCCTCGACATCAAAATTCCTGCCCCTATACTCTGGCCCCAAAAACGTCAACAACATGACATAAGCATACACACACCCCATAAAAATGCAAATCACGAGCCCGTACTTGTATCGCTTGACTTTGCCCTTGGGTGGCAAAGGGAATTGCTCGCCGATAGTGGCTTCGATGGTGGACGACGCGCTCGATACGAGATTACCGAGCTGGTATGATGTGCCGACGACGAAGGTGCGGAATGATCCGGGCGAGAGTTCCATGAGATGAATTGGGATAACGCCCCATGCACCCTGAACGCAGAATTGCTCGAAGAAAGCGGCGGCAATGACGCCCTTGTTTGAAGTGAAGGTGTAGGGATATAGGAGAGCGCCGCCTAAGATGCACATTACGATGATACAGAACCGGCGGCCAAAGATGGAGGAGCTGTAGCCAACGAGTGTGCCGCCGGTCATTGCACCAAGGTTTGCAACGACCTGGGTAACGGTGACGCCATTAGGAGAGAAATTGTATTGGTTGGTGAGCATGGTTGGGTAGAGGTCTTGGGAGCCGTGCGACATGAAGTTGAATCCTGATGAGTGTTAGTTTAGTTGTTCTCACACATAATTTCGGAAGTTAGCTAAGCTTACCAGCCATCAACAACACCATGTATATCAACAACATCCAGTGTCTCTTTAATGCCACTTTGCCTTCTTGTACAAAGACCTTCGCGGCGTTTGGCTCTTCTTCCCTGACACGCTTGCGCTCGAGATAGGCGTTCGTCTCTGGCAAGCAGAGGCGAAATATGATGATGAGAACAGGGGGGCCCGCACCAAACCAGAACAACGGACGCCACCCATGGCCAACGGTGTTTACAAAGGCACGCGCGAAAATGGTAGCGAGGAGATATCCGAATGCGTATCCTTGCTGCATCATTCCGGAGATGATACCGCGAGCTGGAGCAGGACAATCTTCAAGTGCTGAAAGCGAATATCTGATTAGCTATCCGCGTCGAAATCCAAGGAATAAGGTCTGTGAGGACTCACCAGTTGCCGCAGCATTTCCGTACAAACCTCCCATGGCAATTCCAAACAGCGCACGCACTCCCAGGAATTGCTTGTACGTTGAGCAAAATCCGGTTGCCAGCTCCAATATAATGAACAATAGATTGTTCACGATGAAAGGCCATTTTCTCCCATACCGATCTGCCGCTAGACCGAAGATGATACTGCCTACACTCCTCAACATCAACACGAGTGTGATACCCCACGTGATGTCTGCTTTGGTCTTGCCAAAAGTCTCAGCAAGGTCCTCAACCGTGAGCGAGACGGTAAAAAAGTCAAACGCATCCCAGGTCCAGGCGAAGAAGGCGACAAGGAAGAAAAGCCATTGCTGAAGATTCAGCATGCGCAACAGGGTGAAGGGATTAGGCACTTTGTCGTGTGCGGGTTTGAGTGTCGTAATGCGCGTTGCGGCGTAGCGACCCACAGACATTTTACCCGTGGGCTGAGCATACTCGCTCTGAGACGTGTGAGACTTTTCAGCATCCATGATGAAGCTGAATTAGACTGGTAGGCTTCGATCAGGGCGTCGGGCGTTACCCGTACGTAAAGAACACCAAAGAATTGGAGGAACAAACCCGGGCTGGATTGAAACCGCCTTTGTTCTGAATAGATTGAGCGAGAATAGAGGCTGGCTGCCTTCTCCCATGCGGGGACTCCACCTTTTTATCTGCCACATGCCCTCCCTCCACAACCCCAGACGGATCGGCTTTCGACTTCCATAGCTCGCCTCCGGTAATGCCCTCGTGCGCGCACGTAATGATGGCACTGACATGGCAAGCGTACAACCCTAGCTTTGTCCAATGACACGATGTTGATGACGGAGGGAGCCTGAGGGAGAAGCGCCACCGACATGGATATATTGTGCTAAGGATGACCAAGAGGATACAAGCGTTCCTTGGCAGTCGGAGTGCGCTAGAAAAAGCTTTGTCAAGACAGCACTAAAAGGCTTGGTCAATGTAGTGCGCTCTTTGACCGCGTCCATTTTGCCAATTGCTGTTGCGATGATGGTAGGAAGCAGAGACCTCTGGTGCATGTCGAGATTTACCTCATGGGAAGTTTCGAAATCGATCGTCGCTTTCATAACCAGTCTCGTTCCTTGGATTGACAGTCACGGCGACGAATGCTGACAGCATTGCTAGCGTCGCACTGGGGCTATTATTTCCGACTGTGCACAGACCCTACACTCCGCACGGAGCGCGATTAGACATGATAACTAGGTATGCCCACGGGGTAAGTTAGGCGTGACAACGAAGCCCCCGATCTTCTCCGACATGGTGTACGTCCCAGATGTAGAGCCGGGTCTGATGCTCCTCCGCGTCCGAGACTGATAACACCCCTGGGAAGTCAAATGATAAGGGAATTCGCATCTGGGATTAGAAGTCATGCCATGCCGACTTCACACGCGTTGAATTGACTGGAAGGCTCGTGGGCTCTGGGAAGCACCCATCTCAGTCCTTGTATCTGTTTACCAACAAAAATTGATATATCATCCCATTGTGTATTACGCATAAACTTTTCATACCAAAATTGTAACATCTCTCCAACGCTGCTGATGCTTAGAAAGTTGCAATTTTTATTATTATTAATTTTTTTTTTTTTTTTTTTTTTTTTAAAGTACTCATCTCGCACACGCTCATGCAAGCCTAGATGCTCCTCTAGAACTCCCATCCTCACTCCAATCTTCCGTTAGGCGCTCTAACTCCGTCATCCTTAGTGCCTCCTCAACACTACTGAGGAAATGTCTTGTGCCACCACACATCTCTATGATACCACTTGATTCGAAAAGGCGATAGACTGGGCTGCGCTTACTTGGTACTCTGCAGAAGAATACGCGAACGTCTCTTTGTCGGTATGAGTCTACGATCTCAGCAAGGACCTGGGCCCCAGCACCGTCGAGCGATGTCACTCCATGCACGTCAAAGATGATGTTCTGGTTGTGCTCTGCGCGGCGGATGCGTGGAAGTGCAGGATGTGCTTTGCCCGTGCCGTGGTCTTCAAGGCGACGTAGTCGAGTTTTGAGATTACCTGTGTTGGCAAAGGTGAGGGGTTCTGGAATCTTGACTATCAGACATCCTTCAATAAACTCCACGCTTTCAGGATCGTGCTCCGCGTTGGTGAATTGGTTAGTTGTGCCTGGAACACGACCAAGAATCTGGATGCGCGGACGGACTGAGTGGCGGATCAGGCGCAAAATGGACAGCCCGATGCCAACGCCAATGCCGCGTTTTAGATCCCAAATGATTGTGATGAAGAAGATCAGACCCATGAGGGTGAGCTCTGACCAGCCGCGGATGCGCAGGAAGAATTTGATGTCGTGTGGTGCTTCCTCCACAAGCGAATAGGCGACAACCGACACCATGGCGCAAAGTACACCCTTTGGTAGGTAGTAGAAGTATGGCAGCATGAAAACGGTACAGAGAATCGTGATTATAGAAAGGAAAATAGAACTCATTGGGGTAAGACCACCAGTTGATGCATTGACTTTGGAGCGACCGTATCCTCCAAATGCTGGGAGAGCCATGAATAGCCCGCCTGTGATGTTTGCCGTTCCGAGAGCGATCAGCTCACGATTTGCACTAAGGGGCATAGTAACTCCGTCTTTCTGAGGGTCGCCACCTCCAAGTGATTTGCCCGCTACGGATGACTCGAAGAACCCTAGCAAGGCAATGATGAGCGCTGTATTGAAGGCATCTGATGCGTATTTCAGATGGGATGTTTCGAACGGGAAGTGGATAGCAAAAATGGTGCCGCCACTTGAATTGACGTTGCCTAGGACTGCAAGACCGTACTGATCGAGTCGATACCACCAAGTAAGGATGGCGGAAAATACTACTACAAGGAATCGATCGGGAATGTAAGCAACAGAAGGGTATCGCGGCTGTAGTCGCTTTTTGAGCTCCCTAACAAATATTAATCTACTTAGAGGTAGAGCAAAGCATGTTGTGACGTACCTAAAGAACATGATGATTCCAAAAGCAGTGAATGACATTGCGCACGTCAAGCCGTGGGCACTTCCAATGTTGCGAAAGAGGAAGATCATCTTGTCAATGCAGCTTCCGTGAGAGACTTGGTCAGCAGCCAATCTGGCTAGACCCATTTCAGGAATCAACTGGTCTATGAAGATGACGAAACCGATAGCGCTGATGAAGCCTCGCAGAAATGGCCGACTGAGGACGTTATCTAAGAAGCCTAGTCTGAAAATGCCTGCAACTAGAATGAATGCGCCGGCAAGACAAGTAATGATGCCAGCAATTTCTGCATTTTTACGTCCATCGTTGTCGCCGGTCGTGCCCTTCTTGATGTTTTCGCGAACAATCTCACCGACGAGGAGCGAGCCTGGTGCTTCTGGTCCTACAATCATCTGAGGACAAGTACCCAGGACAGCGTAGATTAACGGGTTGAGGGCAAAGCTGTATAGGCCATGTACAGGAGGAACATGGGCGAGATTTGAGGCGTATGACAGCGCCATGGGGATGTAGAAGGATGCCATGGTAATGGCGGCGGTCAAATCGCCTTTGAGATAGCGCCATTTGTATTGTTGAGTCCAGTTCAGTATGGGAATGTAGTACTGAAGATACCTGGGAGCTGTCAGTGCTGCTTCGTGTGTGAACACATCGCTCCTACATACATCAGTCGCTGGTTTTTGACACCATGTCGGTCAGCAAGCCACCTGGTAGTACTCTTCTTCTGCCCACTGTCACTGCTCCCAACGCCGTCTGCAAAGGCGTCGCTCAATAAAGATCGTGTTGCATCCGAACCGTCGCCTTCTGGTGTTTCAGTGATACCAGGGAACATGCCGCCAAAGCTATTCACTGAGTGTATGCTCCCTGCGAAGCTCCCATAGCTTCGATGTGCACCAGGCCGTGAAGCAGCCCCATGATCGCAATTGGCATCACCACAGCTACATGCCGGGTCTCCGTTGGGGCTGTCGAGCAGCCTCGTGCGTGCTGTGGGCTCGAGATCGACCGCTGATATGCCGTCCCCCTGTGGTAGGCTACTGGACGGTTGCGGTTCGTCGTGGTAGGGGCGGCGATGATGCATCAGCTCTTCCGGCGAGCTTGATCGATCCGAAGGGGCATGCGCCTGGCGAAGCTGGCTGGGAGTGGCAGGAGCATGTGCGTGTCTAGCGCTGCCACTGGACGAGTCGCGCGAATGCGAATGCGGTGCCAGAGAAGGCCCATCATCGGGGTTGATTATTTTCGGTGGCATCTTGGCCAGGTGTGCGTGTTGTTACGAAATGTGGCCAGTTGCTGTCTTTCGCGAGTACAGACAAAACGAAGCAAGGATTGCCTCGGCATACATGACGCTCCCCGTCGCAAGAGAGGGCAGCTTGGTATTTTTTGCCCGCTCGTGAGGATGCTCCTTGCAACGCTCTGCCCGCGTACGATCGGAGAGCCCTTAGAGGGCACGTGCTAGCCCCACTCTCATTATACACGTTCCAGAGCTCTGGCACTACGTCATGTCCAGAGCTGTACGCATTACCTATTTGGTATTGCGTCCCTCTCTTTGGCCGATTGATAGACCCCCGGAATGGCCTGCAGTCCCTAGCGCCGCTCTCGGAGTGCTCGATTTCTCTCCACACCGCCCTGGCAGAAAAGCCGAGATGGAGTCATCCTGGAGATTGCTTTGCACTCCGATATCCGGTCGGGCCTTGTATATAGTTTCTGCAAAGAACGCGACAGTCTCACCGACTACCATTGACGACGTCTCAGCGCGAAACATCCCATCATGTCGTTCCCAACGCTCCATGCGCGCGCCGAGGCCAAGCCTCTCGAGCATCGTTCATGCCTCACACCCACCACGGCTAAGAAGCTGCTCGACGCTGGCTACCCAGTTCTTGTCGAGCGCAGTCCCAAAGACCCCAATTATGCTCGTATCTTCAAGGACGAAGAGTTCGAGCAAGCAGGCGCGACGCTGATCGACGAAGGCGCATACAAGTCTGCACCCAAGGACCGTATCATCATAGGGCTGAAGGAGCTTCCAGAGGACGAATTTCCTCTCGAGCATACATTCGTGCACTTTGCCCATTGTTACAAGCAACAGGGCGGGTGGGAAAAGGTTTTAGCAAGGTTTCCCCGCGGCGGAGGCACCCTGTATGACCTTGAGTTTCTTCAGGACACAACTGGCAGGCGTGTTGCTGCGTTTGGCTATCACGCTGGTTTTGTTGGCGCCGCTCTTGCCATCAAGGTATAACCAAAGAAGGAATATTGTGCGGCCGCGACTAACAACCATATCAGACATGGGCATGGCAGCTCACACACCCCAACGGCGAGCCGCTTCCGGGCCTAGAGACTTTCACTGACGGACGTGGCTTTTACAATAACGAAAGCGAGCTCATCGCACAGCTCAAGGAGGACGTAGCGGCAGGCGAGAAAGCTGCTGGCCACAAGCCCACTAGCTTGGTTCTTGGTGCTTTGGGGCGCTGCGGCTCGGGAGCTGTCGACCTACTTGAGAAGATCGGCTGCGCAGAAATTAAGAAGTGGGACTTGCCAGAGACCAAGGAGCGTGACGGCCCATACCCCGAGATCATCGAGTCAGACATCTTCGTCAACTGCATATACCTCTCCACACCAATACCACCCTTCGTCAACAAGGAGAGCCTCCAGTCACCCAACCGCAAGCTTAGCGTCGTGTGCGACGTCAGCTGCGACACAACTAACCCACACAACCCCATTCCCATCTACGACACCAATACAACGTTTGATAAGCCAACTGTTGAGGTGTCTGTGCCAGGTGACGGCCCGAGGCTGTCAGTCATATCCATCGACCATCTTCCGTCTGCGCTGCCAAGAGAGTCATCAGAAGCCTTCAGTAACGCTTTACTGCCCAGCTTAATGGCGCTTAAAGACCGTGCGACGACACCTGTATGGCAAGGTGCCGAGAAGCTATTCCAAGAAAAGGTACAGACACTTCCAGGAGGTGTCCCTCAGAGGGAGGTTTAGACTTGGGCTAGGTCTATGTTAGGAAAATAGACCAAAGCCAATGCAAAGCAACCAAAAAAGTTCACATAAGACTACTTGATCTCCTATGCAATTCTCCAAGTTTTCTCGTTGTCACTGCGACTCCGATAATTATCCCGCCCAATGGTGTGTCGTGTGGCCGCAGCCTAGATTACAGTAAGGCTACTAACTTACGCTTTCAATGACTCCTCCTTGAAGGCGATCTAATTTCTACAACCATGGCCACTGAAGAGAAAAAAAGTATATCAATATACAGAATTTGCACACACAGATTCTATCCGCCTTCCCGAACTTCTCCCAGGACTGAGAGACTCGCCGCTGACATACAACATTGTTGAGGTTCGCAAAAGCTAGAAACTGGTTTATGGAGCTCTCTCGTATGCCTAGGGCGACCCAGCATTCCCGCACAGTTTAGAGGAAACGCTTTCGAGAACGCACGTGGCCATTACAGGTAGTCTCCATGCCGCTCTCCAAATTGTACGATACGAAGACAAAACCCGCTTGTTGCAGGTTGACACTATATCCATCAATCAGAAAGATTCGAAAGAGAAGGGTCACCAAGTTAAAATAATGGGAGCTACCTCCCGAGATGCCCAGCGGGTAGTTGTGTGGCTAGGTCTTGATAAAGGTGTTAAGACAGGAGTCATTGAAGTTTTTAATGATATATTACGTGCGTTCGAGGATCTGCAACGATATGTTATTATCGAAAGCGGAGCGCTTGGAGTAGCAATAATACGATTGCAAGTGCTACAGTTCCCCGACCAGCCCTGGTATGCCCCAGTTTCTTGCGGAAAACGATCTCGGCATACAGCCAGAGTATACCTTGCAAATAGAGGTCGTCATGGCCGACTTTTTGACGCGGTCTTTGTTTGCAGGGGATCTAACCATCCTGCATGCGAGCGGTATTGGCCCACAATATAAAGCAGGGCTTCTCTCCTTCGTGTCTAGCATCAATGGGAGCACCACATTGTCATTAAGTGCGCCTGAGTTAAAGTTCTCTGCTGCACCTAATTTACCTATAAACCAATAAAGATTGATTCGAGACTGCCGGTGCGTTGTCATTTGAAGGATTGTCAATTGATCGAATTTTTCGCTCATCCGAGACCCCTCTAATGCTACCAATCAGAGAGAAATATAAAGTATTTTGAACTGACTCAAAAATGAATCGCCGCTTGGGTTCCCACTACTGTACAAATATCTTTCACGCTAAGAACTTCATTTGAGAAGCATAAAATTGAGCCTGAGAGACCGGCCGATAGGGCTAATGTAGGGATGCCTAGGACAACAAATCATGGAATCGAGAGTAGCCCATGAATACCGTTCGGCCTTATAAAGAGAATCATTGTTTCTTCCAAACTAAACAAGGATACTTAGGGATCGGGCCATTTTGTATGAAGCTAGATGATGAAGTTGTCCTCCTGAATGACTACGTTTATCCTCAGAAAGGTGGTACAGCAAGAATTAGGCCTCAACGACAGGTACCAACTTGTCAGAGATTACTTCTTGCTGGGATTAACGGATGGGAGCTACTTTGGCCATACCATTATGGACGAGGAACCATCAAAAAGTCAGCTCAATGAAGGTTCTAGTAGTTCTGACCCTGGGAAGTCCTCAGTGAGAACTAATTTTGTTCTTGTTTGATGAGGAATAGATCCTTATATCTAAAGAAACTATGACTTTTACCTGTACTTCATTTTGGTTTTCTTCGATTTATCAATGCCAATACCTTGTAATGGGAGGTACTGTCTAAATACAAGAGATAAAAGGCAGATGCGCTTTCGGTGGACGGGGACGCGAAAGCTAGAGGATGATTCCAATTTCTTACACTCAGAAACTTACCAATCAGCTCGTTCTTAGCCTAATTTTTCTTGCGCTGGAAAGACGCGTCAGCGCCGACGCTACAGACACATCCGCCAAACTTATCTGTCGTCCAGCTCTCTCTTTCGATGACGCCAGAGTCATTGTGTGCACGGAAAAAAAAGGTCAGACGGTTTAATTTCCCGAGTTCCCAGCTCTAAATTTTTAATTTATGGCACTACAGCTACGAATATTTATGCACCGAATGTTGAGTTCATTATCCACTGAGTTCCATGCAGTGGGCTTTGCCTCAGAACAAGCAACTCCTGGCATCGAAACACCCACATCAACAGTCATACCAGTTTCTCAAAACATTGCAGAATGTCCGTCATTTCGTTATTTCTCTATGGTCGCTTCCCCCAGAGTTCATCCTGTCCATACCTGAGGCTTCAGCTCAACGTACTTCATCGCGTCCTTCGGAAAAGTGGAATCAGTTCCAGGCTCGCGAAACCAAACACCCGGATCATCCTCACTGTACGCATTTGGGAACCTTGTGAACGGTCCCGGTTTTCCACCGCCCTGTCCTACAATCTCCACATGTGCGCAGTTGACAAACCACTGACTCTGACCATGCTGCGAACTCGGCAAGAACTGCTCAATACGTAACAAATACTTGCCAGGCGGCGTAGTCTTTGGTATCGTGACATTCATCGCAAGCTTCTCATTCAAAGACCACTCCGTCGCCGACTTGGGACCCGCATACCCGATCTTGAAAAAGTCGCCGCTCCCATCATATTCGTTCAAGGTCGGTATACCCTCGGGCAGTTTGGACAGGAATATCTGTCCTGGCCCTTCGTGGTATATGTATGGTTGGGTATCGCCCTCGAAGAACGGGCCGGAGACCATGAACCCTACTTCGTCGCCTGCAATGATGGTTGCTGTTTCGATGGTAGCGGAGTTGGCGACGGGGAAAGCGCCGCGACCGCATGTCACGTTTGCGTTCTCAGGGCCGAAGATGGGGAAGGCTTTGTACCAAAGGGATTCGCGCGTGCCAGCATTGCCGGTGACGTCGCGGACGTATTGAAATTCGCGTGAGACGGTTTTGTTGACGATAAGGCGGTTGAAGACATAATGTGCATTTGCTTGCTGCAAGAGGGTCGCAGCAACGAGGCGCAGGAACGAGTGTTTCATTTTTGCGCTCTTGTAATGTTGGTGTAGTATTGCAAGACCGGGGGATTGTACAATGTGGTTTTATAGTCATCTCCGACGCTTTTATCGCGATGCGGACTAATTTCTTCGTTCAAAAGTGCATCCCACTATAAAGCTGATATCATAAAGTCGCTGTCCTGCTGATCGGCTGTTGCATGCCCAAGCATCATGTTGTCGATGTTGGACCCATAGATTGCCAATGAACTGCTATTCGGTTAGTCTCCCATAGTGTTTGTTGCCTGATTTGTCGCTTTTTCATCAAGCTTAAACTGCCTGAAGTGGCGTAGCAAGCGGGGTTCAGGCACTCCTGGCCGACTGATAGATTGTTCTATGCTGGCAAAACCGGGACTGGATATGTTTCACAATCGAATGACCTGGCTAGTGGTTCGGGGTAGAGCATCCGGGATTTGTTTTTTTGAAAGTTGGGGTTTGAGGAACATTGTGGCTGACTTTCAGCCGACTACTGTTCATCTTGCACTAAACAAAAGCTTGTGCAGACTCCTGTGCTTTTCGAGATAGAGACTATCTTCGGTGATGTGAAACATTAGAGCATAAATTTCAAATGCTTACTAGTACGCTATTGAGGTGAGAAGTTCTATGGGAACGGATATTTCTGCTTGCCATCCCATCACTAGTGTAGGCAATTCGCCACTGAGAATTAGATGGAGATTTCTACGGGCATTCGGTTGTTAGGCTATTTCGGTCTAATTGACATATTAAGCTTGAAACTTGAGGAAAACCCTTGTCTCGTTGACTTTCAACCCCTCGCCTTCTGGTAGCAATCTCAAATAGTAGTACGGGAAGAAATAACTCGTTGAGCTAGCAGGATACCACTTGGCACCCCATGTTGTGGTATTGTATCCACCAAGATACCAACCACTCTGCTTCTCCTCGCCAATGTAGTGTTCGTATACAGTTGGCTGTTCCCCATCCACTAAGTACAGCATGCTTGCGTCATACTTGTATGGAGATAAACCGATAGGTGTCCATTTTGCGTCCGTGGGAGCGCCGGCAGCGTTGACCTTGGTATCCGTAAGGACGGTGAGCTTATCCGAAATGCACTGGAAAGCGTTTCGAGCAATTCCTCGAGTGTGACCAAGTGTAACCTATAGACAAATTAGTTATTAGTATTCTTCAGAGAATTAGGACGAGTTGCGTACGTATCCCCACCGCATGACAGGCCCGGTCTGAGGAGTGTAGGAGAGCGAATATGCGGTGCTGGGTCCGACATTTACGAGGTCAGGGTTCTCCGCGTCAGAAACAGTCAAACTCCAGGGTCCGGCGGTTTGGGCGTCCGCGTTGTAGCCCGGGTAAGAGGCACATCCTGCTGGGAGGGCTTTGATGGTCACATCTGGAAGAGTGGATCTGGTGTGAATGAGAGGGACAGAGGTAGCAAGGGTAATGGAGAGGAAAGAAGCGAATGCTAAGGTGTTGGTAAACATGTTGAAACTCTGCGCGACTAGGGTTTTCGGGGTGGTGGATATCGTGAAAAGCCAACGGACTGGTGCGTGAGTTGAGTCTGGCGTTCGGTATCAACTTTATACTTGTACATAACCGTACGTTTCGTACAAGGTCTTATCAGACCTAGGCACCGGCATGCTTTTCTCGGGCTACTTTCACTTTGGGTCAAGTATCGTCGCCAAGCACAATCATAAAGCTGGGGCCCGCGTGAGTAGCGGACTGCAGCCTTGCGAACACCGTTAGATTTCCACCGGTGAACGATAGAGTCGGTGAGATCAATTCCTCGGAACCTAAATATAGGGGAGAGGGATTATCGAATTTTGCACAAAATTAATTTGGAGGCCTTAAAGGCCATAAGTGCGCTTGTTGATTGGCTAGCACTGATGTGTTTAGGCGAAATGAGGCATCCCCAGGCAACCTCTAGGCCACCCATAATCTCAAGAACTGGAAGTAATCTGAAATCAGGAGACGCCTATGACAGTGAAAATCTCAATGCGACACTGAGGTGCAACCGAGTTGTCTTGCCTTATCAACTGCATCTTCACAATCAGGTATCTCTCGGGTTCCAAGGTTTCCTCAACGCACCTGGATGCTAGCCAGCCATTCTGGACGCTTCAGAACAGACAACAACCCACTTAGAAATGTACGAGTTCTTCTCGTAACTGTCTCCGTCTGCTGTTCCTGTTTTTGACAAGGCGGGTGCTAGTACAAGATCCACAGTCATTCCTGGATGCGGTGCATTCGATCCTTGAGCTGCTTCCATGATGTTGCTATCAAATCTCATTCCGGCAACTGTTCTTTCGTTCCAGCAATGGGCCGTGAAAAGAGCTCGGGACTTGCATAGCTCTTCATCCAAGGTGAGCGTCTGATGAATTATGCCTCGCAACTCAGCCTCGCCCGCATCCTTGAGATTTGCTATCATGAAAGGTGCAACGGCCTTGACAAGCCCGGCCACCACGGCTGTAACATGGTTCTCTATATCCTGTCGATTCGCCATCCTAGAGACCAGATGCGCGGTTCTTGCCTTCCAAGACGCATACTCTCTTACATCAGCTGGCTGCAAGGTCCCTTGTTCTAAATGGTACGGTATACGGTAGCTTTTCGCTGCGATACATGAGCACAACATCTAGTTTTCATGTAAAAATTCTAACTCACCTAGCTCGATCTGCGTAAACAATATAGTCAGGCCCTCATGTACACCACCGGCCCACCACAGGCCAGAATCGCGACCGAAGGTAAGTATCTCACTTGACAGCCAATTCATCAAAAGGCTTTGGACGAGAAGACGCCTATCCCCTGGGTGTACAAGGTAATCTCTATAAGCGGGCGTTAAACTTTTAAGATATCCCTTATTCCGGCTGCTCAGCCTCGGGAGTAGATTTGAGTGACAGAAATCTTCAACCCAGTGCTGCACACGAAACAGTATGTCTTTGTACATTTTTCTGAGTGACTCGTCATCCAACATGGATGATGATTCCTGCCGAAATCGGACGAGTGCATCCACGGCCCCCTCCCACTTTTGCTTCATCTCGCTATACTCCTGTTGAAGTCTGTAGATTTCTGCAGAATCATCTCGTTCTTTTTGAATAGCATCGCGCAGCCTATGTTCCAATTGCTCTCTTGAAAGGTCTCGCAGCGAGTACTCCTGAGAGGTTTCCCAGGTCTCCGCCCGGCCAGATTCGTTTTCACAGGCGTGATTCTTGTTACGCATAACCTCCCCCTCTTCTTCAGTTTCATTGAGAATAATGGAGGCGCTTGCTAGATCTTGGTTGAGTGAGGGGTTTGTCATAGCTCTTTGCGTCCAAGTTGGGGCTTTCGACAAAGCAAACTCTGGCGCAGGAACTCGACCAATTTGGTGAACCATCCTGGCACCATGAGATTGATGGACATCGTATGGACGCTGTCCAGAAATGATCGGGTCGAGTTGCAATTGTTTTCTATTTTCGTTAAATGTATGGTTAGTCGGCTCTAGGAGGTCGATATGCAACTCATTTTGCTCAGTGACAGTGGGTGCGGGATTATGGAAGTTTGTGTACTTTTGTCCCTGACTGTGCGGGTCCATATGGACTCGTCGATCTCCATCAGCCTTGGGTGCGAGAGCAGGATGGTTTGCATGTCTCTCGTTGACCCCTTGAGGACGAGAGGAATCATTAGCCTGCGCAACTGTGTACTCAGTGGGTGTCTTGCGTTGCCCTTCGAACGGTGCAATCGCCCCGTGATGGACGTGATGCTGCTGTCTTGCCTCTTGAGTGCCAGAAGCACTCTGCAAACGCTGATCAACAGGCATGTCCCGTCGCTCTGGTAATGCTGGTTGGGCAGCATGATAGGTTTGATGTTTGGCCGCAACATCAGATGCCTTCAAAAAGTTGGTGTCATGTTTGTCCACAGCTGGCGTAGAATCAAGCATGCCACTATTGTTGACTCCAAAGGTCTGGAAATTTGTCGAGCTCTGAGTGTGCTGGTTGGTACTTCGCGTACAGCATTCATCGGCAATAGGCGTACGACTGCCAACATGATCTGTACTAGAGGTTTGACGTTCACGTTGGCCGTTGTATGAAGGGCGCCTTACGCTCGACATACGCGCAGGAACTCTGTTCATGGTGTTTTTTGAACTAGGCTGCTGAACGTCCATATGATTGTCACTGGGGGTTGGTGGTAGTGGTTTGCCATTTGTGATCATTTTGAATTCCTGTAATTTTGACCTTACAACAGGGTGTTTTCGTAATCGGTTCATAGCCAGGCGTGGAGGCTGAAAGGGCTGTGAAGCTGTGCACCGCAGCAGGTGTTGGCTTTATGCACTCCTCGCACGCCCGCACTTGGCGCAGCGACCCAGCTCCCACAGCCTTAGGCGAAATTTACGGCTGTGCCAAAAAAAGTCGCCATAGCACGTAACAAGGAAATGAAAACACACGCATTAATGGTCCAACGGCGTTTGTAAATTAGTATGCTATGAAGGGACTAACTTTCACTAAATTATAGTAACATGCATCTACTATATGCTCAGGGGGACACCTGCCAAAGGAAGTATGACATTCACAGTTGCGGTGATCGCGACCCCTAAGATCGTTGCGAATAAGCCTAGTCTACCCTTCCACTTATTATCCTTTTTCTTCTCAACCTCGATCTGCTCGGAAACCTCACGACCCGTCTGTTTTTGGAGTCTTCTGCGATGATGTAAGCGTTGTTGTTGCTCCATAAGTAGCTCGTCGTGTTCCTTCTTGAGGTCCACAACTTCAGATGCATCATCTTCCGCTTCATCGATCAATAGTTGCAGCCTCTGGAGTCTTTGTCCTGACTCTCCGATGGTATTGTCGATCTTCGGAATAATCCACTGACCAGCATTCGTTTCTTCAAGCCGTTTGTCCTGGTCAACCAACTCGACCTGAATGTCGAGAACGATGTCCTCCAGTCGCATAAGCCTGCAGATGATTGCCTCTGCCTCAGTTCGAGTTCCTTCATAACGCCGTATCGTCGATCCTGCTCTCTCCATATCCATCCAAAAGTCTTTTCGAAGCTCACGCTCGCGTTGCAGTCCCTTGGCTTCGTTGGTCAGTTCTGACCACATTGTCGTCAAGAGCACGACGTTTTTCAGGTTCTGCTCCCCGCAAAGGCGCTTAAACATCTCTAGATATCTCCGCGCTGTTCCCGTCATTTTGTTGTCGGTAATTCGGTGCATATATACAATGCCCTTGAGCGATATTCCAAGTCTGTATTGGGTGCAAAGGAAGTGGACTATCTCATCGAGGATCTGAGCATCTGACCTTTCTGTATCGTCAAATCCAGGAGTGTCAACAATGCCAACTTCATGATTCCCGACACCTACTCGAACAACCTGGCAGGATTCAGTTTCTTTACGCATATAAGTCAGCTCATAGAGAGATAATGGAACCTAAGCCCCACACCTGCTTTCAGTGTTCCCCCTTCAGTCACTGAGCCAGCGGCTACTTGGTTGACAAAGTAGCTTTTCCCGGCACCTGTGACTCCCATAACGAGTATCATTGAACAATTTTTGTAATGATGCGCGGGTGACATGTTCGATACTGAAATTTTAGCTTGCTAGAGTTATCGAGTGGGTGTATCAACCTCTTGTCAGAGCACGAGGTGCCACGGCCGGCTCAAAAGCATAAATGCTGCAAGCCAAAAATTGGGTGATCCTAGGCGGTGCATGAAACCTAGGGATCGCAGTCGCCGAGGGTTCAGTCAAGCCTATCGAACGCTGCGTTTGGTAACGCTTTGAGTTTGGTGCTCAGCCATGATTGGTAGAGACAAGTCGAGCTGAGGTCACACTAGGGTCTTCTACACGCCACAACTGCAGCTGAGGCAACATATATCAGCATGGCTGCATATTCTCGCGGGAAGCTGACGAATGAAATAAGATGTGGAGGGGCTGAGCTTCGATAGTGAGAGTGGGGCTTCAAGGCTGAACCTCAGCCTTGTGTGTGAACCGTGTCCACGGCCCGACCGCGACCACTTCTACAATCCGGTTTCTTTCAGTCCTTTTGGAGCGATTTTCAACTCCATAGTATCCTGTCTTGCCTCGACCGCTATGCCCGCCATGAAGATCCTGGATAAGCTGGTTAATCGCACAAAGAAAACGAAGCTCCAATCAAATGAAATTAAGCCGGACGCATCTGAGGGTCTCAAGAGCCTAGATAAACGAACGAGCCATTATGGTTCTGATCTGAAGAATCAACCTTATGAGAGAGCCAAGTCTCCCCGAGCCTACAATGCGATATCCTCACCAAGTATCCATGAGCCTCAATTGCCCAAGCTCAAGGGATACCCAAACGTAGCGAAATCGTCGGCGAACTTTCAAGATGAGCCTTTTTCTTTTGCTTCAATTGGGACTACAATAGCTACTACATCTACCGTCCAATCGCCACCCAAAGTCGCAGAGACTCCAGAACCAACACACCCTGGATTCATTCTCATCGGTATTGATTTTGGAACAACGTAGGCTTCTACAATCTGTAAGCGAAAATAGCTGACAATGTCCAGGTTCTCTGGCGTAGCTTGGGCATTCTCAAAACAGCCAGATGACATCCAGATTATTACCAACTGGGATTCTATTGAACCCCACAACTCAGATAAGGGAAAAGCCCCAACGAAGATCGCATACGAAAGACGTAGCCCAGACGAGCCGCTAAGAAGTCCAAACGATCGGAATCGTCTCCGAATAGATTGGGGTTACGGCGTAGAAGATGCAAATGCGGCAGAATGGTTCAAACTTCTTCTTCTCGATGAGTCAGAGATGGACAAAGGTCAAAGTGAATCTCCACAAATACAGCGAGCTAGATCAATACTTCGCGAAGCTGGAAAGACACCCGTACAGGCGGTTGCAGATTATCTTCGCATGCTGTGGCTACACGCAATATCAAATATGGAAAGGAGCCTCGGCAAAGAAATGATAGAGGGATTACAATTTCAAGTTGTATGCACCGTCCCAGCAGTATGGAACAGTGCCGCAGTTAATAAGATGAGAACTGCAGCAAAAGATGCTGGCATCACCTCGCAGCGTCTAGCCGGCTTAACTTCTTTAGAGTTCGTCTCAGAGCCTGAGGCCGCAGCTCGTACGTATTACCCAAGCACGGTATGCACATCAAATAAATACTAACACTTCCTACTAATATCTAGTTGCTACTTTCGAAGATCTCAAAGCTAGGCCAACTATTAAACAAGGCGACACGTATGTTGTCTGTGACGCAGGAGGAGGCACGGTAGATTTGATAAGTTACAAGGTCACTGAACTAAATCCCTTGCAATTAGACGAATGTGTGGAGGGATCTGGTAAGTTGTGTGGGGCTGTTTTCTTAGATGAAGATTTCGAAAAAATGATAGCCCAGCGACTCGGTGATGCCTGGGACGTTCCAGAGTCCATAAAGCGAGAGTTCATGGATGCGCAGTGGGAGAACGGGATCAAACGAGCATTTGATGACCAGGATAAAAGGTGGAAAATTACAATACCGTACCCATGTGTGATGCGTGGTGCACCGCCTTCGATTATACTTGACAAGTAAGTGGACCCCTCAGATGCAGAATATACAATTGACAGCTTTTATAGACACCATGTCAAAGATATATTTGAACATGTTGTATCTCAGATTCGTGCATTGGTGAACGACCAGATTAGTGCGGTAGAGGAAAAGGAAAATAAGTTACCGAAGGTCAGTCACCAATTTGCACTTTTTATCTTTACTAACATTGCCAGGGTATCATTCTTGTTGGTGGGTTTGGAAGTTGCAGATACATCTTCAACGTTCTTCGTCGTGAAAACCAACTTCGCGGAATCGAGGTACTTCAATCTACTGGCTACAAACCGTGAGTTGAACAAGACCTTACTTTGGGGAGTTCACAGTAATGAGCTTTGCGTAGATGGACTGCAATTTGCCGTGGAGCTGTCTACAGTGCCCTCACTAATTCCCTCTTACGCAAACCTGTCGTGGGCTCGAGAATCCTACGTTGCAATTACGGTACAGACTTTATGACCCCCTTCGACCCACGTTGTCATCTCGAGAGTGATAAGTTCTTCTACGAGCGAGCGGGCCGAGATTATGCAGTTAATCAGCTCCGCTGGTATCTGAAGAGAGTATGTATATCTAGTTTTACTCTGTAATCTTGCTTAACCATGTCTAGGGCGATATCTTGTCCGGTAAAAAACCTGTGCGCCATCCCTGGGTTGAGTATGTCTCCTGTGACATACCAAGGTCGACTTACGAGTTTGATAAGTCGGTGTATACCTGTAGGGCCCGCAACCCGCCATCTCGGATTACTGATGGCGTTGAAGGGAGTTGCAGGTTGCGAACTGATAGCCCAATTGACATCTCGAGCCTTCAGGTATCAACTGGCCATGATGGTAAACAATACAAGGACGTGCATCATGAAGTTCAAATGAAAGTCATTGGAACTGCGGTAGAATTTGCGATTTTGTACAAGGGTAAACAGGTTGGACGCTCACAACTCGTTGCAGAGGTAGATGATTCGATTTACTCAAACCTTTCCACCGAGGTGTCCGGCTCAACCCTACTCACATTATCGCCTCGGCCTAGTCGGCAGCAGTCTGGCTCTTTCAAGAAATGGAACGCTATCGCTATGTACAACTACTACTCTGAAGACAATAGCCGTCACTCTTTTGTCAAAGGCGACAGATTTCTGATAAGCGGTCACGGATTGCAAACAGGATGGCTGGTAGCTGAAAGAAATGGGGTGACGAAGCTGATTCCTGATAACTACATTTCTCCAGTGCCATAGCACACTCTCTGGTGATACGGATTTTGAGCCGAGAGAGACGGTTTTCGGACAGTCGCTGATTTTTAGATCTTTAAGGCAAAGATGATACCCGGTAACTTAATTATAATTTATTTACAGCATGAAATATCTTCAGCCGAACATACAGCAGCCAGTCTTGCTTAGAAGTAACGCTGATGTTGTGTATTGAGGACATAACGCTATTCGCCTCGACGAACCAACCGACTTCTACCACATCACAATAGCGTTATTCTCCCGGAGATATACTCAATACACCTTTATACGTTCTTCGACTCTGCACGGCTTTCAGCACACCATTTTGAATTGCCTGCTCCATGAAACAGCCGTCGCTAAAGGGTGTTTGTGCCATTCTTAATTCTCAGGAGAGTGTGTTGAGAAGCGATGAAACTGTACCGTAATACCTTCTGGAAAGTCTATCACCCCAATCATAACAAGGGATAGGAGTACTAGAAGCTTTGCTTTGGTCACCGGCTTACCCTCGGACGCGGGAATCTTGATAATCGTAGATACTGACGGTTTGGGTGAGATGGTATCAAACCAATAGTTGATTGGAAAAAGGTCCTATATCTTGATATGGTAGCGGGATCGCTATGATCAAAGATGTAGCCGGTCCGCACGCTGCCAGTAGATCAACATTATGGGGAGATCTAGTATCAATCACTTTTTAACTAGCTTTGTTTCGCGTATGATATAGAAAGTGTTGCGGGATAAAACCAGCCGGACTAAGCTGTATACGGGGTCGGATGATCCTGGAGTAATCCCGATGTAACTAGGGGCCGGAGGATCCCTTTCTCCGATCCCAGAGTATATATATTTGGATTGACATCTAATCTCTCTTATGCAGCAATCTGACCAATTCACTCATTCACTACGGAGAGCTTCCAATCCTCCACAGAAAGCGAATCCATGACCGAAGATCCACTCCAAATAAGTATCTTTTTCCCCCGTTCACAGGCTGGAAGTGGAGAAGCCGGAATAGTAGGATTACTCAATCCCAGGGTCGCGTCTCCGAAAAGGGCCCTAGGAGGAGTATACGATGCAGGAGTTACAGCTTTAGAAAAGCTGACTGTACCGATCTACCACAATCGTTAGAAAAGCGGCATAGAATGACACTAGGTTGCCTACTTTAATGACCTCGGACTTATCTACGATCGAGAAGCGCTGTAATCCACCATACTTCGCTTTCCTGCGAATGGAAGCTTTGGTGCCATAAACAACCCTATTCTCAGTAGCGACTTTGGTGACACTCGTACCAAGTGGCTCAGCAGCGCGTGGACAAGGCTGCCTAAGACAGTGAGATACTCCATCGGGATCACCGAAAGCTTCGCTACTTTTAACATTTGCGGGCTGGACATAGACCCAGGGCTTGTTAGCACAGCAAGATCAACATAAGAAAATTCACCTTCACGAGCACCTCTCCTTCCCCCGGTTGAGCGATATTCACATCGCGTACAACGATCTGAACTTTCTCAGCTTCAAAAATGCGGCTCAGTTATTAATCATAGGTATCTCTATGACTTTGAAACTTGGAGACTGAGAGAGTAAAGAGTGTTGTTTAAGTAGATGGAATTCTAAGTCAAAAAGGAACTCATGATCGCCGCTAAACAGATAACCCGGCTTATGGCTGGCTGTGCCACCTGTATTGATCCTTCTCAACATATTGGTTACTTTCTACAACATAGAGGCCTAGTGGACTATTGCTAACCGTATATCACCTAGGATTGGTATGTTGGTGGCGGTGTAGGCACGGACCTTTACTCTCCGATACCCCACATTTCTCTCCAACTTTAGGTAATCTACGCCCCATACCATTTATCCAGCTGAGGCCAACAGATTTAGATTCATGATAGAACACCCCTATACAGTTATCGACTGACTGAGGCGCATATATTGAGACTCGAAATATGTAGGTGTGGCGGTGAAACTCAGCCACTAAGCTACTCAGCCACCAAGCTACTCAGCCCCTACCCAAGCTACCATTATATACGAATCCCGCATAATCATTCTAGGACGATCAAAAATCCCCAAGTACAACCGAAATGACGACCCCAAACAATGTCCCCTCTATTGGCACCAATGAATATCGGCATGCGCCATTGGATCGTGGAAAGAGTTCCTTCCGCTTGGTCAAAGTGCTGCCAGAACTTTCAGACGACCACTTAGTTCAAGGCACCATTACTCAACATAAAATCCCTGAAATATCGACTGCGGAGACTCTCCTTAGAGGCACTGAGGCCAACTCGCAACCGTATATTTGTCTTTCATACAGATGGGGCGACCTGCACGATCGAAAGCCAATCAGACTCAATGGGAAATTGTTCTACGTCCGCAAGAATCTGGAAGAATTTCTCGCTGTTGCTCGCATAACGCTCCCCTACACACAGCTGTGGATTGATGCCCTGAGTATCGATCAAAGCGATATATCTGAACGAAACGTCCAGGTTCAACAGATGGGCAGAATCTATGCAGGAGCGAAGACAGTGTTAGTGTGGCTAGGGAACGACGTGGAGGTGGAGCAAGTATTGCGTTCAGTCAACTTGGAGAACAAAGAGTACGAATTCCATGCAAAACTATCCTGGCGCCACCAGGTATCAAGAAGCGACGATACTCGAGATTACGAACGACTCTTTACCCAGAGAGCACAGGCTTCATCACGTTTCATAGATACCATTGCGCCGGATCACTTCAACCCTCTCTACGATAATACTGGAAAAGTCGAGAAGCTCTTTGAGAAGCTATCCGAAAACGAGTATTGGACTAGGGCTTGGGTAACACAAGAAGTGCTATTGGCGAAACAGGTGCTTGTTGTTGCAGGTTTCGAAATTCATAGACTGATGTCACTTGCTGCAAAATACCGAGCAGCGGTCACGTATTTCAAGGAGAGTCCATTCGAAAATCTTATCGACATTCTTTTGCAAAAACAAACGAGGATGAAACGCATAAGGACTGTGGAAGCCTATACAGGACTGGAAGACTGGGGCATTATTAACTTGCTGCACCATTTCCGCAACAAGAAATGTGCGATTCAGCGCGACCGCATTTACTCCCTTCTGGCTCTTTCAAAGGATGCAAAAACGCTTGGGGTTGACTACAATATTCCAGAAGAACAGCTATTACGCCAAGTGTTACGCATCCGGGAGAGCTCGGTTTGCTTATGTTCAACAGCAATCGTGTCACATGCCCTGGCACCCTGGGAATTTCCACCAACCAAGGAAAACGTTTGCGAAGCACCTTTCGCTGAATCGCACTTATATGCTTGTATTTTGAATTCTGCCGTGTGCCCATTCTGTTCTAATTGGGTTCCCTTTTCCTGGACACGGAAAAAGGGCGTTACATTTTGTCTTGGAACAATCTGTCCTGATACTCCAGGTCATCTATTTTGGGAAAACTCTGAGGAAAAAGTCTGCCTTAATACTGCTGATAGTGGCCCAGAACATGGCCCAACCTCAGGATCCATACATCTACAAATGCGACAAAACAACAAATCAGAATTATTATGCAAACAAGGTGCCGGGATTGATATTACTCAAAGTGAATGGAAACAAATATATCTGCTCCGCTTCACTTTACGCGCATTGGTCAGAGTTATGGAGGAAGATTCAAAAACTGGTGGACTCGGATTAAATGCATGTGGGCATTTATGGCCGAATGAATCAAACAAGACCAGCCCAGACCAAGCGCGCTTGAAGCTCTGCGATGAATCCTGAGAGACGATATGGATATGAAGATTAAGGAATATTTGTTCGCTTCAGTGGAACTTGCAATAGCGTAATATAGTAGATAATATGTTTTGTGTAAATGTAAGACAAATAAGCATCTCATTTCCTTAGACAATAGGAGTCAAATGTAATGAAGTGAGCAAGACGTAGGGAAAATGGTGGGATCGAGACAATGTTCTAGGAACACGTTATGGTATGCCATGTTATGGATCGCTATGCACACCAAAAAGGCGCGATAGACTACTATCTAGCTACCAACTCGGATATATCCCCAGGGCAAAACCTGGATCATTTCACAGTCGCCGACAAGCCCTTGAATGTATGAGGATCCTCTGCGTTTAAAAATAGCAAAGACCACACTCGAGCGCGTCTCAGCTAGCGTTCTAGCTCTTTAAGCCATGTCTTCAACAGACGATGGGGGCTGCCACGCATATCTGCCAAAGCGAGCACAGCAACTCGACTAGTCACCATCTTCCGACGAATTCAGATAGCATGGAAGCGATTAGCCAGCGCATCAGGCGCATAATACTTTGTCGTCGCCCGCTCCATCTCATCTGCCACCAAGACCCAAAAGTTGCGCTCGACCTTGGCCACAGCCTGCATAAGCTGCTCTGACTTTTCTGCCGTCTCCAGCTCCACGGGGTCCGTCCCATCCTCATTTGTGATTAGCTTGCGCATGTTGACCGCCAACTCCTTTGCATTCTCGTAGTCCTTGACGCGCTTCTTGCCAACTCTGCTGACCATGCGTGCGTCGTTGCCTGGATGACGCAGATGGATGTAGTCCTTGGAGCTGAAACCAATCTCGCGGATGGGAGTAGCTTGTTTCACGGTGGTGCGCACGTAACGGCTGTAGACCGTGGTTCCAGTGAAGTTTGCAGCTTCGCCTCGCTTGCTGCGCTTCTCGTTGAGGATCTCAGCAATGCTACCCCAGCTCTTCTTTTCCTCGTTGCGAAGATACATGATTAGCTTGTTCTCGGGGTCGTCTTCGGAATTGGGCCGCTTGCTGGTCAGTTGATCGAGCGGCTTGAGCACGGAGATGTTGTTGACAATCTCGGCTTTGGTGTCGCGGGCGCGCTTGAGCCCATCCATGTAGGGCAATTTATGCAGTATATTTTCGCGGCGGTTAAGTACAGTTTTCCCACTAACTACAAGAGGCTCTTCGTCTTCGCCTACGAATAGTCCTAGGGAGTTGGCGCGGTTGTAGGTTGGTTCCCAGTCTGCATCTTCGAGAGTAGTGTCAGCTTTGTGTATTATATGGTTCAAGGATTTTAGACTTACCGTTAGCGCCGTAGGTGGCATCAGGGTGAGAGAGGCGAGTAGCCGTTTGAGCAGCTATTTTCTTTTTTGCTCGGGATTGATGACGAGCAATCTCAGACACATCCTCCTCTTCCGAATCAATAGTATATAGAACATGATTGAAATCTTTCACATCTTTGCTAGACTTTGAGCGAGGCGCGCCTAGGCCTATATTGTGATCATCCTTGGCCTCGTCGCTATGTATAATAGGATAGAGACGACTAAAAGTAGTTAGCAATAGTTCATGGGTATTACTTAGGTAAACCATCGCAGAGATAACAGGAATGCAAAAGGTCTCCACGCGCAACATCGAAAAACGACTTGAAGTGCAACTAGGTAGGTTGCGATAGGTCTTTTCGTCGGTAAACGTGGCTTTGTAGAGCACAGCAGAGCCCACAGCTGCAAGAAAAGTTGGCTCACAATACACTAGTAGTTACGACGGTCAGCCGTAAGAATACTAAACTGCACGTACCTGCGCCCGGAGCGGATACCACCCGTAAAACCATCCATCTCTCTAGTACAGCGGTGGTGGGTTTCGTAGAAATCCTGTAACTTTCAAGCAGATTCAGTTGATAGTGTGGGTAGAGGGCCGATTGATGCAGCGGGATTGTGGAATGTATGAGTACTTTGAAAACAATGAGCGCACAGGCAACAAAACATTCACGAAGTGTCCTTCGAGTGATTCTTTTAGAATCCTAAGAGTGGGTCATCGGAATAAATATGTGATTGATACGAATAGAACAAAAAAAAAGTCTACATCTTGATAGCTTAGAACAATTTTATGCGCCCAGCATATGATGAGCGCGTACAAAGATGTTCAGCTTTTGCAGTCTTCCATCCCTCAATGCTAAAATGGCAACCCCTTTTAACTATTTTGAAATTATCACCAAACGCCCTCGAATGCACATGATACAGCCTTGTATATGGACAGACTCGATTTAAAATGATTATCGCAATGCGTAGTAAGTTGCCTCCGCTCGTGTAGCTTTGGCTTCTGTCGTCTCCGCCGGCGTCGCTTTACTCCGCATCTCCGAGGCCTTTGTAGACCTTTTTGATGGGAGCATTGACTTGAGCAGCGCCTTTGTGGACGCCATCGTTGATGCCGACCTCATGGACGTGTTGTCTTTTTCCGTAATGGTGTTGTTGGATCGATGTGGGTAGGTCATCATATAGTTCCCGATAGATATTCGACGAAGGCGTATCTTAGAAGTAACGATGTGAGAGTAATCAGATAAAATGGTTGCCTGGGTAGGTTGTTGAGTATTAAGTTCAATGCGAGGACTCGTAGTAGTGTTGTAGTGTAGCTGCTTTTGTGATGAGATTAGATCTACAGATGTCAAGGCCAACTTATAACTCCTATTCATCTTACACCATATGACTAACATGCAAGGCGTGTTGACAGGCTGCAGTTTTGCGCACACGTCTTTCCAACCATTTGCGCCCTTGTATTTTTTTTTTGCGCCCTTCCGCCTCGCACAAGTGACAACACCAACCAGCACCAGATTCGTACTAGTGACTCACTGAACGCCATCCACAGCGGTTTTCTATTCGTAGTTAAGGAAATAATGTCGTTGACTCTTCTCCCACCGGTGAGCTCACGGAAAGTGTGGAGGGCTAAGCTCTCCTTGAGTCAGATGTAGATGTTCAAGCTAGCTTGAGATGGCGTGGTGTCTACCGAAACAGTCAAAGAGATCCGCTGTTAGCTCGACGGCTTACCAAGCCAGACGTTCTTCTCGCATTCATTGCTGAACTTGTGTTTGCGCAGCCTCTTGAGTCATCATGAGTTACGAATCCTTGATAGTATGTGAACCAGGCCACCAATCCTACAAGCCCACAGTAACATGCACATGTAGCTTTCTAACATTGTCAAGGCAACATTCCCATAATTAATTCACACGAATATCCGGACAACGTTCATTTGTGGTACGAGGTGTTCTCTATTTCAATATTTACAGCGGAATATAGGATCGAGGTCGCATCCAGCTCTAAGCATACCAGTGGTTTCCCTTAGTAGCCTTGAAGGTCGAGCCAATCTCACCCCACTTGATTTGGCTGAAGGTAACAGTAGGAGCCTTCTCAACCTTGATGATGTTCTTGGGGTTGCCCTCAGTAGCACTGCAAGGACCGGACTCACCGGAGTCAAGCCAAGTCATGTTGTCACCCTCAGACCACCAAATGGACATGGCAAGAACCATACCACGGCTGAGCGCACCTCCCATACCCTTGATGCCACCGAGCTTGTTGAACTGCTCAGCGCCACCTTGCTTGTCACAGAAAGGCTGGTCCATGGTGACGTTGACCATAGTGTTTTCGATTACGACGCCGTTCTGGACGTACTTGCGAACAATCGCCTGGAGGACACCGTTCTTGGCAGGGAACTGGGTGACAACGCTGAAGGGCTTGGTGGTATCGACCTTGAGACCAAGACCGTAGAACTTCTTGTCCCCACGGTGCTTGTAAGGGTTGTCACCACAGCCATACTTGTCGCAAACTCCCTTGGGACCGCACTCATCGCCCTTGCAGGTGAAGAGGCTTTCCCGTGAGCACGTATGGGGCGCAATCTGGTTGGAACGGGCATTAGCCTCCCAGATATCCATCTCGTTGCAGCAGACACCCTTGGCATCGATGTTACCCTGGAACAGTCAGTCAATTATTTGTAATGTGGAAATCTGTACTTACAACACCGTCAACCCAAGGTGTGACGAAGCACTGGGCGTCGCAGTAACCAGTACCATAGGTAGCACCGCCGGAGTTGAGCTGGGATCGGCCACCGTTTGCCTTCATCTCAGACAAATACAAAGCGCCGTTCATACCGCAAGGCAGCTTGGAGACATCGACATCGAAAGTGAATTCGTTGCCAGTCAGCTTCAACATCTCGTAATTCTTCTCATCCTCGGCGAGGAGATAGAGCCTTGGGCTTGCCTGCCCGCCGGTTGGGTTGAACATATCGAGACGAAGGCTGCCACCCTGGGTCGATACACCGAAGTTCTTGTAGTCTTGGATGCCTTCCATAATACAGTTCTGAGCACACGTCTTCTCATCCGGGCATGCTGTCTTGTCGGCGCCGCTTCCCCAATTGCCACATCCAAGGGTCGAGTTGTTCTTCTGATGGATCCAATGGGTAGCAGAGTCAAGAACAACTGCAGTGTTCTTTTGCTTGCATCCGCCAGCCTTGGTGCACTTCCATGTTGTAAGCTTAGGGTGAACCTCAGGGGTAGTGCCCAATGACTGGGTAGCGGCGAGGCCCAGCAGGGTAGCGGCAAGAAATTTGTAGGAAGCCATTGTTAAGGAGGGACAGGATGGACTAATTATTGGATAGAGGCGGAGTCCTTGGTGTTCCTTGGAGACAGGATGCACCCCATTTATACATGTTCAAGATGTCACGATTCGTGGGGACCATTGGTAGCCATGTGATTGAGAGCGCATCTCCACATCAATATGGATGCTGCAGGTCTATTTGAGCCGCAATATACACTTCGATCGTCGTTGTGAAGTGACCCATTCTATCCTGGGTAGTTTATGGCCTTCCATTGGCTGCAGTATTAGACTCAACCTCACCTTCGGGCTGTCGCTGATTCGAATCTTTGAAGACGGAACGTGGTGTCCTAGGCCGGACCGGAAGAACAAGCGTCGAATGTTCTTTCATCTAAGATGCGACATTTCATTTGTTAATATTGATTGGGCTTCATTGTGGGGCCCCAGGCCAAGTGTTTATGCCGGGGCGTTTACCCGGTTTTCACGCTGTCGACGGACAAAGACTTGACTTGATCAAGCAGGTGTTCTGGTCCCGTATCGTGCTTGTACCTCGCTTATGACATCTACTAGGTAGTTGTAGATATTCGTAGTATTGAGAAATAATGGCTAGATTTCTAAAGAGGGGAAGGTAGCTGAAGCACATGGGCAGGGTAGAGTCTAGGTGCTAATATGACTTGCCTACCTGACAAGCCATGTTCTAGTTAACCACTCTAGGAAAGCGTGCTGGAACATATGTCCCGAACATCCTTTGTCCTGCTCTGCTCGAGTTGCGCGGTTGCAGATCTAGGAAATGTGAACTGCGAGTTCGTTATAGACGGAGAGAAGAGTAACACTTCAAAAAGAAGCGAACCTAGTATCCTGGTCGTGTTGCTTACTATCGCGTTCCTGCAGCACAAGGGGCCAAAAACTCCTATTAGAACGAGTTCTGAACATAGGTATTTGACGGAATAGTCTATAGTCAAAGTAGGGCGGTTTGGCTCCCGCACTTACACGGCGACCCGCCCCGCAATCCCGAATCCAAGATTTGGGAATGTCGTGGTCGACGGAGGCTATCTCAAGGGAGATTTGCAGGCCGAGATGGCGCCACTCTTGGCAAGCAGACGTCGGCATTCGACAGAGGGCGGAAAACATGCCGCCAGATGGTTCAAGAATAGAACACGGGCTACATCAATACCGCGTAAGCCATGCTCCAGCTTGCCTCGGTGCTGCAAGAAGCAAGGTTGATATAGAAGCACTTCTGGGGAAGGGCGCTGGGCATGCATACTGATGCAGCACTGTCTTGGCAGGGCCGTCTGTGGCGGCCGTGGCTGACAACAAAAGAGATGCCCAGACAGACAAAGTCTTTTGTGGTGCTGGAGAGTCGAGACGATGTTGGGCGGCGAATGGCGAGGGGGAAAGGCCATGTGGCTCAGGTGCAGAAAGCTTGGCCGTCTTAGCTGGTGGGTGGTGGCAGGGATGACGTACTCAACGCGACTGCGCCATGTCGCTCACACTGCGGTGGGAATGGCATTGCATGCGCGTGGAAAAGCAGCAAGAATCACAAACTCCTCGACCAGACGACGCTGACCATGGTGCGGATGCTCGGCCACGCCCCAACAACCCCCAGACTGACTCGTGCTAGGCGTCACTACTGCGCCAAATCGTCGCCGGGCCTCGCGCCCGGCATGCTGAGGCTGGCCTCGACCTCTGCTATGTCACAGACAACAGTACTTATCGCCCAGCGCCCTCTTCTCTGCCGTCGCATGCTGATTGTATGATTGCACCTAGTCATCGCCACCTCAGGCCCTAGCGGCACCTACCCCCAGCGCGCATACCGCAACCCGCTCGACTCGCTCGTCAAGTTCCTCGACTCCAAGCACGGCAATGACTGGGCAATATGGGAGTTCCGCGCCGAGGGGACAGGCTACCCAGACTCAGAGGTCTACAACCGCGTCTACCACTACCCCTTTCCCGACCACCACCCCCCGCCCTTTGCCCTGATACCCAACATCATGGCCAGCATGCGCAACTGGCTGCACGCCAGCAAGGACCGCGTCGTCGTTGTGCACTGCAAGGCCGGCAAGGGCCGCTCCGGCACTGCCAGCTGCAGCTACCTTATCAGCGAGGAGGGCTGGCCGGTGCACAAAGCTCTGCAGCGCTTCACCGAGCGGCGCATGCGGCCCAACATGGGCAAGGGCGTCAGCATACCCAGCCAATTGCGTTGGATAGGCTACGTCGACCGCTGGAAGCACAACAAGCTGTATGTGGAGAGACAGGTCGAGGTGCTTGAGGTCCACTGCTGGGGCCTGCGCGACGGCGTTAAGATCCAAGTCGAAGGCTTTGTCAACGACGGCAAGCTCATCAAAAACTTCCACACCTTCACAAGAGACGAGAGAGAGATTGTCAGAGGCGAGGTCAAAACCACAGGCATGGCTCAGGCCGTGCACGAGGTCATGTACAAGAATGGCTGGGGCAGTACTGCTGGCAAAGCCCCCATGAGCGCACAAAGCTCCAAAAACGCTAGCAGATCCTCCCTAGACAAACAAAACCCTTCCGATCCCGGCTCGGCTTCAAGAAGAACATCAGCAGAGAGCCTGCCCTTCGGCACCGGCGACGTGGTCTTCCGCCCATCGAAGCGCGTGGTGCTCACCACAAACGATATCAACATCGACGTTGAGCGCCGTAACAAAGCTGCTTTCGATCTTACCATGGTTACGGCCGTTGCGCATGTGTGGTTCAATACCTACTTTGAGGGCAACGGTCCGGAGCAGGACGGTAATGCTGACCAATCAGGCATGTTTGAAATCGAGTGGGATGCCATGGACGGAATCAAGGGTTCATCGCGGAAGGGCACCCAAGCTTTCGAGCGTATGGCGGTCGTATGGCGCGCACTTACCGCTGACGAGGGGCGACCGGGCGTATTGATTACTGAGCCGCGAGAGGGCGAAGAAGTACAACAGTCTGAGCCTGCAGATTGGAAGGGTACCAAGGGCGTGGAACCGAGTGAAGACAAAGACCTGGGCCTTCGTACAGCGAGCCCGGAGAACTCGGAAACTAATCTCAGCAAAGCGAACAGCATCAGAAGCGAACAAGAAAAACCGCATAACACCACCAGTGTACCGGGTAGGAAAGACAGCGGCGAGAGCGATACTGAAGCCGTGCGTGCCCATGGCCCGAATGGCGAAGAACACATCCAGGGACCCAGCAGCACCAGGGTTAGTACGGAGGCCAGCGGGAGTGGAGGCGGGCCGGCACCAAGCGCTTCACAGCCCCAACTGCCGAGCCAAATCGATGGTGCGGACTCGGACGTCCATGAAAGATCGCGCGGACACGGTGTCGAGTCGCACAACAGCAAAGATGGTCATGCTGAGGCCATCGTGCATGGTCTCGATTACCATGAATCAGGTGCGGCTTCCACTGGTGAGCTTCCAGACGGCCGCCCAGAATCAGAAATGAAGAATATGAAGGAGCATGCACTTGGACACCTAGGAAAGGCGAAGACCAGCTCATAATGACCAGCGCAACCGGAATCGCTTGCACAGCTACCCTAAATATATGTGGGTCGCTCTTGACGTTGCATCAAAGTATTGGGAAAGCAATGGCCAACGCTGGTGTAGCGTATGAAAGACGCGCACGAAGCGACTTCTCACCTAAAGGTGCAGGATGCAGATGCATTGACGAGGCGTTAAAATACTGAGGCACATGGGGTTTCTACCATGGATACATTCCGATGTTCGTCGTCTATGACGATATCTTTGCTCGCGTTTCCATCTCGTATTACTATTCTACGCCACTACTTCAAATACAACTACCGCTGTTGATAAAATCCACACCTTACCAACAGTCCCTTATTGACATCGGTAGATACTCCCGTCAGCATAAAGATCACAATTATTCGTAACAAGAAAGTGAGGCGAACTGTGTCTAAGGCGGTGAGAGTTTGACTAACCCTGACATAGCTAGTGCTTTTCCCTATTCATCTCTAGCATAAAGTGTGGCCAGTAACCAGCACACACGAGCAGTAACCTGCTTGCATCAACGCAAGCCCTCAAGGGAACACAAGAGTTTGGTGAGCAGATAAAGTAGAACGCGTGTGCGTTGAGGGACAGGGCGTGCACAACCTCGCCAGTTCTGGCAACGCTACGGTATAGCCGATGATAATATCGTATAAAGCGGCCGCCCGCAGCCGCGTAGATGCATTTCCCGATTGAAAACACATCTTTCCGAAGGGTGTTTGATGTTTTTGAGCAAATAGTTTGGCCTCACATTGCGTAAGCGGGCTAAAGGCACCTAGGAGAAGGCTGAGCAACAAACGCATCCTCATTCGCTGTTCTCTCACCGGTGTCGTGTTCTCACTCCATTCTCATACTAAGTTTAGTCGGACCAATACACTGTGAATATTCGTGATCGGGTGACAACCGATTAGGCAGCAGAGTGAGCTGAGAAGCTGAAGCTAGGTATGTACAGCGGAAGTCCTCAACGCCGGTATTAATAACTTAATAGTTGGGGCTTACAGCCTTGGGGTGCCGTCCCATAGGCGCAGCCTCGTGCGATTACCGGCAGCAAAGCTAAAGTTGTGATCAACCAACATAGGCAGACACAAATAAACCGCCAATCACTCTAAAGTATTACGGCGTTGACTTTACTTAATGCAAGGTATAAGCCGATATATGGACTAGATATACGCTGGAAGATCTGATAAGCAAGAGGGTGTGTACGGCAGAATATCACTTCAGGCAGCACTTTGTTTGCGGCTCTGCGTGGCTCATGGATAAAAGGTGCGCAAAGGCTTACTGCTCCTCTTCTTCAGCCTCGTTCACTGCAATTTTCCCACCACTCCCTCAACACTGAGGACCCTGCTAAATTTTTGAACTGTAGCACATTATCAATGCCATCCATAATAACGAAGGAACTCTGCGAAGTCTGACCCATGAACAACCAAAAAAACAACCTAACAACTTCCCCACACGACGCAAAAGAACAAAAGCTGTCAGATAGTTCCTCCTCGTCGCCGGTCTTTGTACCTACACCATCAGTCACCTCAGAACCGGACAATATAGCCCTGCGAGATAACTCAGAGATGGAGTCTCCGCAGGACCATGCTGAAACCCAAGTGGTTGAGGAAACTCGAAACATAGAAGAACAGCAGAAGCCAGTCCCTGTCTCGCCAGCCGATGATAGGAAAGCCGATGTCGTCGAGAAGAAGATTCGAGGAGGCAAGAATGCTAAAGCGCCGTCTAAGAAACCCAAGCGCAAGGCAGAAGAGACATCCGCTATTGATACTAGCTCTGACGACAGCGATAGCGAATCTGATTCCAGTAGTGCGGATGAGAGAGTCAAGCGCAAGATAAAACAAAAACTAGCAACCAAGCGAGCTGCAGCTAAGAAGAAGCAAAAGGCAAAAGCAAAAAGCAAGAAGAGCAAGAGCAAGAAATATGACTCCACAAGCGACGAGGCGAGCATGGACAGCTCTTCGGACTCTGATTCCGAAACGGAGGCAAAGCACAAGAAGAGCCGTCGTAAAACACTTAAATCAAAAGCGAAGAAGAAGAAAAGTAAGAAGGACATTACCTCCGACGAGAGTGATTCAGACTCTTCGTCAAGCTCATCAAGCAGTGAACCTAGTTCAGATGAAAAGTCAAAGCGGAAGCGTGCGAAAGCCAGGGCAGCCAAACGTAAGCACAAGCCAATGAAGAAATCGGACAGCTCCTCGTCCGATACATCATCCTCAGATGACGAGCCTGCTGACCCGCCAGCCGAACTACCCATGGATCCGCCAGCTCCAGGTGACGACATCGATACACAAGTTGCCAAAGTGGAAAACATACTCAACAATCTCAAACTGAAACAAACAGCTGCTTCTGCTACAGCGATAGCAACGAAGCTAGAAAAGCCAGTAAAGAAAAATGTACTCGAGTTCAAGCGCGTTGATCAGGTCTACGACATGAAGATCCGTGATTGGAAACTAGTAGAGAGCAATAAAGATTCTAAGGACGAGTTTGACTGCGTCTTCACGGTGCGCAGGAGACTCAACTGGGAAGGAAAGTATCAAGAAACCCAAGTCGACATCAAGTCCAAAGTGCTTCGTAACTCTCTACAAGAGGTCTTCAAGGAGTGTAAGAGCATCAGTCTGGTTGAGGACACACCTCAGGTGGACCCCCATACCCTGTTCCATTACTACGATGAGATCAAGGCGTACATCAAAAAAGAACTCAAGCCCAAGCTTAAGCGAGCCCGCAAGTCAAAAGAGAAGAAGCTACGCACTCAGCAAATTGCTCAGTGTAAGCTCCTCTTGAAGTTCATTGACGAGGATTATAATTCTGTGCGAAAAGCACTAAAGCCGATGTTGAAGGCTGGAACCATCACATATGACCTTGTTTGGGCCTTGTTCAAGCCAAACACGATTGCCTTTACACCTACGTACGGAAATAAGGACGACCCAAGGTGCTTCAGAGTTGACTTCTCTTATGAATATGAGAGTTGGTTAACACAGGCGAAGTCACTAGTCGTCGATGGGAGGTATCTGGAGTATGATGGAAAGGCATTCGGCTTGGGCGACCATCAGGTGCAGATTCAAGCCTTTAAAGGCCATAAGAAGATTACGAGCCTTTCGGCGTATCCGCTTAAATATCACAAAGATCCTCAGGTGAGTTGATCAAATCTGATTCATACAATTTATCCGACTAATCGTTGCACAGGGCATCAAGAAGCAGCTGATTCAACGTGGCAAGAAATTCGTTGCTCTCCAAGGCATGAACTACCGCCTACAGAAGGGTATTGCCTACATGAAACACAAAACCAGTGTCATCAGATTCAACATCAATGGTCGCGTCATGGTTGATCCTGCTATTTTCCGCCGCATCAACCCAAATTACCAGCTTTCTTACATCAAGCACGAAGAACTAAACCAGGATGAAGAAGACGACGATGACGATAGCGACGGAGGCTGCTGCTCTAAAGATGACGACGACTCGGATAACGAGAAAGAGAAGATGCGGACAGTTATGTGGAAGGACAACAAGGGCAAAAAATGGCCACTTAAAGTCTCACAGAGCGTCATTGACAAGGAGACCGGGGAGGGAACAGCAACGAGGATAGACTCAGAGGACGACAGCAGCGAGAACAAGTGTCACGTCTTCACTGAAGAAGAGCTTCTCATCGCTTCGCCTGTCGTACTGGGCTTTGCCTTCTCCGAGAAGTACTGGCTTGAATTCTCTCTCTCGGGTATTGACGAGATCAAATGGAATGATGAAGCATTTGACTCGCTGGTCCTGCACGACCACGTCAAACAAAATCTGAAGGGTCTTGTCAGCTCCCACCGTTTCAATGCCGCGAAGACAATCGACGACGTAATCCAAGGCAAAGGAAAAGGCCTCAACGTCGTACTCCACGGCCCACCAGGCGTTGGCAAAACCCTCACCGGTGAATCGATAGCAGAGTACCTCAAATGTCCTCTCTACGCCGTCTCTGCCGGCGAGCTCGGCACCAACAGCCGCAGCCTCGAGCAAGATCTCAACCGCATCATGGACATCACGCACTCCTGGGGCGCCATCCTCCTCCTCGACGAGGCAGATGTGTTCCTCGAGGCTCGCCAGCCGCACGACATCCACCGTAACAGTTTGGTTTCAGTGTTCTTGCGTTTGACAGAATACTACCAGGGAATCTTGTTCCTAACGACGAATCGCGTCGAGACTTTCGACGAGGCGTTCCAGAGCCGTATACACATGGGCATCCGCTACGAAAACCTACAGCCCAAGGCGCGCAAGAAGATCTGGCAGCACCACGTCGGAAAGGTAGTCAAGATGGCCGAGAAAAGTGATAGCGTGAAGCCGTTCAGCGAAACGGACTTCGACGAGTTGAGCAAGAAGTCCATGAATGGTAGACAGGTACGTGACTCTTTTCAAGTGCATATTCCAGACCTCCAGCTAATGCATTCGTGTAGATTAAGAATACGGTCAAGACGAGCCAATCGATCGCGCTTGCGGAGAAGGCGGCGTTCAGCATGGAACACGTCAAGCGGGTTCTTGAGGTCGCAGAAGCGTTCGAGGACGATATGCGCGGCGGCAAGGGATACCGAGATGCGATGAGGCATTATACCTGAGCTCGGTAGTAATGAACACGCTATCCGAGACGAGGCGCGGCGCGCAGAACGTAGACGTCGGTCGCCACGAGCGACGGCGAGACAGGCAGATTGTACGGAACAGGATCGAACGTGGATTCCCCTTTCTAAATTGTATTTTTCTTTCTTTTACCTTGGCGTGTGTAGATGGCGGGGATACCTAGAGTTCGGCTAAAAGTTCGTTGGGTAGGCGCTCCGTTTCTTTGTGACAAGTCAAGGTCTTCTCTCCTCTCTGCATAGGTATACGGCCGAAGTTACATCTTCCCTCTTATTTTATTTGCCAATAGATTTATTTTCAGCCTACTGCTTTGGTTCTCTAGTCGTGAGTCCCATGATATGATGATTCTACATTTGCCATGGCGGGGTGTCAAGAGTGTGCGAAAAGGGTAGCGGCGATGCTGAGTTGGGTGGTCTGTGTCCATGGAGTCTCGCGATGGGGCGCGAAGAGAGCAACGATTTAAGGTGGCTTGAGAAATCTTCGTCGCACAATTACTGAACTTTTGTTGTTGTGGCCATGGATGAGGTGAGCGCGCATTGCCCATGCTCGCCCACGCAAACGGTAGGCAGGATAGGTTATCGATTTCGGGCACCTTTTGGGTCGACAAACTTGTATCCCAAAATCAGATTAGGCTATATCCGAAGGTGCAAGGGTTTTGTTGCTGTTTTTGATCGCGAGGTGATTCATGGCACAAGTCGCCCGGTAGGAGAAGTGAGACCCTAGGCAGTTGACGCGGCACGGCATGGGTCAGGCCCAGGGTTGCCGTTTACTAGTAATGACTAGTAATTACTAGTAAACGGCAACCCTGGTCAGGCCAGCAGCGCCGAACTATAACAGATAGTTCGTCAATATCTTGCTCCAATTATGAGTCTTGCTTGCTATCATAGTCGAAGGTGTGGCTTACTTGCACGCCCATTGTTGGCTACAGTCACTATTCCTAAGCACTGCCACGGTTCTGATGTGCAAGATCTATGGCAGCTTAATAAAATTGGATAATCCTTTAATTCGCAGTTAGTCAAGTTTGATAGCCGTCCTGTTCACGGTGGGCGCAACTACTGGAAACACTGCAACAGCCCCCGCAGGTATCTAAGATGTACCCTGTCTAACGTGAAGGCGTCCCTAGGATGAGCTGATGAGCGATGTTTGATGTTGTTGCTGTTTTCAAGTGAGACCATCACACCTGGGTATGTTCATTTTGCTCGACTCTTTTGTGTATTTGGAGTTGTTCCTTGGTTGAGAAGTAGGTTCTTGTGCCCTTGAGGTGTCCAATAGGTGCGCATGATCATTCCTTTTGGTGTGGTTGTGTCCTATTAAAGGCTTCGGTCTTGAACGGTTTACGTATCTATTGAGTCCAAGGCTGTCTTTTTTCGAAATTCAGCGCCTCAAGCACACAACAGCCTGCATCTCATCCAAGTGTTCGACTCAACACTTGGTGTTGCTGCTGGTTGAAGACCTAGTCAATGAACCCATATACACACTTCTCTCCATTCTTTAATTCTGTGGCATCTTGCTTTCTACACTCGTACCTATTTGATCCTTTGCTGACTATGGCTTTGAAGTCTTGTTGTTGACGTTGAGCCGCCGGCTACCCAGCCAAAAGAAGCGTTTCAGACCTCGGGCCCCCTCGAGCTTAGCCTAGTGCCAAGCGGTGGCTGACTGGCTCTCCACAGCACATACCCGGCGAAAGTTTCTGGGGACTCTGGAAACAACATCCTCCTTTATTCCCGTCACATCACACAACGCCATCGCGTGACATCCGTGCTACACGAACCAGTGTCGCATCTCATTTAATATTGCAGCCTGCATTTAACTGGAGCGTAGACGAGGGCTGCGCGCCTGTGTATCCTTATTATGGATGAAGACGCGCATCCTTTAGCTAGCCCCGACCCTTCAGCACGTGGCCAAGGACACGGTCTGCCACTGAAGAAAAAGCAAAAGCGGAATAAGCCTACGCTGAGCTGTGAGGAGTGTGTTGAGCGCAAAACCAAGGTAAGTGCAGGTTCTGGCTGGTGTGTCGCTGGTGATGGTGCATGGTGCACGACAACCTCGAGAGCCAGACGGTCGCTAAACGGCGTGCAGTGCGACCGCAGCCGACCTCACTGTCTTGCGTGCATCAAGCGCCAATCAATATGCAGATATTCTGATATTGCCAACTTGATTGCCTCCTCAGGCGATAAGTGAGTATACCTTACCAATCATCATCGCCGTCAATACGCCCCAGCGGTTGCTAAGCATTTGCCACAGGGAGGGTGCCGGACGTAGCACAGGACGATCCAGAAAGCCAAGCGCCAAACCAACAGTCGACACGCAGCTGCATGCTCGGCCCCTTCAGGTATGTAGTGCAATTACCATCCACGCCTATTTTATTCCCGAATGCGCATCCGGCACGCCACACGCGAACAGGCGTTCGCCCACATTAACTCGGATGGCTCGGAACATTCTACAGATGATGCTAGCCACCTGCTGACCCACCTCCTAGGTGAACATTCCAACGCCTATCAGAACACAGTATCGGAGCGTATCACTATCTTCGTCAGGCTCTTCTCCATTCCTCTTGTCAAATATACCATACTCTAATCATACCCCAGCACCATTTTTTGGCCTAGGTTCTGAGCATCCCTTCGCCAACTACTGGACTAGCCGGGGAGGGCTTGCCGAGGTTGTGGGAGTACTACCTGCCAAGGAACAAGCAGATATTCTTGTCGACAAGTACTTCGATGCCGTCGACCCAGTGTATCCTATGGTTCATCGCAGGAACTTCTACGCTGACTATGAACGTTTTTGGTCACTCCCGCATGAAGAAAAACAAGTCGCAGACCCCGTACTGGTAGCTCTTCATTTTGTTGTATATGCCATGGGAACACAATTCATCCATTCGCCTCCTGTCCAGGAAAGAGCGCAGATCGCTGAGTTTTACGTTTCTGCGGCGCAGCAAGCCCTTCGCCTATCGTCGTATTTAAGTCGGGCGTCGGTTAGAACACTGCAAGCTATGGTATTGATTGGTTATTTCCTTATGAACGATAACCATGCGTCTGATGCCTGGGCGTTTGGAGGCGTTCTAGTGCGACAGGCTTATGCGATGGGTTTGCATCGTGACCCAGACATTATCGCGCCTCGCTGTTCAAGAAGTGATAAGCAGCAACGTCGGAAACTCTGGCAAGCCATCTTTTTTCAGGACACCTTCCTTACCGTTCTTCTCAAACTGCCGCCCACCACCACTTTCTCGGACATCCGACCGGAGTCTCTCGGCGACGAACTTGATGATTATGTGCCAAACGGTGCATCTGCGAATGGAACCACGGATCCTATTATCAACCCTATGAGTATCAGCACCATTGCAAGTATCACTGATGTATACCCATCATACGAGCTCTCTGACCGGAGATACATCCGCTCCATGTGGAAAATGGCAGATCTGGTCTCACGAACCGTTTGCACACCACGATCACTCTCTACACCTCTCACCACTTCAGTAGCGCACAAAGAGCAGCTAGTCAACCGGTTCTTTGCCCTCCATCGGAGCTTCCCAGAAGCTCTAACAATTTCGGACGACAATGCAGTGCGTAATATGGCAGAGAAGAATCCACGCGGCTTACGACAGAATCTTTTCTTCAGAAGCAATTTTTGGCATTGCGTCATGGCGGTTCAAGCTGATGAAAATTCTAGCGAAGGCGTAGCCCCTGATGTAAAGGGAGCGTTGGAAGCCGCGAGGATGGCATTACAAGCCTTCTTCCACTTCTGGGAGCATCTCAGAACAGATGCGAGTGTGTGGTGGGTGTTTCAACATCGCGCGTTCGAAGAAGCCGTAAGTTCAGCCACCAAGCCGCATAATGAACTAGAACTGACTTTCACCTAGCTTCTTACAGCGCGTATACTTGGCCAACAAGAACAACCACTTTCTCCCTCGCACAATGGTCAACCTCCCTCGTCAGATCCTCTCCTCCAGCTAGCTAAAGAAGACGCGCGGAAATGTCTCGAGATTCTTGATGTAGTGGGCATCGCACCGGAGATGCAGAAAACAAGAACAGAAGTGCTAAGAACCGCTTTCGCGGATATTTTGTGGTAACGCAGATTCGCACAAGGATGGCGCGTTTGGAGTTTTGGTGCGCTTGACAAAAGGCATTCAATTTATCACTGACTATCACATATTTGGCGTTTAGGCTGACCCAGTCAATTTGAGCACTTGGCTATAGTAAAAGTGCTGGCATAATCTCAGGACTGCTGAGTCGTATCTTGTGGAATTGGTAGCAAAAAATTACTCAGACGATCTGACCTAACTTAATCCCGAATATAAGCCAGTATTTACATACTCAGGGATCTTATCTAGATAGAGAGCATTTTCAACGTACGACATTCTTGAGATACATCAAATGAAGTTTTTTATGTGTACACCACAGCCGCCATTTTTGGCTTTGGGAAGTCCCAGTTTTTTTGGACGCCGCTACAGTCAGTTTTTCAAAGCTAAGTGGTGCTGACATCTTGAATTTGAAACATTTAATTTTCTACTGAGCTCGGCACGGACGGTGCTCTCGAAATAGTCAACACCAAGTTGTAAGGCGTGCGTCGCTGCCTAGCGCTCGGACGATTCTGCTAGGGGCGGGGCCTGAGTAACTTTCTAAAAGACGGGGTTGACGCATGCTAACAGTGTTCCATTTTCACTCCCATCAGACTGATACTTCCATACCTTTGTTTATAAAAATTACAATACTCTTTGTTGTTTTCCAACAAAAATTTGACGATCGACATGGGTCAGGGTCAATCACAGCAGCTTCAGCCCGCAACACTAGAGCCGGAAACGAGCCCAGAAGAACGAGCCCAGACTCAAGCAGACGTAAGCTAACCCTAACAGATCCAAGTCTCCATCCTAACAATAAACAAGATGCGTGCGAAGCAACAAGCTGCTCTTGATAAGCGTTTCGCAGCCCAGCAGAAGAAGCCTACAGCAACGGCGAGTTCGGGCGCTCAGACTACGAGAAAGCCGACTGCGCTTGAGGAGTTGAGCAGGGAGAATATCGGTTGGAGAAACGCAGATGCGCAAACTGAGTTACGACGCTGGGACTAGGAATTTTCACCGCGTTGCGCAGTTCGCACCAAACTTCAATGATAAATAAATTCTTGAAGAGCGATAAACGCACTAGGTAGAAGATGAAATATATGAACGCGGCCTTTCGTCAACAATTGGGCTACACGTCAATGTCTAAGCCCTTCCGATGATCCTTGTATAGCAATATTGAAGGCGTTATGGTGCAACCTGTACTTTGCTGTGCATGGTGGAGCGCCTGGCAGGCGTCTGGTAGGCAAAGCTGTGCTCATTGTGGTTAGACGCCCGGCTTACATAATAGCTTCTTCAAGTGTTTGACCGTTCAGCCTTTAAACCCTACCATTCACCAACAGTTTGGCACGTTCCGTTCTTTGCATCTTCTAAATGTCAGAACTACGTGTCGCAAGAAGAAAGACTCACACGAAGTCGCGTAAAGGGTGCCACCAGTGTAAACAGCGCCACACAAAGGTACGCTGGCCTTACAATCTCTAACTGCTCTCTATCAGCCAATCATAACGTTATGATTTGGCACAACGTGGGCTGGATGAATCGTGTTGCTAGATCGACGTACAAAATTCGGTTGAAAACATGCAGGCTGACATGATCTCCACAGTGCAACGAGGGTCGTCCACGATGCGGAAACTGTGTTCGTTTGGATATCACTTGCACTTGGCCTGAGATGGCCAAGAGCTACTCAGCATCATCACACGGAAGTCCTAGTGCGCGTGCTTCTCCGCATGAGATTGTTCCATCTGGAAGTTCCGATACAACTTACCCTACTACTAACACCTTCGAACTCTCCATTCCAGACATGCGTTTACTGCATCATTGGACTACCAAAGGGTACATTGCTTTGCATCCAAATCTTGCGGAGAGAAGTGATGTGTGGCAGAACACTATGATCGAATTGGGTTTTGAGCATCCGTTCCTTCTTCATGGTATTCTTGCTCTTTCGGCCGTACACAAGGCTTCTTTCTTCCCGCCCGTTGACAGACGGGAACTTCTTCTCCAAGCCGACATACACATTAGCCAAGCTTTAGAATCCATGCGCAAATACCTCGAGACCCCAAATTTCGAAACATCCATACCTATGTTTGTCTTATCTTCAGTCATACTAACCTACAATTTCGGTTCCGTGCGAGAAAAGCCAGAGGATCCAATTGGTTCTGTTCACCATAGCTTCATGCTACTGAGTGGCATTAAGGTTGTTATCGGTTCATACTGGGAGAAGATGAGATGGAGCCCTATTCTTGCCCATATGTTCGAAATGACTGAACCGGCTGCTACGCAAGTTTTGCAGGCACAAGCGAAGGATGACAAACGCCCGGAAATTTCACGTCTCATGGAGCTGACTGAGCTCCTTCTCGATGCGCAGGACAAGACAGCTTGCGCAGAGGCCATCGAAGAACTTCACACCATCTCCACTTGCGTCTTACACATTCCAGCGGATCGTGACGAGTGCCCTTTTTTGTTCCTTTGGCCTGCTAAGGTCTCAAACCGGTTCTTTGAACTTCTTGCGGCGCGTAATCCTGTCGTATGCATTATCACCGTTCACTTTGCCGCCTTGCTGGCCCAGACTCGGCTAGTCTGGTGGGTGGAAAAGTGGCCACCTTGGCTTCTTGCTGCAGCAAAACAACTCTTAGCAGCGACTCCAGATCTTCTAGGATGGCTGGATTGGCCACAAAGCGTTATTGACTCTGCCCCTAAAATTGAGGCTACAACATCTGGCTCAAGTTAAGAATCGACAATTGGAAACGGACTCTAACAACGGGGCTGAGACCCTGCGAAATACAGACCTGAAACGCAGAGCTAGCAGTGTATTTGTTTTGGGTAAGTGTCGGCATGCATGCACCTAACCCGACCATGCCAAAATCTCGGGCCACCATCGAATTGGCTGGATTCAAAATCATCGAAACCGGCATTGCTGCCGAGCTGCCTATACATTGACTCGATCAAGTTTATTCTTGGGCTTTTAGGCGACCATCATTTACTAGTTGCGACCAGCTGGGCGAGGGTTATCACGTTGAGATGAGTTGTTGTCGCGTCAAACTCAGGTTTACACGAATCAAATATATCACCCAGAGAATAAAAGGAGGAGAGGAAATGCGGTTGTGGAGGCGGTGCATGCAACAGTCGTAATCAATGGAGTTCTCATCCCGAGATCCACTCGGACTAGAAGGGACATCCGTATACCGTATAGGCGGTACTTACCGACACTTGCCTGTTCTTGGACAAGAGGAACAATGTGCTTGGACACTTAACCAATCAAAGCCGACAAATTCCGAATTCCGCCAAGGCCGTACCGCCGTATAGAAGGCTACAAGCAGTGTGCAGCATTGATGCCAGGATCTCGTAGCAAAAAATATTATCGCGAGGTTGAACAGCCTCCTAGTCCAAGGGGAAAAAAGCCCTCAGAATGCTTCGTACATAAGTCTGGCGACGCTTCTGACACCCTCCATCTTTCAGCAGACTTCCAATCCAAATTCCAACATCAACTTTGCCATGTCTCACCAGACGCAACGCCCGGCTCTCAATGATCCCAATGCCTGGGTCCCATATCGCTACTCTCCAAGTACGATAGCCGCCATCATCTTTGTAGTATTATTCTCTTTAACAACTCTTCTACACACGTTTCAATTAGTAAAGAAGAGGACTTGGTACTTTATACCGCTTGTTGTTGGAGGCTTATGTATGTCATTCTCGTATTTCATTGATTGAATTAAATCTGCTCACTATCGTATCATAGTGGAAGTTATTGGATACATCGGGCGCTTCCTCTCGCACAAAGATCCTTGGGCCTTAGGGCCTTTCATCATGCAATCATTGCTTATCCTCGTCGCTCCCGCCCTCTTTGCCGCATCTATCTACATTATTCTTGGTCGCATAATTCTTCTAGTTGACGGGCAATGCTATTCACTAGTACCACTAAGGTGGCTTACAAAGGCGTTTGTTGCTGGAGATGTGCTTAGTTTCATGCTCCAAGGTGCAGGTACTATACACCAATAACAGATGCATAGCATAGACTGACTCCCTTCAAGGTGGCGGCATCCAATCAGGAGGTACTTTACAGCTACTACACATGGGTGAAAAGCTCATCGTTGTCGGCTTATTTGTGCAACTTTCATTCTTCGCATTCTTCGTCGTGGTCGCTGGCATGTTTCATTATCGCCTCGTCAACAACAAACCACTCAAGAAATACAAGTCCACCAGGAGGGACAATTCACACCAACAAGCCTCAAGCTATTCATCCTCGACCCCGATCACATCGCAATATGTGTCACTTGACAACCTACCGTTTAAGCGCCACATGTACAACCTCTACATCACAAGCGCTGTCATCATGGTCAGAAGCATTTTCAGGGTCATCGAATATTTGCAAGGCAATGCAGGCTATCTGTTGAGTCGCGAAGCCTACCTATACATCTTCGATGCCTTCCTCATGCTTGTAGTCATGGTACTATTTAATTGGATCCATCCGAGCGAAATTACCGACGCTTATGATAGGAGGAAGACAGGTCTCGATATACAAATGCTAGCTCAGCAAGGCGGATATCTACCCCAAGAATAGGAGCCGAGAGACAAAGAATTGCGGCTGATGCCGCTGAAACTTTTGGGTGTCGGAATCATCGGAACTGTTCTAATCGACGTGGGTACACTGGCGCAAACGTTGTCCTATTACGCCTTCTTGTAAAATCTTATGTCGAACCTAGAAAAAGCGTTATGCGAGCTGTTTTGAATACTAGAATCATTGCCTCGGGCCAGGGTTTCGTTTTTCAATGTTATTAGAATAGTAAGGGGGGGGCGGTAGATGAGAATGCTTAGAGATAAGTTTTTTTTTTTCGGGTCAACTTATCCAATGATTTTCTGTTATTATGTCTCATAGATGCGGATAACCTACGTTATAGGCTAGCTGTTTTTTTTTGTAATATGAATAGAGCTTCATTTACATGACATCGATAGGGGAGCACCCGGGATCATCAATGTACAAACTTACACTTTCCTCTCATAGATGCAAATCGCCAGTCAAAAAGACCACATATTTCTCATAAACGTCGTATACCAGCTATGCACATGACTCGCAAACCCAGCACCTATTTTCCCCAGTCCAGGTCTCTGCTGCCTTTTTTTTCCCCTTACGCAGCATACTCATCTTCATCCACATTCGCCTTCTTTTCCATTACACCCGCGAGCCCAAGCGACCCGGTCAACGGCTTTCTCGACTCCCTCACAATGCGCGCAATCGACGTGCCCTCGGTAAACATCATCTCCAGCTCCTCCAGACTCCGGCCCATAGTTTCTGGGTATCCAAACCACACCACGGGCAAGATGAGCGCGGAGATGACGAGAAAAACGAGGTAGTACCGCCACCCGATTGTTTGGATCGCAACCTGAGAAGAGTCAGTTTCGGGAAACGGAATCAGAGCTGTTAAAAGGGGAGGGGAGGTGGGGAGTGAAGGGGACGTACAGGCGTGACCATGTTGACGACGAAGTTCCACAGCCAATGATTCGCCGTGCTGATCCCTGCCATTTTGACTCTCAAGCGCGTCGGCGCTACCTCGGCACAGTACAAGAAGTTCGCGCCAAGAAAGCCAATCGGGATGAAGAAATTGAACAAGAAGACGAAGAAAGCTGATGCGATTTGCGCTGCGCGGTTACTGGTTGGGAAGCTGGAGGACACCGCGAGCGCGAGCATGCACGAGGCCATGCCAGCGCCGCTGAACATGAAGAGTTTGCGGCGCCCGAAGCGGTCGATGGTGAAGAAGGCGACGAAGCAGGAGAGGAATTTCCAGGTGAGTGCGCCGCCTGAGAGGATGCGGGAGGTTTCGCTGTCCATGCCGAGGCCTTGTTGGAAGATGATCTGGGCGCGTGTTAGTTCGAGTCTCCAAGGGGGGAAGCAGACGCACAGTAGAGTAAGTAGAAATCAAGTTGCTTCCGCACATTTGCTGGAGGAATTGGAGGAAGATGCAGAGGAAGAAGCGGTAGAAGAGCTTGTCTTTGCCCATGGTGAAGATGTCGCTCATTTTAGTGGCACGGTGGCTTGTTTCTTCGAGTGCGAGTTCTATACCGCTAATCTCGGTGCTAATTTCGTGGTCGTGAAGGTCGAGCCCTTTGAAGGCGGATAGACTGGTGCGCGCTTCTTCGACGTGGCCTTTGCTGACGAGCCAGCGTGGGCTCTCGGGGATGGAGAAGACAGCAGCCATGGGGATGAGGGAGATTAGGGTGGGGATGGCGAGAGGGAGACGCCATTGTAAGGGCTTGTTGTCGGCTTCGAAGAATCCGAGATTGATCCAGGCTTCGAGTAGGTACCCCAGACTGATAAAACATCCATCCAATACAACGTGTTTGCCGCGATTGGAGGTAGATGAACACTCAGACTGCCATACGGGTACGGTGGCACTCAATGCACCAATACCCCATCCTAGGATGAATCGGCCGACAACAAACTGAACAAGATGGAAGCTAGTGCATTGCAAGATTTCTCCAACGAGCGTCAGAAACGCGGCACCGAAGATGACTTTTCGTCGTCCCAGCACATCGCCAGTCCAGGAACAAGAAAGTGCGCCAAAAAGGGCACCGATCGTAAAAGTAGCAACAACAGCACCTTGAACAGTCGATTTGTGGCTCTTCTCACTTCCTTTGGCGTCAATGGTGTTGATTTGAGGAAAGTGGTCGTTCCAGTCGCGGAGCGATAGTAGCCCGCCTACACCAGACTGATTGTATCCGAAAAGAACGAAAGCTGGAAGGACAACAAGCAGCAGCTGAGCCGTTTGAAGCTTCTTGCCAGTAAACCCCATTTTAAGAGTTTTAATTGAGTCACAACGCTTTGGAGCCACTAAGTGCTCAAGGGAACCTAGAAAGAAGTTTGGCGTGAAACCTTCGGGCAACAGCGCTACTGAGTTGACGGGGAGTAGCGAGGAGCTGAACAGGACAGAAATTGGAGTCGCGGGATGGTGCTTTGTATACAGCTTTTCAAACCCCACAGTATTGCATTGTCTCCACTTAGGGGCTCCGGAGATACACTCTGCCTATCACTTTGATATCTCTTCATGTCACCTATTGCCGACCATACCCCGTGGAAACACCCCGAGTCTCCGACAGATCCATCGCCTTCGCCCACCATCGCATGGGGAATCCGGGCAAGGCCTATGGCGAAACGAGTCAAGGATAGTGGGGATAGACAGTTCGTACAGCTCATTTCAAAGCAGGTGATGTCAAAAACTTACCGAGATGGTGACGCTACGATTGTGGTTGAGCTTTATGTGGGTCTTAATTGTGCTCGGTTGAGGCGTGCGGCTCTGCGGCCTCGATGCGAGTCAAGCTTTTTTCGTTAGGCTTGACACGCTTGGCAAATGGTGGCTTGCTATTCGTCATTGCTCACCTTATCGGCCCACGCTCGACTCCATAGTAACTACCCTATTCTGGGTATTCCGAGGGATAAAGTGGCGCAACAGAATTTGCAGGACAATATTTTCGCAGTCTTCTCGGAGCTTCTGACTAGATGTCGATCCGCTTTCGGCCAATTGTGTTCACTAAGCAGCCAAAATGGGCTATTTGCATGGAGCAGAGCACCTCCTTGTCATTCCTGACGAACAGCTGGAGCCCCATGACTGCTAGTAGTCAAAACCCCGACTGGTGGTACGTCCGAACGCTCTCCGCTTTCCAACGCTCCAACACTTCCGGCTCCATCATGGGGTTTGGGGGAGAGCTCAAACTTCTCCCTGACTGCCCTCTCCAAAGATAGGCGAGGTTCCTCCTGACATTGCATATAATCCCTCAACATTGCCACAGCACGGTCATCATTAGACCCCGCCAATTTTTTAATGAGCCCTTCCCATGTGCCTCTTCGCGGTTTCATGGCTGTTGATGTACCAGGGCTTGCGTTCATTGATCTCATCTCCTGGTAATAGAGCAGAGCATCTTCTACATCGCCTGTCTGCAAGCAGACACATATGAGTCGGTCATATGTAAGTCGGTCTGGCTTTAAACCGAGTTGAATCATCTCGTTTGCGAAGAACATGGCAAGTTCTTTACGGGCGTTTCGATGACATCCCCTAAAGAGAATATTGAAAGTTTGAGTGTCAGGACCTGAAGCTGAAACAGTATGTAGAGCTTTATAAATTTCGATGGCTTCTGGAAAACGTCCGAGGGCTATGCTCGCCTGCATACAAGCATTGACAGCGGCTGTAGGAACTTTACGGCCCGAGGCTTCGAAGTCTTGTAACATATTGAAAGCTGCTAAGGGTCGACTCACATCTCCTTCTTTCTCTGCCTGCAGGTAAGAAAACAGAGGCTGGCATGTGCCGGCATTGATCTTGAAGTTTGAGTCGACCATGATCAGAATGACAGATAAGGCGTTGGAAAGATCGTTCGCATTAAGATATGCAGCAATCAGAAGTTCATAATGGTGTGTAGTAAATTCAGTCCCGCGCTCGGTGAGGATGCGGAGGACACTAGTAGCTAGATCCACATCGCCATAGCGGGCAGCGAGGGCAAGGACGGATTCGCATGCTCCAGTACCAGGTTTTAGGTAGCCTGGTTGGACTTGGGTGTTCCACACCATGGTGGCTTGATCGTACTATAGTCATCAGTATTGAATCAACACTCTTGGGAGTAACATCGCTTACAAGCTGTTTTTGTGCAGCAGCATCGAGCAGCGCCCCCCAAAGAGTATTACTGAGATTCGCAGAGCCCGGCTTATTTCTCTGCTGTTGCATGTCCTGCTTGAGGCTGAGGACCTGGAAGGCCTCTTCAATCTCACCATATTCCAGCAGACTCCAGATAGCCAGATCAAACAACCAGTTTTCAATCTTCATGTTCTGCCTTGCCATCTCGTCGAGTGTTTCCAGGGCTTGTTCGAAGTGACGCTCGCGCAACAAGCCAGCTATCACAAAGTTGTGGCCTCGTTCTGACAGTGTGAGCCAGTGCGACCTCATGTATTCGAGAATATCGTTGCGCAATAGATAGTCTGGATGTACAGAAAGCACCTCTAATACGCATTCACACGCTCTGAGATCCAGGTCGATTTTGGCCTGCCCACCGAAGCCATCGGAGCTTTGGGCCCAGAATCCCATCTCATCAAGCACCTTCCTCACCTTGCCTGCCGTACCATTATTCGAGCTCACGAAGCTATGCAGGACCGCCGTATACATGGCTACATTCAGCGGCTCTCTCCTGTCCCTAAGCAGCACTCTGCAAATGTTGAAGACTTCGTCGAAGTTCCCTTTGGCGCCTTGCTCACGCACATGTTCGTAGAGTAGAGGCGTTGACAGTTGGGCGAGGGGTCGCTTGTGGCCCGGTTTTTGGGGTAGGCCGAGTCTACCAGCCGTGTTGAGAGAGACGAAAGAGTTAGGATTCGCTGGGGGCAAAGACGCCTCGCTGGACGGGAGGGGCGCCGTCGACTGACTGTGGGCGCGCACTTGGTGACATATGGTACTGCGACCGCGACGGTCACAGTCTCTTTGGCCGTTGCGTAGCCTCAGTGGGCCCGCTATTCTTGCAAACGCCGGTGAAGAAGCATTGTGGGGAAATCCAGGGCAAAGGCATCGCCATAATGCGTCGTTGATAAAAGGCCGCGGTGGCATTGGTAGGCCCAGAAGTTTGGGTGGACGAGTGTCGCTCAAGTTTAGACTTGACGATGCGGCGTCGGACCTTGCTCGGCATTAAGCGAGCGAGCGGGAGCCAGCATTGGGTGCACGTCATTCTGCAGCATCATATCACGTCTCACACGTGATGGAAGTATTGGTTGATGGAGATAGGATAATATTATCATTAACAAGAAATTCGCGACGTGATGCGATTGCACCGGGCTACTGTCTATGTACAGCCTCGCTCGCCACAGCATATGTGGAGGGGAATCGACTCTGATGCCCGAGTCATGGCAGGCATCAATCACCCTCTTATATCATTACATCGAACAAAATGAGCCAAGTGATGCCAAAGAAGCTGAAGAAGTCATCAAATATGAAGCCAAATCATCTCCTTCGTAACTGCTCTGAGAGGTATTCAAGAATCTTCGCCAAATTAGTTCAAGTACCGAGTACGTGATAGAATGGGTTGCTTACCTTAGGAGAAATGACCTCCTGATTGACTAGGTTCTTGGCCAAGATCTTCACAACCTCCATCTGCTCCTCAGCGGTGAGGCCTGTAATGGCCGACTCCACAACGCCACCAACTGTGGTGTGGTGGATGGCGATGAAACTCGAGTAGTAGAAGAATGCAATCGACCCCATGATGAACTGACAATCCATGCGGTCGGTCATCCCTCCGTGCCCGGGGATAGAGTCGCCAAAGTCCTTGATCTTGAAAGTTCGCTTGAGTCCAGAAGCAAAGAAGCCACCAAAGGGTGCAACGAGAGAGGCAAATGTGGCAAGAATGAGAACGTGGAATTGCATGGGCATGACATTGAATGTCCGTGGAAAGGGCAGGCCCTCTGGAATAAATGGCAGGGTATAGTTGCGGGCTTCGAAGACCGGGTTCGGCTTGCATTCGAGGCCGGTCCAGATGTTTGCGCCAAGATCATTGACAGGACAGATGAAGTACTTGTACTGAGCAAGGAAGTGAGTCAGGAAGATGCCCCACAGAACAGTGAAGAACCATGCGCCCAAGAACCCTTCCAGGGTCTTCTTTGGAGAAATCGCAATGAGGGGAGTCCGCCCAAAGGTAATGCCGCAAAGATATGCCCAAATATCGTTAGTGATGACCATAGAAACAGGCAGGATGAGCCAAATGAAGCCTTCAAAGATGTTGTTGATGACAAAGTGGGCCTGCCCGACGATGAGGAACAAAGCCATGTGGGTCCAAGCAAACTGAGTGAACTGAAATTTGTAGTGGCCTTTTTGAAGGGAGCCGACAAAGAAGATGAAGCCTATTATGTAAAGCATAAAGGAGATGAATCTGTGGTGGGTGGCCAGCGGCAGCAGAATGCGGTCGACGAGCAGGATGTGCTTGAAGTAGTAAATGATGCTTTCGCCATAGAGAAAGTACATGGCGGTGCCGAGAAAGTACCAGTTGAGCGACTTGGTGAAGCGCAAGCTACGGGCCTTGCTGGGCACATTTGCGATGGCGATGACTTCCTTGAAAGAGATGACCTGGACCGCAGTAGCAATGATAATGATGTAGATGTGCCCAGCGCCGAGGACCCAGAAGAAGCCTAGGATCATGACCAGGGTCCATATTGTGCGCGTTATGAAGTTTGCCTTTTTCTTCTCGTACTCGCTGGGCTGGGGCGGCTCTGGTGCCTACGAGGGTAAGTTTTGGGTAGGGTGGGCAGACAGTGGGGGGTCGGCATACTGGAGGAGCTATGGCCCCATTTTTGACCGGGCTGGAGGGATGGTCTGAACCGTTTTCGCTGATTTCGGACATGCTTTGCGAGGGCCGCCGCGTCCGCACGTTGCTGGCGCTGCGGTGTTGGAACTTGACGTCTTTGCGTGGGCGCGTCATGGCTGCCCGGGTGCGACGACGGCCGGAGGCAGCGGGTGCGGAGGATAGGAGCCGGGATGGGGCAGGACGGGGGGGAGTGCGACGCAGAGAGGGAGGACGCAAAGTGGGGGTGAGAGAGAGAGCGTGCACAAGCCAGAATATCTCAGCCAGTGTTGGATAGTGGTAGACGAGACAGAGCCTTGGTAGAGATGCGGCTAGGGCGCAGTGTGAAAAGCGACGGACCAGCAACGGGCACCAGACGTCACTCCTGCGGCTCAGGAGCCAGACGGAGCACGCTACGCCGCCTTGGGCGAAGGGCCCGCATAGCGAGAGACAAGACGAGAGGCGCGACCACCAACCACATGGCACCAACCAGTCATGGACGACGACGACGACGACTTTAGCTTCTCCGACTCTGACCTCGACCACCTGCCGGCCGCCGCCCTGCACTACCTGGAAGCCAATGCGATACGCGCCACCCAGCAACAGCAGCAGCATACTGCGCCAGAGCCGGACTATGGCCCGGACAACGGCGACGAGGTGGTCAATCTCGACGACGATGGCGGCCCCCAGCACACGCAAACATACAACCACAACGGCGACAACATGCTCTTGCGCATCAAGAAGGTGCGCCGGCCCTGCACCGCTCCAACGCGAACCGCCCTGCTGACGACCGTCGCAGCTGGAGCAAGAGAAGGCAAGCGAGAAGAAAGAGGCCCAGGACCTCAAAGGAAAACTGCAGACCAAGGCCGGCGAGGCAGATACGCTTAGACGCCGCCAGGAGGCCGAGAGCCGCCGCCATGAGCGCCAAATCGCTGACCAGCAGCAACTGCACGCCTCCGAGCTGGCCAAGATGAGGGCCGAGATCGAGAAGCTGCGTCGCGACAAAGAGCAGGCCCAGATAGACAGCATGTTCCATCAGCACGATGCTCGCGAGGCGGGCATGGCAAAGCGCACCAAACGAGCCATGCCGACAAGGACTAGGACGGCAACAACAGCCGCGCCAAAGAGCCCACGAGGAACACCAAAGCATCTAAACAAAACCAATGCCCTCTTGGGCGATGGCTTCGACGACGGCGACATTATCATGGCCTCCCCTTCCAAGGCTCGCGAAAGAGTCAAGCCTGCAACACCAAGACAAGTCGGCAAGCGGAAGCGCCAGGTCACCGACCAGAGTCCCATACCTCTGCTAGCCCTGCAGTTGAGCGAGCCACGAAGCCGGCGAAAGGAGACAGAGCAAGAGTCAGCCGTAGTCGATGCCAAGATTAATACAGCCCTTCTAGAGCACCTTCGCCACGACGACCGCCGCTTCACGCTACTCCATCGTCTCCTCTCCCATACCTCGTCCACCAGCGAGGACCGCATTCTCGAAGCTTTAGCCCAGCATGCATTCCCTACGCAGCCTGCCAAAAAGCTCTCGTCGCTTGTACACGATGCTTTGGCAGTTGTTGCCGTGTCAGACGTTCATCAGCTAGCGCTGCAAATCTGCCACATTTTTCTGAATCTGTGGAAGCGATGTCTGGATGAAGGATACTACGCCCCAATATCTCTCATCCTCGATGCGATGCACTTTATCTTAGCATCGGAGCCGGCAGAAACCGCCGTGCAGGTAGCTGATAGGACTGTCCCTCTTATCATCTCATCTGTTGACCTAGTGTCCTTACCCATCTCTAATGCTGCGAAACTGGGCGGCAAGGCTGTCGCAGGCCTGTATTCTCCCACCCAAATCGACATCGCGACCAAAATTGATGTGGTTGATTGTCTAGAGTTACTCTATCTCATTGCGACAAGTTCTGTATCTTCTACAACCCCAGAAGCTCTGACTCGCTTCTGGCAGGGTATACCCTCAGGCTTTGCCCTGATGCTTCTCAACAAGGAATACCCACAGCTGCAAATAACACTCATGCTACGCATCCTCAGCACATCTGCTCTCTCCACCTCCCTCGGCCCCATCGCAGCCGAAGACGAAAGCCAATCCAATATCGAAGACGCCCTCATAAACCGCCTCACAAACATGCTCACCGAGACTCCACAACCCATCCCCAACCCTTCAGCCTCGTTGGCCCCACTCCCCGCCACTGAGAAAGAAGTCTGGGTCCTCCGTCTCCTCGTCATTACCGTCCTCACCCAATTCTCGCTCCCGGAACCCGGTTGCGTTCGCCTCGCCCAAAACCCACTGTGCATCGGCCGTCTAATCAAATACCTCGACCACAGCATCAACACTCTCATCAAACAACCGCTCTCGCCCACCCAGGACCAAAAGACCGCGTCCATAAACGCCACTATGAAGCTCATATACCACATTGCCACAGCCAACCCGGGCTTCGATATCAAGAGCAAATTGGTCAATACTTTAGGTGGTCAGCATGCGTATTTGGTCGCACTGACGCGCCTGGCATTCAGTGAGGGGTTAGTGCTTGAGGCTGGGATTGAGGATGCGGTAGTTGATATGGCGCATTCGATTTTGGATGAGGGGTTGAGCATGGAGGAGGGGGAGGCGTTTGGGATGGTGTTTAGTAGTGGCAATGGATAGGGATTGGATGCTTGGCATATAGAGTTAGAAGCCAATTTGATTGGTAGATGGGTAAGAAAGCAAACTTTCGCCGTCGATGACTTCCGCGGACTGAGGCTATATGCATCCAAACTGCGCGTCTAGACACTCGCCAGCGACGTCTTTTGTGTAGCGTCAGATGCAGGAGTGCCCAACAATTCATGGCTTTTAGAGCCTAGATTTCCGAGTGACGTTAGTCCGCGGCGCTAGAATGCAACCTACGAATGGAGAAAGCCTTCTTTCTAATTGGTAACAATAGATTAATTCACTGGAAACCGCTTTGAACCCAGGAAGACGGGTCATTTACTCTTCGCATCGGGTCACTGCAAGATAGAATCGTTTCCCCCCCCCCGCTTCGAGTCGCGATTAAGAGGTCAGGGAATAAACATAGGGTAACACAAATCTTCGGTTGGTTCGGCGGCCGTTCCCTAGCACAATGTATTGTTGTTGATCCGCTTCCTGTGTCCATTTACGCATATATTGCCCCAAGTTTAATGCGTGAGCCAACCAAGGGCGATAGCGAATGTTATTCAATGATCCACCTAAAACCGGGAATTTGGATGGAATTTTACCGGGTGGCCAAAGAAGAGTGAGTGAGTTGAGTATTTGGCTTTCACAATCCAATCGTCGACGAATTGGAGTGTCTAGTTGATCGGAGAGGCGACCATTCTTATAGAAATAGAAGCTCACACGAGTTTAAGATTCATTGCGCTAGGAGCCCGGCCGGTGGTGGCAATGCATACGTTCCTCGCATACCGCTGCTAGGCTAACGATCTTTTTTAGATCTCGGCAAGAATGTCTGGGAGCCATTCAACGTTCCCGCCCCGCCCTTGACCACCCAATATTGGAACCCCGACGGCTATTGTCACCTACATGCCTTTTCCTATCCCACATCACACAAGTAATAAGAAACACCTTGCAATAAAAGCTTACCCTGCCCGCAAACATACCTATCATATGGACCAACGTCCCACATCAAACAAGCTGAACAGTCCAGCTCTCCTCCTATTGGCTCCGGGAATGGAATCCGCTGGCGGGTCTCCAGGCCGGGGCATGCACAGACTCTACCGGCCATCTTGGCCGAACCACACGCACTCGGAGCGCAGTGCTTCCCGTCTCCCATTCACAGGGTTGAAGGCCCCTTGCGTCCGCGGAACTGAAATGCTCCTAGTACTCATGCGCTGCTTGCACTGTTGTCCCGAGAAATGGGCTCGCCCGGTTATGGCCTCACAGTCTCCTCTCAGAACCTAGACTTAAATGCATGGTGTGAACCAGCATCCTATATTCCTATGGTTCGTTGAGGACCTGCGAACTATCGATGCATGCCGCGTTACAGTCAGAATTATTCCTTATTACCCAGGTAGCCTTCGATCACGAATCCGCGGTTCTAGGTTCCATACGTTTGTTCTAGCTTCAGCGCATGGTGATGGGATCTATAAACTGATCGAACTCACCTTCCAGAGTCTTGTCAAGCGCACCTTCCAAAATCCTCCCAGGGTAATCGCCATTTATTCTGTTAAACCCGGCTCAGCATCAAGGCTGAACATTACGGACACCCATCTCCACCCGCCCTAATACCAAATTAACAACGGCATCCCATGTCTACTAAAACGCTCCTCATGGAACCGCTTGAGGGATATCGCTACCAACTATCCGAACTGGACCCTGAGATGGCTTCAGAAAACTCCAATCGCTATGAAACGCTGGAAATATGGGATCTACCTCCACTTGGTAACATGTCTTATCCAACAACAACTGATATCCAACACGCAGTGCCTTTCACAACAGCCCTAGGAGCCCCAATTTTACCAACCTTAGACCACAGACGGAATGCTAGCCTGGACGGCAGGAACAGAGAACTTCACTCCGACAACACTGTGCCAATGTGTAGCGCAAACACGAACCGTCCGTTCATATCAAAGTACCAGGATGCTATCGTGCCATCCAATTTTGGTACCCATAACTCATATCCTTCCTTGCCAATGTTCACGACAATCAACACCACGGGATCAGCTTCTAATATGACAACAATATCCCCAACGGAAATACGCTCCGATAAGAACCAGCTCTCTCCAAAATCGCAGAACAGCACACTCTTGAGTGGCCCCAGCGCTTATACACCGAGGCAACTCGCCGACTACTCGACCAAAACTCGTCATGAGCCTCGGAGGCATAACAGTGACCCCTCAGAAGTAATCACACAAGAACCCTCGCCGACCGAACATTTCACTACCTCCAAACGGCGGCGCAAATCAGAACCAGCAGAAATAAGCGCTGAGCGCGCCATATACCTTGAGAAGAATCGCAAAGCAGCAAGCAGGTGCAGGACCAAGCAAAAACTAGAGCAGGAGCACCTCGTCCAAGAAGCGCGGACCAGCGAGCGAAGGAACAGAGCGTTGAAAGTAGAGGTACAAAACCTGATAAACGCTAAGCATCGCTTGACCGAGATGGTAAGCCAGCATGCAAATTGTTCGGATTCAAGAATTCAAAGGTACATCCAGCGTCAGGCGGATCGATTGGCAGATGGGAAGTATGTGCCTTTCCGGACATTGGAATTCAAGGACCCGCCCAGTCATCAGCAATCTTGAGAAAGGTTGGGTGATGCAGAGGCAATTCAAGATCTAGAATAGATGCATTGAAATTAGGCGGGTGGTTGCGAGCATCGCATTCGGACGCGTCGCCGAATGTTGGCGTAAGCCATAAGAGTTTGGGATGTGCGCCGCGGACGTGCTTCCAGGGCACTTCAAGATAATTTTAAGCAGCAAAGGGTCAGGCGGAGGGGGGTGTGACCAACTATCCTATCTTGGCAGGCAGTTATCCGATTGGCATGAAAGATATGGGGAGCACCACTGTAATGAATGATGTAAATATTGTTATAGAGGAGAGGTTAACGAGCTTTCATTGCTGAGGGAGGATGAAGTGGTTCTTCATCGCTAGAAATAAATCAAATGGTATTCCAAATGATACACCGGCTACGAACACTCTAAAGACTATGAGTTGTCGCATTGTCAGGCAAGAGCAGCAATTATAATGAAGAGGCTACTCCTTTCATTAATTTCCTTGCTATCGAGATATTGAATTCCACTTCTGGTTGATCGAGTCTGTTGCTGAAAGTGCACAACATTTGATGATCGAACCAATCATGATGCCGGATCTGCGCCTCATTCACCCAAAGGACCTATTCCGGAAAACCTTGCGAAACGCGTACGAAAAGCTGCAGGTAGAGAAACATCCAAGCCACACAAACCCAGATTTAGCCGAATTATAGAGTTGGTTGCGAGATGTTGCCCAATGGCACAATTAGGCAACCAGCTGCGCCCTCTCAGTCAGGGCTAGCACCACATCATCCTCAGACATCGACACGCGTACCCCTTACACAAGACTGACAGTGCGGTTAAAGCATATGTAGAAATGGATTCCTTCAATGTAATCTCATCATTGAATTCTGAGCTTGGATTAGTACAATATGGCATCGATGAATACACCCGTGGAGCCTGCTGATGTCGAAGTCACAGCTGATGCGCCCTTACTCAGCAGCGGGAACGCTGAAAACACTGAACCAACTGACCGTAGGAATCAGTATAGTTGCTCCAATAGAAGTAATCAAAATACTGATAATTGCAGCAGATACAGACGCTTCGTCGATACAGCATGCCGATCTCATGAGCGATGCCGATCTATACGTGATCACACCGCCAGCCTACACCCAGTCGATAGCGGAGGGTGAGGTAACAGTCGATGCCGAAGCAGCGCAAGAAGAAAAACCTCACATACCGGAGCGATCTCCCGAGCGCGATGCGCTGACGCCTTCTTCACCAAGGCCTTTGAGCACACATACTACACCAGGCTCAGAAACACCTACACAGGTGCTACAAGACCATACGCAGAATAATGTAGCAACTGCGCCGACAGGAACTCCCCCAGTACTCGGGCACTACCTGACTGAGCCCACCACAACCGCATCGCTCGTAGGCGTAAGAGCATGCAGCATTCTCAAAGACCGGCCAGCGATCTGGCTAGTGAAGAACAGAAAGATGGCATTATCCCCTCTAGCAGCCGCCATCCTCACAAAAGAAGGACTCCTCAACTCCAAAGATCTGGAACTGTCAGTACCACCCCTATCCCACAACCACCTCACCGCTGCTTACAATCCACTCCCCCCCCCCAGAATATCGCAATACCCATCCGCCCGCAGGGACCCCACAGACCCTGTATCAGGCATCATGCTCGGTGTGTACGACTCGGTCGGCGAAATCATGCTCGGTCTTGTAGCGGGCCCCGTCGAGCTCGGCCGCCAGGCCACGCCCATGCTAACACGCTTCGAATCCCGCCAGCGCAGCAATCCCAACGGCAACACGCAGCCCGTCACGGCCGAAGACGTCAAGGGCGCGCCGCAGGCCGCTGCAAAAGTTGCCGTCGAGGCAGGCAAAGGCCTTGGCCGTGTTGTGACGGCGGCGCTCAAGACGCCTGTGCTGACGACCCATGGGATAACGCGGGGCTTCCACAATCTACCCAAGTTGTATGGCGAAGAAGTGAGAGAGTATGAGAATGTGACTGGGCTGAGGAGCGGGTTGCTGGTCAGCGCAAAGGTGTGTTAGTTTTGGCTTCGTTTTTTTTTTTTTTTTTTTTTTTTCTTCTTTTTCCCCAAACTGATTTGGCAACAGAGTTTTGGGTACGGGCTTGGCGATGGTTTGGCTGACTTCGTCGCGAAACCTATTCATGGGGCGGAGCGGAATGGTCTGGCGGGCTTTGCTACCGGGTTAGCTAAGGGAATGGGCAATCTTGTGTTCAAGCCTGCTGCTGGTTAGTGCTCTTTCTTATCCCCTAACACGATTTGTTGCTGACGGAGATGGAACAGGTGCTTGTGGGCTGGTGGGTTATCCGGCCGTGGGCATGTACAAGGCGGTTCGGAGCATCAAGATCTCAAAGGAAGACGAGTGTCCGGCAGACGTGGTTCGGAAGCTGGGCGAGGCCGAGTACGGAAATGCCACGGATTCGGATAAACTGTATGTTGTGCGCGTTTGGTGCCAAACCATGATGCATGTTCGATTGGCGTAACTGTTTTACTGTATTGTGGAAAAACTTGCAGAAATGAACGAGAAATAAACCATATGCGGCTCCTTGTGCGAGGCCTGGTACTCTACGTGCATGTGTTGCTATCACCCTGTTATTCGGTCCAGAGAGAAGCGGGTATCTCGAAAACGCTCCGTATGATAACACTCTACATCAGTATTCCTTTTTATCTTCTTCTTCGTCATCATGATTTTTTTTTTCGTCTTCTTCATCATCGTCATCATCATCATTTTCTTCTTCCTCTTTAGTAGCATTGCCGCTTCTCAAATCAAGACCAGCTCGGTACTTCTCGGAGAACAATTTTTTTACTAGAAAAGCGCTGATTTGCCATTTCTATCCATCAGTCAGTGGGCGCTTATCATCCCTATGCTCGCAACTTACCACCACTCTTTGCGCCTCAAAATAATGTTTCCATTGCTCATTTTCAGCAAGTTCCAAAACAACATCCCACGGCCACTCATCCGTCTCAAACTCCGTCAAGGTTAAGTAGGTGTGCAATTCGTTCTTCTCCATGGTCTCATACGAGGGTCCTTGGAGGACAGTTGCGTTATCTACTTCAAATAACCTCATTCGGAGCGTGTCTGGGCTCTTTAGCATTAGAGGTCCCACGTAAGAGGTGTACCAGCTGACAATCTCGTCTTGCTTGTCTGCTGTAACCCGCCATTCCATGGCGGCTACATTTGCAACGTGAGAGGCGTCTAGACCGCAAGTAAGATAGGTATTGGACAAAAACTCATTGATTCTCACCTCCGTCCCAGTCCTCTGCCTGCCATCTATTGAGCTCGCGATACGTTCGCACATCAAATCGCGCCTGGGCGAGGAGTCCATTTAATAGCTCGTCCGACGGATGGTTCGACTTGTCGTAAACACTCTCCGTGGCTTTCAGAACCTCTTCAAACTCGTATATCGTGCAAAGACGCCATGGCGAGTCTAGCTGACCGATTGGTTCTCCTTCAAAGCCGCTTGCTGTGAGCTCACTATGGAGGGTGTATACACTATTTTTTTCTGCCATTGCTGGAACATACTCCTTCAGATACCAGTCGAGAGCTTCATCCGGAAGGTTGGCCCAGACACATAGTATACCGGCCATGGTTCTTCGATGTTGGCGATCGCTTCTTGCGATTTATTGGCGATTGTTGTGCGCACTTTAGGCTCAGCAGAGAAGCGGTCCAGGAGTGATCCACGTGGGGCCGCAAGGCCAAGTCAAACCTATGGAGTGTGATTGACAGGAAGCGGTTTGGAGCGCGAAACCTGGGAATTTGCAAGATATCAAGGCGCTCTCAAATCGATGTTGGTAGGCTATGGCCCGTTCGCGATGTTAGGAAATAAGGTTTGTGCCGCAATTGTTGACAGGTCAAAGCCTAACCCAGGTGCCAGTCAAGAATGGGCCGAAATATAACTCCATTTGAAGACAGTTAGGGCTAGGATTGCCGTCTGTGATTGGCGTAGTTTGAGCTATATCTTGCGAGCTTCAACCTAACGCGAAACGTGTAGGAAGCACATCACCTCCGCACGCATACAACACTCACCGTTCAGCTGACTCGGAAGGCCGACTCTGGTCCTCGAACTATCTACTGGTCGATTAAATGCGGCCTAATGGCACGGCTACTTCTAACCATGAAGCTTCGAGTTTGTCATGCGCAATCGCACAGTGGTGCCGCTCAATATTCAAAATAAAGTGCGGGTTAGGTGAAGACGGCCCGACTCCCTCGAGTGGTCGGCCTATGCCACTAATTCGGTGGCGCTCCACAATCGGGACGATTAGACCGCATAGAACATTTGCCTTCTCCCTCAACGAGTCTTAGTGGGCAAATCAAACACCATCGACATTGCCAGGTTCAACTGCCCTCGATCGCCCGCGAAGGTATCTGAGCTCTCAAATCATGCGCAGACATTGGAAGGCAAATGCCCAAGCTTGCTTACTCCTTTCCGCTATGTCAGCCCGCTTACATGCACTAGTTGAAGATGATCTCAGCTCCTTGCTCTTACTAAGTTGGATGCAACCCGGCTCATAATTTTACGTGTAGATCATCACCAGCAACCTGATTACGCAAAGTTGTGACCTTTTCTTGTGGCCAGGCCTGCTAGGGCAATAGGGTCCAAGTGTTCAGTACCGAATATTTGGTAGCGATGCTACTGGATTTCGTTTGTACCAATACACACAGCGAGGGATGGGCATCATGGACTATTACCGCTATGGAAAAGCGCAGTACCGGTAACCAATTTGATGGACGGACGACCAAAAATCAAGATTTTGCTTGCTGGTATGAGCCTATGAGACCATGTTGCCCAGGCCCCCGTCAGCCATCTGGAGGCAAAAGCAACCAACCGTAACGCTAGGATGCTGGCGGGCGCAACAGAGGAGATAGGGACTGAATAAGAATGCTCAAACTCTGGCCTCGACCATTCTTTGCCAGTTTTTGTGCGTTCGATCTTTTTGTACTTGTTGTGGACCCGTAAGTCATGACTAGCTTGTAAAGCAGATCCGAAACTTACGGAAGTCCTGCAGCCGAGCTCGCATACATCGAGCCTCCCTGATCTGTTGTCTAGGTATGGGTAAGAAATTGTTCATTTTACCAGCCGTATCTAGAATTAGATCCCCGCTCATAACATAATGAGCTAATATCGTATGCGGGGGGGCTACCGGTCGGCGGTATGACGGGGGAGACAGTTGACGCGTTCCGGCCCGCCCCTGTAGGGGAGGAAGTGACTACTGCAAAGCATAGAATGTTCGATCGATCGCGTCATAAATTTAATGCTCTAGATGCCGAATTCGTCACCAGCTTGAACGATGCCTAGTTCGGAAATAATTGTTCTTCAACGAATCCACAAAGAATGATCGATACCGATAGGTATTAGAAACGCGAAGTCGGCAGGAAACGATCTAGACTATAGCGATATGCGAAGGCGCGTAGAACCGTGAAAGTAGAGGACTAGAAATATATCATAGCGATGGTCAAGAAAGACCTATTTTCTTGATAGTTTCATCATGTGGCGACGTAATAGTAGACCTGTCATGCCCTAATGCAATCTAGCGTCGGTCCCAAGCAAATGTGAAGGAGGCGTATACACTAACGGAAGCGGAAGAATACGATTGGGGACCAGATCAAATGAATGACTCCAACATGAAGAGCCAATTCTTAGGCCATTTCAATGATATCAGCGTCCCAATAAATATCTCAGACGCTACAACTTTGCCTTGACTCTAAAACTCTTTTCAACAGCGTCTACCCCCCTCTTTGCAACGTCCTCGTCCTGGCTTGGCGTTCCTGTACTGCATCCAACAGCTCCAACAACCACACCGTCCTTCTTGATGGGGACTCCACCTGCAATCGTCATGAATCGGCCGCTATTACTGTGATTGATACCGAATGCTGGTCCGCCAGGCCAGACAGCTTCCTTGTAGACAGATGTGGGTGCGCGATGACCGGCTGCTGTGTATGCTTTGTCGATTGCAATGTTGATGGATGTAAACTTCGCGCCTTCCATCCGCGCAAATGCAAGGAGGTGACACGCGTTGTCGACAATCGCGATGTTCATTGGTACATTGATTTCTTTTGAGCGCGCTTCTGCCGCAGACAACGCCACACGTGCTCCTTCGAGGGTCAATACAGGGACCGTTTTCGTGGACATGATTGATGGATCTTCACTACTTTACGAAGTTTATGTAGGAAGAAATGACGAGTGGTGCAAGCAATTATGAAGTTGTACCTCGGTCGGATGGCGTGACGTAACTATTTGCAGGGAAGGTTTAGCCGACTCACGTCTTGCTGTGCACACATCGCCAGACATCGAACTTCAATAAATGACGCTTCGTCTTGGTCAGTGATCATTCTGTGAATAACACCCTCATCATTCGGTAGAGATTGCGATCTCTCGTTCGACGCAAACAAGAACCTACGGCTAATTCTCATGATGCCCATCTCCCAAACAGCTGCCTCTGGCACTATCATCAATTCTGACGACAAGTGACGACGCTCAGCCACGTACCGGAATCTGTGTTCTTACATGTAGACAGACTTACGACTGTCTCTCTAAGTCAATCCGAGCAATTTCACCTTCGCCCATACGCTCATGATAGAAGACGCACACCTCATCATGCTACACTTTACTTTAGTATCTCAAATTTTATTTTGCAGTTTTCCTCTCTTTTCTTATTGAGCCATGATCGCGTCCTTTTCATTGTCGCCTGAATTTCTCTTACTCAAATGCAGAAGCCACTAATCCTGAATGCGGCTCTCGCTATAGCCATCAATGCACTGTTGTGCAGGTAAAATCCTTCCCGATGGAGCTTTTTACACTTGAACTAGGAGCAAATGGGGGGTTCGGTATTGAGATGCATGCGAGAAAACGGTCTCAACATTCAACTATGAGGCTCGTGCCGCAGTGAAAGTAAAAGTCACCCATCGGCTCACTAACCAACGCCTACCTCACTGCTAATCCCTCTCAACCAGGTATCGCCACCGGTCTCTCTCACTCCCAAATCTTCAGCTCATATTTCTAAACTAGCATATGCGATCTCAACGTCGGCCATGGGGATTCATGACTCCAGAAATATCAAGTCTGAAGCAGACATTCTTCACCGACAATCCCGCCCTCAACGCAACTCTACTTGGGTTCCAAAGTCGCGTGATTGGCGATATGCCGCTGCCGTCTTCCAGCATGACGATTTCGAGGACGCACCGCTGCTACGATCCGTGTGGGATACTCTAGATTATGACTACCATGCGACTACGAATGAAGATAGCCAGAAGTCGAGCATTGATGACAACACAGAGGATGAAAATAACATTGCAGACGTAACGGCAGCCGTGCTCTCGCCCATGAATGAAATGTCAAGGAAAAGGAAAGAACTCCTGGAAGGTCTAGCGCGGACCTCAGGAAGCCATGGGCTTGATTTGTCACAACATAGCGGATGGTCACAAGTACTAAAGCTTAAGAGAAGCGATGAGTCTGCCGAGGGCAAGAATGCGAGGTACGAGGTGGTGGGCCTAGTTGTTCGATTGAGGTTCTCGAATAAGAGCATGTCACATGTCCAACAACTCCTCGAGCGGTCAATACCATTACCATCTCTACCCGGCCACCGACATAAACGACCATCAGGCATCGTTCAAGTTGCAACACCACCCGATACGCCTGCCACTACCAGATCAGGAAAGTCTACATGTACAGCATACTCAGTCAATTCACTGCGCACATTCCCGCTCTTCAAGCGAACCTGGATCGACGAGACATATGACTTCAACCTCACGGCGATCCTCTCATCGCTCCAACCCCTAGACACGCCTTGTAATGGTCTAGAAAATAGCTCGTCATGGTATACAGACGCCGTCCCAATCTCCGCCATCTTCCCCCCAGGCATCCCCCTCACCGCCAAAGAAATCCACGCTTTCTACCCGCACCACGTACGCCTTGCCAACATAATGCTCCGTCTCACAAAAGCCGGATACACAGGCGCAGACATGATCGGCATGCAGGTTAGTCATTGGCACCCCATCCTCCTCACCGTGACTAACAAATGCCCACAGAAGCACTTCCGCGGCGCCCCAAACACGCCCCTATCACCCGCCCAAATGACCCAATGCCAAACACAGCAGCAGCAGCAGCAGCAGCAGCAACTCCTCCAGCCCAAATCGAAAACATGCCACACGCAGCGCACGCCACCCACACCCACGCTCCCCACTTTCGACGCCCTCCTCCACGGCTTGCACACCTTCCCCACAGGCCTCGACGCCCGCGGCCTCACGCAAGCCCTTCGCTGGTTCCACGCAACCCGGCATACCTTCACGCCGCCCCTTTCTCTCACCGTGCTGCACACGCAATCCCTCCTGCGCGCCCTGCGCATCCCCTTGCGCCCCGCCGGCCCACAGGATCTCGATCGCACAGCGCTGGCTGAGTGGCGTGCGCACGAGTTCGGCGGCGCGCAGGTGGAAGTGCAGGCGGAGGGGGACGGGGAGGGAGAGAACGGGACGCCGGTGCGTGGCAGCACGGGGAGCAATCGGGTGTGTGTGCATGTAGACAAGGGCTGTGTCGGCGTGCAGGTTGAGCTCAAGTTGCGGCATGTCTTGGTATTTCCGTTTTTGGCGGTGCTGGGCTTGGTGGGGGAGGCGTTGAGGGTGGGGATTGGAAGGGCGGAGGGGAGGAGGGGGAAGAGGATGACGACGAAGGATGGAGATGGAGCTGGGGCTGGGGCTGGGGTTGGGGTTGGGGGGAAGGCGTATCGGATTCCGAAGAGGGTAAGGGAGGAAGGGGAGGGGGATGTGAGGAAGAGGGTTAGGCGAGATGGGGAATCGGCGTATGGGCGGCGGTGAGGTGAGGTGAGGTGAGGTGAGGATTGGTCCATGTTTGTGTAAGTAAGGAATAGGTAGGGGGCAATCTGTCACGGTCAGTAAAGCAGACGGAGGAAACAACACACGGCACCACCCAACAAAGTAAGCCCAGATATGCACGTGTATTCCCGATCCGACCAAAACCAAAGGTATAAGTCGCGTCCCCCCTGATACCACAACGCCATGCCCGTTTTAAATCTAAGAAATAAACATGCAATCATCTACTGCTGAATCTGACTCACGCGCCCATCAATTCCACCCCCCACTCACTCTCGTCATCGCTCCCAACATCCGTCCACGAATTCGGCGTCATAACGCCAGTCTTATCGCGGCCAAACTCGCTGAACCCAGCGTCGGAGAACCCGGCGTCGGTAAAGCCGCCCTCCGAAAAGACTTCAGAGCGGGCATCGTGGTCCGTGTCGTTTTGCATGCTTAGGATGGCAATGTCGGAAGCGTCTGCGATGGAGTCGGCGGTGGCGATGGAGTGCGAGCGCTCGGAGCGGGGAGTTAGGGTGCCGGTGGAGATGTGGTCGGCGTCGGTCCAGAGGTCGATGAGGGGCGGGGCGGGGGTGGCTTCGAGGGTGGCGGAGGAGTCGCGGGTGGGAAGTTCGATGGCAGATTCATATTGTGGGGGCGGCTCTTCGTCGTCGCCGATTCGGAAGGGAGCGTTGTCGTCGGTGAAGGGATTCGCCACAGCAGCAGCAGCAGCAGCGGCGGCTCCAGCAGCTACGCCCGCGCCCGACCGCTGACGCAGCGCACTCGCGTCCTCAACACCCGACGCGCTCGCGTTCTCCCTCTCCCTCCCCCTCCCCCTCTCCCTCAACATGCCATCCCTTCCCACCAGCCTATCAAAGCTCTTGCTCTGATCTGCCCTCCCTTCCTCACCAATCCTCGCCAACTCATCCAGATCCACCGCAACGCCCTCCTCTCTCGCCTTCCTCACCAGCTCATTCCGATTCCGCCTTGCCAGCTCCTCGCGCCGCAGCTTCCTCTGCTCAAAGTCGTCGGACGACTCACTGGGGCGGCGCGGCTGGATGTCGTCCCCGAGGTTGTGCAGGGCGACGGCGATCTTGCGGCGGGACTGGTCGACCCAGGCACGGACCTGGGGCGACTCGTAGATGGCAATGCCGGCGGCGACGACGATGGAGGCCGCGATGATGATGCCTAGGGGAAGGTTAGACGTGGGAGGGCATGTCAGCGTGGGTGGCGTGCCTTTTGCTAGGGGCGCGGGCATGATGCTCGCATGCAACGGTTTGTACGGGGTATCGGGCAGAGGTAGAAAGGAAATGGAGAGGCAGAAGGAGAAGAATAACAATACAGGCGAACAAAGCAAGGCAGCAGCGCAAAGGGTGAAAGAACGTAGTCGTCAGAAGCGCCACTGGCACAGCCGCGTTCCAAGCATGGCCCCGGGAAGCGGCGGGGTCGCGTGGTCACACGGCGCTATTCCCGCTTGGGCCCCTGAATTGCCTGAATTGGCGCATGCGTCTCGGATACACGGTACATGCACGTACTGTGGTACGTAAGTAGGCAGAGATTAATAAATAGGGCATTGCCGTCTTTCTTTGCACTCACTATCTACGGGAAACTAGGAAAATGGACAAGCTGTGCATGTCCATGCATGACAACGCAATCGTGCAGCAAACTATGCAAAACGCCCCCAGCGCCGTCGCTGTGCAATGCCAGCTCACAGAAAGCAAAAAGAATACTGTTACAAGGGGTGCGGGGTGGATGAGGCTGCTAAGTGAGCGTAGGGGCCGAGGCTACCTTGCCACACGGTGTATCAACCTGCAGTGCATTAGCAAAAGACGACGTTACCATGGCAAGCAAAACCTACCTCAAGGTGCTAATAGTAAAGGTCCCCAGCCACGCAAGCAGGGCAATGAGCAACGTCGTCACCAGAGCCTTCTGCCGCGTGCAGATGGACCGCGTATAGGGACAGAGCTGGTCACGCTCATCGGGCAGCTCGGGTGACTCGCGGCACGCCCACTTCTCGTCGGTCAGCGCCTGGAACGCGAGGCTGAGGTTGGCAGATTCGAAAACAATAAAAGCTAGGTCTAGGAAGATAAGCGACATCTTTGCGTTGTGGGAGCGCAGGCCAAGCGGCTTGGATGTGTACTCGTCGTAGGTGATGTAGACCGTGTACACAACTGCCACCACATCGACGATAATGGCCATCCACGTGGACGAGTTGTTCTCGCAGCCGGCCGAGTCGGAGTTGTGGAAGATGGCGCCGGCCAGGGAGAGCGCCATGATGGAGAAGATGAGGACAACCATGCGGATGACGGCGGGGACCATGGGGTGGTTCATGATGGTCTTGTGGAAGCGCTGCAGCTTCCGCCTGCGCTTGGCCGGGCTGAACAGCCAGAAGCCCTTGAGGCGGTCGGCATCCTTGTCCTCGTCAATGGGCTGCCACGGCGTTTCCAGGTCGGGCATGTTCTCCTTCATCCAGTCGTCGTCGACAATCTGGCCGCGCGACGAGACGGGGCGGTCGATGTGGTCGCCATACGCCGACGAGGCCTGGGCAAACTGCTTCCACTTGAGCGCGCTGTCGCTGACGGGCGTGGTGAGGGTGACGGGCGCGCCTTCACGGGCGTGGTCGAACTTGCGGCCGGGCACGTTGGACTTGGGCGTGGGCATGAAGTTGTGGCACGCGTGGCGGGCCGAGGTGGGGGTGCGCGGCAGCAGGAGGGAAGTGGCGTCGGCATTGTCGTCGTCCTCGTTGGCTGTCTGGACCCAGGCTGGGGCGTGTTAGCAGGTGCAGCGAGGACAGGTAGGGCAGGCAGGGCAGGCTCACGGGGCAGGGTCCTGGCCGCACGCTGTCTCTCGCGGTCACGGGTCGAGGCGCTCAGCGTGCGGCTTGACGAGGCCAGCGTGTGGGGAGTGCTCGACACAGACTGGCTGTGGCTCTTCCGCACGGCGCCCTCGCTCTGGCTGTCGCGCGATAGGCCGGACACGGCGCTGACTCTGGACTGGGGGCGCTGCTGCGAGGCGACAGACGAGGCCGTGGGCGGGGGGATGGGCGAGGGCAGCAGGCGGCTGCTGGCTGCGGTGGTGCTGGGCGTCGCGGGCTGGTGGTGTGGTGTCGCCGTGGCCATCGGGGAGGCCCCGTGGGCAGCCGAGTCGGGGGTGAGAAAGGGCAGGGCAGCAGTGCCAGTTGCATTTGCCGAGCCATTGCCACTGCCACTGCCGCTGCCATGGTCGCTCTTCCTGCGCTCGACCATGGGCTTGCTCGTCATGGCCGTGCCGGCCGCTGCGCACGCCAGCTGAGGCAGGACGGGGCAGGGCAGCAGGGGGCTAGGTGGGAGCGAAGTAGACGATGCGCGACGACAACACCAGCATGCCGACTGCCGTATTAGTAGAAATAAAAAAAAGAACCAGGGCCAGAGGGAAAGGGACGACAGGCAGAGTGTGGTGTTGCTCTCTGGCGCCTAGTGAGCGTTGAGACCGGGAGGCCTGGCACTGGCACAGTTGAGGGTTTGGGGGGGCCCGGGCCTCTGTTTCTTGTGGTTGGGGAGACTGCTTGTTCGCCGATCAGGCCATGCCTAGTTGGTCGCTAGCAGTCTGGCCACACGTCATTGCACGGCAGAAATGCAATGCATCGTCAGTCCTGATAGCCTATCGCAAGTCCTGATAGCCCATCGCAAACCGCAAGCAACGCCAACAATTGCATATCGCTGCCCGCGTCTGCGCCATGCTTCCTGTCTGACACTGTCCTCGCCATGCGCCTCTTCCTGCTGCCCATCTCGACCCGTCGCTCGCTGGTCTACTGCGAAAAACTGCACGAGAAGGCCCCCAAGGACCGCTCCCTCCTCGACAAGCTCACCGTCAAGGCCAACGAAATATGGGTCGCCTGGGAAAAGGATGACAAGGCGCTCGGCAATTGGAAGAGGAAGGTCACCTTCTACGGCAACCACGCCCTGAAGCGCATCCCTTACGAGGAATGGGGCCTCAAGACCCTGCCTGCCCTGACCGCCCAGCGCAAGAAGAACCTCGTCGAGGGCAAGGAAAAATATAAAATCTTGTTCCCTGGCCGGTACCTCAGGCAGGAGAAACTGGCTGGCATCCTCGAGAAGCTGGCTACAGAGCGGCAGCGCATGCATCGCAGCAAGCTGATATGGAGCATTGCCATCATGCCCTTCACCGCTCCCTTCATGCTGATCCCTGTCATCCCCAACCTGCCCTTCTTCTACGTCCTCTACCGCGCATACTCGCACTGGAAAGCCCTGGCTGGATCCAAGCACCTCGAGTTCCTCCTCAAGCACAACCTCACCACTCCAACGCCGTCGGCAGCCCTCGATGAACTCTACACTGCCGGCCTAATGTACCCAACCAGGCAGCTGTCGCGTGCCGCACCCAAGCCTACCCAACAACAAACAGACGACGTGGCGCGCGTCGTGCACCAGCAAACAAACAACGACACGGAAGACGTCATGGTGCTGCAGCGGTGGAACGGCAAGCTGATTGCTGAGCAATTCCAGCTGCCCGACATGGAGGTTGAGATCGAGCGAGCGGTGGAGCAGGTAGAGACGTCCATCAAGAGCAAGGAAGAGCTTATGGAAGAAAAGCTGGAGCAAGAGAAGGCGACTGCAAAGGCGGGCCAGAGGGCCAAAGACGGCCTCCCGGACCACATCACCGCAAAGATACATGCAGAGGCAGAGCATGTGGCCCGGCAAGGCAAGCAGCAGTGACGCATCTGACATGCCAGAACCATCATGTACGAACAGTTACGCTGAATGCATTTGTACGATATTGCAAAGAATTACATAGACGCATGACGAAATAGAATCTCATTTCAGAGTTGACTGATCAATGTTCAAGTAATGCAGGCACCGCTGTGAGTTAGCGTGAGGCGGAAGCAAAGCAGGCACAGAAGTGAGTCGAGGCGCTTCCCCGCCAAGTCCAAGCTCACCCAGTGCTGCCTGAAGCTCGTCGTGATTCACAAAACCGCATCCACCGCCTACAACGTGTAACGTACAACTGAGCTACACCCTCAACCCTCTCTCCCGGCCCCCAGCTTTGAGTTGTGTGCTGCAGCCCCCACCAGGCTCTGCTTTCCTGGTCTGCACCACTCGCCGCCCCTCCGCCTCCATCACCGCCCTCACAAACACCTGCTCCACACACGCACATACTGACCTTCACCCTCTCCCTGGCTTGACCACTACCGAAGATAAGATTTCTATCGCGCAAGAAGTCGTCCTGGAAAGGCGCCCCAGAGCACGCGACGACACCCACCATGGCCTCCACCATGCCGCCAGTGCCTGCAAAGGACGATGTAAATGCTACGTAAGTGTGAGGGCTCTAGTTTAGACGCCCGGTCACTGACCACCCCACAGATGGAGATACCTCGAAGCCGGCGTCGAGAAGATTATGACCGACCTGCGAGGTGGCATGGACATGAAGACGTACATGGGCCTCTACACCGCAATCCACAACTTCTGCACCGCCCAAAAGGCAGTCGCCGGCTCCTCCTTCCACGCTGCTAACAACCGCGGCGGCGCACACCTCCTCGGCGAGGACCTCTACCAGCATCTGATCGAATACCTGAAATCACATCTGCAGGACGTGCAGGAAGCATCGCGGCAGCATGTCGATGAGGCCCTCCTCACCTTCTACATCAAGGAGTGGAACCGGTACACTACGGCAGGACAATACAACAATCATTTGTTCCGCTACCTCAACCGCCATTGGGTCAAACGAGAGATGGATGAGGGTAAGAAGCACATCTACGACATCTACACCCTGCATCTGGTTCGATGGAAGGAGGACATGTTCACCGGCACCCAGGAGAGTGTCATGCGCAGCGTCCTGAAGCTGGTCGAGAAGCAACGGAATGGCGAGACCATAGAACAGTCTCAGATCAAATCAGTTGTGGACTCCTTCGTCTCGCTTGGCCTTGACGAGGCTGACAGCTCAAAATCCACCCTCGACGTGTACAAAGAGTTCTTCGAGAAGCCCTTCTTGATCGCCACGGCCGAATACTACGATAATGAATCTAAACAATTCTTGGCGGAGAACAGCGTCGTCGAGTACATGAAGAAGGCCGAAGCTCGTCTAGATGAAGAGAAAGACCGCGTACCACTATACCTCCTCAACGAGATAATGTCTCCGTTGATGCGAACATGCGAGCAGTCACTCATCACAAACCACTCACAAGCTCTGCGCGAAGAGTTCCAGATCCTCCTCGACCACGACAAGATCGACGACCTCGGCCGCATGTACAAGCTGCTCGCCCGTATCCCCGAAGGCTTGGACCCGTTGCGTGGTCGCTTCGAGACTCATGTCCGCAAAGCAGGTTTGGCCGCTGTCGACAAGATCGCCCAAGAGGGCGAGGGCTTGGAGCCCAAGGTGTACGTTGAAGCACTTCTTGAGGTCCACACCCAATACCAGGATCTTGTGAACAAGGCTTTCAACGGCGAGTCGGAATTCGTGAGATCGCTGGACAACGCCTGCCGCGAATTTGTCAACCGTAACAAGATCTGCAAATCGGGCTCGAACAAGTCCCCCGAATTACTCGCAAAGTACACAGATACTCTTCTGAAGCGATCAAGTGCGAAGATGAGCGAGGAAGACGACATGGAGCGGCTGCTCACCCAAATCATGACCGTCTTCAAGTACATCGAGGACAAGGATGTGTTCCAGAAGTTCTACTCGCGCATGCTGGCGAAACGTCTGGTACAGACTACATCAGCATCCGACGATGCCGAAACCAGCATGATCTCGAAACTGAAAGAGGCATGTGGCTTTGAATACACCAACAAACTCCAGCGCATGTTCCAGGACATGCAAATTTCCAAGGACTTGAACTCTGCCTACAAAGAATGGCAGTCGAACAACCTTGACGAAGCGGACATGAAGACGAATGTTGATGCCAGCTATCACATCCTTGGTACTGGCTTCTGGCCACTCAACCCTCCCACCACACCATTCACGCCCCCACAACTTATCGTCACGACGTATGACCGGTTCTCTCGCTTCTACAACCACAAGCATCAAGGTCGCAAGTTGACTTGGCTGTGGCAATTATGCAAAGGCGAAGTCAAGGCGAACTACTGCAAGGTCGCCAACAGCAAGGCTTCTCCAACATTCCAGGTCTCGACTTACCAGATGGCTATCATGCTGTTGTTCAACGACAGTGACACAGTCACCTACGATGAGATTGCAGAGGCTACCAAGCTTAACAAAGAGACGCTCGACCCCAGCTTAGGCGTCTTCATCAAGGCCAAAGTGCTCATCACACAGCCAGAGAATGCCAAGCCCGAGTCCGGCACAACCTACAAGCTCAACACGGGCTTCAAGACTAAGAAAGCCAAGATGAACCTCAACATTGGGATTAAATCTGAGCAAAAGGCAGAAGCAGAAGACACGCACAAGACAATCGAGGAAGATCGCAAGCTGCTCATGCAGGTGTGTATTCTCCTACCTCCACCCCATGTTACACGGCTAACCAGTCCCAGTCGGCCATCGTCCGTATCATGAAATCGCGCAAGAAGATGAAGCACCAACAGCTCGTTTCCGAAACGATCCAACAGATCAAGAATCGGTTCATGCCCCGCGTACCCGACATCAAGAAATGCATAGACATCCTGCTAGAGAAAGAGTACCTCGAGCGTCTCGAGGGCGACGAGCTAGGCTACCTCGCATAAGCCACGCCCTTTGTTCGACACAGAGTTAATTAATCAAATGAGTTCATTCTATCACTTCATTTTCGGTTCCTCCCTTGGTCATGTCATCATGGGGATACCATTCCTGCCCTGGCAATGTGTAACGTGCGTTTGGCGTTTGTAGGTGTGAGGGAGTTTGTTATGGCTTTTTTTTTTTTTTTTTTTTTTTTTTTTTTTTTTGCACAGCGCCTTGTGCAGTTGTCAGGGAGTGAAATACATAGCACAGTATGTGGCAATGAAGGTTGCCTGGTATTTTTTGAAATTGGGAAAAGTGCAAGGTGCATAATGTGTGAGTGATGAGTGTGTGCTGGTTACGGAGTATTTGCTTGAATGTTCTGGATGACATTTTGTAATTTCGCACAAACTGTCTGAGTGGAAGGCGATTTGTTGGAAGAAGCAAAGAAGATGGGAATCTGCACATGGAAATCTGATCTGCTTCTGCATAGAGTTTTGGCTAACACGTGCACCTACCGAGGCTACGCGCGTCAGAAGAAGCCAGATAAGGGGAAGAACAACTAGAAACAGGGGTGATGTCACATCTGACGCATGATGGCTGTCACCGTGCAGGAGGAGGCAAAAGGAGGCATAAGGGCAAGCCACCATGCGTGCCCAGCCACTGGTACATGATCTCTGCGGGCATTATTGAGGATCACCAGCAAGGGGCCATCCCTGTGACGATCTAAAACAACCCACGCGATTGACTTTTGCATCGAAACAACCCCGCATGGAAAGGGGCCCATTTGCAGGAAATGAAGCGATCGATCCAACGTCTCGGAACCCATGTCCGATGGCATATCAGTCGGCGATAATTCAACGACGACCGTTAGCCTCTGCTTTCACACATGCTTCTCCGACTCCGCTGGGCTAGCGCCGCCACCAATCTTCTCCATCCCGTGCCCGTCTGCGAGTGTTACGGCCCATGACTTGACATACACGGTTCGTCGTCGGTGCTCTGCACAGATCAGGGCATGGTAACCTCTCGCCCGCACGTGTCGACAGGGAACGCGATGCTTATCCGCATATAGGCCTTTGGTGGGCTCGCCTAATAACCGGGCAGCGGAGCATGCCGCCGACATACACGCCGTTGCACAAGACCTGCCGAACCCAACAGGCCATACTCTTCTCGTTCGCCATGCGAAATCGCGCCATGACAACCTGTCAGCGATAGCTCCGTGAGCGCGGCGCTGCTGATTAGTCAAGTGTGCTCAACACTAGGATGGTCTGACACGCTGCTCAAACCTAGACGGACGGGTAGCCTGCCCATAAAGTTCATCGAATGAATCGTGCAAGTGCTCGAGAAGGTGTGCCGCTCTGCTCCGTTGTTGACTTCAACCCCCAATTCTCAGCCCGGTGCACGAAATGCGTGACGCCTTCACCCCAGCTGGGCAGTTCCATTTGCACCCATGGTTGTCCGCGCGCTCCTTGTAGCCGTCTGCGTGCTGTTTCTGGGCCTCTGCCACGCTGTGCGTCCGGAGGCCAGGCAGGCGGGCCTGACGGATCTGCCGACTTGCGGAGTAAGTTGCTGGGGATTGCTGTTGTTCATGCCCCCCCTCCCCCTTGGTACAATGCTGATAAAAGGTTCAGATCACTTGTGTGCTGCTCGCCGCCCCGGTGACCAAATGTCGGCTGGACGACCAGGAGTGTATTTGCGGAGATGTCCACCTTGCTCAGACTCAGGCGGCATGCATGCTTGCCAATTGCACAATGGCCGATACGCTGGTTTCCGCGCAGGTCCAGGCGAACTTGTGCAACTTGCCCCGCGAGTCCAAACAGGGCGATATCTACATGTATACCAGCATTCTGTGGGGTCTTGCCTGGGTGCTTGTCATCACGAGAGTCGCGGCTAAGCTCCTCTCCCATCATGTGGCGCTGGACGACTGGATCGTGGGCGCTTCACTGCTGCTTCTGTCGATTCCTGCGGGGTGTGTGCTGGCCATGACCCATCAGGGATTCGGCCAGCATCTGTGGGATCTTAAAGACGGCGAGTTGTTGCGCATTCTGCGCTTCTGTGAGTGTTTTCAGCTGCGTTGGCGTGTCAAGCCACTGACAGACATAGTTTACATCTCTTCGTCCACTTACGTGGTCGTCCTAGGCCTAATCAAAGTCTCTCTCGTCCTTTTCTATCTCCAAATCTTCAAGACAAGGCCTTTCCAAATCTCCGCGTACGTTTTTCTCGCTTACCTAATTGCTAATACGCTTGTAATCTTTCTCCTTACTGTTTTTGCTTGCACGCCGGTTGCTGCCTTTTGGAACCTCGATATCAAGGGGAAATGCATGGACGTGCAGGCCCTTGCGTATGCCAACTCTGCCTCTGCGATTTTCCAGGACGTGGTACTACTTATTCTTCCCCTAGTATTCATCCGCAAACTGCAGATGACGAGAAAGCACAAGATCGGCGTCAGCTTCATGTTCGTCATCGGAGCATTTGGCTGCATTGCAACCTTCATCCGCATGCACACACTGCTCGCATTCAAGCGCTCGTTCGACCCCACGTGGGACTATGTCCCAGTGACAATATGGACCACTCTCGAGCTCGGCTGCGGCTTCATCTGCATCGCCCTTCCCCAAGTGCGCATCATCGTCGTCCGCCTGCTGCCTCGTGGAGTGAAGGAGCTGCTCTCGCAAATCACACACCCAAGTCGCGACCACAGCAACCACACGCCAAACGACCGATCCCGCGAATGGAAAAAGCCCTCTTCGTGGGCGAATCGGCCGCGGGAGGCGAACGACAGCCGCCATGGCCGAAGCTTTAATAGTGTCTTTTCCCGCCATTCCATGACGCCCTCGACGCACCGCCACATGCGCGCTAGCTCCCGTCGTCTGGAATCCGCAATGAGTAACTACACGGACGCTGGTGTTGCGGTGACGATGCCGCCATATCATGACAAACGCCGAGCCACGAAGCCCGAACAAGTCGAGCTGTTGCGTATACCGAAGCCGAGTAAAGGCTCGTCAAGACAGTCCCTGATGAGCTCTGGCAGTCGAGATAGTCGGATTACTGCTCTGCCGCCGATTGGCCGGATTGGATGTTTGCCCGAGGGCTCGTTTTCGCAGCTGGATGTTAGTAAGGAGTCATCGAAGTGGGGGCGGAAGTGGAAGAAAAGTGGGAATGGGAGTGGGAATGGGAGTGGGAATGGGAGTGGGAATGGGAATGGGGGGTGAAGGGATGAGAACGACGAATATGAGTTTATGCGGGATGACTTTGTTAATGAGACGCTCCGTCTATGGACTTTCGCCTAGAACGCCGTGGGTATTCGGGATAGTCGTTTGGCTCGTCCTTCCTCGTCCGCTAGCAAACAAGCTCAATGGCGCCCGGCTACTCTTACACACCTATCAAAACAGTCTAGAAAAGGGCATACACAGCGCGCTCAAGCAGCCGCAGCCGCCGTCTTCGCATCCTCGTTCTGCTTATCCGCCCGGATCCAATTCACGCCCAGCGCAAGCAAAATATCCATACCCGGCGCCACACTCACAATATCTTGCCGATGCACATGCGACCACTCCTCATGCCTCGACATGGTCACAGTCGGCTGTCCATCCACCAACACGCCCTTGTCAGCACCCAGCACCTTGTTCTTAACAAGCACATGCCGGTGCCCCACCGCCGCATCGTTAATCGCTAATTCTATTTCCCACAGTTAGCAAATTCCCCATCGCTTCGATACGCCCCCACTTACGGTACTCGGTGCCCCCCCACCCACTCTTCAACTTCAAATACCAAACCTCGTTGCCGTCGCCGCGCAGCCCGTGGTACTCTGTGCCCTTTCCGCTCCACGCGTGCGTCTGCTTGGCAATCCGCATCACCTCTCGCCCCTCCATCGTCTTGAAAACGATCTGCTTTCGTTGCGGCTCGACAATCTCCAGAAATGGCGCGAGCGCGCTGCCCGTCGCCGAACAAAACGATATCAGGTACGAGCTGCGGTCTGACCAGGCGTTGCGGCCCTTGACCAGGAATGTCTCCGGCTTGGTTGCCATGAAGCCTGGGTAGATGGAGAGTCCCGGTTGGGGGAGGGGGGCGAGCTGTTGTGCCATTTTGGAGGTTGGGGTGGTGGCGGTGGCGGTGGTGGTGGTGGTGGAGATTGTTTTTGTTGCCGAATAAATGAATAAAATTCGTCAGAGGTTCGATTTCGCCAAAATGCCTCTTTTTTCGATTCTGCCGTTGTACTTCACTCCTTCCAAAAAATTCGCGCAGCGCCCTGGCTGATATATGTGTATCCTCTCTCCCCCCACCTCTTCTTCCCAACCAACCTCTTTGCGGAAATACTCGAGCACACGGCGTCATGACGCATGGCTGTGTTCTCGTGAAGGATTCCGCTGCAGCCAATGGGGCTGCGCCATAGCCCCGAGGGCTGTGTACTGTGTGCTACTTGCCAAACGTAGTCAGAAGCGTGGCCAAGCCTTTTTTTTTTTTTGGCTAAGCCATGTTACTATCTTTGGGGGAGGGGTGTAAAATAAACTTACTTCAACCATGTATACAAAGGCATGTTGGGGTTTTCTTTTCGCGACCGGTGGCGTGCAACAATTGGGCTGTGCGGGGTGAGGTTTTAGTGAGCACTTGTGCAGATTGGGATGTTGCTGTAGGGCCGCGAGTAGCAGCTGCGCAGGCGCGTAAGCTGAAGAATATATACTCTTCTACTCCAATAGGCAACATTGTTGGTTGTTCTCGCCTTTGTGGTTGTTTGCTTAGTGGAGTAGAGCTTGTGTTCTGGCAGTTGCGGACCTGGATTCGGCGCGCAATAAACGGCTTATTTCTGCCGGACGATGGCAGATACCGGAACGAATAGTTTTGCAATTAGTTATAGTTGGGAAGATTCGTAGATGATGTGGAGCTGGAAGGAGCGGCTATGCCGTATATTTTATCTACATGCACGTAACTGACAACATATCTACAGTCGACCATCAGCGAATTCTACTCGCACTGTTTATTTTTATTTACTCATATCGGATGACTGGCATCTGGAATGTTTTCCTGGCGCGGACAAACCAATGGCCAAGCGCGCCCAGCAGAACAGCGGCAAAGATAGGCCCAGCATAATTCATGTTGTCCTTCGTGACTGGCAGAATCTGTGGGAACGGCATCCAGAGCACAACGTAGACAATGTAGCACATGGCAAACACGTTGATTGGAATGCCAACAGCCCCCATCTTATATGGCCCGTATGGTGGAGGTGGGCCGCGCAGCTTGCGAATCAAGATGAAGAGGATTGGGAAAAAGTACGATATATGCAACGCAATGGCTTGCAGAGATATCAACGCATTGAACGCAGTTGCGCTGGCGATGTAGATGAGAGACAGACATATGACGACCGTGCCGACCAGAAGCAAGGCGTTGACGGGAAGTCTAAGCGTAGGATGTACCTGGAATCACACGTAAGCTTTGCACACAACCAATTTCAGATAAAAACACACATATGCAAAGAAGCGGGAAAATGGCAGGCCATTGTCGCGCGCAAACACCCAAACAAGCCGCGAAACGGAGGCGAAGATGTTGAAAAGCGCGAGGAAGAAGACGACCGCGAGGAGCGACATCAGCACATTGGTTGCCACCTTGGATCCTGTGATGGAGTACAAAACCCAGATCAGCGGAAGAGGCTTGTCGCTCAGCGTATCCAGCGCTCCTCCGTAAAAGAGCAGGATCGTGGCGAAAACAATCAGCATGCCCGAATTCACGGTACATGCGATGATGATGCTTCGCGGTACTCGGGTGCGGACCTTCTTCACCTCGTCGCCTGTGCATTATGTCAGTCAGTTATCGCTCTTTGCATAATTATAGGATGGCTTACACATATGGAGCACGCTGTCCGCGCCAGTAACGGAAAAAGTCATGCTGAGCAAACCTAATCCCCAAGACACCCCGGCGTTGTTCCATCCTGACTTGTCAGAGGTCAATGTCCTGAACACGAAGTCTGGTTCGCTTCGCGGGCCAAAGACGATGAGGACCACAATGAAGACGATGAAGAGGCAAATATGGAGAATACCGCCTGTTATCTCGAATGCGTCGAGAACCTTCCGGAAACAGAGGTTGAAGGCGAAGGGCACAAGCATGATGGCAATCATAATCAAGCTGGTATGCCAGCGCTCGGGCGCGTAATTTTCATTGTTGAATATTGCAAGAGACGTGATCAGACTGGCCAAAATGGAGGGAGGTCCGCTGCAGGTAAAGCACCATGCTGCTGTGGTGATCCAACCTATCGATTGTGTAAGAGCACACATCTCAGCATCATTATTTCCAACATACCTTGCAATAATCCGAAGAAACGCGGAGCCGCAGGCGCGAAATTCGCCGACCATCGATACTGTGCTCCGACGGTTGGATCTCTGTGCAACCATTTAGTCACCGTGCTATCGGCAAGGGGCTAACGACGTACATTGATGCCAGCTCAGCGAGTGAGAAACCTACTGCACATGCACCGCAGCTAGCTAGGAGGGAGCCATAGAAAATGGATGCGGGGCCTCCGTTTGTGAGAGCAAATTGGAAAGTGACAGCGAACGACTCCCAAGACGCGAGAATGATGACGCCAAAGTTCACAACGGCTGCTAAATTGATGTAGCGCTGATAGGTGCCATGGTCAGTCCACGTCGCTGGAAAATTCTTCGGCTTACATACTTCAAGGCCGCTTGGAGCGTGATGGTCAGCAGCTTGTTTGTCTGGCTGATCGGCCTCTGCTTTCCCAGCATTGCGTGAGCCTTGTTCCACAACATCAAGATCTGTGGTCTTGTACTCGCTGATCAACGCCATGATTGGGCAGGCTTTAGGGGACTGATGGAGCCTGTGCCACGAGGGTAAGTTTGAATAAAGGGAAGCTTAGGAATTAGCGACCCAGCAGAGCACTGTAAAAAAACAAAGAACACAATGATCATCAGAGCGGAAGGACTCGAGATGGAGAAGCGATTGGGAGCCAATCCGCCGGGCTCAATACGCCGATACGGTTGCATGTGACCCCTGAAAGCAATGCAGCACACCTGCAACAACTTGGCAAATGCAAAATCTTGCCTCGCTCTGATGTATCCGCCGCTCGGCGTTTCCCCAAACTGCAACACTGTCCATCGTGTCTGTAAGTGACCTGAGCGTCGACGAATCCATGACAAAATGCGTGCGGAGAGTGCGTTCTGTTTCGTCAGGGTTGGAGCGGAGAAATAGTGGCTAGCAGGCCCAGCAAATAGGCTATTGACATTCCGTGCCTCCCGCAAGGCTCCCCGCAGTAGCTCCGCACGGCTTTGCATATTTGTCGCTTAACCTTCATGGCCTGGATTTCAGGATGAGGGTAGCGTATACGAACGGGAAAGGCCCGCAACCTGGCCCGCGACCGCGCAAGTTGATACCCTGCTTTTTCTGCTTAGTACTCGACTATTTGGCCCAAGACGGAATATGCCAGGCCCAACCACAAACTGTAATCCGTTCACAAGGCGGAGTGCGACACATGTCTTGCCGTAGTCTGAGTGGCTCGGTTGCACCGGCTGCAGGGCGGCCACTCTGACCGGGGAAAGCAAAGCGGTTCCCAGGCTCGTCCTCATCTGCTAATGAGTGTATCGTCGTTGTCGCAGATGGACCGAGTACAGCAATGGTGCCGGACTCGGTGGAAAGTAGCCTCATCTTATTCTTTTACCCATTGTTGAGCCCGATCATCAAAACACCGATCCGTCGACCGTCAGCCACTACCCATCGCGCACGGGCAAAGATTATGAAGATCAAAACTCCAGCTGATCGCCTTTGTTCACGAGCCGCCTTTCGTCTTGATTCGGCAATCCTACAGTCTCCGACTTGCTGTCATTTTATTAGATGACTCGACCCCGTGGAGTGGTTGACCCATGTATGTCAACGTGACTATGAGAGAGGCTGTAGGCACACATCGGAATGCTCAGTCTACACGAGGGGGGTTTGCGCTTGTATCCCTTTATTCCTGGACGGTCATCACATTGGGTGTCGTGATGACTCGGTTCATCAGAGGCCTTTTCATCCACAAGACCACATTCGGGACAGACGATGCCACAGCCCTAGTGGGGACTGTAAGCTACCGGGACGCCCGTTGGACCTTTCCCCACTGATAGTAGCGTAGATCATTTACATCGGTACTGTCGTGAGCTGGCAGTACGCAGTTGATGCGGGTCTGGGAAAGCCCTCTTCGGGGGTCGGCCCCAAAGATATTGTAACATTTTCCAAAGTCCGTATTGCTCCCATATTCGCCTACTCTTGTCTAATTTAGACTCGTAGGCGATCTATTCTGCGCAGTTGCTGGATATCTGCACAATGACATTCGCCAAGCTATCCTCCGCATTTCTCATTGAACGTGTTGCTCCTCAATCTCGCCGGGCGAGTTCGAGTCTCTTTGCAATGCTGGGAATCTGGAGCATTTTTTCAATTTTCGCCACAGCTTTCCGTTGTGGTTTACGAACAGATGAGGCTTTTTCGTCGCGAAAATGTAGCAACACTGGGCCGGAGATTGCGGTTATCATTTCAAATTTGGTTACTGACCTGATATTGGCTGCCTGGTTGTTTCCAACGCTTATCAAAGTATCCTTGAATAGGGAGAAGCGCTTTACGGCTATGGTGCTGTTTGGTTCACGAGCGATGTACGTAATCTATCGAAAGCAGTGGAAGTCGCTGACCATACAGAGTATCAATGGTGGCTGGAGTCCAAATTTGGGTTGCAATCAGAACAGTCCAGAGCGATAATCCAACTTGTAAGTTATGGAGTCAGTACAACACCAATCATTGACTCAGGATAGATGATGCTGTTGGATATGTGGTCGTGAGCCAGTAAGTCATGCCCAATTTTAAGTAACGTCTCTGACCATACCAAGGGCAGTGACGGGTCTGTCACTCATTGCAGCCAATATCCCAAGAATCCAACGAGCCCTCGGCGCTGGAGGTAGCGGGATAGTTCGCCCACTCATACAAGCTTCAGAGCTGTCAACGACACGCAGAACCGCGAGCGTTCAAAATTCCGGCGACAACGCGTTGCAACTTGTGCCATCAAGTTCGGGGAAGTTCACGGCGACCGTAACGTCGGTGGCCTCGAAGGTCTCGAAGGTATCGAAGGCGAAACCTAAGCGCAAAGCGTCCTCGGACTGGCAAGGATTCGTATCGCTTGGGAGTCATGAAGACGAACACACAAGCACATCCAGTTTAGTCGATCGAGCTGAAGGCGACGGCGTAGTACTAGAACGGGATTTCCGAGTGGTTGTAGAAGATAGGAATATCAAAGTATAAACATGGAAATCATCTAACCATTGTCCAAACCGTGCAGGACAGTTGCTTATTATGCTCAGTAAGTTTTCGATCCGAGCTGATGGGTGCAGTTGCCAAGCCGTAACCGGCTGCCTTTACAGTGCTCGACGATCTAACTACACGCTACCAGCATTTGCAAGTGGACTTGGGAGTTCCGAACTTACTTTCTTGGTCAAGCTTGGTACGACGTATTCTCCTGGTACAACCCTTCTCTTTGTCATCACCGTTGAGTCCTCAAACGGAACCTCGCCAACTAAGAGCTCGTACGAGGTGTTAGCGTAACCGCGAACAACGGAACGATGCAGAACTCCTTGTTGCTTCGTACTGATTTGGACAAGAGCCGTTGCTACGAGAACTAGGCGCGCACGTGGCGCGGCACGCGGCCTTTAATAGCCGAACACGGGTTTCGCGACGAGAATCGGCCAGTCTTCTCTCGGCACAGTTCGTCAGGCTGAGGAAATGATCCGCTCTACCAGCTACCACTCAATTCCTATTTATGTCGTGCTATAGCGCAAAGACACCAGGCGTCACTAGGCAGCGCGATGGATCCCGGCCTTGGCTATCTCCACTCTCAGTTCACTCTCAGCAACCCTGTCGGCCGACATTCAAGCCTTTAACCGATGGCTTGTGTAGACAATCAAGTCTTGACTATCTAGGGTGGGTCCGGGAGCCATGTAATTCTCCGGCCGGGCCTGCAAACATTCCACGAATCTTGGGAGACCTTGGATACAGTCTTTAAACGATGTTACGTGCTGCGGACAAATATGAGGGATTTTCGCAACCCAATATCGATACATGCGAGTATCTTATACATCTTGATCGAACGTGTGATGATCATTACTATCCCACAACTAGAAGGCGTCAACTGGACCAGGCTGGCAGACAATGTCGTCTATGTTATCCAACGTGGGGCCGGCTCAGATGACCCCTAGATTACATAATTGACGGTGTTTAATACAGTTGAAACGATCGCTTACTGCAATCTCACCCATACCGGGATATCAATATCCGCGCTAAAGAAGCTGTGCATTGACTAGGTAGAGGCTGCCAGGAAAGTATTTGACGTTTGTAGGCCCCACAAGTACGGGAGCACCATTCGCGATCCCTTTGGCTTTCCGTTATGCATATCGGTTTGGCTATCGCCACTGTTATGACCCTTGGTCATGGCGCCAACGCAGCATTTGGGTTCACATCTACATCTACAGGTTTCCAAGTCGATACGGATGGTGGACTGACTTTCCAAATTAACAAGTACATAAATCATCTCTCATATGTCATATAATATGAGCTGACAGTTTTATGGGTCAAACGGCGACTTGACCAGCTTAAAATACAATGGTGTAGAATATCAGGGCACCACCAAAGCATCAGGCATCAATTCCGGCCTAGGCGCATCAACGGTCACGGCTGAAAACATAAGTGGATATGTGAAGATCACCATCAAATCCAGTGCTAACCCAGTTACCCACTATTATGTTGCGAAGCCAAAGGAAGCAACCATTTACATGGCGACAATAAATAATGGGGAAGTCAGCCCTGGAGAGCTACGATTCCTTGCGCGACTAAAAACATCCGAGCTGCCGACTGGTGTCCATGGCGATGTTGGTGATGTTCGAGGGTGTACGGCGATCGAAGGCAAAGATACGTTCAAGTGTGCCAATGGGCACACAAGCTGCAAAATGTAAGAATTGTATACACAAAGTGTTTCAAAGACATGTACTAATCTGGATCTTTCTCGCATCAGGTATACATCAGATCGGTTCATCGAGGACAAAGTACATTGTGTTTCAGGATCAGTAAAGTCCTACCCCTCAGGTTGTCGCATCTCATACTAATTATTTGGCAGAAGACACAAGTGTGTATGGTAATGCCTGGGGTTGCATATGAAACCTCCTCTGGTGGTCCCTTCATGCGTGACATTAATAGCCAGACTACTGATTCCGACCAAGAGCTCTACTGGTACATGAACAGTGGCCATGTGCGCACAGAAGATTGGCGTAGCGGACTCCAAGGCCCTTACGCAATGACTTTTACTGCAGCAGGCACAAAGCCGTCGGAAACCCTCGACACAAGCTTCTTCGGCTCGCTCAAGATCGATGGGTATGTTGGAGAGAGTAGTCGCGGGTCTGTTACCGGAAAAGCGACTGGGGTGCCCGATAAATTCGAGACCGTTGTTCACTGGTTTAACAAGAATGCTCAATACTGGACGAAAGCACAGGGTGGAAATTATAAAAGCCCGTTGATGAAGCCAGGCACCTACAATATGAAGATGTACAAAGGCGAGTTCGTTGTTGCGACAGATTCGGTCAGCGTTGCTGTAGGTAAAACTACCACGAAGGACATTACATCTAAAGAAGCAACCCCGGAGGTCATCTGGCGCATCGGCGACTTTGATGGCCAGCCATTCGAGCTGAAAAATGGTGATAAGATCATTCGCATGCATCCTTCAGATGTTCGCATGGGTTCCTGGGGAGGTTCGTTCACCGTTGGCTCTTCCAAGGCTTCAGACTTTCCTATGGCACTTTGGTCAAAGCAAGCAGGAACAGCCACGATAAACTTCCAATTGACAAGCTCTCAAGTCAAGGCCCATGTACTACGTATTGGTACAACGCTTTCGTTCAAAGGGGGTAGGCCGTCAGTCAAGATTGGCACCTGGACTGGCAGCGACCCAGGAGCACCCGTAAGCAATGCATATGATCTTTTGAAGATACCCTAGTAACGCATGCAGACACTGATCGACTCGAGAGGAGTCACACGCGGGGCGTATCGTGGCTATGGCGATGTTTACAACTGGACTGTACCAGCAACCGCATTCAAAGAGGGCATCAACACTATCACTTTAGGTGTTAGCGGTAGTGGAGACACAGCTTGGTTGAGTGCAAACTACATCATTGATGCAATTGAGCTTCAAGTCTAGCATATAGTCTTCATCCTAGCTAATATGCAGCTTTGAATACCATCCCAAACGGAGTTTTCCTATATGTAGAAACTTACCTTGTGATACCACCATGGCAACCCCACATAGAATCGTATTAGATTCTTGTGCATTTGTACAGTCTTCGGATCTCCCGTCCTGTATATCTCTACCTTGTTCGAATACCTGTCTTATTGGAAAAGTCGCTATGTTTTTACGTAGTACCACTTGGTTGACACAACTACTAAACATTGTAATTTATTGTGTGAGCTCAAAGCTCATAACTACTACATGGGTCAGAACGAGCACTTAATGGAGGTTATGGTGAGCAAATTCAATTCCAATGCCTCCGCCATAGATAAACCAAAAAAAAAAGTAACTTAGGGTGAGGTTTCTAGCACTGTACACTGACACGAAGCTAGCATTATGAATAACACTATGGCTTTGTTTGCCCTTGTTTCTTATTTTCATGTAAATTTAAAGACGCTTGCACATTGTTCCCTACAAGTAAACTGAATTGCTTAACCTTTATCTACTTTCCCGATCATCTTTCTTAGCACAAAAGATGATATTCATATTTCCTCCCTGCAAACCCTTCAAACCTAATCTTGCGTGGTAATTGCTTAGTTGTACTACCGCGAACTTAACTAGAATGTCCAAAACTCGCCTTCCTGGTTTCACATGGCCAGTTCACACAGAACAAGTACGGTCAAATAGCACTCTCGTTAGCGTAGCATCATCGACTACTGCGTTCTTCGTGAACAACACCTCTACTATACATGCCACCGTTTTATCTCTCCAGGAAACGGCACCGGTTTTAGACAAATTTCTGGAGACTCTACGAACCAAAACCACTCAAATAGTCACGAAAACGCCTGCACCGGAAGTTACTGGCGTGAGGTTTCAAATGTACGCGTTATCTGAGCAACCCAACGACCAATCCGGAAAGACAGGTGTTACGAATAAGGAAGCAATTACTTATGCTGTCATCGGTACTGCTGCCGCCATAGTCATGATGCTTCTATTTGCTGCAGTTTGTACCCGCAAACGATGCAGGAATGGTAAGCGTTCCCGAGCGGAGAAGGGCTGGACCCATAACCGAAAGCACAAGACCACAAGCGACGTTATGAAAGAGGCGAATAAGCGCCGTCAGCAACGAAACAGTGGCCGCAATGAACGTGGTTGTCGGCCCTATGGGCTGTCAAGGAAGGATTTTGCTGAGACATCTTACCTAGGGAATGTTGTGACTGCAGAAGAACATATTCACCAAAAAAATCTTAAGGGCCAAAATGCTCCAAAAAGAGTACCAGTGGTTTGTAATACCGATAAAACACAATCATTCCATCCAAACCCCTCGAATTTCCCATTCAAGATTGGAGCAGGTCCGACAACGCCCGTACACCGGACTCCTCAACCTAAGAAGAAGGTCCGACAGCGACCTCCCCCTATCACGTTACCACGCAGAATGGAATCTTTTGAACATCATAGGAGTCCTAGTCCGATCTCACCGCTAAGCAGTAGCTTCGATTTTGTACATCGACAAGCCATGGGTACTGTGTCGCTAGAAATATCGCCTATGCAGGCTTGTCGGCTTCGACGGAATGACAAGTTACAATGATGATAGTTCTTCGGTAGTTCTGTAAGGCATCAGGTCATATGTAATAATAACGATGAAAAGGAAGCATGTCCTTTAGGAGAAACTATTGTGGAAGCATTCAACCACACGTTAATTGCCGGTATCGGTAGGCCCAACATAGGCTCTGAAACTCTTGAGCGAGGCATGGAAGCTGATTGGGCCGTAGTTGACTAAGATCTGGCAAACTTGACCCCTGAGCAAAAGCAGATACAAAGCCGGATGCTTGCCGACATAAAAAGAGCGACGTTTGGGAGACGATTAATTCAGACTAGGTCAGAACTAATTGGGTTCGGTGCTGGATTCGCCGAAGTAGGAGACCTTGTGTGTGTACTGTTTGGCGGTCATGTCCTATACGTGCTCAGGGAGAAGAACCAGTCATCTCATTATGAATTTATAGGAGAATGCTACGTTTACGGTATGACGGATGGCGAAGCGTTAAAACCATCCAGCCGACAAAGAGGGTTTGTCATTACTTAGAATAGACGCCAAATACACTTTCCTGTAATCCAGGAGAGATTTCTAGCTACTTTCGCTTTTATTTACTTATCCCTCTTTCTGATACTTCATTCACGAATGTGAAGGCTTCGCTGTAAGATTTTGAGAGTAAAGTGCAATGCTTTTGTTGGATGGAGACAGGGTAAATGGAGTCTTCGGACAGACACGTAGTGGAATTCTGATGATCTGAACCAAGCAACCTAGCCTGGCGTCTGCAGAACCGGACCTCGCGAGGCTGTCGCAGTTAACATTGCTCTGTTCCTTGCCATATACTATACATTAGAAAGCGACCTCTTTACTTTCCTTCAAGTCTTATGCATATCTCCGCTAGTTAACCCATTAGTAAGGCTTAAACCCTAATGTTTCTGTGTATCAGGGGGGCGGGCTATTCGGCCGTGTAGTGTTAAGAAGACACAAAATGCCTTGATATGGATCCACCTTGTATTTTGTGTCCTCGAATAATTGCTGTCTGTGTAATTGAGATCATTACGGTGCCCGTGGGCACGTTATGGTCACATGACGCTTTACTAGGTCCTTCCTACCTCCCTTTAGGACTAGTGAGAAGACTTCGGGATCGTCCATAGAAGAGGCGTACCTGGTAATATCTATCAATGCTGGCTTCGTTCGTGAACGCAATCGGCAGCTTTGCAGGGTAGACGTGATCGTGAAACATTAGTATAGACCACGTACGCCACCGGTTGTCTTAGTTGCAAAGGAGATTAAAAGGGTGGCAGTGGTGATGCCGAAACAGCGACTTCATGGCAGGCCACCTGCGCTTGTGAGCTTGGGTATATTCATGCTGCCTCGGTACTCACAGGGCGTCGCAGGTGAATGATAATTCTTGGCTTGAAGAGGATCATTTCGAGTTTTCACTTTTGGTACATATCTTGCTTTCGTATAGTGTTTTGCATTCTTTGTCAACTAGTTCACGGGATAGGATTGCTCACTTGCTGGCAGTCTCAGTCCGATGTGGGAGGACGCCACAGTCCCATATTGTTAGCGCATCTACTCCTTAATATTTTAAGTTCGATCCCGCTGCGACACGAAATGCGATCGTGCTAACACCGAACAACACCTATTGTCCGTGTGCACTGTTCAAGTCACGCCTTTGCACTTTACTTTCTCCCGCATTTTCGCATGGGCCATATCTATGAAATAGCTTGAGGATCCTCCCCTACGATCATCCCAGTCAAGCGGAATATTTGCAAGTGAGTTCTTCCAAGTCTGCCTTGCTCTAAATATCTATGCAATGCAGCTTTGACTCGTGAGTGGCCTATGACTCGATGTTTTTAAACGAAATACCTGCAGGAAGAGTATGGTTGTCAATAAACTTCATGTATATGACTAGATGTTTATACTCAAGATGGCACAATATTATTACTTTCGAGCACTACCTTCTACTTCATCAGCGTTTCTTATCAGAAGTTTCAATATGCATTATTTTACTTTTCTCATTCTCACCAGCGCTGCCAATCTGGCCATTGCGTCTCCGCTACAAAGTCGAGCAGTGGCTCAGTTTCCTGCTGGCACTCCATGGGACATCATCCTGAACGTCCACAAAGCCGATCTCGCAGCTTTGAAAAACTCTGCTGCAGGTGTTATTGACGTCGATCTCTTCGACCTCTCAAAGAATGGAGGGACGGGGATTCATGAATTGGCAAAGACCAAGAAAGTTATATGGTAAGAAAGCCCTATATTTGCTACTGAGATAAAATATCACTAATCGCTTGACAGTAAGTTGGATAATATGTAAAGTGCCGGGAGTAAAGCCGTAGGGACCGTCACACAACTGGCCCTGGTGACTTCTTTCCTTCCGATTCGGTTCATGTCCTGACTGTAGCTTTACTGCAGGTTACTTTAGCGCAGGGTCTCGTGAGGCCTGGCGTGACGATGCCAAAGAATTTGGGCCGGGAGAATATGGCAAGCCTCTCGGTCCTGAGTGGCCAAACGAAAACTGGGTGAATGTGAAAAGTACCAAATTACGAACAATCATGAAGACCCGAATTGAGTTTGCTGCGAAGTCTGGATGCACAGCAGTTGACCCTGATAATGTGGACGGATTTGTAAGTCCCTCTCGAACCTCGCTAAAAGAAATGCAATTGACGCAAAGTTCACAGGATGGGAACCAAGATGGCTTTGGATACGATCGTTCTGCATACGCTGATTACGTCAAGTACTTGGCTGGCGTGGCCCGCAATAATAATCTGGCTATCGGGCTTAAGAACGCTCTCGATTTGATACCCGATGTCCTCTCAGACATTCAATTCGCCGTCAACGAGGAATGCCATGAGCAGGGGGAATGTGCAAGATACAAAGCTGTTACGGATGCAAAGCTGGCTGTATTCAACATTGAGTACGCTGCCAAGGCGTGTACCAGTCCGGCTGGTACTAATCTATCCTCCGTATTCAAGCCTATGGAACTGGATACGTTGGGTGGGCAGTGCTAGGAGACGCCACGAGCTTATAGTGTGAACAAATTTTGAGAAAGGAAACTTCTTATGTAGATGTTACTTCCATTCTAGCTACAATTAAAGAAGGGACCTTCAAGGTAATCTACAAGCTCATAGGCTAAAAGCTACATATTGGTGCTACCTTGACAGACTCAACCCTGTCGAGCAGTCAGTCAGTTCGTTCAGTCATACTATTTGTAATTTCTGAGTCTTCAATCATTATTGAATCCTCGTGTTGAATGATAATTGGCTTGTTATGTTAGTCATTTAGTAAATAAGCTATAGAAGTCTTATTTAGCTCTACTATACTGCTTGTCAGCGGTACTGCTTCTGCAGGTCTAATATTCTGGGTAGTGAAAGAAGTAGTACCATTTTTGTTGTATTGGTCTGTACTGGTAGACTCGGATCTTGCAGCTGCTGAAGGGGGAGCTTGCTTTTCAAGGTATTTGCAGCCCGTAGATCATCCCATGGAGGGGAGGTAGATCGTTCAAAGCGTCGTGCTTCAGGATTACGATTTTGAGAGCTACTCGATAAAGAGCGTCCCCTATAAAAAAGAATAGGGCTAAGGAGGGGCGATATGGCTACCCTACCTTGACCTTTACTGGCGTTAGGCGAGTTTAGGCGCTGGTCGGGACGGTCTATATAGTTAGTGAGAATATAGGCAATATATTTGCTCCTAAGAGACATACCTTCATCTTTTGTTTTTTCACTAAGTGAATTATTGGCACCGGGCGCGTCGGTTGTAGCTGCTGCATTGATAGCTTGAAGCTTTTCCACTGCTGCCTGGAGAGCGGCAGTAGTGGGCCGATTGCAGATCTTTGGCCATGCTTTTTTTCGCGCGCTGGTCATGTGCTTGAAATTCAAAGGTCTTCGGATGAGGAAAAGGCTGTTGTTTTAACTGAGGAGCAGTAGAAGGTTGTATAAGGGCGCAATCCGATATTGTTTGTGTTGGGAAGTTAGGCTGAGGAGTAAAAGGGCGAAAGCTCAAACTTTGAACGGGAAAGAGAACGATATTACCCTAGGCAAACGGGGAGAGTGCGGGTGAGTGTTCGACGCGGCGGCACCGGGAGTAATGAAACTTAATCAGCCCCTACGGAGGAAGCCGATGAGTGACAGCTGAGTGATTTGGTTATTGACTAATACACACCTACCGGCAAACCCTTCAAATTTAAATAAATATGCTTTACAATGAGTTCAAAACGGCGTATGATTCATGAAACTACATTATTTTTTCTTCGAACCCAAAATCTTCGCATTGTATGCATAGTGAGAATGCATGTCAATCCCTACATCCCAAGACCCGCAATCCAACCTCTCAAGATCTCTGTTATTTTCGGTAGAACCATGCTCTAGGATTTCTCTTTCAGAAGATGATCCGTCAATGTCAAGGTACATAACATTGTCCGGAACAACGAAGTCATTCACCAGCGAATTTCTTCGCTTTCTCTCTGACAACGTTTGCGGGACCTTTTTACTTTCGTAGAATTCTTCTGATAATACGAAGTTTCTCCAGATTTGGGCTTATTGACTGCTAATTTCTTCGACTTCGCAGGGTTCGTCTTAGCTACGACATTAGAGGGTGGTGGAGTATCATTGTCCCAGTCAAAGAATGCTTCGTTTGGATCGAGCTTCACCATGACATCGCCGTTATTTGGGTCTAGGTTTAGAAGGGCGTTGTTTTTAGTGTTAGGTATGGATGTTATTGTCTCGTGTTTTGCTGTCGCATGAGCCATAGGTCGGCTGGCCTTGATGACCTCTCCTCTAGCAATAGCTAGGTCTCCTTCAACATCAATGAGAAGGCCGTGAAGGCTACGGATGGGCAATCCAGGTGCAACAGCCATGAGTTCTGCCACTTTCTTCCTTAGGTCAAAGTCGCGTATGTTGCCAAGCGTAAAGTCCTCCTGAAGGTTATCACTACTACTCCAAGGTAACTTGTTATCTTGAACCTTGATTTGAGGAGCGCTCAAATGATTGCTAGGAATCCTCTTGTCTGTCTGCAGAAGCTTCGAGCTCGGCCGACAGGTTGAGCGCAGCCCAGGTGCCTTTTCTCTGTATGATGAAACAATGTCAGCTTGCTTGTCACGTGCTTTTAGCCGCATGGCATGTTCGATGCGTGGTGAGGCCCTTTCCTGATACGCATGACCGAGAATAAGAACGCGATGACATACCTATTGTGAATGCTTGGCTCTTGTTGTGTTGTTGACAACTCGGATATGACTGGTAATCTCGGAGGTCTTCTAGGCTCTATGTAAAGAGCCTGGCTAGGCTGACTGCGGCGACGTGTCGCTTTGAATACACTGGATTTAGATTGAAAGGGGTTCTGCGAAGATGTTGTGGCTGGTAATGTAGTTGCATTGTTAGGGCTGCCTTGTTGAATCCGGCGAGGCAATGCGTGTTGTTCATCAACTAAATCATCATGTCTGTTGATTGCCTCGCTGTCTTCTTCGATGGTTATTGGGAAGTGCCTTGAGTCACCCGGTTGCACGTTTGAGTCCGCTGACTTGTGCTGTGAGTCTTTGCAACATCTCCGTTTTAACCCCGTAACCGTAGCCTCGCCTTGAAGAATTGTTTGATTTTGTGGGTTTGAATGCAAGTCCAGTATCTGCCCTCGTTTTACTTTACCAGTTCTCCTTCTTTTCGTATCCTTTTTGAGGCTCTGCACATCTCTGCAATTGGGTAGGGAAGGTGGGCACGAGAGACGAGGCGGAGGTTGAAGATCTTGACGAATCGCGGAAACAATCAAGCCTAAATGAGAATGACGATGCTGATCACTGAGGCCATATGGCAGTGCTTTAGGGGTTCCGGTCGCCATGGATAGGTTTCGGTCAAGAATGAATATTAGCCATCAAGGTCGGTTTTCCGGGATAACGTCGGCCCGGACAGACAAACGACTTTGCAAATTTGATATCGAGTGAACGACATTGCCAAGGTGGATGTGATCGGAGCGAACGAAACATCTCAGACAGCAAGTAGTCAAGGCTAGTCATGCACGAAATCGAGATTGCTAGAGCTGGGAGTTGCGAAGCAATAAAAATAGCTCATCAAAAAACTTCGTGTGCTTCAGAGAGTGGGGAGAGCATGGATCAATCACGTCTTCCACAGCTACAGTGGTGTTTCCGGCGGCCGGCTGAAGTTAAATATGACGTCATACACCAGCCACGTTCCTCAATGAATACCATTCCCAGCCCCCGCCAGGCCGTCTGCCCAACAAGTAATTACAAGACAAGGTAGAAGGAGTGCGAAGCAGCGCATCCATTTCTTTTCCATGACCGCCATCACCGCGCCGCATGTGGCACCATCGCAACGTCTATTATCGTGACTTTGCTTATAATACGCGACGACTGCGTATGGCGAACGGGAGCATCGGCGACGCACCCGCCGGAACCTTTGCTGAGTATGTAGATGACCTTTTCTTAGAGCTTCCCAATGGCAGCAGCAACAATGCAGATGTGCCGCCCTCGAATTCCGGTCGGCTACAGCTACCGTGTCTCGCGTTGCGGCCTGGGCTGGCTTATCGACTCTACTCAGATCGTCTCCACGTACGGGCAAAAGCTAAGCTGCAACGCAACAGGTTGCTATCCGGCCCTATGATTGATATATACGTCGGCGAGGACAGGCGCCACTGGGCCCTTCATCGCAATCTGCTATGCCACCATTCGGAGCTCCTCGAGGCTGAGCTTGAGGGTGATGGGAAGGGCGGCAAGCGTAAGGACAAGCTGGACCTACCCGAGCACGACCCAGCTGGCTTTGAGTTGCTTGTCAAATGGCTGTACCAGGGCAAACTCGACAATGTCTCAGACATAGCAGACGCCAACCAAAAATATGACTATGCCGTCAGTTGTCACAAGTTGTATCTTTTGTGCGACCGCCTGGACATGCCCCAGCTCAAGAATGTGGCCATGGACCAGTATCGGCAGGGTCTCAACCAAGCTGAACTCGTGCCGGATCCCGACGAGATCGATGAAATCTACCGCAAGAGCCCACCAGCATCGCCCTTCAGACAGCTCATGACGAGAATCGCCGCACGACAAATTATGGACCCTGGCAGCGAGCGCGACGTCGAGGCATATCGCCGGTGTTTCGACAACAACCCAGATTTTGCTATCGACCTCGTCAAGGCCATCAAGCATGGCACTGGCGGCATACTGTTCGAGGATCCTACCGAGCCTGGCAATCCATGTGACTACCACGACCATAGAGATGGCCCCAACTGCCATATCAAGGGCAAGGGTAAGTCCAAGCAAGGTATGTCCATCGTTGTCCCTTCTCGACGCATAATAACATTGGTTAACCAGCACACAAGACCTCAGTTCCGCGCCCCGGCCTACCATCCACCAAATCAACCCCCTCCATAAGCTCCGCCCCGCCGAGCCACCTTCCCCTCCAGCATCCTCCAAAGACCCCTCACCAGCCTCTTCTACGCCAAGCTCGCCCTCAAGACGGCACCGGCACCGGCCCTCTCCGCCGTCGCCTCACAAGTCCGGCAATGTCGACAGTTGGTACCTCGCCGGAGACGGCCGTGGCGAGTCTGCCGCCCAATCTGGATGCCTCCAAGGACAGGGAGAAGTGGAGGAGGGTGACGCCTCAAGAAAAAAAGCAATCACCAAAAGCAATGAGGATGCCGTCACACCTAGCCCCAGAAGGGCACCTCCAAAGCTCAGACGGCACGTCTCACCCGCCCAAGGATAGTGCCGAGGAGGTCACCAAAGGAGAAGAGAGTGACCAGCAAGCTACAGCGGGTCCATCTCAGCAAACACCATCACGGCGAAGAATTTGGGAATGGGCAAAAGCTGGAACTGGAAGGCTAAGTATCATTGGCCGGATACCGCACGCAGAATGGAAGGGTCCACTCACCACCAAGAACCTCGAGCTAGCCACGAATGTCACGCCTAACATTGGCACAAATGATAAATCCTATGACGACTTTAGTATTCCACCAACAACTGCCCTGGAGTCCAATGAAGCGGAGCAGCAACGTCAACCCTCAACCGCGCAACATGAGGGACTCGGGATTGTAGCTTCTGCTATTATGTCGCCTTCTTTCGCACAGACGAAGCAGTCATCGGACGAACTAGTCGGAACCGCATCTAGCACAGGAACTCCAGAGTTTAAGGTGTTGAGGGATGACTTGTCAACAAGTGGTGACCGAAGCACACCAGTAGCGACAAAAGGCAGCCCACCCTCGACACCAGATACACCTACACCTCGTCAGCGCAGTAAGGAGCCCAATGCAAAGGAGCCTAATACACCTATCCACTCTATCGAAAGCGCACCATCGCCAACGCCAAACAAGACAAACCCACAAGTGGGCCCTATGGGAATTGACGACATCCCTAGAAAGGAGATGACCCTAGGACTCGAAGACACACCTAGCAATAAGGCACTTGATTCTGATAATGTGCCTCAGAGCGATACTTCTACAAAGGCGAAGAAAACTACAAACACACCTAGTCCACACCGCATTCCTAAATATAAAATTGCCCTTGCTTCCAAGCTTCTTCCGTCAGCTAGGGCCAGCACCAAGTCAACTTGATATAATTTTCAATTATCTTCAACTCATTTTGTTAGATACCCTCATTGTACAATAGTAGTTGTTATAAGGGCAGATTGATGTACGCTGCAAAGTTCGTGACAGTTCCAAAGGTACTTAGAAATTCAATGTCTCATTCATCATTTCCTCTAGCCATCTGCGACTTGTGATACTTTGTCTTTTACGAACAAGCTGGAAGTGCACCAACACTAGTCGCAGTTTCCGCCAGTTTGACTTCTGCCGCCCGTCTCCTCACCAGGCCAGGCAAAGTCTGACCGCCAGCTTTGTTCCACTTGGGCAATTCCTGCGCAATCACTGTCTTGGGCGCCTCTCCAGCGTTCAAGCGCTTTAATAAAGTCGAAGACTCGACATTCCCAGGACCAACATTGAAAGCCCAAGACACCAGCGCACCATATTGGTTCGCATTCAGCTTGACCGCAGACGTCGTCTTAAGCGTGATAGTTTGCTGCGGCGACTTTGGCACAGTTGTCAGCCTCCAAACCTCACAACCTCGAGAGAGAATCTATCAAATACCTTCACATCACTAGCAAGCAGTTTGCTCGCCGTTTCCTTTGTCAACGGGAAACTATACGGCACCTCCGCGCACCCCTTCGATTTACACAAGTGGCCATATCCAACGGTCGGCAAGCCAATCGGGTCTGGCGCCGGAGACGCAACAAAGCCCTCGAATTCCTTGATCAGAGATATCGTCGCTGCATTGACACTGGGTCCTGTGCACGCGCGAGATTGGAGCGGCGCAGCAAGTGTAGCCGATAGGACAGTCAATGGAAGAAAAGTCGAAAGATGCATGGTTTTAAATGGTTCAGAGGCGAGTCTTGGGATCTTGGGATCGAGTGTATTCGCTACGGATATCAAAAGAACGTAGTTTATATATTGTTGTTTCGCCCCCCATTGCCGTACTGAATGCGAGGTGCCAAGACCTTTGATCTCCGGTACCTTGATGGCGTTCCGGGAGAGGCAGGTAGGCTTTTGGGATCTGCACGCCGGACGGGAGATCTCCCCGTATTTCTGCTGGACATTTGCGTCATTTAGGGAAAATCAGGTGTCTGTTGCCATTTACGGATTTTTGTGCGAGGGGTGGTGAAGTGGTTGGTTGCGGATGGGTTTGGTTGCAGATGGTACTTGAGACAGGGAATAGAGCCTTTTTGGCAAATAATGTAGTTACTCGTTTATCAATTGGCCATGCATTTCGTTGTTCTCTTAGGTGCTTGACTGGCGGCATCGTCTTTGCCCTGACTGCAATTGCTTCTCTCCTCTACTTTTGGGTAAAGCCGCATATTAAACCTATTTCTGGGTTTGACCCATATCTCTCTGAACATGCAATAGTCAAGATAACTCGTTGAAACCCGGGATACGCTGTTATGCATGGCGTAGGTAGAAATTACACTGGCAAACTGGATGGCGTGATGACCAGCTTAATACCCGTTGAGGGAATGGTTCCTAGGCTCTTCCAAGTCGAGCTTCGCGAATGGAAACACTACCCATCTAATTAGGATAGTGTGATTTTTTTAAAATATCCCGTTGTCGAAACTACGTAGTGTCGAGCCGCAACCGCTCTGACAGACGTATGAATCTTGTGTTCTTGGTATGTAAACAACCCCAAAAAGGCATGGCCCATCGTCCTTCTCATCTCCACAAATTCGTCTACCATTACACATGCACCAACAAAACCCTAACCTGCGTATTCTTAATTACACACTCGTTTCACTACCCACCACATTCCCTGTCCTCGGTCCCATTTCTCGTAAAAACATCTCGTATTTTTCGCGACCAGCGAGATCTACTAGGTACTTATTTTTAGCCTCGCTTAGTGACGTGGGCGAGCGAGAAACGTGGGGAAGATACGTGGATTCACTAGATCAACTTATATTTTTGTGATGGAAACTAGGGTGTCATGGTAGATAAGATGCGCCTTACATTTACATACCTTTACGCTGTTCCGTATGTATCTATGTACGTGGTATGCCACTCATTTCAAGACCCGGAGAAGCACCGAGCGCTCCTCGCATTTTACCGCCGAGACGCACTCTCGTTATCGGCAGGTGCTCTTTTGACGCGCCTGAAGCACGCGAACTGGACCTTTGTGCCTTCCCTCAGTCGCTTGAGCGTATTTCGCAAACTGCCTAGTTCTTCTTGGAGCCGTATGCGAGCCGCATTGTCAGTTTTGCCATCTAGAACTTGGTAGATGTCGGTCTGGACCTGGGATGCGGCTTCTGTGGTGTAGCTTGCTAGAGTTTGTGCCATAAATTCGACATCGAGCGTTGCTTGCATGAGCTGGGCGAGGCTGATTGTGGATAGTTGGGGTGAGCGGAAAGTGTTGATAAGTGTTTGTGTGGTAGACTCGAAGAGGGAACGGAGGATGCGGGGGGTGAGGGGATAAGATGTTGTAGACGCTTCGGTATGTACGATGACCAGGTCTAGAAGTACTGCGAAGACGAATGGACTTGGATCTCTGTCGGCTACACCTTTCCCAATCGCTGGTTGAGGTGCCCAGGTAGAACTGAAGACGCCATTCTCGATTGTAGCGCTGATTTTGTTGGCGTGAGGTTTTGTGTACGATACGAAAAGCTGGGCATCGAGTTGGGAAAGCACATCGCGAATGCGACTTGTTTCATCGGTGAGTTGGACGCTGAAGAGGGTCTCAAATAGGGACAGGAGCTGGGGAGTGATTTCGCTCTGGAAAGCGGACATATTAGAGAGGGTCAAGAGGAGGCGAATAGACTGTTCGCGTTAGTATTACTTCACGAAAGCTGTCCTGTAGTTGCGAACTCACCTTGCTATCAGCATCAACCTTGCCCCAGCCGTCCTCTTCTATATCTTGCGTGTCTATAGTGATGTCGTCACCTCTGATTTCGAAGTTCTGGCCGATTGCCATCCTTCCCTTCTCAGCACATTCTACCATGCCGCTTAACGTCCTATAGAAGCTGGTCACGAATTGGCTCCTGACCATTTGCAGCAGCTTATTACTTGGTGGTACTACTACGTCTACAGCTGTCTTGTTTGCTTCAACATATAGTGTTTTCTGTAAGTTGTTCAATAGGAAGCTTTGGACTGCGAAGAAGCGTTGCGGTAGATTGGTTGTATCTTTACGGTCAGGGTTACGGGTCCAGTCCTCAAGCACCTTAAGCTTGTCGGCATCGGTATTCCATGCAGCGCATACAGCTTGTACACAGCGCTCGCGTACACCACCAAGAAGCAAACGTAACGCTTCATCGAGGCGCGTGGATGGTCCAATCTCCGCAAGCCGAAGCGATGCAAGCTCGTTGGCCGCTGTGCCAATCAGCGTGAGCGTTCTAGAGAGGTAGTGTGATCCTGAAAGTGCATTCGCATGAGGAGGCCAGAACGCATATTTCTCCCAGCTCTCACCGCGACTCGGCGATGGTGGCGGTACATTATTTGGATCAAAGCGAAATCGTGAGCCAGTGGTGGGACTTAGGGCTGCGCTAAGGGGCGTTCTCGGTGTTGTGGGTGTGGGTGTGGTGGGCAGTGGGGAGAAAAGCAATGAGACATCTTCGATTGGCGGGTCTGAGAAGAACGATAGAAGGTGTTCTCGAATTATGTTGATGAGTTCCGCTGTTCCCTTCTCTAGTTGAGTTTTATTTTCATCTGAAAGCTTATGGTGGACCGCAGATTGGTTCTGATATCCCATAGGCAGATTTCTCTGAGCACGACCGGAGAAGAAAGACTGCGCAATATCCCAGTATTCGATTAGTTCGCCAAGGAGGCCCCCTCTATTAGACAACAGTGTATGCATGGAGGCATACACATGTTCCCAGAACTCAATCACCTTAGGCGTATCTAGCTTAGATGGTTCCGCACTGATGTTGCTGCTCGTGGGGACAGCACGCAAATGCTTTTGCTGCTGACGCAAGCTTGGCTTCTCACCATTTGCTAGATGGCGACGAAGAATTTCGGTTTCGACTCTGGACCGCTCGCAAGCGGAGTTGAGGCGTGATTTGAGGTAGTCGTATCGTGAAAGTAGCCAGATCCAGATTGGGTTGTCGTCAACGCCCAGCTCCAGCATGATAGAGATGATGCTCATGTACTGGTCGGACTTTGCATTTTCAGCCCCGGTCTGAAGCTTGGCGAAGTGTGTGTCTGCAAGGCGCTTCCATGATTCTCTCTTGAATGTTTCAATCTGGCGTTCAACTTCTGCCCACATCCTGGCCGTGACAATAACTTGGTGCAACTGGGCGTCTGGAAGCGGGGTTTTTGAGGCGCTTGCTTGCTCTGCTATCGATCTCGCTTCTTCAGCGTACTTGCGCGCGCGCTTATACTCGTCGACTATGGCATCATGGTCCTTACGACGAATCGCATCGTGTAGCGCGGAAGCAACTTCGAAGAGGCCGCGATGCTGGTGGACAGCATCTAAAATGGCCTTAAGAGTCTCTTCCTTTTCTCGCCCGTTTAAGGCTGGACCCCACACCTCGTTGGCCTTGACAGCGACTTCGGTCAGAGGCACCTTGATGCCGTGGACGCCATATTCACTTTCTTTGATGAGGGCGTTTTTCCGCTTCTCGCTCAATGCAGGCTTGCTCAAGCCTCTTCCAGGGCTCAGGCTATCACTGGCCTTCCTTCCAGAGAAGCTGGACCGGCTGGGTCCCCGCGAATGGCCAGCGCGGCCGGGGGTGGGGGAGAGGGTCTCGGGCTCTTTGCCTTGCTCACGCATTTCCGTGTAGACGCGATCGATGGTGGCTTTTGCGCCGACGAAGCGCTCGAAATTTGATTCGACAAGCACCTTGAGCGAGGCCGACTTCTTCTCAATCGAGTTGGAGAGAAACTCGAGGCCGGCGAGCAGCATGTCGGTCGAGGCATCGCTGTGCACCTGGGACAGGAAGAGCTGGGGCGAGAAAGTAGTAGAGCTTAGCAGGAAGCGATTGCGCAGCTTGACGTCGTCCTCGACCTGGATGTTCCTCGCCCGCAGCACCTGCACCACGCTGGGGTACATTCCCAACGCATCCTGCTCGTCCTTTTGTACCAGATTCTCCTTGCCATCCTTTGATATCTCTGCTCCCGGAACCTGCCGCGAGAACCTTGATCTGTCTTCTAGCACCGAATATCGTGACTTCGAGCGGCGGACTGCGGCGGCCTGGGCCACTGCTTTGGATGTGGGGGCTTCTGTGTCAGAATCGGACTCGTCGTTCTTCTCGTCAGGCCATCGCGTCGGCCATAGGGTGGTGAGGTTGTACTTGTTTAGAATTGCCTGCTCCAAGGCTGGGTCCATTGCGCCTACAGGAAGTCAGAGCAGGCATAAGTAGGAATGCGCAGGGTCGATGGTGGTGGAAGTGTGCCATACCAAGTACTGAGACGTGGTGACTGCAGCGGCCAATCACAGCCATGCCATGCTTGGCGAACTATGCAACCACCCAAGTCGGAAGAAACCATTGCGTGTGATTTCAAGACAAATTCCAACATTAAGTCATAAATAGTATGTTCCATCGCCAATCTATTCTTGGATTGTATCGTATTTCACCGCGATAGCCAGCATTCCAGCATTCCAGCATTCCATCATTCCCAGGGTCTGCCTTTTCCCTGCGAACGCAGTCTGGCTACATCAAGTTACTTAGCCAATTTTTCAAATATGTGATTTACTATTATTCATGCGTCTTTACAACCTCTTGACTACCTAGGTATCAAGGTAGGCAAGCACCCTTTCGTGCTCGGTTGCTTCATGTTAGCCGAACCGGCGATAAGTGTCGGCGATTGGAGGTACCAAAAGCTACACCTTCATGGATTCCGCAGCCTCCCAGATAGTGAAGCTATCAACTCCCAATCTTCTTTCACTTTGTGTATATCTCAAGAATATAATTATTTGGTATCCATCTTCGTACTCGTTGCCCCCAATGTCAGCACAACCTGTTTCTATCGCGTACCGCGACTCAATTGCAATAATCACCCTCAACAAGCCACAAAAGTTGAACTCTCTTACCAAAGATGAATTTTACTCTCTAGCTACTCTTCTACGGGAAGTTGATGCTCGCCCCGAAGTCATTGTCACGCTACTAATCGGAACCGGAAGATTCTTCTCCGCGTAAGTCAAGTCCAGATCCAACTTCCAATACCGTCATCTCACACACTGAATAGTGGCGCTGACGTCTCTCAAAACCGCCAAGCCCCTCCAGGAACTAGTATATTTCGACATGGCCTGCGAGAAACCGTTGTCAACAATCTCAATCTCTCGCACGCCTTCTCGACACACTCCAAACTGTTAGTTACGGCATTGAACAGCCCGGTTGTAGGTATATCGGCTGCCATCATTTCGTATTCCGATTTCATATTTGCGGCGCCCGGGACCTATTTGCTTACTCCGTTTTCGAGTCTGGGGCTTGTGGCGGAAGGTGGTGCAAGTTATACGTTTGTTCGGCGAATGGGGCTAGCTAGGGCTAAGGAGGCGTTATTCTTGAGTAAAAAGATTACGGCAGAGCAGCTCGAACATTGTGGATTTGTTAATAAGATATTTTCATCAGCAGGTGAAGAATTTCGCGCTGCTGTTCTGGATGAGATTCAGGGATGGGTTGATGGCCATCTTAACAACGACAGTATACTCAAGATCAAAGGTTTGTTGGAAACTGGACGCGACGCAGAGTTGTCGAAGCGTGTTGTAGATGAATTGTTTGCTGGGTTAGAAAGACAAGTTGCTGGGATACCACAGAGGGAGTTCGAGAAGATGAAGAGAGGAGAGAAAAAGCATAAGTTATAAATAAACATGATTTATAGCTTAACTTTTGGGTCTCTACTTGTCGGCTTTGAATGTATATAACTGATCCGCTGAAAGCTGCGGTCTGCTTCGCCATACAGCTCACTTCGCAATATACCATATACACCTGCTTTCGCCTTCGGACTCAATCTTTGCCCTAATATCAATCCGCATTCTAACATTTTTTCTGGGTGTGCAATTTCATCAACAATTCCATCTTTCAAAGCCTCTTTACTAGTCCATTTATGGCCTTCAAGCAGCATCTTACGGGCAACCTGAGGGGCCAGCTTCAGCCGAAGAAGGGATCCCATCCCATCGAAATGCAATCCGAGATCTACTGGTGGCTAAATACTCGTTTAGACTGATTTTAATTGCTTTACTGAGATTGCTTGACTCACCATGCAAATATATCCTCTTTCACTGTTCATAATCCGATAGTCATGCGCCAACGCAAATGGACACGCGCCGCCAAATGTATGTCCAGTCAAAAGCGCGATGGTCGGGAATGGAAAGTCTAGTATTGTGTGCAACATAGGATAGTATCCATCCGAGTTTGCAAAGGGGTTCGTCCGTCTTTCACTCAAATCCGCCCCCGTGCACCAGAACTTCGCATCTGAACCCTTCGTTATCACAGCTCCGGCCGAGTTCGGCCCTAGTGTTGCCTGAACATGGTGAAAAGCTCGCATAATTTGACGACAGAACTCGGCCGTAAGACGATTTTCCGGAGCTCGTTGGAGGGTGATGACGAACACATCACCATAGCGGTTCAATGCTACCAATTCTTGCGAACTTTCAGTCGGTAGGGTCTGCCGAACCTTTGTCGGTACATTAATTGAGTTCATGTTGATGTAAAAAGAAACCTGAATTATTCAATGCCTTGACTTTGAAGACATCCCACGATGTGTATTCATTGATCGGCTGGATATCGCCGGGCGAAACGCCGGGAGTAACTAGGCACCACCTAGCGCGGCAATGCTCGGCTCATTGAGCAGCCAACTGCCGAAGTGATCATAAGCGAAAGGATCCATTGCAGAATTCTTCATCCAGTCCGGGGTAGAGAACACATCTTGTGGGTGGGCTTGCCGGGGGATGGGGGTAGTACCCGAGGGAGTATATTCATTCTCCTGCGGGATGTCAACGAGCGGACTCAAAAAAGGTTGGTTTCCTGTGGTCCCTGGAATCTCAGTTATGAATGCGTCGTACGCCGCGCGTAGCCTGCAAATATGGTCAGGGAAGTATTCGAAAAAAGCATCTCCTTCCGGGGTCCTTGGATCCAAGGGCAAAGCTGGTTTTAATCGTCCATTTTGTTCCTTCGCTCGAATTGCCGACTGAACCGCTTTCAACCCTCCTATGGCTGATCTCCACCGTCTTGAGAGCTCGGATAAACAGCTCAAAATGATATTTAGGTCTGTCTGTGCCGTTGACCATAGCTCAGGGTAGGGGTATAGGGTGAGCAATGTGAAACCAGTACCAATGCAATAGATTGTGAACACAGGGGCCAAATACTTGAGCTCATCTCTAGAGAGAAAACTCTCGTAGATGCTAGCGCAAGTAGACGCGGCTAGCACCGCTGTCCGCGAAACTCCACGAGCGGAAAAGCGAGATAGAATCATTATACTCATCAGATAAGGTAGATGCAGCTGGCGCGAATTAAAGTCAGCCGCCTGTGGAGTTTCCAAGACACGTAGTCTTATAGGAGTCTCTTTCAGCCATCGGAGTAATGACACTTCCGTCTCAAACCTCTTTGAGCTCGGTAGGAAATCCCGACAGCAGCACTCAGTGAGGTCACCTAGTATGCGGCAAATCTGAACATATTGAACAAATAGGACACCATCACCTTCAGCTGACCGTAGATCAGTAGCTTTGGGTGGACGTACTTCACAGTCATCGAGGTTGATTGCCCGGGGTCGCCCATGTGCAGCGGAGATGAGCGAGTCGCGAGCCTTGAAAGTTGAAAGTTAGCTTCCATTCATGTTAGACCGTGATAAAACAAGCATACCACTAGACTCCACCAAAGCCTTCGCCTTATACTATACCAGGGTCCTGCAGTCGGTTCTTTGTGTAGTCCGACCTGATACGCTAGCCCGACTCCGGTCCTTAACCAGAACTCGCTAGTGTCGAGAGACACATGCTCTGGCCCTTCGGGGTTGTACCATTGCATCATTAAACATGCTTTTATTGCGTTGATCGGGATGTTTTCATGACCCATCCAGAAGAGTATCTTTGCTCGTTGGTAGTGCTCGCCAGTGGAAGGTGAGTCTAGTGGATTGGTTGACAACACGCGACTTGCAGCCACATAAAGCGCTTGAGCTAACAGGGGCGAGGAAGAAGCCCTCATTATGGAGTTTATGTCGTTTGTATGCAACACAGGCATCCAAGGTGAGCAGTACTGTAGAAAGGCGGCTGTATATGCGCGGCGGGCTGCCACCGAAGGAATCTGAAAGCCATTGTACGATGCAATCGTTGACATATCCAGGTGCGAGAGTCCGTTCAACCTGGTAGAAGGAAATGAACGAGCCATGACTTCGTTCATCTCTTCATCATCCCTAATGTAATGTGCTCTCCCCATATATGCATGGGTTGCGCTTTCTGAGCCATGGTCCTGGAGAGAGGTTTGTTCGATTTCATATTGTTCTAGTGGATCGTCTGGTGTGCGGTAATTATTGCTGTTGGTGGAAGACGCCTGTTCGCCCTGTATATCCCGCTGAGCAACTGATATTTGAGATAGACGTGGTGACCTCTCCGCCATTGTACGTCTCTTTTTGCGGCTGCGCGGTCTGCATTATGTCAACAGAAGTATAGAGAACAAAAGGGGCAGGTCACGTGCATGCATTCTACTCGGGCTCCTGTGCACGCTCGACAAGATGCACTTTGGCTTTCGTACACACACCGGATCTGAAGTAGATCGATGACAAAGTCAGAAAGCTATTTCAGAAGACAACGCGCATATGTAAGGTTTTGGGCTACAAGCAACACACCTTCTTTCCATGACAGTAACTACAGGCCTTACTGCCTCTGGAGTTTGCTACTTCGGACATGTTAATTGGTTTCCGGCGAGAAGGTTGTGGTTCGGTGTTTCAGCAAAACACAACAACCGATGGAGATCAGGGTTATGAATCGCCGCGCCGAGCCACCACTACGGTGGAAATTGACGGATGCAGTACAATAGCTTTTACCGAGCGCCAAGTGCCGGATACCAAAACCTAGCGATTAAAGTTATTAGTAATATTTTAAAAAAAAAACTAGTTATACTAAAATTTAACCAATCCAAATATTATCTAGGGATATAACAAAATTATTGTAAGTGGTATATATGTAGTTGTTATAGTCTCGGCTTTGCCTAGACCTTGGGCTGGTACTGCAGTGCTGCTAGACAGCTCACGTGGAGACGTCGGACCGATCCCGTAGGGAAACCGGACCAGACCCATAGCAGTACCAAAACAGGATAGCCTAGACAACTAGAGATATATAAGGAGGACAGGAAGGCATATCCTTTCTTCCTCCTTAAGATACTTAATACAACTGTAACACCTACTACATTCAACACCTTAGGGCTAGTTCTTAACAGTAGTAATATTAGAGCTTATAATAAACTCAATTAATATACTATATACTATATCCAGTTATAAATTATAAAATATTATATAAAGATAAGAAATTAGAATTAGAATCAGTGTGCCGGTGTGTGGAGGATAGTAGCCCAACTTATCTCTCTGGAATGCGGAATAGCAACGAGCTACTTGTTAGCACCCAGGTGTAACGATTTAACGAGCATTCAATTCGATATTGCTCTCATTTCGCTAGTAGTTATCTATCCTCTATAGAGTGATGATCCCCTTTGTCCTTCACTGGACCTAAACTTTTATTGCGCAGTTGTGTAGAGTCCGGTAGTCTGGTAGCACCTCCTACTAACTAAACAACTAAGTGGGGAGTCAAGTAAGACTGGTTTTCTACTGCGGCTAGCGCTCGGGCCGATTACTCCTGGACTAGCTGATTAGAGCTGAGTACTAAGGCGTCGCCTTGTGCAACGGCACACTACTACAAATTTTTACGATAATAGCTGAAGTGGCAGATATAGTGTTCAGCGGGGCGTTATGCGCACAGGCACGTTAGTTCTGATACTATCCATCTTGCTACTCATACAAAGGATTCTAGAAGCTTCTGTCGCAGTACAAACACCGTTCAACGGAGCAGAGCTATAGAGTTCGGACTCTACCTTTTGCTCCGCAGCAGCTTCGCTCTACCTAGGGGAATTACCGTACTATAATTTCCATTTCCACTAGAACCCGCAACACAAACCAAATACTGTTGCCGCTTGCTGAGGCTTAGGTAAAAAAAGTAAATTCCTCAGCAAGCCACCATTCACTCCGCCACCGCCATGGGGAGTGCTAAGGTTGTAGAGTATAAAAGTAGTAGTCCTTCTGCTATGCAGCTCCATATTTTGTGATTCAATACGTTTCAGCGTTGCGACACAAAAATTTATTTCCTTGAGAAAATGGATTTTAAGTGCGAATCAGTTTCTAGGTCATCCTTTATCCCCCTTGATTCGGAACCCTATTCTATATTGTACAGTGTCATCGAGCGTTGTCCAGAAATCTGCAAAGTTCTCTATGGGAATGCAAATACCGATGTTACAGGCATTGGCGTAAGTTCCGTTAGGGCGGGATTGTATTAGGATTTAGTATACTTAATGATAATTGTAGGTGATGATTTCTTATGCACAGCAAATCGTTCTCGCATTGCTAGTATCGACCTTCGTAATCATCGATGACCAAGTTATTAGAGTTTTTCGACAAAACCACCACACTACGGCGGTGACCTTGTGGCTACTCAATCACCATCACATGTGTCTTTGGACGTCGCTACTGTTTACTTTCGCATTCTCCCTTGCAGGTTTTGTGAAGCAACAGAGGGACATGATAGGCATTTGGGAGAGCTCCTCTATAATCACTACAATCTCAATCACCTACCTATGCTTAATCCTAACCACCATATCTTTTTATGGGACGCTTTCTCGCCCTTGCCTTTTTGCAGTCACTTTCATATTAACTACCGCCTTTTCCTTCGCAATCGTACTGCGACCGATATGGGCCGCACGCTCTGAGCACATCCTTCAAATATGTGTAGACTATTCGCAAAATACAGATGCACCATGGAGAAAGGGCGTCATAACTCCATATCACTCCGGATTTACCGAAATCATTATTTCAATAGCAATAATTGTTATTGCTCTATCAACTTGGTTACTGTTGAGGCAGGATACTATCAAGTGGCTAAGGCAAGCTAGAGTAGGTTCTTTAAACAAGATACTCTCTTGTAATAAATACTTATAAATTCTAGGTAAATTGCGTGTTAACCTTTGGAGTGCTTGTATTCTCGCTATTTATAGTGTACGAAGTAATCAATTGCTCCGTACAAATGATTATAGAAAGAACTAGTATGGATTTAGTTTGGCGTGGTCAGACTGAAGTGAATAGCTGGTCAATTGGCCAGATTGGTGCGCCATTTGCATGGGTTCCTTTGCTGGTTGACATGACGTACGATGGAATAGAGAGGATAAAAGGGTGGTGGCAAGCCAGGGCACGGACCGTACCCTTGGGTCCGCAAGACGTTGAATTGGGACCATTGACAGTATAAATAATGTACTGCTAGCGAAGTAGGCTAGGGGTGGCTACTACTAAGTGGGATAGCGGCTTCTCAAAATTCGCATTTACAACCACAACCCAATCAATTGTGTAGTCCATATTCCGTTCCCGAACTTCACTGCGGGATCCTAGATCGGATCTACACATAGCAATGCGCAACCTTAGACTGGGCTTGTTGTACCTGCAGGGGTTGGAGAAGTTTGGCGGTATAAACCTTTACCAGCCGCTTTTATGGATAGCGCAAAATGTATGTATAAGCATACTTATAGGTTAAAGGAGCAGTTGAGAAGACACACTGTGTTACCATCGCTAGTAAGAGGGGCGGCCGACCCGCTCTGATTACAACCTTGCCAGCGTGAGCTGTGAACGTGAAGTTTTTGGATGGTTGGAAAGTAGGATATCTATCTTGGATACTCTTTTACTCGACTCGCGGTTGTTCGCTTAGTCAATTACTTTTATTCTTATTGCGGCTGCTGTAAGCGGCCATTACGCTCAACTCCCCAATTTTTGATCCGGATGAACCAACATTTCAAAACCACAACGAGCCCCAACAAGTATTAACTACCCACCACATGGCGACGAGATCCAGCCCTGGAGCGCAACTATACCAAGGTCTTCATATTATTGCACTAGATCTATTGATTTTCTACCGTACTGCCACGTGTGGTGTTTAGTGGGGTTACTAGAAAGCGCATTCAACCCGAATCTAGTATGACTTCCATTCTTAAAAGTATAATTTTACGGTGCCACAAGAGCTTTACAGCTTCGATTACAGTCTTGCCACACTATCTTTTGCCACCCGGCTCCTTCGCCCCTGCACAAGCTTGTCGTTTTCCCAACCGTCAGCAGGAAAATATTCCTCACACAAAACTTTCTTCTGCACCTTTCCTGTAGGCCCTTTCGGCAGCTCCCCATCCACGAGACGCAAAAGGGTAGGCATTTTGTACTTTGCTAGCTTGCCCTCAAGATCTTTTCGCAACTGCTCAAGCGAGAGAGGCTTAGGGTCGCTAGGCTTTGTAACGAGCACCGCGCTAACCCTTTGCCCATATTCTGCATCCGCTACACCAACAATTGCAACTTCCTTTGTATAAGGTAACTCTGATATAGCACGCTCGATATCTATCGCTGAGATCTTATACCCACCTGATTTTATAATATCAACAGATAATCGACCAGTGATGAAGAACAAGTGGCCTTCCCGTCGGCCCACGTCTCCAGTCTTGAAATAGCCATCAGCATCGTGGGCTGCAGCTGTTGCCTCATCATTGTCCAGATATCTGCGGAGAGTTAAATAAGACATTCCCCAAATGCAAAAGAGTGTTCCTAACCCTGCAAACATGTATGGTGATTTGACAAGTAGCTCGCCAGTATTGCCTTCGCTGAGCTTTACCTCGATACCTGGTACTACCATACCAACACAATCAGGAGGGAGGGTGGTCGGGTCAACCCCCGACGGTACTTTAATGCATCCGGGAAACTCGGTTGCTCCATAACGTGTCAAAATTGGATGACCGTTCCTCAACTGCGTCCAGAATACCTGCACATCTTTTTGTAACGCACTTGAGCCACTTTTAAGGACCCGTAGACCCCTTGCAGCCTCGATATAGCGGTTTTTCCGTGCTTGAGGTAGACTTGCAATGTTTTGCTCGAAATACCACTTCAGTCTCATGTAGATCGTTGGAACACCCGAGAACACGGTTATACCTCCCTTTGCCCACCTCTTCCAGATCCATTCGGGATCAAAAGTTCCAGTACGAAATTCAATGCATGCTCCCGCCATCATATAAGGGAAGAAGGAAGTTCCTAAGCCGGTAGTGTGATGTACTGGAAGGACATGCAAAAGCACGTCATCATGATCGATATCATAGCCCTCGCCAATCGCTTCAGCCGTATAATGGATATAGTGGCGGCGCAATATCGCTCCCTTTGGTTTACCTGTTGTACCTGAAGTAAAGATAACAACACCAGCGCTTCTATCGCTTAGTGGAAGATTTGAAGAGATTATCATGTCTAGAGCAGAACAAATCGGCTTCTGTGGGAGATTCGGTTGCACTACCATGTGATGTACGCAGTCTCCGTGCTTTTGATTGATAGATGTGACCACACTCGAAGCCAGCGTACTCGCAGCTAAACTCGAGAGAACGAGTACTTGTTTTGATTTCACAACATAGTATTCTGCTTCCTCGATTCCCACGGCGACGGCTTTGGTATGTCACATTAGCCTTGTCAAATAGAGATCCGGGTGTTGCAAAACTCACACATTGGTACAACGGCAGCCCCGAGTGCTAAAGTGGCAATGACTGCGACTGCGAACTCATAACCCCCAGCTGCGAGTACGCCAATGAATACATCTTCTTGTTGTTCTTCTAGTCGTCGCTTGGTTTTTTTAGGTAGCACATCTTCAATTGCGGCACGCAATGCCAATGCATCGGCAAGAAGATCTGCATACGTCTTTTCTGCTCCACCGCTCACGTCTCGTATTGCCATGCGATCCCTTCTAGCATGACGGAGAAGTTTGCCGAAAAACGGCGAGTTTGGAAACACGAACGGGCCTCGATGTGGCGGAACAATTGCTGTACGATCCATTGGATAAGTAGGCTGCTGGAAGTCAAGACATGCGAAAAGTATATTGGCTAAGTTAGAGACATAAGAGACTCTTGCCTAACTCTTGGGTTGGTCATAAAGTATACTCGCGCTAGTGAATACATCCACTTGTGAAGGTTGCCTCCCGGCACTTTCGGCGATTTTACCCTAGGCTCTCCGTATTCTGGAGACGGACGTTCGGCGCTTCATAACGCCACCATATCGGCATTTCGCCGTGCCTCGGTGAATTGGGGCACACTTGCTGTTGATCTATAGAGAACTGGAATGGTCGGTGTCTCTGAACAGCCAGTCCAAACCGGGGGCTACAGCCATGTCTGCCCAGGCTTGGAGAGCACGGAGCGGTCTGCGATTAGCTAGGTGCTAGGCTTATTGAGTGATTCAACGCCCGACTAGTTTCTTTGTTGGGTGGTATTTCACGTTGAAACTTGATATTGCGATAACATTCTCATTCTTCGCTCCAGCGACTTAGACTGTGTAAAACTATTGACTCATATTGAAGGAAGCACTCGATTAGATTTTGCCATAGGTGTTTACTATAACCAAATCCACTCTTGTATCATGATCTTAGAGATTCGTTGTCCTCACTACACCGACCAAGATGCCGCGCATCCTTATAAAACGTACCTCCAACCCTTGGGTTGATTATTACGGGTTTCTTCCTCTTCAAGTTGCTTGTTTAGCCTGATAGTATACCATCGGGCCACTAAACAACCAATTATGCCAAGCCCGCATCCAACAATGATCAGTCCGCCGCCATTCTCGTACCGGGGCTCCTGAGAGCGCGTCTGTAGGTCGTTAGCCTGCGCAACCATGCATTTCTCCGGGGAGATCTTACAAAAAAATAGGGTGAAAACCAGTGAGAAACGGATGCAACACAGTTGGTGATTGCTACAAGAGCTGCTCGTTTTGTACGAGGTCGAGCAACATTTGTAGTTTCCCAGGGAATGTGAATCTAAATTTGTTAGATGATTTTTCAATCGCAAATTACTGACAAACATACATTCAAACCAACAAATGGACCTGCGCAAAGCAGGAACATGCCAAAATACCTGGCACCAACATTCAAGGTCGATATCATGATGACAGTACCAATCAAACAAGCCACAGTGCATCCGACTATATGCCAGCAGTGTTCAAGGTATCGTCCAGATGACCATGAAATGACCAATGTTGCGAGATATGCGAATATGTATGGCGGTGCTTGGATAAGATAGGTCATGAGGTTTGAGTACCCAAGTGTTTTAACAATCTAAAAGAGTCAGTAAGATGGAAACCCAGCTCAAGAAAGACACTTACGGAAGGGAAGAAGTCCTTAAAGGACAATGCCAGGATAAGACCAAAATGGAGCACGGTGAAGATCCATGTATAGGGATCCCTGATTGCCAAGTTTACACCTTCCCAAGCACCGCCCTCATCATCTTCGCTTTTACCTCCAGAAGAGACTACCATACGGTACTGCCATCTCGCTTTCTTCTGGAGTCAGAAACCAGGTTCTAGTGTTGTGGGGAAAGTTTGGGGTGCCCCAGAAGGCTCCAATAGCGATAGCGATGCTGAGAATACCTGGGATACCATTGAGTAAAGTCCAAAACCATAGATGGGTTTGTGAATGCATACCTTCGATGAGAACAAACCACTGCCAGGAATGAAGTCCGCCTATACCTTTCATATTCTCCAAAATACCAGCCGCAAGTAAACCGGAGAAGATATTCGAAGCAATATTACCAGCATGCCAAATTGCCATCCTCAGTGGATCTTCCTCCTTAGTATACCAGGAAGAAGTCATCAAAGAAACCATGGGAAGAAATGGTCCCTCGGCAAGCCCGACAAAGAATCGACAGACCAAGAACGACCAATCTGATTTCATCGCAGCCATAGCGGCTGTGACAACGGACCACGCAAGCATGTAGAATGGCATCTGGTATCGGGGGAGTCCCTTTGCAAGATAGACGCTGGCCGGAAGTTGCGAAATGATATATCCAACATAAAAAAGAGATATGCCAGCAGACCACATAGTATCAGACATGTGAAGATCTTTCTGCATTCCGGCTAACCTGGCATTTGCCACGTTGATTCTGTCAAGATAACTGTGACAAGTTAGCACGGGGTTGATCCAAGTGATTAGCGCGTCCTACGCCATGAGCAGCATGACTGTGACAGTTGGGAGAAATCGCAAATCAAGCTTCCGCAATAGAGTCCTTTGTATCTCTTTGAGCTCTTCTTTGCTCTTTCCTCGGATCAGAGGATATGCCTGAAGCCATTCGTCCTGCGGATCCTCGATGTGCTCGACACCCGCCTTCGCTTTGTCGATCGAGTCCATCCGATGAATCTCATTGAGCACACCCATTTCGAGAACTTAAAATCTGTCGAAAAAGTAGGTGATAATTGATTCCAGTAAAGGTGAGATCAACCCAAAGGGCAAGGCGATATTTATATCCCAATGACACACACTAGTGAAATATGCTCCAGATTTTCATAACGGCGGAATGACAGCGAGTAAGAGGAGTATCCAAGCCTCCAAGGCTCTAAGTGGCGTTGCCTATGCGCAATCTCACTACTGAAGGTCTATGCTTTGTGGGGTTGTGTTGATACCCGCATCCCGGCACCCCAGAATGTCATTGCTGAGGACCGGGTTTTCGGAACGGCGCTTCGGTAATATGCCTACGGCCTTGTCTGGGGTGCAGGCTAGCTTCTCCTTTACAAACTACACGATCCCGAGAATTTTATCTAGTGCATGTCCACGAATTTTAAAGACACGTCGAATCATGGGAGCGGACTGGCCATGCTGTCATTCACTGCGTCCACGAGAATATTCAAACTTTGTGACAGGGTAAATGTGAAGATCCCGCTACGACCTTTTGCACGCTACTTCATACATGAGCTATTTGGACAAAGCGTACTGATACTTACCCCGGTGTATAAAATTAGAGAATTTACAAACTCAAGTAGAATGCAAGAGAGCTCAGGTTTGTCCTCTGAGTTGTACCTCAGAAGCTTTAAAATCATGCGAATTGGAAATAATGATAATGGATGCTTTAACGTCAGAATAGGAAGAAAGTCAACACGAAAAAGAGTGGGCTACTTGAACCCACGGCTATCTACACTCTCCATGATTTCCGTAGTTTCCCGCACACCTTTAGTAGCTCCAGGGGGTTAGTTACCTAGACGCCTCTAGCTTTGCAACCCTGAAGTAATGATGACTTTCAGCACTTGCGGGTAAAGTAGGAATATGTCCTTCCGTTGCCTAGCCCTTTTTCATTGAGAACCCTTGCATTTTCTGTTTGGCTTTTTGGATGTTGAATCGCCGGTACGCGCTTCATGTCGGCGATTCACAAAGGGAGTCCAATCGCTAGCATTTATGCTCAACTCTTAGTAAACTCGCAGAATTGGCGTTCAGGGCTCTGCGCGTCAAAGCGCTGTTAATAAGGTGGGCTTGAAGTAAACCATCCTCTCTCGGAACGGGATCTTGAAAATTCCATAGGAACCAACTAGAGATGTGGATAGAAAATATAGGAGTAAAGTCGTCCCAGTGTATGCCTTAGCGCAGCGATTGTAATATAGACTAAGCCTCCACTTTTGATAGCATACTTGAGTATTATGTGCGCGCTATGCGTTGATCACCCCCTCATTCCCCCAACAACGTGACAGCTCACCAGACAAGACGGCGATACACACTCCTACCAACAATGTTAGATATACTAAGAACATACTACTCTGCAATGCAAATACTTGAACTGCGATAATATTCCCGTAGCAAATTTACTCTGAAAAGACACAAATTCTGTCCTGACTCATTCGTTGCACGAAGGCATAAGTCACTAGAATTATTTATTGACTCAGAGTAATGCATATAAACATAAATCGCAATGTAGAGTCACCAAAAGCATCACAAAACTTTTCTTTTGAATACTATGAATACCTATCTAATTCACATCCCGTTTACCCAATCTCTGACTCCTAGTGTTAGTCATACTTCGATGATTGCGTGTGTCCATGATTATATTGACTAATATCTTGAATAATTTCTTGCGCTCATGCTACGCGCCTATAAAACCAACGTAGTCGCAATTGCTTCCCATTACTATAATCATACAGCATCTTCTATTAGCTCCGAGGGTGTCTAAATTAGGAACTTGCTCACACGGCTTTCGAACATCCAGCAACCTGCAGCAGTAAAAACAGCCGCCCCCCGATACACCGCACCGATCAGGTCCGGCAACACAGCCTCCAACACCTTCAACACCTCCAATACCTTCAAACAGAATATACAAGACTTGAACAACATGTGTACTAAGTTGCTTATTCCTTGCGCTCGGGAGAGATGTAGAGGATATTATGACGTAAGATATACGGATTGCGAAAAGCTATGTAGCAGATACAAGATGTCATTGAGAACAAGATCAAAGGATCCCTCGAAGCTTTGCCCACATTGCAGGAAGAAACAAAAGAATAGAAGGACCAGCATAGGAAGTTCGGGGGCTGCTGGAAGCGCAAAAAGTACAGATGCGAGTGGAAAGGGTACGGAGGGGAGTGCGAAAGAGGAAGGCATAGATAAACGCGTCGAAGGCTGACCAGAACAAGCACAAAGGTTGCATTTTAGATAGGTCAGATGTGCAGAATTTGCCACAGCGGTGATTGTGGTTGAGATATTTACAAGTCACCGAGTAAATCGAACAAATAAATCAACAAATGAGTTTTAAGTCTAAGAATTTCAGCTGCCGGAACTATGTGTCAATCATGTTCGGCGCAAGGGATGTTTTCGTGGATATAGTGACCCGTCAGTACTCCAGCATTTGTGGTGATCTCAAAAATATCATCTTCCTTGTGAGGGCAAACTCGGTCGTCAGTTCCGTATAACCCTAAAAACTTTAAGCATTTCAATATAAGAAAGGATCGATGTTTAGAAATAATGATTAGCTATTTATAGAATAAAACTCCACACAAGTGCGTCAGACAAGAGGCAGTGATACTCGACCAACGTTGATTATTGGTTGTAGAACAGTATATTTACGCTGCAGCTAGTTTTCAGCCTTAGCTTATTGCACTGTACAATCAAGACCAACTTGGCAAATACCACGGCTCTAAGGCTAGATTGTCAATTCATACAGATGGTGCGAAGTTTTCACAATCGTGACCGCTAAAGAAGGAAACCGATTAGTGTTGCCAGCCTAGACATATGAGCGACAACAGCATTTCAATGGTGCAGGTTAAGTACTGCCAGTACTGATGATTTAGTGTGCAAGGGGAATAGGTCGCTGTGCTTTCACAATCCTGATAGTCTAATCGATTAGCACACATTATATTGATGCTTAAAGAGAAGACTTGTATAACTAGCGTAACAGTAAGGATAGTAATAGCTATTGTCTTAGATTCAACAACAAAACATCTGGATGCTAAGAAGATTTGCGTCTAGCCAAGGTAAGTAGCGCTGGGATGTCACGCCATTTTCAATGAGTTGCGTGCATTCACATGTACACAGGTAGCGCTTTGACAGCATACATTAACACGAAAATCGAGGTCTATATCAATGCGGACGTGAAAGAAGAAGTTTGTTTCAGTCTAATCTACGGTGTTTGTTGCGGGACTAGTAACGATCGATACCTAAGTACTTGATGACGCGCATTGACGCTGGTGAAATCTTTGTAATAACAGTTCACGCCGTTGTATCACGAAGGTATGAGCTAGAGAAATACTCTGAATGATATGAAAACCGTCAAAGTACCCCAGCCATGGAGCTATGAATAAAAGTGCACAGTCGCTAGTTGAGTTAGCGTATCTGCCACGGTCCTTCTGGCTTGATGCGCAGCTCCCAATGAGACATGCACGACATGATCCACTTGCTACAGGATACCTGTGTGTAAGAATGCACGAGGTCAATGAAAATAAACAAAAACTTTGAAGCAGAAATTAGAGATGGGGTGTATATTGATAGACGTAATCCGCGTTTTTGAGTGAGAAAGAACAAAACAATGTAGTACACTGCATATCACCTTCATTTTAGAATCGAGGGTTGGCCTTCGCTGCGCTAACAGTAAGTGCAACGAGAGACCACTCTGAAGCAATCGAGCAACGTGTCGCAATGTGCTGGTCATCCTGGTGGGCATGTGAAATGGCTGTGCACAGACTGGGCGCCTCAAAATGACTGATCATGTCATACGGCAACCAAAGCTTGATAATAGATTTGGCTCTAACAAGCTGCGCCCGCTCACAGCTCACCCAGATTTCGCCCTAGATTTCGCCCCAGATTTCGCCCCCAGCATCTCATAAATGAACCCAAGGTGCATGCAGACGCCTACCCTAATTATCCCGCCTCCTCAACTTGCGATCGTCGTTGAAAAATCATATTTCGAACCGAAAACGTGTGAAGTGTGTCAACATGGCCACACGAAACATAGTCGCCTCTGCGTTCGTTGCGGTCGCCTTCCTTTTGGCAGTTGCGACCGCACAATCCCGGTCGTCATCTGTTTCTTTCGCATACCCAGCTACACCTACTGGTACGACACCTAAACTGATCATCAATGTTATCGACACGGTTGTGCTTCAATGGACTTCAAATTATAAAGATGCATGGTTGTGGCTCTATTGCGATGTTAGAAAAGACAACAAAGAGAATATGAGTTTATGTAAGTCACAAGGGTCCTAACGAAATCATTTCTAACATCTATGAAAAGGGGCCAACTTTTCAGTTGCATCAACCGGCAATGCATCATACTCGCCGTTTTGGAATAGTGACGTCGGTCGAGACTGGAAAAACCCATACGCCTGTCACTTCGATCTAAATTACGAGAACAAGGTTAACAAAGGACTCAATGGACCAGTGCTCAATATCACTTCATTAAAGGGCAGGGAGGCAACAACATATGCACTCAAATATACCACAACTGGTATAGCGCCTAGCCAGAAGCCTCCTGTTACAACCATAATGACGTCCATCATTGCGGGCGAAACTGGTGCCTCAAATAGTACAACCTTAAATAATAATGAGCTGTCTACCGGAGCGACGGCCGGAATAGCAGTTGGGGCTATCGTCGGGGCCATCGCGCTATTGGGTCTTGGTTTCATGGTTTGGCGCAACAAACACCGCATGGACAAACTTGAAAAGCTGCCTAGGGACGACAATGACCACTACGTAAAGCCTCAGGGAGTAGAGGCTATTCCACTCTACCGAGATGAAGAACCTCAGGGATACCGAGTAAAGCCACCCGCCCCCATAGAACTACAGCCAGTTGCGGAGCTGGAACCAAATATTCCACACCAACCGCCACAAGAACTTCCCGGATCTGGTCCGGGGGTTGATCGACCTTGAAAGAGAAAGACATTTTGCAGAAAATTAGAAAAATGTAAGGCTAAAGCAATATCTTGCGAGCGGGAGTCATGAGCCTTGAGCTATTCGCGAGCCTTGCTCATTCAACAATGACACCAACCAAGGTATACTATCTAGGCACTCCACACGTGTCCCAAGGGTAACTTGCCGCTCTAATGTACCTCAAATAGAGGTAATAGCACATCATCTAGATGGGAAAGGTCGCCAATTTAGAATGTTGCACGACCTGTCCAGCGAGCCCAAACATCACCCCCTTGTCAGCGTCACTTTCGGTGCTCTTCCAATCTAGGTTTTTAAGCTGTTGGACCTTCGGGAAATGCTAGCCAATAATTTTGCATCAGTTAACTTCAACACGACGGGTATTAGTGTTCGAAGCAGGTTTGAAGCTGATCAAACTGAGAAGAATCATGCGGCTCAACACCTCACGGATGGTATTGATGTAGGCAGCTAACAGAGAGAGTAATGGCCTCGAACATGAGTGCTCTGCTCCGTAGCTAAATACAGGTAATGAAGAGTGGTGTCACGTGATCCATATGCACGAATGGATCGTGCTCGGCTTGCCCTTATGGGTAGCCCATAAGCCATACCTAGCTCATTTCATTCCATCGTCCATTCATCCCATAATTGAAGCCAAGAATAAAGGTCTACTCCGATGTTGATAACGATTGGCCGCGCACCCCACCACGGCTTCCCCCGCTACGCCTCGGCATTCTCTCCGGGGACCCTGTAAAAGTGCAACTGAACGAAGAATTCCTCATATGTAATAACACCTCTAGATACCCGAAACCTTCTCTTCCCTCACAAATTATCCTTCAATCCCAAATATGAAAGTCCTCATCACGGGAGCAGGCGGATTTGTTGGCCAAATCCTCGCCAAGAAACTCATCGAAACCTCTACAGCCACATCGCTTATTCTCGCCGACATCACAGTACCGCCAAATCCAACATCTGCAAAGGACGTGAAATGCATCGCAGCCGATCTTACGAATGCCAAAGCTGCCGAGGATCTCATCGCCCAGGGGCCGGATGCCGTATACATTCTCCATGGCATCATGTCCAGCGGCTCGGAGGCAAACCTTGAACTTGGATTAAAAGTAAACTTTGATTCCGTGCGGCAACTTTTGGACATTATCCGTATCAAGAGGCCGGGAATCAAGCTCGTTTTCACGAGCTCTTGTGCAGTATTCGGCCGGAAAGCGGTAGGCAACACCGCCACGGAAACCGACATTGTGCCTATGCCCGAATCCAGCTACGGCACGCAGAAACTTATGATAGAATTTCTTCTCAACGACTACTCGAGGCGGGGCCTTATCGATGGCAGGATAGTGCGTTTGCCGACTGTCTTTGTAAGAGCTGGCGCACCGACGGCAGCAGCATCGTCTTTTGTGTCCGGCATTGTTCGAGAACCCGTGCATGGTCAGGAAAGCGAATTGCCCGTTGACCCAAATATCGGGATATGGTTGACGAGCCCAAGGGCTCTGGCGACAAACTTGGTACATGCGATCAAGGCACCGGCAGAGAAATTTGACCATTTTAGACAGGTGCTTTTGCCAGGGTATACGGCGACGAGTGGAGAGATTCTGGAGGCACTGGAGAAGGTAGCTGGGAAGAAGACTAGGGAACTGGTCAAGGAGAAGCGGGACGAAACGATTCAGAGAATCGTGCTGAGCTGGCCTGCTGGTTATGATACAAGCCGAGCAAAAGAGCTAGGGTTTTCGGACGACGTAGGATTAGAGCAAACCATTCGCGACTTTGTAGAAGGAGAGAAAGTCGCATCGTAAAGTCCTAGAAAATGATTGTGAGCACGATATATTTCAGCAATCGCTTACCTGGGTTGGGGTCTTTCTCGCCGTGAAGCGTATTATTCATATATGCGGCCTTCCCAGAAGTCTGCGAATTTTACGAAAAGGTACAGAGATGATTTGCATGAATAGAGATGTTGTGCGATTTATCAAGTTTATAATCTATTTCCAGTAATCTTCTAGGCTCTTATAGAAATGACGGCCCAGTAGATTTCGTATTTCGCATGCACTGGTACGGTAGACACTTCCTTTTAGAGAACTCAACCACAGGTTCCGAAGTCTGGACGACAGCCCCAGCTCAATCGACAGTAATCGTCAGAGCTACCACACCACCCGTAATCACTACAACACCGGCCGAACGTGGAGCCTTGACAAGTTGTGCCACCACCTTCAGCGCCACATCGGCCATCCCTGCTAACATTAGTGGGAACCGCAGGCGCAGTCGACGAGGGCGTGGGAGAAGGGCTTGGCGTAGGCGTAGGCGTAGGCGTAGGTGTTGGCGTAGGTGTCGGCGTGGGAGTGGGAGTTGGAGTAGATGTCGATGTTCGTGTAGTAAACGAGGAAGACTGAATACTCGAAGAACTGGAAACCGGCAATGCGGAAGAGGATATAGGAGGCAAAGCACCATCGCAATTTCCAAAAGCGGGCCTACATCCAGTTCCACAATACTGGGATCCGCTGCCACAAAAGTACCACTCCGAACAACAATTTCCAAATACAGAGCCTCCGCACGTGGTTACGTTCCCACATTGGCCGTTTGGCGAAATGATCAAAGTACCAGATGGGAGCGGAGGTAGTACAGAGGAGCTCGAAGGTACGATCCTTGAGCTCGAAGATGATGGTGTACTTAAGCTTGAAGATGATGGAGTAGGAGTTGGAGTAGGAGTGGGCGTAGGAGTGGGCGTAGGAGTGGGCGTAGGAGTGGGCGTAGGAGTGGGCGTGGGCGTTGGGGATGGCTCAGTTGCGTCTCCACATCGTCCATAATCCGGCTGACATCCAACAAGTAGAGAGCAGTGTCTATCCAAGTCAATACGAATCCCAACACTCCTTGTACTCGGAATACTTACTCAGGATCTGTTCCACAATAGCCGAAAGTTGAGCAGCATTGATTTCCCGAGCACCTAGAACCACCAAACTCTGCTCCACAGCGACCCCCGGCTTGCCTTATGTCGAGTCGGTGCAGAAATCGCGAGAAGAGGTTGTGATTCGTTGCGTTCCTGACCTCGAATGCTTGTGGGCGCAGTTCCAATTGGAATGTGTCCGCAGATGATTTAAGATCATATTTGGCTTGAATCACCGGGTCTGTTGACGCAAAACACTCCATCAAAAGGCCTCCTGTCAGGCATAACGAAAACCACCTCATGCTTGCTTGATTAATCCGACAATTGAATGATGGACATGGCGTGAATTCGGTGGAGGCGGCATTCACTATAAATCAAAAGAAATTCATGGCATTCGGAAATAACATGTGGCTACGTAACCAAGCATGCGTGGTCTGACAATAGCAATTCCGACATTTAGTAGCCCAGTTTCGAGCCAAGTGTAGATTGAGTGATGCAAGCCACAAATGATCTTGGGATATTTTTCGTTGGCCAATGAAAACATTATTTCCAAGCCGAGGTGAGCAAGGGGAATTATAATTTTGATGGTTGTACAAAGTCATGTCTTGAGCCCATGTTATTGTTAATATGGAGTTGATCCAATGCGAACAATTGTGGGGCTCATGCCGGCTTGGAGTCTGTGGGGTAAGTGAGCAGCCAAACCAGAAACTCGTTGTATGTCTCTATTTCTCTGTACTAAATGTCGGAAAGAAGAAATTTGAGTACGCAATAAAATTTGTCTCAAACAGTCGTGCAATGGCACGCCCAAGTCACATGCACTCGTTGGCGTGCTACGTACTAACAGGCAAGTGGGGCCCTAGGGAGTGTCCTTGGCACAGAGTAAATCCAAGCTGTGGATAGCTCGAGCCTATATCTCTCGGCCTGAAAGGATAAGATGCCTAAATTCGAATGCCGAAACTGCCGCTTATATCGATGTCGATTTTGACGTGGTCTCAGAACAGCGCATATCCAAAGTTACGCTCTTAATCCTTCCATCAAAGCACCCTCTTCTCTTTTACCAACGGCTTGGAACATTGATCCCTCACCACCAACATCAAGACCCTTCTCCGCCCTCTCATAAGCCTCATCGCTTCTATCTAGGAGGATTTCGAGCTCTTCATCGCCCAGGAGCCTGCCCGCTTCGTCACCCTCAATATCAAAACGTTCACCATCGCTTCGTCTCAGAAGCTTCTGGAGCTCTTCGAGCTCCTGCTCTTTCTCATTCCCGCGACCTTTTCCGCGGTCATTTCGCACACCTCCTTTGCGAATGACTAGTTTCTCAAGGCGCCGCTTTGCTTCTGCACTTTCAAGCAATTTCTGCTCAACGGTGTTGCGAGTTGCGAAACGATATACGATGACATTGCGTGTTTGCCCAATCCTATGCGCGCGATCCATGGCTTGTAGATCTTGTTGGGGATTCCAGTCGCTGTCGAACAGGATGACGGTGTCGGCTGCGGCAAGATTGATACCCTGACCCCCGGCACGTGTGGAAAGTATGAATATGTCGCTTGCGTCTTTGGTATTGGTCTTGTTGAACGCAATGATTTGTGCCTGCCGGTCAGACTGTGCTACGGAACCATCTATGCGAGCGTAACGCCACGAGCGGAGGTCGAGGTAATGCCCAAGCAAGTCCAATGTTGTGGTGAACTGAGAGAAGATGAGAACTTTATGGCCACGCTGTATTAGCACAGGCAAGAGGGTGTCGAGCAATAGCATCTTGCCCGACGTAGATACAAGTGTCTCGTCAGGCTCGGTTTCTGACGCGAAAGTCTCGGCGCCGTCTGTAACGGCCTTTAGAAAAGGATTGAAGAAGTTGTAAGGTGAATTACAGCAAAGACGAAGTTGCATAATAGGGTTCCCGAGCTTTTTTTGCATTAGTTGCCGTTTCGCAATTTCGAATGTTGCAGCTCGTATGCTCTCCTCTTCCGCTTCGGAGTCTAGTGCCTCCTCCTGCTCTTCCGAAGAAATCTCTTGCTTGTCAATGCTGGCGAAATATTCAGAGTCACTAAGCTCCTCATAGTTCCGTTTCGGTCGGCCACGGCTCCTACTAGATGTGACAGATGCGGGTGTGCCCGCACGAGACGTTTTCGCACTCTTATTAGGGGTGCAGGTGCCACTCAGCACTTTACGCTTTTTACCGCCATTGATAGTTCGGATACTTAGCGGCGTCGTTGCTCTGCTATTGAGGCTGATGGAGAGACGCTCCACTGCCTTGTCCTCGAGATAAGACCTACTTGTGCCATCAAGAATGGCCTGATAGAGCTCGCGTTGCATTGATGTAAGAGGAGCGTAAAGCACATACTCTCGCTTCTTCGGCATCAAACTTTCAACATCAGTCTTGACTCGTCTCAGTAAGAATGGTTTCAAAACTGCATGGAGCGATTTGACTAGATACTGTTGTCGCTCCTCCGAGAGCAATTGCTCGTAGCTATTTTTGTCTTTGAGCCCCGAGAAATCGAACCAGCTCTCGAATGTAGACAGCTTGTCAAATACAGTTGGTAGTAGGAAATGGAGAAGAGACCAAAGCTCAGTAAGATTGTTCTGTAACGGCGTACCCGTGATGAGCAAACGATTCGCGGACTGGAATTGTTGTAGTTCGCGAATGAGGCGGCAATCAAGATTCTTGATACGATGACCTTCGTCAATGATAATGAATTGCCATCCGAAGCTGGTAAGGTATTTGCGATCGTTCATACAGATCTCGTAGCTCGTGACCATGATGGGAAACTGATCAGTGCCTGGGTTCTTGAGTCTTGTCTTACGCAGTTTTTCACGCTCTTTCTTGTCTCCGTGGTACAGCAGTACCGGCATGCTTGGTGTCCACTTCTGAAACTCTGCGACCCAATTACTTGTTGTGCTGAGTGGCGCAGCGATTAAGAATGGGCCATAGGACTTGTTCTCCCACAAGTGGGCAAGCATGGCAATGGTCTGAATCGTCTTGCCCAGTCCCATCTCGTCTGCAAGAATGCCGTTAATACCGTTCTCGTACAGGGACAACATCCACTCAAGACCTTCAAGCTGATATGATCGCATCGTGCCTCCTACGACAAGCCTCGGCTGTCGCGCAGATTTGAGGTTTTGCATGCCTATTTCGCCCGTCTTCACATTATTGTCAGCATCTGCTGCATCTTTCAGTGCTTCTGACACATTGTGCTGATCCGTCTTCTTTTCTAGATCTTCCTTCTTAAAATAGTTTGATATCTTAGCATCTTGTTTCTTCGGCCTTCCACGGCCCTTCTTCTTGGTTGTAGTATCACCATGCGCTACTGGTGCGGTCTGGCTAGTTACGGCTGATGCGCGCGTGGCTCGCCGTTGCGATTCAGCAGCGACCTTTTCGGCCTCGCTTTCGCGTTTCGAAGCTTGTCCATGTGTTTTCTCGTTTTGGGTCGTTTCTTCATCTTCTTGCCGTTGCATTTGCGCAAGCATCACCGTTGCGTACAACTACAGCACAAATGTCAGCGACGGATGCAACGGCTCAAGCGCAGGCACTCCGAAATTGTAGATTAAGGTAGAGGTTTCAATTACTAACCTTGCTTTTGTTCATGAGAAACTCCAGTTGCTGGAACTTCTTGTCCAACAAGTCTCTGCCGCTTTTGATATCCTCTTGTCTTTCTTTTTCCAATTGCGCATCCCGTTTCGCGTCATTCTTCTCGCGCTGTGTCTTCATCCGATCCTCTTCCAACTGCATCGCTTCAGATACATTCTCCATTCCGCTCTCCTTTTCCTTTTCGAACGGGGGTGGCGACGATGCAGGTGTTGACTTCTGAGACGTAATTGCGCTTGCGATTGAAGAGCTCATGTCGCAACTTGTTAAATCAATACGTAACTTCGTATATCTATTTGAAGAATGTAGCAATTGTGGCGTGGGCATAACAAGGAGTACTCGATCCTCGAGATAAAAGGCGACGCGCTAAAGAAATAAGAACGTCATACAACGCGGACGCGCGATCACACTTGTGACGCGTCGCGCTAAGCCATAAACGCATGCCTTCACCCCTTCTACTGCCTATCAACACCAAAAGCAGTTGACAGCCGCTTACCTAAACAAGAAATAGGTATATTGATTTTAACAAGCTATCCGAATCAACAGGCTTTTACAAGTCTGAGGCCCAAGCCATCATACGTCAACGAGCACCCCTATCACCACAAAGATTATTGTGGTAGACGAAGCATGCCCGGATTTTGCGCGGCTTCGCCTTTGACTGCATCTTCACTCGTAACCTCCCATTGCATCTCTCTTCGTATAAAGAGCTCTTTTCCACTCGACTGACTCCGTCTGTCTGGCTCTTGCACGTCCTGCCCCTCGAATGTTCCCCTCACCTTTTTATTTCGCATCAACACAGAGTTGGACCGGCCAGTCGTGAAAGGTCGGGGATTGGCCCGAACCTTCCCATCATCACCTTTCCAATCACCATCGATTCGTGATGTGCCCGTAGATTTCTGGTCCATGGATGACAGCTGGTAACTTTGGCCATGACTGCGTGTATGCGAGCCGGATCGGTTACCAGAGCCATAGTCGTTGGATGATGTTCCGAAGTTGGCTTTGACGCCACTTCCAGTATCGAAACTACGGAGGAAGCTTTTGAGACATGGTATGGTAGCTGCCATCAACGAGAGGCAAATCTGAGATTGCTGATAAAGAATTGCGGGCGTTCGGTCGACGCCAGGGTTGGGTGCAGACAAGGAGCCGACCCATGCCTTGAAGAAGAGGCTAGACAGTGCGATGAGAGGCAAGCGGCAAGCGAAAACAGAGAGAACTTGGATTTTAAGGTTGAGAGACATTTGCAATTGCCAACATAGATATCCAGGGATGATAACCAGGATGATATCGGTAAGTGCGTCGGTGATGACCACGACTCTGTATCGTGCAGCGATAGTAGGGCATGTCTGTGACTGGACCATCGGCGCTGTGCTCTCGGGTGAGCATCCGATTGACACCAGGAATGCAACTGCGATTGTCCAGACCGATGCAATCGCTATGAAGATGTTGCAAATCAGCCAGGCTTTTCGCATGTCACGAGTAAACAATCGTTGTACAAGGAGAACAGTTGCAATCTTAGAAAGGCCAAGACAGATATAAACAGCGATCTGGTTGCCGTACTGTAACTATCAAAAAATGAGTCGGTGTAGCTGGGATGTTTTTGAAATACCTTACTGTAGCCATCTTTACATACTCTTTTTCGCTCAAGAGATCAAAGTTTTTGGCCAGACCAGCTGACAGAGATAGCAGAAGGAGGGCGAACTGGACCAGACTAGCGATCTGCTGTTGTTAGTCTGATTTGCGCTTGAAGATAGCACACTGAGGGCCTGCAGACCTCGGCGAGGAGTATTGCTGCATCATCCAGTCCAAATACATGCCATTTGATGAAGCATCGTGTGATGAAGGTGAGACCCGAATAGGTGAAGCCCAAAAAGGTGACAATGTACACAATGCCGCCGCGATCGTCGGGCGTGACTGATGCCCACCTGTAGCCGGACACAATGGGAGTTTTATCCACCATTCCGAGATGGAGGGGAACTGCGCCAGATGGCGCTCGAGGAACAGAGGCGGGATATACTTTACGGAGGCCTGCAGGTGGCCCGACAAGGTTGTCCAAAGTCACTTTGCGAATTTCGCTGGGTGTGTTCGCTTCTTTGTGGGGTGTCTCCAGATATGATCCCTCAGCTATAGATGACGGGAAATCACTTTCAGGGCACGAGGTTCCCTTACCACCCAGGCGGACCCGGGCGGCTAGCGAGCTTTGTATTGAGGCAAATTACACAGATAGCAGGAATACCTGAGTAAGGAAGTGACTGGTACTCGTCAGGGCTGCGATTTGGTTGGACTTGAGCATACGACCTCAAGCTGAGACCTGCTGTGGTGCAACTAGAGTGTGATCATTTCCACATGGATGTGCAGTGCATAGCACCCAAACAAGTGCGACAAATACGCCACAAGAACCGATCAAGAACACGGGCGGAAAGCACGCCAGGCAGTGGCACCCTATGGACGTGCGGCATGCCGATATTGAACGCTGCTACCAACAACAGCCATTTTACCGCTTCAGGAAGGAAAGTCATAGAAACAGTTGTTCGCAGGGCTTCGGCAGGTACGAGCGCTTGCATGAGTAGCGTTCGATGTACGTTGCTTTTTTGAAAGGACGGTGAGAATCCATCCAAGAATTGGGGCCACCAGCATACGTTTCGTACTGTATGAGACCTGTGGTAGCCGATGTGATATAAGGGAAAACTGGTCGGTTCGGCTTTGAGTGGTTTCTCGGCTAGATGGCGTCGTCCCACCCCTCCCTAGCCACCGCAATATTGTCACTTCATCACGCTGTATGGTACTCTCGACGCATCCGGCACAGAAGGCAGTCCTCAGAAGCGCTAGAGAGTCAGTCAAGCAAAATCCCAATCGTTCTCGAACACTCCATCGGCTCGCTTCTCGAGGGCGGCCATAACACTACTTTGGTCGGAGCAGCTCGTCCGTATCCCCCCGCTCCCCTAGCGTATCTCGGCTCATGCACACTTATGTATAACTTCACCACCAACCCTTCGTATCCTTCTAATCACCCCTGCCGGCGGCCGGACAAACTTCCGATGCTCCGTATCGAACTCGAGCTTCATGCTTCAACAGGTTTTACCGCCCTCTAGCGCGCGGACTTGATGCAGCTGCCTCACATGGACGCCTCCGACTCGTTTCCAAGCATTTGGGACGGGAGGGGGTCCTAAAGTGCGTGAGCGCCTAGCGTGATGTGCAATTTGTGCTGCCCTGTCGCTGCCACACCCACTTGCAGGGAGGCTACTTCTGTAGAAAGACGCGCGAACCATCGCTGCTACCACATCCTGCCTCTTTCTTCGATATAGTCTGGTTTATCTACGTTTCCTTCCCCGTTCAGCCCAAGGCGACACGCCTTTTTGTCATTCCTAGGCAAAGCAATCATTTCGCATCCAACTCGTGCGCAGTCCGCACTGTTGCACTCTAAGCACTCGGCACCATGTCAGACTATAAAGAACCAGGCGTCATATCCGACCAAGCAGAAGTCAATCCTCGTGACAGCGAGTCTCAGGAAGATGTCATCGTGTCAGAAAAGAAGGGAACGCGGGAGGATCAGAAAGACATGTACCGTATGGGCAAAACGCAAGAACTCCGTCGAAACTTTCGCTTTGTGTCCATTTTCGGGTACTCCATGATCTTGATGGCAACATGGGAGACAGTATTAACGTCCGTACCCACTCCTAACCGCTTTCTCCGCTCTCACGACTAATATGCTATGAACAGAACATTAGCCATTCCCTTGACAAATGGTGGTACAGGTGGCGCAATCTTCGTCTTTCTAGCCACAGCCATCGGTATGGGCTTCGTCGTGGTGTCAATGGCTGAGATGGCGTCCATGTAAGCTGTCCTGGCCCACCACGGCAGCGATGACGAGCTCGAAATTTGTAAACAAGCTGACATGAAGTTAGGGCTCCTACGTCAGGAGGACAATATCACTGGGTGTCAGAGTTCGCGCCTAAAAAGCACCAAAAGTTTCTCAGCTACATTGTTGGTATGCTTGGAATCTCGAGTCTTACCTGAGTAAAGGCTGATTTATCTAGGCTGGCTGTGCGTTTTGGGTTGGCAGACTGGTATCGCATCCATTGCATTCCTCGCGGGTGGACAAATCCAAGGCCGTATGTAACATCCCTTGTGCACAGTGTGTGCATGTAGGACATGCTGACCGCGAGCCTGCATGTAGTCATCATCCTGAACAACCCAACTTATCAACCTGCTCGCTGGCACGGCACGCTACTTATTATTGCGGTTGCAAGCTTCTCCATCATTTTCAACACTCTTCTCGCACGCAAGCTTCCCTTGGTTGAAGGCACTATCTTGGTCCTACACATATTTGGCTTCTTCGCTGTGTTCATTACTATGTGGGTCCTGGGCCCAAGAAGCAAACCCAGCGAGGTTTTCGGCTCCTTCCAGGACAATGCTGGATGGGGCAGCGTGGGCCTTTCGTGCTTGGTCGGTCAACTAGGTCCCATCTTCTCTCTCCTTGGAGCAGACGCTGCCACACACATGAGCGAAGAGCTGCGCGATGCTTCGCACACCCTTCCCCGTGCAATGATTTGGACAACTGCCGTCAACAGCACTCTGGGTTTCCTCATGCTCATCACGTTCTGTTTCTGCCTTGGAGGAGACGTTACAGGAGTCCTATCAACACCGACAGGCCAACCTCACATCCAGATCATCTTTAACACTGTACAGTCCGTACCTGGAGCGACTGCCCTCGCATCTATTACAACTATCATGGCTGTCTTTGGCTGCGTCAACAACGTTGCTACCTGCTCCCGCCAACTCTTCGCATTTGCTCGCGACCACGGCGTACCATTCGGTTCCTTCTTATCACACATTCGACCCGGCTGGGACATTCCTCTCAACTCCGTTATCGTATCCTTCGCCATTTCCATTTCACTATCTATGATCAACATTGGATCGACTGTTGCTTTCAACTCCATCGCGTCGCTCGGCAACTGTGCGCTTCTTTCGTCTTACATTATATCGATATCATGCTTGTTCCTCAAGCGCTGGCGTAATGAGACGCTCTTGCCTTCCAAATTCAGTCTCGGCAAAGCTGGTATCTGGGTCAACGGTATTTCCGTGGTCTATCTATGCATAGCCTTCGTCTTCGCGTTCTTCCCCACGTTCCCCCACCCAACCGTCGACCTGATGAACTGGAATATTCTGATTTACGGCACCGTAGTAATTTTCTCTCTATCTTACTTCTTTATACGGGGCCGTAAAATGTACGAGGGCCCGGTGGAGTACATCCACCGCGACTACTAGACATTGGATCATTAGATTGGAATCGAGTTGGTACTCAGATAGACATGAGATGATCAGTTATCGCTTCCAATAGTACAGTCTAGCACAATGTACTGTCGATTTCTTAATTGCGCTTCAGGGCTGATTCACGGCATCTCTACGACGTTCGTAACCTCACACACGCTCCGCCCCAACAAATAACCAAGGGTTACACATGAATCAGTCGCAAGAGATGACCAATCATTGGCATACCCATACTCAAGCTGATGGATTCCTATTGAAACTTTATTTCGGTGCCGTGCCAGCTGGCAAGTCTAGTCCACGCAGGCCTCCATTTTGTGTGCACTGCGAACAAGCGCCGCAGACGCCATGTACAAGGCCGCTACCTAGTCGGTACCCCTAAGCCGCAAATCATCAGGGTTCACCAGGTAAGGCACACATTCGAATCCACCCATGCTGAAGTTAGCAAATCGAATGATTCTAGTATGTCTCTGCCACCCTACGCGCTAATATCTTAGGCTAAAAGTGCAACCTTTCAGAACGGGCCGCTGATCACCAAGGGTGACCCGACGCAATGGTTCCAAGCGCAAAGCTAGTGCAACTATCTGACAGGGTGTAGTTACGCGCGCCTGTGCCAGAAGGAATATAGGCGCCCAGAAAGCATTGGGCGTGCCAGCCCCAATTGCAGATTACGATGCATGGGACTGCATAAAAAACCGCCAGGATTCCACAAGCGGTAGTACCTCCCATTGGTCAATATAGACGAAGGAGAAATACAAAGCGTGGGACTCCTTAATTTCTAGAATATCAGAATGTGTTGTGTTTCATGGAGAATTGCAAATTCTCCCGTCGATGTATTTGAGATAGATGGATCGATCTACATAAACAGATGGTAATTACCTACTTACTTGGGTCTTTAGTATGGATGACTCGTGGATCCACATTCGACATGTGCTAGCTTTGCTCTCGAGGGTGTTCTAGCCCCACACGTTCTGCAGCTTGACGATCTTCACGAGAGGCGTCACCCCTTTAGGAAATTTAGTCAATACGTGGTCCACTCATCGAGGGCAAAGGTGTGTAAAATTACCCAGATACGCCAACGCCACACAGAGAGGGTCTCCCTTCATCTTCAAAAACAAAAAACAGGGGACAGCCCCAGATAGGGACAAATTACGCTTTCCAGACATTGCAGTTTTATGATTCCGAGTCTGGTAAGCGACTGAATGCGGTTTAGCAGTATCTCGTAACAGCAGACAATAAGGTTCGTCAAACAGTCGACATTCCCAGCCACAATCCAACACTGCATGCCAGCTTCCAGCACCAAAGCTTTTGCTACCGCCGCACTGCAATTGTAGATACGGATACGGGACGGAATTTTGCGCATAATCCGATCCCGAATGGTTTCGCATACTTGTAGAGAAGGCCAAACCGTTCCTCTGCTTCCAAGGCTATCACAACTGACTTCGAAATTTTATTGATCAGCCATTGCCAATTTCCATGGCTGTCAGTGCAGGGCGAAAAAGGAACGACGGCCGAGCAACCTCAAGGCCTCACGCAGATGCATCGGCCGCTTTACAAAGGAGCAGAGGATTGTCTGCCATGTAAAGGCGACAAGAGTTGAGCGTTGTGTGTGGGGCAATGCTTACTGTAAGGCAGCCCACATGGTACCTGAGTAGGTATATGGGACGAGAGAAGTCGGACACATAGCCCGCCCATGCCTGTTGCCCACGCATGACCTCTATCCCGGGATTTCAGGTATCCAATTACGCATGGGAAATCTTACCGTTCGTTGGGCTGGTCCGAGGGGGGGGGGAACGTTTGTGTAGAAAAGAACGCCGATGGCGCCGAGTCTTTTGCGGCACGGTTTAGAACGGGTCTAGATCCTGGGGCCTTGAAACTTGGGTGCTGTGCTTCATGGCATAGAACCTGGTAGACGACGGAATGGATCCACAGTCGAATGATCGTTGCAGCTAGAATATCGACTATCTCCGCAGTCTCATTGATGGAGGTTACGAAACGAGTATAGTAATTTCTAGCCCGAGTACGTGTTACTATTGAATTTGATCCATTGGTATCAGGCAAATGTACAAAATATGTGGTGCCTATATCTTGAAAAGTGTGCAGTTTGAACTACAATTGCTATGCACAAAGACACCAGGTAATAAATTACTAATACAAAAGTCCTAGAGTTAGAGATGCTAGATTATATTGTCAATGCAACGAAGAAAATTCCCGAAGTAAATAGGAGGTCCGGTTCCAAAAATGCCTCATCGAAGCCATAACAACAACTTACTAGTAGTCTAACTTCGCAGGTTGTCATATATATTGAACTTTAATAATTGTCAGCAAAGTGTATAGAAAATCTTAAAGCCTCATGAAACGCCGGTACTCTGTAGGGTCTACAAGGAGCTTAACTAACATAACTGCGATGGCTGTTCAAGCCTCAGTGAGGAGATATGTAACAAGGCGCATGAGAATAGCACGCGTTGTCGGCATGTCTCGCAGATATCTAGACTGCATGTAACCAGTGACAAAGACATTTATTTCAAAAGGAGAGTTTTCTTGCCTGACATAGCTGGGTATGTGTGCACCCGACACAACCCCGAATTTGAGACCGCAGGCCCAAAAAGAAAGATGTGTATTTGGCGACAACTTCAAAGTTCCGCACGCGTCCCTGCTATTGAAAAGAGTCCGCTTTACTCATTGGTAGCAGCCTGTAAACTCAAGATTACATTAAATTATCTAAGGTTTTCGGACATGGCACTTTCTTGCTGGGATTGTAATCGATTCCCTTCACTCCTCAGCCACAATTCAGACTCCACCTCGCGACTTTCCTTGGTGAGGGTAGAGAGCATCACGAGGAGACGAGGAAGCAGCGAGATACGCACTTGAAATATTTCAACAACAGAAAACTAGATACAAGAAATAATCGACGTGGCGCAAAACACTTCTATAAACAAAGTCTAAATTCTTTCTATCACGCCTTCTTCGCCCACATGAACAAAATATCCCCTCCAGGCACACCCGCAATCGGATTCCCCTCTCCGAGCGTACAGTTCCCAACGACTTCGTCAAAGCCACAGTTGATATAAAAGCGATCGCTGTTGTTACTTGCGAGCACGCTAGCATGCACGTTTTCCTCGCGGGCACGGTCAATGCCCCATTTGACGAGGGCCTGGCCGATGCCGCGCTTTTGGTAGGAGGGGTGGACGGCGCAGATGTTGAGGTACCAGTTGCGCGAGCGGGGGGTGCCGTTGGTGGTTGGGGTCCAGTGGTGCTTGAAGAAGGGAGCGGAGTCCGGAAGGCAGGATTCTCTGGAGGGCTCGATGGCGCGGTTGTGGGTTGAGGGGAGGGGGATGAAGGGGCCTGGGGACGTATGAGTTTGCTGGGGAAGACTTGTATATGGCACGTGTTTACCTGGATCTTGCCATTGCGCTTTCCATTTTTGGGCGGCTTCGTCGTCGCCTTGACGCTGCCATGATGCGGCTCCAACAATCTTCTCTTGGCCGTTTTCGACAAGGGTTACTACAATGACGCGGGTTGATTTGTCGGCAAAGTCTTCCTGGAACCAGTTGTGCCACCAAATCTTGACATCGTCAGGGTATTGGTGCCGGTAGGGGTGGAGGAAGATGCCCATGAGATCCTCCTCGAAAAAAGCAGCTGTGAAGAGGTCTACAATCGCAGGCTGGTCCTTTGCAGTCGCGAAGCGTACAGACATGTTGGCGTGTGTGGATCACGTGATGAACAGTCGATGAGCGTGTGCGAGCGACACGAGCGACACGAGCGCAGCGGGCATATTTATTTAGTCGGTGACTAGCCGTAAGCCTCGCCCCTTCAAGCTAGAGGTGCGGTTACCCGCCCTCGTGGCGATGCCCGTTGGAGCCAGAATGGTGGGAGGAAGAATTATGTGCTGGCTGGGTTCTGGTGGCCATTTGATACGTTTTATGCCTTGTTTGCGTGGGTCTCGGGCCTTTTGTGAGGCCACAGGGCAACGAGGGGGCGTTATGTCAGCATATGCTTGGGAAGCTTGACAGTGACGTCGTGTCTAGGTCTGTAGGCACACAATGCATTGGTAATCAGCAACGCCCTCTTGCACTGGAGACTTCCCTGATGGTGTTGAGATTGCTGGAATGCATTACGACGGCTGTCTGAGGCGGTGGTGTCAGCGCTTTGATCCGCGCCCCTAAGCACTTATTACTCAGGCACGGCAGCCTGGCGGGGCGTTGCGCTAGGTGCCACTGCTTGACTGCGGCTCAAGCACATGCTCAGTTCCAACCGCCTCTCCACTGCCCATCCATACTCGCACCAGCCCGCGCCCAGCATGGCGTATTTGCGCGAAAAGTCGGCGCTGAGCGACTCTCGCAGCTCGCACCAGCGCAAGCAGAACGAGTACACGTACCGCCTTCCCATGCCGCCCCGGGTCGTAGTACCTCCGCCAGGCCATAGCCCCAACATGCCGGGGCTCAATGTTCGTGCACTCTCGGATGGCGGCGAGTGCGACCTGCGCTTCATGGAGGAGATGGATCTCAAAGACATTGTGCAGCAGAACACGCTGATGGAATGGGCCTACGAGCGCCGGCGCCAGGCGCAGCTGATCTTGCCCTGGCTGTACCTGGGCCCCATGGTCGCAGCAAAAGATCAAGCGTTTCTAGCACAGGAGGGCATCACCATGGTTCTGGCGGTGCGCGCACGTCAGAACAGCATGATGGGCGCCATCAATGCTGCCTGCCAAGCAGGTGTCGAGGTAGCCACCATCGAGGTCCCGACCTTCCACGAGCTCATTGGTAGATTCGCCGAGACAACAAACATGATCAACCAGCACGTCGCCCGCTACCGGCAGCGCGCACTCAGGGAGACGGGCCAGCCTACGCTCGGCAAGGTGCTCGTGTTCTGCGAATCTGGCAACGAAAAGGCGGCCGCTGTTGTGGCGGCCTACCTCATGACCACACTGACCGACTTCGACCATGTGCAATCCATGCAGGTCTGCCAAGCTCAGCGCTTCTGCGTCAACTTTGACGACGTCCTCAAGAACCTGTTGCAGTCGTACTGGGACATTTTGCGGGCACGCCGCCTAGTCGCGGGCAACACTAACACACAGCGCCAAGACCCTCTCCAGGCACACACTGCTGCAAAGTCGAAGCGTACTATTGACCACTTGAGTCACGACGACGATGTAGACATGGACGACAGCGTGGACTCCTCGGACGCCCTTCGATTTACTGGCCGAGATATTACGCCTTTCCAGTAGGACTGAGACGCATAGCATCCGTCCGTGTCCATCACTTCCCATTTTCATGGTTTCTGAGCATTATACCCTGCATAGGCAAAGGCGTTCTTCAGGCTGCTATCTTTGGGGCATAGTGGTATTTAAATCTAATAATACGTATCTCCATCTTCACTTGTTTTCATCTGTGTCATGTCATGCTTGCTCGTCCCTGCTCTCCCATCTTGGCTGCAACTTCCCTCCTCATGATGTAAACCAATATTCTCGCCTGCATACACACTGACACACGATAGCACAAAAAACACGGCGAGCAATCGCCAGCTAGTGAATCTTGGGCTGCAACTTGGCATAGTTCGGTTTTCACCTCAATCGCATCGCGCAATGATACAAACAATCACAGCGCCCCCTCTTACCTTTAGGCAGGAACCATGGACGAAATCAAGTAAACCAGGTTATCATCCATTCTATCCACTCCCTACAGATACACTTGGCTAAGCATACTATTGGTATCTCGACACATTACTAGCAAAACCAAGCCCAGGGACAATGGTCTATCAACTGAGGCCGGAAAATACACGAAAAAGGCCTGCCCGCTACCAAAGTGAGAGTGAAGACGACCTGAGTCACCAACGGTACTCTAACCCCGTGTCTCCCAACAATATTTCTGGCATTTCAGTGGAAAATACTTATGGTTCATCTCCCGGCCCAACATCACCCAAACCCTCCCTCACTTTCTCACACCTTGAGGCTCGGCCTGACAAGCTAAGCCATCGTCGCACACCCAGCAACAACATCAACATGGCGAATGTCAAGCACGTCCGCAAGAAGCGTCCTCGCGATGACGATGCATTCGAGAGCGGCTCTGAAGACGATATGCCTAATCAACCACGCGCTTCGCCTCGTCCGCCTCGTGCTACGCCTGCTCCATCTCGAGCCCGCTCCCAACTACCTGCTGCTGGACCGCGGTCGATTTACCCCAGTGCACGTCCTGCAGCCTTTCCGTCCCTGACGTTCGGTGCGTCAGTGCCTGAGCCAGACCCTGAACAAAAGGAAGCCCACTATAAGTTGGCACAACGCTTGGAAGCTTTCGAGAAATGTGACCAAGTCGGCATGAGCAATCTCCTAGCAGAGATGGAAGACATCTACGATGAGTTGAAATTTCCAGATGGCATCAATGAAGCGCAGAAGGCGTGGTATACGGAGCTCAAGGGACGCTGGCTACCTAATGAGGCTGCTGTGAAGGTGAGCTTCCTCCTACCCGCTCGCCAACCATAGCTAACAGTTATATAAGCCGGTCCAGTTCCGCTCCCTTTGGCCAATCCTACGCCAGGAAATCATCAGACAGATCAATGAAGATCACTCTGCAAAAGGATTCTACGATCCCTACCACTCAGTCAAGTGGCTCCTCGAACTCTCAGGCATGGAGCTGTCGGCCATCATGAATGAGAATGACGAAATGAACAAGTTTGATGTGCACGACATGCCCGAGCATCTATTACAATTTAAAAGGGAGAACCCAGGCGTAGTCCTTGACCCTGAAGCACCACCGGCGCTCGAAATCGTCAAGGCCATTAGGTATTTGAAACAGAAACACCTCCCAGGCAGTCTGTTGGGGCAATGGCAGATGCCGCTGCCCGACCTCCAGGTATTTCAACTCCCAGCCATATTCCCTCTGTCTCTGAGGGCATTGGCGATCGCCGACTCTTCGACAAATAGGTTATCAAGAGATGATGGTAACGGTTTTTAGATGTTCATACCCCAATTTTTTCCCATAGAAGAGGCTGTGCAATTGAAAGACCAAATTAAACCCCGTGTCCGACGCGAACGATCCTTCAATGCCCTCAACATTGATCAAGCAGCCGATCTCATGCGCCGAATTAAACGCCCCCATGCCCAAAGGACAGTTGACGTAGAAGCCAGGGACCAACATGTCAACGCTATACTCCCTGTCGTCGATGTCACAGATACACACCCCGGACTCGATCTTCGCGGCCCCGCTATCAAAAAGGTCAAGAGAGAACTCGGATCCACCAGCCGCCACGAGATTCTGACTCCGCCTCCATTTTCCACAAGCCCGCGACAACCCCCTCCATCCGCACCTCCCAGATCCACTGCCTTCTGTCAACAGCTACCGACACGCCCACCTTCAGCGCCCACCCCGCAGTCCAATACCTACGACCGCTCACGCGCCCATGCAGATGCTCTCTGGGCTGCCCACGTCTCCATCTCCTCTCGTTTCACCCCCCACGAGGCCATGCTCATCCGCGCAAAAACTATTTACCAAGCTCGTGTCCACTGCCACCTCTCAACACTCTGGCGCATGGAACTCTACGGCTGGCAACTCCAACACGAGGCCCCTAGCGACCCTGCACTCCGCGTCTCGCCAGCCTTCCAGGCCATGAAAGCACGCATCAAGGAAGCAGAGCGCCGCGATGAAGAGTGCATAGCCTTGCTAGCGGAATTCATGAAGCGCGAGGATGAGGCTAGGAAGGCGCGCCAGGGCGAAGCCCGAAAGGCACGCACAAAAGCAAACGAGGTCAACAAGGGGTTTGGCTCGTCGACCAAGGTGATTCCTTATGAGGGGCCCAGCGCGATGACGAGGTCGATGCAGAATACGAGCAACGGGACGTCTGTGCCTAGAATGACGAGCGTCGAGCCAAATGTGCGGACGCAGAAAAAGGTGATGAAAGGCGAGGACGGGTATGCGGGGAGTTGACGCCGCAGATGGGCATTGCACATTCGTGGCCAAAGGTAAGTCGGCGCGAATCATTCTTTCGCTACGCTGCGACGAGGGAAGCGTACCTAGCGAACCATATACCCCGTTGGATAAGCAGGCTAGATCGAGCTATTGTTTCATTTGCACCGGGGCTGAGACACTTAGGTGCTTGGATTTTTCCTGCCGTAGATGTCCTTGTAAAATGATACACAGTCTCACATGGTTGGCCTCGTGGTTTTTGTTGCGCTTATGGTGGGGCTGGGAGCGGTGATGTCTTGTGTCGTGCTTGCTTAGGCGTGATGCTTTTTGGGAGTTGGAGGGTTAACGGTTGGCTTGATAGGTCTGTGATTGTAAGTGTTGGAGAGGATGGAGGGTTGTGCTTGAGCTGCCTTCCTCAAAGGGGCTCGGCTGGGCTCATCGTGGTCAAGCAGAGATAAATAGCTCCTAGTGGATCAAGTACATGGACTTGAGATGCGACATCCAAAGAGCAGTAAGTAGCTACTTCCACTCTAAGAGTATCTATCAAACAGAGCGCAAGCCACGATACCACCAAAGAAGAAGACAAGACAAAGACTCACTGTACACCAAGTAAGCAGTCAAGCGAAGTCACTATCAAACCAAGAAGAGAAAGCCAAGTAATGGTGAGAAGCAGTTATCATTCATTCAAGTGATGTGACAGAGCTGTATAAATCCCAAGCGCCAACAGCCATTCAAAAAGCAGAAGTTACATGACCAAGATTATTCATTTATTCCAACCACCAAAACCACAACCACCAAAGACAAAACCAAGCACTCCAAACCAGCATGCATTCACGCCCGAGACCAAAAATGATTGTTACACTGACTTTCTTGGATTGTCCTGAGCCGAAGCCGCCACCAAGAAAGAACAGTGAAAAAATTGATTCGATTCGATTCGATTCGGTTCGGTAGACGTCACACTGTCTTTCTTGGATTGACCTGAGCCGGAGCCGCCACCAAGAAAGAACAGTGTTAATTGGAAAGGATTGAATTCGGTTTAATGGATCGATTTGCTGGACGGCTACTGTACTTTCTTGGATTGACCTGAGCCGGAGCCGCCACCAAGAAAGTACAGTGATGTTCGGAATTGATTCGGTTCGGTTCGGTTCATTGAAAAAATTGGTTGAGATCGAACTGCATTCTTGAATTGACCTGAGCCGAAGCCGCCATCAAGAGTGTGCAGTGAGGTTCGAAATTGATCGGATCGGTGACAGATTGTTTGGATGGGTGGTTTGGGTTTGATGATTTGATGGTTTGATTGAAGCCAACTGCATTCTTGAATTGTCCTGAGCCGAAGCCGCCATCAAGAGTGTGCAGTGGAGTTGAGAGATGTTTGATTTGTTTGGTAGATGGTTGAGTGCATTGCCGGTTTGATGGAGCTGAAAAGGTCAGTCAGAAGACAAAGAAAGAAGGAAGACATGTACCAAGCAGTGTGATGATGGTAAAGGCCATGATGAAGTGTGGCGTGGCCAAGATGATTGAAGGTTGATGCGATGATTTGATGACATGCATCAAGGCCAAGAGCCAAGACCAAATAGGTGAATGATGGTTAACATGATAGACATGTTTGAAGGAGGAATGAATTAATGTTGATGTTTCCAGGAAGTGATATGATTGAAAGTTTGAAGTTTGAAGTTTGAAGGTCAAATTGTAAGAGGTGATTGTGGTGGAGTAGGTGAAAATGTGGTTGCGGTGATAGGGTGAGCCCTTCAAGTATGTCCCTAGAGGAGACTAGCACTAGCGCTACTTCAGCAGTGTTTAGCGTGCCCGGCCAGCGGTTTTCGGGTGAGTGACCATCTCCAAACGGCAATTGGAGACGGATTGGCGTATAGGTGGCAAGATCTGCCGGAGCTGGTGCCAGTGAGTGAAGAAAAAATGGTAGCATGGGGAAGAAGATGGCAGATAGGGAAGATGGAGCAGATGGGCCGGCGCTGCGCGTCTGGTCTTAGATAGTGCTCAGAAAAGAAATATATGAGTGATTTCCAGTCTATGCCGCGAAAATACGCGTGAAAATTTTGTATCCTCAACAGCACCCGCTTGTGGCAGGGACACACGCGTGAGCATTTTCCGGTCTCAGCGGCGCAAGCAATGCTCGCAGCTGGAGCGGCTAGATGGCGTAGCTGCGCAGCCTTACATCGGGCGCGCCTAAACAACCGAGGCCAAGATGGGGCGCATAGCCTCGAATGTGTAATCGAGTCATGTTGGGCCGAGGCTGGCTAGGCTGTGAGCTGTCAACCGCCATGTGCCATGTCACAGATGGCATCGTGGGCATCATCATGGCACCCGCGACCTGTGTCTTGCACACTCTGCCCTACCAGCTATGTCTACACAAGTTCTCATAGTCGGTGCGGGCGCCATTGGAGCCTTCTATGCCTCACGCCTTGCCATCGTACCCTCGGTCGCCGTCTCTGTCATCTGCAGATCAAACTATCGCGCCGTCAAAGCCCGCGGCTTCAAGATAACCTCTCCCCAGTACGGTGACTACACCTTCACACCCGCGAACACGTTTGCAAACCCCGATGAAGCGCGGCGGAGCCACATACACTGGGACTACATTATCGTAAGCACAAAAGCCCTCCCAGACGTGAGCGACGACTCGGCCATCCTCGAGAACCTCGTCGGCCCACGCACAGCAATCGTGCTCATCCAAAATGGCCTCGGCGTCGAAGAGCCATACGCAGAACGCTTCCCCTCCGCAGCAATCTGCTCCGCCGTAACAATTGCAACCTGTGCCCAGCCCGAACACGGCCTCATCAAACACAATCGCTGGACTCGCATCAACTCAGGCCCTTACCTCCCGCACCTCGACACGGGCCGCGTCAAAGCCACCGACGCACGTATGACCGCTCAAAACAACGCGTTCATCGCCCTGCTGCAAGACGGCGGCATCGCCGACGCAGAAGCCTACACCCACGCCAAACTGCAGCTCGTGCGCTGGCACAAAATCGCCATCAACGCCTCCATGAACCCCTCCTCCGTCCTAACCCTCTGCTCCAGCAACAACGCCATGGCCAACGACCCCGAGGTCCAACGCCACCTGCTCGGCGTCATGCACGAGATTCTCGATACCGCGCCTAGAGTCCTGGGACAGCGCATGCCCCGAGAGTTTGCCACGCCCGAGCAGATTATACGGAGCACGCAGAAGAACTCAAGCGGGAGCAAGCCGAGCATGGCTATGGATTGGGAGCAGGGCAAGGCCTTGGAGATTGAGGTTATTTTGGGCAATCCGATTCGGATGGCGAGGGCCAGGGGGTTGGAGATGCCGCGGTTGCAGACGTTGTATGCGCTGGTTAGGATGGCGCAGGAGGTTAGGAAGGAGAAGAGGAAGGTGAAGAGTAAGCTTTAGAGTATGTATATATACAATGCATTGCCCGTGTCGAGCTGTCTTGAGCATTTGGGTTTGGTACTATGGGAGAGGCTGTAAAGTGATGTGTGATGTATAGGCAAGGATTCAACGTCGAAGGATAATGAGCTTGAATGTGGAATGAGACACAGATGGGAAGTGTGAACCTTTGAAGAAGATGTGATCCGTGGTATTATAGACATGGGACAGACGTGACTGGCCTGGCCATGTGAGACTCGTTGAGCAAGATGCAATTTGACCTTGCCACTCACATCAAATGCTACAAAATTAATCTTGCAACATCCCATAGCCGGTGAGAATTTATACCCTTAATTTTGTGACTCAAAAGACTTAGTATCAAGACCTAGTTTTCAATAAACTGACCTACTAAACAACATTGCAATTCTACGTCGTCCAAAAAGCATGCACCACAGATTAAGAATTGAAGTGATCAGTATTGAACATAAGTTGGTTTCATTCTTAATCCAATGGGTATCACATAACTAATAATTACTCCTCCCCCCTTTACAACCCTTCAACTAAATTGATCTCCATGATCACTCCCACCAACCCTCGACCCCCTCACCCTCCCCTGCGCCAACCTCATCCTCCATTGCTTATCCCTCTCCCCCTTCTCCCTCTCCTCCCTCAACTTCTTCTTCCTCTCATACACCGCACGCACTGTTCTCTTCGTGCGCTCGGCCCCCTCACTGAAATTGGTGCGCGCAAGCTCAACCACATTGTCGATTTGCTCGGGCGTGTAAACAAAGTTCCAGGTGGACATGAAGTCGCTGGTCTTGGGGTCCACGCCGGGAACCTTGAGGTTGGCGAGAAAGGGGAAGTAGATGACGGTAATGCCAGAGGAGGGGTGCATGAGTTCCCAATCTTCTTCGACGAGTTTGGATTCCGGGGGTTCGTCTTCTGAGACGCGTTCTTCGGTTGTGCCGACCCAGACGTTGCAGTAGCCTAGTGTTGCTTTTTTGTTTGCGCGCTTGTCGGTGGCGTCTTTATCTTGGGCTTGTTTGATTCGGTTTTGCGCGTCTTGCTCGGTCTTGGCTTGGGCTTCGTCGAGGTCTTGTTGGAGCTCTTCCATGGTTTCGTCATCACGGGGCCAACCGGCGCCGACGGGCCAGCCCTTGATACCACGTTGGCGAGCATATCCGTCTGCGACTTTGAGCCAGTTGTCTGTTCGAACATCTGCGCTGGCGTCGAAAGCAACGAGAATGTCAACGTTTCGACCCGGTCGGAGTAGAGGGTAGATGGGCAGGTTATTACTCATTCCAGCATCCATGAACTGGAAGTTTTTTTGCTGGAAGATACTCTCAGGACAGGATGAGGGCAGCATGTGGCGCAACCCGAGGGCATAGTTCGGGATTGATGCTGGATCAATGGGATGTACCTTGACAAGATCCTCATCACGCTCGGAGATCATGGCATCGAGGCTGCCAAAGCCAGTAAGACTACGCAAGACAGGGCGGACTTCTTTATAGTAGTGGGAAAGTGTGGCGCAGAATGCAGATCCCCAAATACCCATGAGTAGCGGCACTCGCACTTCAGGCAGAGCTAGGCCATTCTCTCGCCAGACTGTTCGCCCTTTGTCAAATTGCCGGCCCATGGCCCATGTGGGTATACCAGCAGATAGCTCCTCGCACCACATTTCGTAAGGTGTGAACTCAAACCATTGAAACCAGGCTTCTCTACGAGCCTTTGCTTCCGCAGCTATGGGGTCGTTCATGTCCGACTGCTCGGAGAGTGGAATTTCATGTCGAACAGCAGTGTATATAGGCAGTGGGTTAGATCCATTGTCCGTGAAGCGACGCTGGTTCGAAACTTTGAAATCATATTCGCTCACGGAGAGTTCACCTTTTGGCACAAGCAGTCTTGCAGCAAGAAGCGCACCATAGATATCAACGAGGCCAAACTCAGCATCGGGGATTCCTTTGGCCTTTTCTACCAAAGCACTTAAAAGGTACTTGTTGGTAGGCGCGCTGACGAGCAGCTCCAGTGCGTCGGGCGGAAAGGCAATGTGCACACCCAACCTGTTCTTCAAGTGTCGGATCAAGCGCTCATGGCTTTGTTGGGTGATATCCGAGTAGTAAAGCGTCTGAAGCCAGCAGCTTCCACTGACGCCAGCGGTATAAGTGACGCAGTCGAAGAGGCCTTGTTCCTTGGTTGAAAGATAAGACGAAGTGCCTGCAACAAGTGCGCGCAGTCCTCCACCCGACCCACACATGGCTATCACAGGAATGTCATCGGGGTGGATGGTGGCCTCGGGAATGTCTAGGTAGTGTGCGAGTGCTTTCTTGGTGAAATGGGCTCTCTTTTTCAAGAAAGCCTTCTCCTCTTTACAGAGGTCGTCTGAGATCCTAACGGAAGCGTCCCAGGTGATCTCGGGGTTGGCTTCTGGATTGTTTGCATCGTACCATATCTCTTCTGCTAGCGATCCTGGAGCCATTGATAACTCGTTCTGTAGCTTCCTGATGAATGCCGGCAATATCTTTACCCAGCCAGGCACCACCAGATCGATAAGTGAATCCCCAATTGAAGCAACCTTTAGGTCAGGTGGGCTTGGGAAGCTGTCTCTGATTGTCTGCCAGGTCGACTTGGTGCTGTTGCCATTTGCGTCCTCTTCATTGTGGTCTTTTACAATGCGTGTTTGTGGAGGCGCATCTTGGTCGCCTGGCTTTTGGGGGCCTTGCTTCTCGGTCTGCCCCTTTGCATCTCCGGTAGAAGTCGATGCATCTCGTTTTTGGCTGCGAGACAGCGCACTGGGGGCCCAGGAACTCCATATAGATGGCGCGTCAAGCTGGATTGGTCGTGGCAGGGCTAGTGACGAGGACGTAGTGGAGAGGTACCCAGCCGTAGCAGTTACAAGCAGGCATGGCGGGCCATATCGAAGGCTCGATTTACTAACCTTTGATCTACATAGTGTCGGTCGTTTTGCATGTAGTCTGTCCAGTTAGCAGTACACCACGAGCAGGGGAAGGGACATGGACTTGCCCTCGACGCGTCCCCCGCAGCCGAAGCTGTCGCAAAGCCCAAGGCCGTCTCAACAGAGTCATGAGAAAATCAAAAATGAGAAATACAACGGAATGAAAAAAATGAAGGTCTGAATGCGCTCAATTGGCAGGTCACTATGCGTGAACCATGACGGAAGGCTTTCAGATGTCAGGTCGCGAACGTTCTACCGTTCGATGATTCAGGTTTCGGCGTGACGTCGTTCGATCCATCGCAAAACGTCGGCCAAGCCCCAGGAACGCTCAACCACGCGGGGTGCGGCTCAACACCTTCAATTGACCATGTTGACTTTTCCAGGAGCATAGGGACGATGCACAGCTTCACGAGGTTCAGATAAGCTTCGGGAATGCGGCTCCCACAATGCTTGCTGTGCAGTCGATCGTCTTAGCTGGCTCTGCCGCTATCCGCTCAGCCTAACGTGGTTGATCTCACATCCCTCTACCCCTCACCGGGAGCGGTACCATGAAGGACATGAACATTGAATACTCTTCTACTTGACGAATAAAGTTTGGATGATTCGATGCTCTTACCAACGCCAGCTGAATGACGGCGTTTCTCTCACTGTTGTGCAATGAGCAGCCTACCCTCAAAGGTGATTTTGTAGTGGACGGCCTGATGTTGTGTTGACCCCCGTTTTAATTGTTTTACTACACGATTTCCTCGACCTTCTTCAAATACCCTTTGCCTTCAAGCTCACCGCTTCGATTCAATATCGATGGCTTGTCTTCCAACGATCAACCGCGCCATAATAAGCTCGCGCTGCACAACATACATTATCGCTAGCTTACATCAACCGCATTGACCTTGTTCACTAGCAGAAGGCTGTGCTACCTCGAGCCCTATTCCAATGGCGGCACTGAAAAACGATAATGCCTCTAAAAAGAGAAAGGTTGAAGAGGGGGTCAGTAATCCTAACATAAGTGAACTATTTCCAACTCATCCATGGTTCACATTGATCCATCAACATTTCCAAGATCTTGGTTTCACTATGTGCAACAAGTTAATCAACAGCCTTCAGAAATACGTATCACTTGATCCACGCATCCAACACCTAATTGAGGCGGCCACCGATGCAAAGCTTCTACCGGACGTGAAGTCATTGAGAGTGGGCGTACCTGGGGAGCAAGGGATTGGAAAAAGCGCACTCATCAACGCTCTACTAGACCGCCTCTTGCAAGCACTTCTGATGGTGCGAGGGCTTGTACGGCATTTATAACCTGTATCTCCCACAAAGAGGGCGGTGGTGATCTCACCACACAGAGTGATGCTGTTATTCATTTCCATAAGGAGGCATATATGAAAGTTTCTATTCGGGAACAAATTACTCAGTGGCCTGAAGGTCGTTCCAGCATCGATCCACACCATGCGAATCTTATCCATGAAAATTACAGCCCTGAGGATCATGAAGACGAAGGCATTGTCAACTCAAATTGTGCCGGAAATGCCAATGCACGGCGACGCGCAGCTGAAGCTGCAAAAGAATTCTTTGATGTCATATTCAATATCCGCAACAATCTAGAGATCAAAGAAAGGCTCTATCTACAGCTCTATCAACCCGATATTGAGAGAGGTGGATACTTCACCGGCTGTTGTGAGCAGGTCAAAAAACAACTTGCTCGTCTCGACTCTAAGCTGACTGCTCGAGATAAAGTATCTGTGCACATAAATATTTCTGATTTACGTCTAAAGAATATGAGGAAAACAGTAGTGATGTTTTGGCTACTCGCCAAGTCTACCCTAATACACAATAAATAAGACCAACCCGAGATATATTGGAAAGGCTTCGAAAGTATCCTCGGACTTAAGGGTGAGTGGACGATACCGAGGCCGTAATCTTAACGATGATATACTGAAACTTTACCAAAAAAATTGTGAAGTGGCACAACGATCTAGACTTAAAAATTTCCGGTTTGGTGTAATTTCTCCGCTAGCGTGTCGTCGATTTCTTGGAACAAGCACGTTTCAGCGTCAAGAGATCTTCTGCCAACGAGAGATTGAGGAGGGAAGCAAGTATAAAACTAGACCATGCGTTCTAAGTGACCCAGGAGGCCTGCGATATACTAGCAAAACGTCTCAGCAATTCATTGAAGGAAAACGGATTGCATTTCACAACAGAAGATATTAAATGTCTAGTAGCAGCAGAAATGGACCCCGTGTACGCACAGGCTCACTTAGTCCAACAACGAAGGGGTGTCTATCAGCAGACTCATGAGGCAATAATACGATCCATCATGCCAGAGGAAATGAAGCCTAGTCAACTCTTAAAATTCCAATAGTCACAAACATCTAATGTCGGATAATGGCTCACCAATGTCGGCTTTCGAATTCGAGGTTGGCCCCGCGCATCTACAAACTGATTTTCTAAGAGAGAAGACACCCATTGGCGGTGGGCTTGGGTAATCCCAACCACTGACTTGATAGGAAATTCATGGATGACAAAAAACTGCCTAAGAAAAAGGGACTGCTACCCAAGGTTAGACAAAGGTCTGCAGTGATGGATTAATAAAATATTCTCATATATGGCGGTGCCTACCTTCCTGATCTTCACTCCGATATCCCTCCTCTAGACATTCTGCGTTTGGCTGTAAGGAAGGCATGGGCTCATGCGACATAGTGACTACGATATAACGTATGAACTCTTCCCTGGAGGGTGACACTTCGATGAAAGTTCATAACTTTTCGGGCTAAAACCTAGAATATATGATATCTAAACATTCCTGAAGGAGTGAGTCAGAGCAGCCTTTAAAAACCCCCCCCTGAACATCACAGCATATGAGTTTCTCTGCTGTCCCAACGTGGCTAATCTAGATGCATACTGCTAAAAGGAATATCGTCATTTGTGATATGTAAAGTAATTCGATCATGAGGTGTTACACAACTATCTTGCTACCCAATCATTATAGGCAGATGTTTCAGGGTATTCGTTGCACCGGAAACAACTTGGTCCAGCCGCATGAGGCTAATGTTAGAGAGTTGCGAAGTTTGTTTCTTCGGCGGCAAGGAGCAATTACGCCGAAACTTTAATGATTTTCAAAGCAGATATTGTTGAACTCTTGCGGCCTGACAATTACTTAGTCTGTCTCAAAGATCGTCGGATGCGGAGGACAGGTCGCAGCACAGACCTCGTCATAGCTCGTCTCCACATGTTAGTATGTACCACCAACTCTCCACAAACATGCCCCCCGCAACCAATCGTACATAACCATGTGCTATGTAAGATAGCTGCTATGTGAATATTCTTTCATCCTTTTGATAACTGTATAATAATTTTCTCTTCTTAATCTACGCACTACTCGCTACTTCTTCCCCCAACTCTCACCCGTCACCCAGCCCTCAGGGCAGTCGCAGCCATGGTGGCCCCACGTAAGGCGGCGCTCGCGGAGGAGAGCGCCGAGGTTGAAGTCTTATTCTCGAATATGGATAAGATGAAGACGCTCACCAAAAAGATCCAGGCCAGCGTGAACAGGCTGGACGCGAGTGGGAAAGCGGTCCAAGATGCTATCAGCCCTATCTACGGCAATACGCAGAAGCTCCAAATAGCCAATACTAATATCGATAAGGTTATCGAGGCAATTGAAAGGCTTCGGGCACCACGCGATCAGACAGACCGGGAAGAGAGGATTATACGTGCTGGGCCTGGCAGAGGGGATCTGCGGGATTACATTGCGTCCCTCGACCGCACCGCCATTGCTCTCACAGATCTCAAGCGCACCAACCTTCGTTCCAACGAAAAAGCTGTCGCCCAGCTCGCCGGGCTCCTTAAGCTTGGCAATAAGCAGTTAGAGGAAGTGTTTCGAGGGACGCTGCAGGAAGTCTCACGGGAGAAGGTGCAATCTTTGGAATACGTTGCAAAGCGTAAGTTGACTATTCAGCTGTGTTAGAGCTTTACTAACTCTTCAGAAAACCCATTCCCTGTCATGCCCCCAGACCAGCTCTCTACCCTACGCGCAATCAACGTCCACATTTCCAAATCGTTTAGTCAACTATCACAGGGCGAAGTGTCTCAAGGCCCTACACATCGAATATATGCAGACGTACGGGGTGGGTATCTTGAGAGCTCGCTGACTAGCCTCGTGCAGGCCACCATCGCTACGGCGCGAAAGGTTCAAGCAGATGCCTTGTACAAGAAGGGAACAAATGGAATCGGCACCTATGTCGCGGCGATAGAAGGAATATTTATAGCCGAGTATGATAATATCACGAACATCTTCCCACGAGAAGAATGGAGTTCGGTTTGTGAAGCTACATGCCAAGCTCCCCTAGCCGAGTTCAACAAGACATTGCGCGAACTGAATGGCCACATCCAGAAGAACCTGCTAACAGACTGCTTTTTGGGATATGAAATCTGCGGCATGGTTAGAGTTCTGTCGATACGGCTTCAAGACACGACAGGGGCCCTCAAGGGCCAGATTTACGACAGTGTCAAGCCTGTCCGGGAAACCTCAAAAATGTCTATGGGAAAGCTACTCGAGGACGTACGGTCGAAGACTCAAGGCCTGATTGCTTTGCCGATTGATGGTGGAGCAGTATCGATAACGACAGAGACGATGCGGCGCCTGCAGGAGATGACCAACTACTTGGAGCCGATTTCGTCTATTTTGGCATCACTAGGCGACGGTGGATGGAACCAAGGGTCGACGAACAATTCCTCTACAACTTTAGATGTCGGCCCTGACTCGCTGAAGTTGTTTGCGCAATACGCGGCTGATACTGTGGATACGCTGCTACAGAATGTGGCAGGAAAGGCGAGGGTACTGCTGAAAGGAAAGAATTTACAGGGCATTTTCATTGCGAATAACGTTGCCATTGTCACGCGCACGATACGGTCTTCAGAACTGGCCCCGCTCATGGAAGGCTACTCGAAGAAGCTCAATGACTGGCGCAAGCAGGGCACAGCCATGTACCTCGAGGCGTGGCGAGAGCCCTCTGGTCATCTGCTTGACGTACAATACACGAACCGCAGCAAGGAACGGCCCCAGTCGGGCGGCCTGGACTCGGCGGCGATTGTCAAGGCGCTCAGCTCGAAAGACAAGGACGCCATCAAGGAGAAATTCAAGAACTTCAACACTAGCTTCGACGCGCTGGTAACGAGTCACAAAGGGTACGCAATGGAGCAGGAGGTGCGCGGCCAATTGGGCAAAGAAGTACAGAACATCATCGAGCCGCTGTACAACCGGTTCTACGACCGATATCGCGAGATCGACAAAGGGAAGGGCAAGTATGTCAAGTACGACAAGAGCGAGCTGGGCCGCGCACTGGCGAGTTTTTCTTGAAAGGATAGTGACGGCGTTGGTTTTGGACTTTTTGCGCATAATACCCTCTGGATAGGAGTGCGTGGGGATGTAGTGTACTGATTTGGCATTATGCAAGTGTCTGCGTTGTGATTGGGCAGAATTATTATTTTCAACGGCCCACATTGCGGCAGATGTGGCCTACAGAGTGGCCAAAGTTTAGAGGCGTGCGAGACAACCATGGCGGCTGTCTCTACGACGTGTATCAGACATGGTGTAGTATAGGTAGCTATGGAGGTCGACCGCGCCGTGCCTGGCGCAGAGGGCGAGTTGCGTGGTAGCCGTACACGTGACACCTTCCCATCTGGGACGCGTAACGGTCATGGCTGCATGCCGACCCATAGGATCACCAGCACACGAATTTTGCTACAACCTCCAGGCTGTTCTCTTCCACTGCACCTCCTGCACCTCCTGCACCCAGCGCGCAGCTTCTACGTGATCGTCCTGCAACAGCGCCCACCATCGGCCCGTGACATCAGAGTGCTGAGCAGCGGTCGCGAGGCGGAGATTTTTGGTCTAGCGCCCATTTCTTAGACGTCGCCCTCCAATCCCTGCCCAGACCCCTTTCCTTCAGCAAGTCGAAGCGCACCACGACTTCCTTCCCAACACCGCACCTCTGCTCACTCCACGCCATTCCCACCAGCAGTACCTGCACCTCTTCCAATTCATTGCTTTGGAGTGCATCCATCACTCGAGAGCATACCTACCGCTGACTGGTACGCTTTTCTCCCCGAACGCCTCGTTTCACTATTTCTCCAGGTTTTGGCTCGGGTCGCGTCTGTCACCGTATTGTTTGGGGCCACGGCCACCAGCACCGTTACGCATTGGACACTCCCGCTGACATTGCATGTCTCCAACAGGATCCTCTCACTGACCAAGCCTTGTTTGCGTCTGCGGCTCTATTTACACCATGGGTAAGGAGCCTCCCCTGCCTGCTTCACAATTCCGCCGCTGCACACAAACCCCGGCTCGCTAGGCATCTCAGGCAAAACTGCTGCAGCAGCCACAGCCCGACCGCTTAATGCATCTCTGACACTGCCTGGTCGAGCTGCTCTGATTGGAGCGCGCCTCATCTCGCCACGACAAGGGGCTAACTTTTCACCTAGAATCTCCCATCGCTCCCACGCGTGCCTCCCCATCGCCTCCTGCATCGTCAAGCGGCCCCTACGCCATGGACGAAGCGCTCAGGTCCAACGGCCAACCCCAAGCACCGCAGACTGTGTCCGCAAAGAACCCCAAAGCTGCTGCCGCCATGGCCAACGATATGAACATTGTGCGCAGGAAGCTCACCGGCTACGTTGGTTTCGCAAATCTGCCCAATCAATGGCACCGCAAAAGTGTGCGCAAGGGTTTCAACTTCAACGTCATGGTTGTTGGTACGTGACATTCCTACACTAGGGATACCGTAGCAGCAGACTCGTAGCAGACTAACATTTGACACAGGCGAGTCGGGCCTTGGAAAGTCTACCCTAGTAAACACCCTGTTCAACACTTCGCTGTATCCACCCAAGGAGCGTAAACCCCCGAGCCTCGACATCTCCAAGACCGTCTCTGTCCAGTCCATCAGCGCGGATATCGAGGAGAACGGTGTGCGTTTGCGGTTGACCGTCGTCGATACACCCGGTTTTGGCGACTTCATCAACAATGATGAATCATGGGATCCCATTGTCAAGAACATTGAGCAGCGATTTGACGCATACCTAGAAGCGGAGAACAAGGTCAACCGCATGAATGTTGTAGACAACCGTATCCATGCTGTCGTGTACTTCATCCAGCCCACAGGCCACTCGCTGAAGCCTCTGGATATCGAGGTCATGAAAAAGCTCCACACCAAGGTCAACTTGATCCCTGTCATTGCCAAGGCCGACACTGTGACTGATGATGACCTTGACAACTACAAGAAGAGGGTAAGTGTATTCTAGCATTGCCTAATCTCTCACTGACGTGTCCAGATTCTTGCCGATATCAGCTACCACAAGATCCAGATCTTTGAGGGGCCACGCTACGAGCTTGATGACGAGGAAACCATTGCTGAGAACCAAGAGATCATGAGCAAGGTTCCTTTCGCTGTTGTTGGCTCAAACTCAGAGGTCACGACACCAGACGGCCGCAAAGTTAGGGGCCGCCAGCTGCCCTGGGGTGTTGTTGAGGTTGACAACGAGGAGCACTGCGATTTCGTCAAGTTGCGACAGATGCTCATTCGCACCCACATGGAGGAGCTCAAGGAGAACACAAACAACGTACTCTACGAGAACTACCGGTCCGAGAAGCTCACCTCCATGGGTGTCCAGCAAGACTCAACCGTGTTCAAGGAGGTCAACCCTGCAGTCAAACAGGAGGAGGAGCGCTCGTTGCACGAGCAGAAGCTCCAGAAGATGGAGATGGAAATGAAGATGGTGTTCCAGCAGAAGGTGCAGGAGAAGGAGAGCAAACTGCGACAGAGCGAAGAAGAGCTGTACGCACGGCACAAGGAGATGAAGGACCAGCTGGACCGCCAACGAGAGGAGCTCCAGGAGAAGAAGTCACGCATCGAATCAGGACGACCGATAGAGGAGAAGGGCAAGAGGAAGGGCTTCTCGCTCCGCTAAGCACAGGCGGCGTAGCGGTTGGATCGTGCCTTGTCCCGATACGTTTTGGACGGCGTGCGCGGCACAAAAGCCTCTTCTCCTTTCTCATCCCCCTCTTACCAGACCTTGTTTAATCTAATGCCGCTTGACGATACCACTGGGTGCTATCGACAAAAAGGATAATACACACAGTGGTGCGATTTTGGGGATGAAGGACAGCGGTGTCATCTTTTGGTCGAGTTGTTCGAGTCGTTGATTGATACCAACATCTTTGCGCTCTCTTACGGTTTCCCTTACTTCTCTTCGCTTTTTTACTATTTAGTAGCTGGGCAGCTGTTCTTCGGGGGGCGAAGCGAGGAGTGTGAGGGGCAGCTTCTTTTCATGTATTCTACACACCATCCTAGTAGCGAATTTCATTTGTGGGCAGTCAGAAGACCAGGTGAAGCTGTGCATGCAGTGACAGCGATGATGTATTTTTTGGTAGATGTGCCGAACATGTTTGACTGCAAGGATCGGCAGGGTGCCGCGTTGGGGGTGGCGCTAAGGGTGCAGCAGATGCACGCCAGTGCCCAGGCATTTCGTCACTACCCAGACGCTCGATTTTCTGGTTTACGTGCCCACTGCTGCTCACTACATAGCCGTCTTCAACCACCACTGCACCGCTCCGTACTCTTGCCCTTACACCTACTCGAGCGCGCCATCTGCAGATATCTGCTTCCGCCCGGACCTGTTACCCTCATCAGTAAGTAAAGTTGGCTGGTCACGCACTGCAGCATCACGAGCGGGTCCCGAGAGCCGCCCTGTCAAGACCAGGTCCCGGCCACCGCTCTTGACAGATTGCACCTCCACTCCCCAGCAAGGCAGCAAAGCAGCTGTGTGAAGCTTCAGGATTTCTTATCTCGCCCATTGAGAGCTTCATCTTTATCTTCAGAGCCTGACTGACAGTGCAAGCTGCCGATTACGTAGCCCACACGACAGCCGCGAATTCCACAATGGCCCCTCCACCGCCTTCCAATCTGCCGCTAGGCCAGCGCCTGGCAGCACTCGCGCAAACCCTCCAGTTTGCCTGGTTCGCCGGACATGTTACGCTCCTGCTTGCTACTCTGCGATACGGCCTGAGCTATATTACCTTCAACTATTACTCGCGATGGGCAACTGTGTCCTACCGCCTCGCTTTTCTCTCCGCCTGTGTCACATATGGCATAGTGGTCTACAAGGCGTATCGCGCGCGCATGAGGTCGGGCAAGCAGGGCAGTATTCTTACTTTGGCCACAGATGAAAATGTTCAGTATTTGCGTAAGTTTTCCGTGACTCAAGCCCGTTGGGCTTTATACTCCCGCCGAGGCACAGGCTGATGTCATGTCTAGTCATGGCACTAATCTGGCTCTTCTCGCGCCAGATCCCGCTTGCCGTAACCCCTTTTGCCGTGTACTCAGTTTTCCACGTCGCTACCTACGTGCGCTCGAACCTACTCCCTACTATCCAGCCCCCACCGGCGTCGGCAGCCGCTGGATCTAAGCCCCCAGCTTCGGGTGCCTCGGAAGCCATCGGCAGGTTCGTCAAGGAGTACTATGATAGCTCCATGACTCTCGTTGCCTTGCTCGAGATTGCCCTCTGGTTTCGCGTGCTCGGCTCTGCTCTGCTCTTCCAGAAGGGCTCATGGATCCTCCTCGCAGTCTACACCATCTTCTTCCGCGCCCGCGTTGCGCAAAGCAGCTTCGTTCAGGATGCTATTTACCAAGTAACTGCCAGGATCGATGCTCAGGTTGCCAACCAGAGCACCCCACCAGCGGCTCGTCAGGGCTGGGGAACCTTCAAGAACATTGTTCGCCAGGCTGCTGATGCCACTGATATTCGCAAGTACGTTGGTGGACAGCCCACCGGTGCTCCCAAGAAGGCCCAGTAAGCGTCTCGATTAAACCCACATCATAAACCCATCTCCGGCGATAAGCGGTGAAATCTTCGTCGGCGATCTCACGGTACGATTCTTGACGATGTTATGGAAGCCATGAAGAAACAAGGAATGTATTGAGTGAAGGGGTGGAATGGGAAGCAGGCGGTTGTCCGCGAATGATGAGTACGACGGATATCCAAGATCTGAAAAAGAGTGTTTTTGTTTGTGCGAAGGATGATGTGAGGGTGGAGGAAACACGGAGTCTGTGCAGTGTATCTTTAGTCAGTAGGCATTTGGAAGCAATAGAGAAGCGTGGTGTTTTGTTGAACAAAATTGACTTTCTCTCCACGACAACTGATCCTCAGCACCGCCCGCTTGAAAAGTGGACTGTTGATGCAACAACAACATAGCTATCCGAATTTGGTTGTGCTGATCGATGCAGCCTGTGCATGCGCCAGCCGCTCTTCAGCTGTGGCGTTTTTGTCTCATCTCCACTGACACAAACCAAAATAACTCAGCCAATATTCGAGGCCGGGCCGGGTAATCCTCCGCCGCGCACGATGTTCTAGCCAAATATTTTAAATTTAGATCTGTCTTTGCAAAATCTGGCTGACGAACGAGACGTTCAAGGGAGAGTTTGGTAAAAACTACCGTAGACCCGACCGAGTTGTGACATTTGACATTTGCATGTGGAAGTCAATAATTCAACATGCATGAATTGACAACCGCGGATTGGCTCGAGCATCCGTGCATTATGCTAATGTGTTGTTCTCCCCATCACATCGAGGACCGAGCATATGAAAGCACGCACGCACATACATCCGGACACCACCGAAGGACAGAAAGAAAAATTGCACTCCCAGAGACTTCCTCTCCTAGCGAGTAATATCTGACTCCACCAGGGCCCCATTGTAACGCAGCGCACAGGCACAGGCTGAAAAGTCGACCAATATCTCAAGATCCACAGTAAGCGTAGTAGAAGAGACTGGGTTTTGCATGGCGATATATCGGCATCCACACCAAGCAGCGTTTCGGGAAAGCGCAAGAGCCGAACACCCGCATGCATTGTCTCGGAGGAGGGAATAAAGTATCTACCTAAGCGGTGAGAATGAGTGCAGCAACGGGTTGTGTGGCGTGTAGTATAATTCTGCATGGTGCGTGTTCCCACGCACACACGTTTTCCCCTCTCCATTGCGTGGAAAGCAGGCAAGCGGAGCTACCGCAACAAGTAGCTACTCGCAGCATGCACAATGGTATTGAGCCTTTAGGGGTGGAGGGGGGAACGGCCGTAGCGCCATTAGCAAAAAAGCTGATGAGCATAAATAAACCCAGGACGAGCAAAACCCGCCTACAATCAAGCTTTTCGGCAACAAGGAAGTCAACTAATTGCTGTGGGACATGGGAGTCGCAGGGCGCCGAAGCAATGGCAGCGCAACTCGATTTGTGGATTTGCGCCCGCCGATCTGGGGAGCACTCTGGAGTCTATATCGCGGGCATGAAGGCGTGCAGCACACAATTAACGAACGGAGCGGTACATTTGGTCTCGACCGCGTACACGCGCTCTGACCTTTGTCAGTCGGCGGTGATGAAGGCAATCAGGCCATGGCCTTTTTCTCGGGCGGGTGCCTTTGCTTTGGGAGGGACTCCACTGCTGTGCTCGCTGGATGCAGCGGCGGTGTCTCACGTTGCGCACAAACACGACGACAGCACGCCATGGCCTTTGCGCGCTGCATAGCATGACGCCCGCCAAGTTTGCAGCTGGTGTTAGCGACTCCCTTGGTGGTGGGTGGTAGCACGGCAGGGGCAACGCTACGGGCAGAAGGCTAGGAGCTGGGCTAGCGAGGAACGTCAGCCGCTTCACCGTTTCGACCCTTTGGGGAGGGGGGTTAGTGGATGGGTTTGTGTATATAGGGCTGGGAGGCCGCTCTTGTTTTCGTGCTCTTCTCTCCTTGGCCTTACTTCTCCAGTCGACTGCTTGGTTTTACTATTTTTATGGTTTGGAACATTGCAGAAGATAATCGTCGACGTCACTCTGGTGTGATTGTGTGAATCAGAAAGCACATGAAGGCTGTCACGACTTCGCTTTTTGGCTTGCGCTGTTGCTTGTGGGCTTGAATCGGATCTGCGCTTGAAATCTTTTCGAACAATGGAGTTTTCGCCTGCTCTCTCGGTCACGAGCGATATGACGGATGGCGAGCTGGATAGGTACTTTGCTACCTATGTTCCGTTATCACACCTGCCTACCCCTCCGCCAGCAAAGGAGCACGCGATACCAACGTCTGCCCCATCACTCGAATCGATACCAGCCTCATCACTCACGCAGGCCAGCTCTGCCCCCGAACTCCAAGGTCAGTTCATTTCCTTCCCCTTCTCTTTCGCTCGGCATACCATGCGGGCCGCGGTGTGGTTACTTGATGTTGGATGTCAAGGTGTCCACGGACCCCCTGTCTCAGCCCACCTCGCTCACTCCCCTGCATGACTGGAACAATGACAAAAAGCCTCGTCCCACGTCATCCACTCCCAATCTCCTTTTCCTTTCTCCACATTTCGCACAGTGTCCCTGTTGATCCATTGCGGTCCGTTTTTGCCACCAATACTATCTGCGACAAACCCAATAATCAATTGCTAACATGTGTTTCTATCAATAGCATACGCAGCCCATCTCGCAAACCTGGTGCCATCCAATGTCTCCACACACCGTCCGCACATTGATGCCATACGCGGCTTCTTGGACCGCGCGAACCTGCCGGACGAGGTGGTGGCGTTTGCCGCGTGCATGCTAGATGCCTTGAGTTGGCGGTTTGCAAGTGTCTGGCGTGCGGCCATTGTGCCGTCCGAATTCGAGCGCGACCTCATCAATTTCCTCAAGACGGATTCGTCGCGGCAGCATGCTCGTATCAACCCAGATGTTATCGTGCTGGCGGCCCTGTCACTTGCCCACGGCTTTCTAGTAGACCGACTGCGGTCGACGCGGCACTGGGCGGTCAAGGAGAGCGATGGCATATTTTCGGTCAAGGAGATTGAGGCGACGAAGAGGGCCATGCTACAGGATATGGATTACGGGCTGTTTAAGATCCAGGACGAGATGGTGCAGAGCATGTTGGGCGACATGCAGCGGTCAAAGAGTATGGCATCGACAGCGACGGATCGAGGCGGCGAGGTTGCGAAGACTCATCGCCCGCGCACATTCAGCATCAACCTGGCTGGCACGGCTATCTGGAGTCATGGCGTGCAGACGCCAGAGCCAAGCCCTTGAGGACGAACATGGATACACTACCTATGATAACGGCGTTTGGTCTGGGACTCTGGGATGGGAACGGTAATACGGTGGTCAGATGCGCAGGCGTGCATCGTCTTTTTTGTTTGCTTGCTTTGCTTGCATGATACCCAAGGCAGGAGGGAGGCTCCCCAACTGACCTATCCAGCACGCACCGTCACATGGGCGGTGAAGTAGCATTTACACAGTAACGCAGCGCTAATCTCAATACATACACGCATATACATGTTTTTCCCATCGTAATTTGTCCCGTGGTTCGCATGTCTGGTGTGGAGGGGCACGACGACGTCAGGCTGCGGTCCACTCCGACCGTCTGGCCTCGTCCAAGTCACGCTTCGACGCGCAAAAGCCCATGCTAGCACGCCCCAAGGCGGGCAAGCGCCGTCGTTTTCATGCCACCATGCATCAATCCTGCATATCCCATCCTCAACAACATGCCATGGAGCTATTCTATCGGTGCTTCCCCGCGTTGTGCCATGCTCGACTGATGCTGAACTGCGACCGATCATCGCCATTGCCCCTCATGTGCCCGCTACTAGCAGGCTACTCGCACCAAGCCGCTTATGCCTCTTTGTGCGGCACAAACATGGCAGCGGCAAGGGCCGAAAGCAATTGCTCAGGACCGCGTCGCGCGCTGGCTAGATAGCAACTTAGTGATCCTTTATAAGCTTGCCGTGCCTTGCTTTGCCACCTTTGCTGTCGTGCTTCTCGACTGAATTGCTCTGCCCTCCCTTTCCCCTTCCTCGACCCCCTAATCTTATCTCTACCCCGCCATTACACACATACTTCACAGCCGTCGACATCGCCAACATGGCGGCTACTGGTCCTTCGCCCCGCGAGCGCCGTCCCTCGACGAGCGCGCCGCTTGCTGATCTTGCGGGCCCCGTGGGCCCAGGATTCACGCGGCCCAAGCACAAGCGGACAGTGACGGGCTTTGGGCCCGGCGAGATCAAGAGTGTTGAAGCAAGCATTCCAGAGCCCCAGCGCGAGGCCTGGAGGAAGTTTGTAAGTCCGCTGCTGACTGCGGGGTAGCTCTGGAGAGCTGGGAGCTATGAAATGTGGGGCTGTGGCTGACATATTCGTGTAGATGCCCAAGCCATTTACGACGCCTGAGGACTTTGAGAAGGAGACTGTGCGTCATATTGAGACGACGCTTGCTCGCTCATTGTTCAATTGCGATGAGTCGGCCGCGTATGCGGGGACTGCGTTGGCGTTTAGGGATCGCTTGGTGTTGGATTGGAATAAGACGCAACAGAGTCAGACGTTTGCTGACCAGAAGCGCATATATTGTGAGGCAGCTGAGTTTGCCATGTGAGCCGCAAGAGCTAATAGAGGCAGATCTCTCCCTCGAGTTCCTCATGGGCCGGGCATTGGACAATGCCATGCTCAACGTCGAGCAGAAGGATGTCGCCTCTAGTAAGCCTAATCCAACCCACTATCATTGACTTCCCTAATACATCTCCAGAGGGTCTCTCCGATCTTGGCTTCCGCATGGAAGATGTTATTTCCCAGGAACATGATGCTGCGCTCGGCAACGGCGGTCTCGGACGTCTCGCCGCCTGCTTCCTTGATTCCATGGCCTCGCTGAACTACCCGGCTTGGGGCTACGGCCTGCGCTACCGGTACGGAATCTTCAAGCAGGAGATTGTCGATGGATACCAAGTCGAGGTGCCAGATTACTGGCTCGACTTCAACCCGTGGGAGTTCCAGCGTCACGATATTGTTGTCGACGTGCAGTTCTACGGCCAGGTGAACCGCTGGCAGGACGATGAGGGGAAGCAGCAGTGCTCGTGGGAGGGCGGCGAGGTCGTGCAGGCCGTTGCTTTTGATGTACCTAGTAAGTGGCTCCCGTCAGAATGCATGAGTAGTGTGGCTAATGGGCGCAGTTCCCGGATACAAGACTGGCACTTGCAACAATCTTCGTCTCTGGGGTAGCAAGGCTGCCAGCGGCGAGTTTGACTTTCAGAAATTCAACTCGGGCGAGTACGAAAGCTCCGTGGCTGACCAGCAGCGTGCTGAGACCATTTCTGCTGTGCTCTACCCCAACGATAAGTGCGTATGTTTTGTTTAGTGTATAACCCTCAGCTAACAGGCGGTAGCCTCGAGCGTGGCAAGGAGCTGCGATTGAAGCAACAGTACTTCTGGTGTGCTGCTTCGTTGTACGATATCGTCCGCCGATTCAAGAAGAGCAAGAAGGCCTGGGGGGAGTTCCCCAACTCCGTTGCTATCCAGCTCAATGATACCCATCCAACACTCGCGATTCCCGAGCTCGTGAGGATATTAATCGATATTGAAGGCCTCGATTGGGATGATGCTTGGAGCAGTATGTTTTGTGCATTTTGGATGTGAGGCTTGGCTGACAGTGTGCAGTTGTTCAGAAGACGTTCGGATACACTAACCACACTGTTCTTCCTGAGGCCCTGGAGAAGTGGTCTGTTCCTCTGATGCAGCATCTTTTGCCTCGTCATCTCCAGGTATGTTTTCCTGTTGCATCTTTCATATATAGTTGCTAACAGAAGCAGATCATCTACGATATCAACCTCAATTTCCTTCAATTCGTCGAGCGAAATTTCCCCAAGGACCGTGATTTACTGGGCCGTGTCTCTATCATCGAGGAATCGCAACCCAAGATGGTGCGCATGGCATACCTAGCGTTGATTGGCTCGCACAAGGTCAACGGTGTGGCAGAGCTGCACTCTGACCTAATCAGGACGACGATCTTCAAGGATTTCGTCAAGATCTACGGCCCTGATAAGTTCACCAATGTAACCAACGGTATTACACCTCGAAGGTGGTTGCACCAGGCCAATCCCAGGCTCTCGGCTCTGATTGCTTCAAAGCTAGGCGGGTACGAGTTCCTAAAGGACTTAACTCTCCTGCAGAAGTTGGAGGCGTACGTAGACGACAAGGAGTTCCGCAAGGAGTTCCGGGAGATCAAGTATGCCAACAAGGTGCGACTTGCGAAGCACATCAAGGAGCACAACGGTGTCACAGTTAACCCAGCGGCGCTGTTCGATGTCCAAGTCAAGCGAATCCATGAGTACAAGCGTCAGCAGCTGAACATCTTTGGTGTTATCCACCGTTACCTCCAGATCAAGGCCATGTCGCCAGAAGAGAGGAAGAAGCTGGTGCCACGAGTGTCGATCTTTGGCGGAAAGGCTGCGCCGGGATACTGGATGGCCAAGACGGTCATCCACCTGATCAACAAGGTTGGAGATGTCGTGAACAACGACAAAGATATTGGCGATGCGCTCAAGGTTATCTTCCTGGCAGACTACAATGTCAGCAAGGCTGAAATCATTTGCCCCGCTAGTGATATCAGCGAACATATTTCAACAGCTGGAACTGAGGCATCGGGTACCTCGAACATGAAATTCTGCCTGAATGGCGGTCTAATAATTGGAACGTGTGATGGCGCAAACGTAAGTTTTGACAAGTATTGGAATATTATGGACAGATACTAAGATTGTGCAGATTGAAATTACTCGCGAGGTTGGGGAGCAGAATATCTTCCTCTTCGGCAATCTCGCCGAGGATGTCGATGACCTCCGACACGCACATCTCTATAATCAGTACCAGCTTGACCCACAACTTGCGGTCGTCTTCGACCACATTCATAGTGGCACTTTTGGCGATGCCGAACGTTTCTCAGCGCTCCTCAATGGCATTGTTGATCATGGCGACTATTACCTTGTATCCGACGACTTTGCGTCATATGTCAAGACACAGGAGCTTATTGATGAGAGCTACAAGAACACTGAGGAGTGGACCACCAAGTGTATCAACACGGTTGCAAGCATGGGTTTCTTCTCGAGCGACAGGTGTATCGATGAGTATGCGGAGAGCATCTGGAATGTGGAGCCGCTTGTGCCGGGGGATGAACCTGCATCATAGAGAAGAGATAAATGATATTGAAGATGCAGGAAGATAGATGCGTAATGCTATGCACGTTCTGAATTGGCTGCCGATTTAGAGATGTTTCTGCCTGCCAGCCAATCATATGCTGGATGCTTCGAGTCATGTGCACGGACACGTCGCGCGACGTCAAGTGTTATCTGGCCGCAGAGCTTCCCCAAGCTTCTTCGAAAAGACGGCCACATCTCACGCCATGGCGAATAGAGGATATGATGTTGTCGTTGATGTCGACCAAGAAGTATATTACCTGCTATTATCAATTTATCCTTTACTTACATACCACCAGGGCGATCTAGGCCACACCGACCTGCGCGAAGACCTCGAATTCCACAGCTCCAGTACATCCTTCTCGCAATATAATATACTACCCATCAACTAACCCCACCTAGCCTTCGACACGCCCTCCAACACCCGCGCCGCAAAAATCCAGCCAGACTCGCAATCCTTCCTCCCAGGCCCCTCCACCGCCCCCTCCTCCACCCGCAAGCACTACCTGTGGTCGCTCCCCTTCTACGCCCAAGCCTTCGACGTCGACACAAGTGAAGTCCTTCGCCGCTGCACGGCCGCCATCTTCCCGCGCCAAAACTTCCTCGACGTCCTCGAAGGCAACCCCGACCTCTACGGCCCCGTGTGGATCGCCACCACCGTCGTCGTCATCCTGTTCCTCACCGGCACAATCAACCAATACCTCGCGTCCCAAGGCGTCGGCCGCTTTGCTTACGATTTCCGCCTTCTCAGCGGCGCTGCCGGGCTCGTGTATGGATACACGGCGTTTGTACCGGTGGGACTGTGGGGTGTGTTGAAGTGGTATGGGAGCGAGAGTGCGAATTTGCTGGAATGCGCGTGTTTGTATGGATATGCGAATCTGGTGTGGATTATTGTTGCGCTGGTTAGCTGGAGTCCTATCAGCAGTACGTTCCCCCCCCCATTCTCATCCCCATTGAACTAACTCAACCCTATAGTCCTCAACTACGTCTTCGTTGCGCTCGGCCTGGCGTTCTCGGCGTTCTTCCTGCTGCGCAATTTATATCCTGTGCTGAGTACGACTGAAGCGAAGACGAGCAAAATTCTGCTGGTTGTGGTTCTCGTGCTGCATGTGGGGTTTGCGATCGCAATTAAGGTGCTGTTTTTTGCGGCTACGAGTCCGATTGGGAATCCGAAGGGCGGAGAGGGGGATGGGGAGAAGAAAGGGGATATGATGATGTTCAGGTAGTGAAGGAAGATCTGTGGCGAGTGTACGATTAGGACTGGGGTGTTTGGGCAGGCCTTGTTGCGGGCGCTGTGGTAGGTGTAGACGTTATGCCAATAAAATTATTCGTTTCTCGTTTGGACATGGATCGCTAGTTTCTATGTCGAGTTCTCGTTGTGGTTGTGTGTGTTTGTAAGGCCATGTTGCTTGGACTGGAACGCGGTAGTGAGGGAATCGCGAAGGACTGAGAGACACGCAGCTCGCTCAACGAGTTATATCTTACGCAATAGCGGCTAATTTCTCTACATCTATACCTGCGCTGCCCGGACGCTGGGTAGCTTCCTTGAGGCGACATCGACTCACCCTAGACAACCGAAGCCGGTGTGATGAAGTGTAGTCGTGAGGGGTGGACCCTTGCCTATATACCCCCAGGGCCTTGGAGGAGTATTGAATAGGTGCCGAACCATCAAGGACATCAAGTGTATCGCTATAAGGAGGTATACCGACTGTGCTGACAATATCCACGGGTATGTGCAATGGCAATGTCCTGTGGGTCATTCACATAAGCAAAAAGACACCCGACGTGTGACCTGAATTTTGCAGGAGTGAAGTAGTTGGCATGTGGATAGAATATGATTTGCGTGCTGATTACAAACGTGCGACAAAACGGGCTGGTTTTGTTGTTGTCGCCTCGCGATTGGACGCGCCTTATGCCGCTTGGGTGTGAAGGAATATTACGCTTCCACGCAAAATTTGGGTCAGTGGTTGGCTTGATGGTCATATGGCGAGAATCGTTAGATACTCATGCCCGAGTTTGCTGATATGAGCGAAGCATCAATATTGACTCTCAACCAACAACAGTATAGAGGCTAAGCGGTCACAAAAAGACTATGAGAGCCTTTGCTCGGTGGTGGGTCAAAAAGATTGATTTCGGGTGTATCTTGGTCACTGATAGCATTCTCGATGAAGGCTGGGTGACACATATGGGGATGCGCGTTTTTTGGGCTCAGGAGTCATAGGCAACATGAGAATTGCATTCGCTTCTTGGGCTTGGCAAGTTGTATAATCTATTATAGAGAGATTCAGGAGTAGGTGTGCAAAAAAACATAAGGGAAGTGCTATCAGCAGGGCGATCTACGCTTCCAGCCATTCTTTTTGTGGTTTCCTGACATAAAGTCAACGAGATGTTACAAAAACGGTTGAGTTTATAAAGCGATGCATCATCCCAAATGAACCTTTTTGGGTAAGAAACAACGCAGTTCAGGCCTCAGGTAAAGGGAGTTGAATCACGTGATTACCCTGGTCCCCTTGTGTTGCTCAACATCAGATGATTCGCTTCTGAGTTATTCCGGGATCTGCAACTCCCGAATTGCTGTAATTTAATACCACTATACACAGTGAAGGAAGTTTAGCCTCGAAAAATTCTCAGCTCCATGTTGTTATCCTAATGGTTCTAGATATTCACAGCTTGATATTCAAACATGGTTTCTGAGGGTAGGCGTCCGATTTTGGGAGACTGCATTATGAGGCCAGCCATTTACAAATGGAGTTGGCAGCATGTATGCCATGTCCACCGATATAATGATGTATGAGATTATATGGATCTTACACGAAATAACGAATGTATTAACTGCAAACGGGGAATTATTCAACTGCTATAAAAATGTGGAAGAGCCAACACGTTGATTCGATATCCATGGTTTGAGGGCAATCAATCATGCTGAAATACTCTTATTGTACAAGCTAGAGGTCAATAGGGCTGGATGATGTAGCACATAGCAACTGTTCTTCCGACTGTTTTTGTATTACTTGAGTTGAGAGAGGTTGCGGCTCTCACCAATCTTTATTTCTTACTTCCTCAGGAACCTAGGCGTATATAATTCGATCAACCTTGGCGGTGTACTTTACCAATCGCACAGCAAGGGCTTCTTAATCTTTATATATCGATCTTACAGCTTTTTTCTATGTAAACGTCGTTCATCCTTTTCGCAGTCATCGAGTGCAGTTACTGTGTCTCTACGTACGCAAGCATGAATGTTGAATACTGTAATGATATAATAATATGCGAAAGTATTACAACCACCGCCGAGGTCTCCTCACATCGTATGGTGATTAGAGAGCCCTTTCTGAACATTCGAATCGCTGATTGAAGGATAGTTGCATCTCGCTTCACCTTCGGTTTCCCAATCTTTCACTGCAGCTTTGCTTCTGCCCAGGCTTACTAATATTCTTGGAGTTCAAATCATTGTAAGCGGTTGATATATTTCCACCCGATTAAGCCCTGTGCAATCAAGGGCGGGCGTATTCTCGAAGTCTTGATCTCATCAACTGCATCCCCGTTGTCGTTCAGCATGTCCGACCAACTTTCTTTAGGTTCTCAGGGCGGATCTTCCCAATGTTCAGGAATGACATCGCCGGAGCTGCTGCTACCGCCTCTCTCAGAGTTGCCTACCGTGACTAAACAGTCATACGGTGCTCAAAACTCATACCTAGGCAGCTCGCCCTCCAAATACAGACTCGCATCGCCTAGTGATTGCGCAATTTCCAGAGATAAGCTCCGACCGTCGAACTTTTCGCACCTTCCATTTCTTTGTGGGTCTGCTACAGCAACGCAACGCGTCAACAAACGGACAACGCGTATTGGGGCGAGGGACATCACAAACTGTCACAACACCCATAAAACCACTCAGAACTGCCCACCTTTCCTTTCTGACCACCAGGTGACTGAAAACCGGGAAATCATGGAAACTAGCGATTTTGTATTCAAAGCTGATCCGAATGGATTTGATAGCTTTTTCTCACCACCCTTTGACCCCAACGGTACCTATTACTCACGACTTCTATTGCAATACGGTCGTTAATATTTCGCAGAGGAAGATGAAATGACCGTTACTATCCCACGTACAGAGTTTGAAGCCTTACAAGAGGAAATCCGAGGATTGATTGATTCTCAAGCATCCACTGTTGAACGAGGTAAGTGAGCAGCACCTGCATTCCTTGACAGCTTTGGTGTATGCAAGACGTATGCCGCAAATGCTACTAAGCTGTCAATTATTGATCAAGTCATCTCCCCGTTCGGTGACAAGTGCTGACTCTATCAGCGGAGCATCAAGAACAGTTGATCGGCCAGCTCGTTCATTCTAATCAGCACATGTACTCTATGATCGAGGACATCAACACTCGATTGACTCATGCGGAAGTTAGCAGCAACTCGGCAGGCGGCCAAGAGTTATTGGCGGACCCAGATGTCGGATTTGCGACCGCTCGTGGTGGTGTTGCCAACGGCCACCCACAGAGCCCAACGTCTGCTGCTCAAGACAAGGATGGTGACGAACCTGTCAACCCTAAGAAAGGTCGAAAACATTTAAAGATCACACTACCAAACAGGATGGAGAAGCCTTCTGGTACACAACTGCTGACTCCCGTTAGCGCATTCACGGTATGTAAACCACAAAAGTCTCCGGGTTGCATGGCTAATATTAGCATACAGAGCGGCTTTTCTTCTCGACCACCTCTATCACCGAAGCCAACAAAGGTGACAAAGATTTCAAAGACCCCGCGTAAGCAAGGCCATGATGGCCCGTCAGGCTTCAAGATGGCAAATACCAGCGTCAGCAAGCGTCTCCGTGGTATTCATAATCTTGATAAACAAATCCCTCCCAGTTTTGCAGAGCTCCCATCGTTACCTTTGACGGATACTGAGTTGATTGTTTTCTTCTTTAACTCTCTTAGTCGGCCCATTGTGGCTCTCCGCCTGTACAGTCGTGGCTGGGGCCCATCAACCATCTGCGAAATTCTCAACGGCCACAGATTGATCGAACCTGAGTATCTCAAAAACACATGCTCAGTAAAGTGCATTACTGCTATCAAAAAGGGCCGTGAGCTGTATGGAGATAAGTGGGAAACCGACGGCCGCATCGCCTTTGAGGATACCGAGACAACAACTGATGTGGAAGCAACAAAGATGATTCAGCTTCTTCCTGGAGAAACGAGTCGCAGGGCAGACTTCGAGTTGCGAGAGCTGTGTGTAGGCCTCAGACACTTTCCAAATGAGGAAAGCAGCGGCATCTTCACACGATGCGTACGATACTGCCAAGAGCACAAGTTTGCTTGTAAGGTTTCGGAGGCTGCCCGGCTCGCAGAAGACCTAGAGGCTGGCCGAACACCCGCTGACTTTAGAGCTCAATCAGGTCCCGATCTTGGAATTGCTTCTACGGTTTCCGCTGACGACAATAACTTGAGCGGCTTCTTTCATTGATCAAGTTTTAGCGCCGCTTCTAAGCAGTCGAGGCGAACAACATATTCATGGGAAAAAGAGCGAGTCAGAATATTATGCGCACGATTGGCAACGCGTTCATAAGCTTCTTCGATGCTGCTTTTATCACAATCTCCCGCTCTATTCACATTCGGATTGACTAGAACTGGTTCTTGCATCGCTGTGCCGCCCTGGGTCAATTGGACATTGATTAACACTCGTCGCAACTACCTGTGAAGCTGTAGTATGAGTGTAGATGGAAGTACATCATGGAGGCTTAATACGAACTGTAATACTTTGTCTAGTTACCGACCTTGTTATGTGGCTGCATTGGTAGTAATGATAAGGATAAGAGGAGAGAATACAAGGCTGGGAACATTCAATTATGTCCATTAACACATGAATGAAAGCCATCAATTTACACTCTAGTCTAGTGATATGAAACTGAACCGCACTCGTTCAGTATCTTTCTTGGTCAGCCGGTGACAATGTTGACTACCTACGATCTTATTGAGTGCGTAAAATTGTTAGAATTCATAGACATGTTGCACAATGCCTATCCGAGTACAGCGATTTCAATGTTAATACTCGTTTTTGGTGCTGTAGTAGTAGTTGTGATTGAGAGCATGCCGTGAAGCTTCGGAAGTTATCTCACAAAACTGACACCACGTCCATATGACTCCCAGAATTTCAGACGAGCAAGATCGGGTACCTATGAAATTACAGCTGTTCTTGATTGACCGAATATTTGTGTGAAAGTGTTCAACGAGTAAGAAGCCGTTCTTGATATTATGAGCGACAAAAAAGCGAGCGGGTTCCGGCCATCACGCGTTGACCTAGCAAACTAGTCTTCGCCATTGGCACGACTCGTAGACTGTTGCAAATTGTATCCGTACCCCAAGTCAAGATTTGTAAAATGTGCCGAACCCATAGTCTCTTATACGGATACCATACCATCAACTACACTTACCGTATCTAACGCAAGCTCTTCATAAAAGCAGAAATTTGAACACATGTACATAGGAAGCGTGAAACTTTGTCCAACTATTATACGCATATGAGAAGGATGGCAACAACTCCCCATAACATGCGGCCTCATGGCAACCACACCCAGCCACTAATCTCTTTCGCCTACGTTTAGGCAAACAATACCCTCCAGACTCAGAGTACAAGATCGGTTGAAACTGGGACTCACGTATATTATTCCATTCCTTCACTGAGCTCACAACGTTCATCGCAATAGAACCTCATGACATTTGAGGTATTTTCCTACTAAAGAATCGCATGGACCCTGTATATGATGCGCATTCGCCTAAATCACGAAGTTTCATGGAGTCCATACACTACGAGTCTTCGCCTTCTGATGTTGAGTCCTTTGTATCTAGACTAACTTTCGCACGACGCCGAGATGGCCTACTCAAAAAGGATATTTCGTAAGTGTCTCGAAACATCGGTATTCTCGCTCAAGGGAACAGGACAACGTGGTTTACAAGCGAGCTGCGCACCCCCAAAACACACCAAAAAAGTTGAAAAACAGCCTCTTGAATATCGGCAACGGCTCTACAAAACACCCTAAAAATGTAATTATAGCCTTTTATATATATATATTTAGTTTATCTTAAATTCTTAGCTTTATAGGTTCTATTGTTCCCAAGATATATTATTTTAGCGCCCAATTTTCTAGATTTATTAACTTACATTATCTTAAGAACTACTTAATATATTCTTTTCAAACTGGATTCATAGTCTTAAAATTGGTATACAAAGTAGACATAAAATTTTTAGTTTATTTTGTAGATCTGTTGCTGAGATTCAAGACGCTGTTTTTCAACTTTTTTGGTGTGTTTTGGGGTGCGCAGCTCGCTTGTAAACCACGTTAAATGATACATATAATCAGTTAGCCGCACAGCGAAGAGATTGGCACAGGCGCCAGCGTACAGCTTTCTAAAAGCCCCAGAGTCGACGGCGAGTCGATTGTATGCCGTACACGGTAGCCTAGACGAATATGTGCTTTTGAGCCACGCAAAGATGCAGCCTTCTAACCTTTTCCGGGGACAAGGCCAGTTATATAGAGTCAACTACATGGCGGATCCCCAGACACTACGACCTGAAGAGCGAAGGCCCACTTTGACACTATTGCTTAGGAACCCGTCAATTCGTTCACAGCCCCTCACATACAGAATTTAAAGGAGCCTCTATAAAAAATTTGCCCGCATCTAGTATTGATATTCCGCAAGTCCACCGCGGATGAGAAATAATCCCGCCAAACAACCCGCAGAGGATAGCGATGTGGGCAATCTGCTACATCCTATGAAGCGACAAGTAATTCCTGGCATTAATAAATTACCTCAGCTGAGTGGCGTATATATTTAACTCAGTCGTACGCTAACACAGTTGCAGCTAGCAAGGTGATAGGAGATGCATACTCTTAGTAGAGCGACCATGGCCTGTCCAATTCAACATGAGAAGACGGTTGCGATTGGACAGATGGATAAACGTCAAACCGTACAACAACAATAAACTTTGGAAAGTCCAAGATACCCAGAATCGGTCGGTAATAGGCGATTGTTAATGGTATGAGCAGCAAAGAGGGGAGACCACACTTGAGAGGCTCAGGGAAAATGATTTAAAAGAGACCCAAACAGAAAAAAGGGAGAGGGGCAGTACCGCTGAAAAAGCTTTGTTATTCCAAGAAACAGCACGCAAAGTAAAGGCTGTGGAAGAAGGCTGCAAGACGAAGTACGGAAGACGAAAGCTTCCAGGGAGGCTCAACGAGTTCGCGAATCAGAGGCGAAGGAGTTCGAACATGAGAATCAGCTCCCGCGCAAAGAGAAACTTCGTAAAGATCCAAGTGCGCTGTAACGTCACTATACGGAGTATCTCACTTTCTTTCTTCTCGGGGCTGTCGAGTCCAGGAACCGGTACCACACCTCGCTGCCAGCCAATTAACGCATGTCAATAGACAAAGAGAGCGACTTGAACACTTTTTTATTCAGCACGCTAAGGATAATTGGAAGATGTACTTTACGGTACCTCAAAGTAGTGACCGAGGCTACAAAGTTGCGGCGGAAGAAGTCGGAGTTGGCAAAAGCTAGCGCGTCAGTATCGCAAAAAAGATAGGCACACTATGAGCTATGGGTTTTATTAGAAGCAGGGGAAGGACGTGATTGAATGTGTAGGTTAGTGAGAACCAGATGAAATGAGGGTGCGTGTGAAGGTTGGGTATCTTTTCGATTGTGACGTAGGATTGGTCAATGGGGAGAGTGAAAGATTATGGCGATTGCAATGACTCCGTGGTAGTGACAGTTTTTTGTTCTGTTCGTGAAGATATGCAAGGGAAATGCGTGAAGTCGGTATTTTGTTACGGATTGTTGACAACTTTTGGTTTTCAAGTTTTTGCAGCCTAACGATTTCGATTTCAAGTTCAATATCACTTCATATGCGTCATCCGTCTTCACCAATTTGCAGCGCCTATAACCACATTCGAACCCTTTGCCCTATAGTTTGGATGTGAAAAAGCCCTAAGCGCACTAATTTATTTTGCACGTAAAGTCATAAGACGAGTACTTTTTGCTCGCTGAAATATGAAAGGTTTTTATGGAATTTTACTTTGGAAACTTCACCACCATATATTCTCCCTCATACAGAGATATATAAGTACGGATCCTATCTAGGTAAGATCACTATGAATATATAATGCTGAAAACTTTGTGTGGCATGGTAGTATTTCCACCATTGTGCCCAATCAGTGGACGTGATTTGGCCTTCTGACATTATATTAGGGTCCAAATTTCCCACAACCGAGAGGATTATACCAACTGTCTCTTCAAATTTCAACTTTCAACAAAAAGGGGTATTTATAAATATGAAGACTTTAAGTTGTTGCGACTAAAACTAAGAGTACACAACGATCTATCCTGACCCCAACATCTGTTACGATTCGTATTACCTGCAGGCTCGCGTTCACGACTCTGCAGCGGCATCTCTAGTGGTATCTACAATGGTGTCTACAGCGGTATCTGCACTGGCATCTACAGTGGTATCTACAGTGGAACAAAATGTGCCTGAAATCCCGTTTGCATTGAGTCTGAAGGACATATTTGCTATTCCGACTCCTAAAGCGACTCGAGAACTTGGTGGGCCACCACTACCAACAACACAACGTGAAAATCACACGCTGCTTCTTCGAGATGTCCCGAAAAATTTCGAGGAAAACGAGGACCTTTCTATGGTATGGCAGCTCGTACGCTCTGGTCTCATTCTAGATCCTTACCCACATTATATCTGGACGGAGACAGAAGGTCTGGCAAAATGGCTGTTTGCCACGCTCGCAACTAAATTTAATGCGTTGATGGAAGCTGAAATTAAAAATCACAAATTAAAACACACCTTGTTTCGAAATGTTCGAGGTAAAGAACGAGAGGGTTTGAAAGATTTGATCAAGTGGTGTTGCGCAGGACGACGAAAGCAGATCAATTTTCGCATTCACGACTATTGGGTCCCACGGTTACGAAAATTTGACCTTGAGGAGGAGTTGAAGATTAGCGACTTGATGATACTGATCACTGAGCTGTTTCTTCGCACAGAGAAACAAGATTCGCTACTTCACATGCCGGTGCGTGCCATGCAACTGCAGCGTACCACGAATTGTAATGAGCAAAGCCTTCAAATTGTTAGTCTTCACGATGAAAAAGGAAATACAGGTCTTTGCCCTGCACCAATGCAGGGCTTAGACGGTCCCGGGCTTGGCACTGCCTACATCGAGTATATGCGGACTAAAATTGTTGGACCGCCTCACGCATTCTACCATAATGACATGCACCAAATCGACCTTGCTCCTGATCCTACTATTAGGTATATAAGATCGTGGTTGGAAGAACAGATCGGAATAAGCAGCACTCTACAGCGTTTTCGCACGTTCGCTACACCAGCCATCAATGACTTCTCCGAACTGGCGCGTTGCATCCGTTTTGCACAAAGCGGGGCACAAAATACCCTACCATGGGTAACACACATCAGCTGTGTAGAGGAGATCATAAAACGAACTAACTGGTACGGCGTAGAGCTCCTCCGAAGCCGTACCAATTTCTTCAATCCCATGGTGGGGGAACCGAAAGATTCAGAAAAGGAATTTAAGACTGTACTGGCTATACGCTTCGCGAAAGCTCGTCATGAAGAAGATTATACTGCGGTATCCATTGGTTCAATTTACAATGCACTGAATTTTGATCATACGGCTGGCTTGGTTTTGGATCTTTTGACGCCGGAGGACAAAATCCGCTTTGAAAAGTATTTCAATCATTATGTAACTCGATGGGCATCACACTTGAGAGCTGGGCCTGATAAATTTCCGAGTGGAAACGATATACCTACTTAGCATGGTACGGCTGTTAAGATGTAACGTCCCTCTATGCGTAGCGGAAAACCCACCGTACCGGAATATTCAACAAGTACTTTTACTTTAAGTAACTGCATCTCTATACATTGTACTTTACTAAAATTATGTATAAATAATCTACTATAGCTATTTCAAAGAAACAGAGAGTATTCTACTTTTAAATTACTGAAATTCTTTCCTGCCGAAGAACGGACTCAATGGGCGAATAAAGCTGACTATTCTCTTACCCTAGTACTTTCCCTTGAGAACACTATTTTTCGTAGCGTCCATATGCAAGGGACCAGCGACTTGCTTTGAGCCGCAAATTCTATTTCCGCGTCCTCGTCCACGCTGTGGTCACTAGGACAGTTGGAGACGAAAGGCAATACGATTGTTCCGTGCTGCCCTTCTGCCGCGGCGAGCGACGGTGCATATTCGCATGCGTAGGCTGGAGCGGCTGACGTCGCCTGATTTTGTGGTGCCCGTGGGGATGGATCGCGGCAGCGTTTTCGTGACGGATGAAACGGACTGGGCGAGGCTGGCTGGTCGACGAACCACCCGCGGATGACGGTGGAGTTAAACGGAGGAGGAGTTTGTGGACACGGACCAGGTGAGACGATGGGCATGCGGAGCGAGAATGGAAAGCGGATTGTTTGTTGTTCAAGTCCCTGTTCGGTGCGCCATGAATTTTTCATTCTCGCCAAGAATAATGAGCAATTGCAATGATAATGAGCGCAGCAATCTCCACACCCTACTTAGTGCTGGTATGACTCACAAGTTACCTCCTGAGGCCACAAACCAGTTGGCTCTTGTTAACACACCCCCAGAGTTGTTTCTATTATCGCGAATCGATTTCTCTTGTGCACGTGATGCCTCCAGCCCATCGTGAGGTAGTTATCGCCGATAACTAGGATAGCTACAATTGTCCTAGTGCCTATGTAGGAGTAGTAGTAGTAGTAGTACTTGAGACGGTCACGAAAATGGTATAAATCAATTTTCGACTTGCACCTCAACTTCGGAGAGATGGCCCGTCAACAACACTTCCTGATAAATACTTGCTGGAGTGGCGCACTTTCACAAGGGCCGTCCAGAGCGGGTCGGCCACCCTCCTTGCTAGCGGAGGCGACATTAAGTATCAAAATGTCGTCACATTGCTATAATGCACGTTTACATAGACATGTGATATTATTATATCCCCCTACTTCGCACCCCACTTTCCGGGGCTACCATCATCCCAGTTAATTTTTTTTAAGTATTCTCCCATAAATGTACCGGCCAGCGTAGCCGCAGACTTTGAAGCTAACCCCGGCCGAGGAACAGTATATTTACGGCCTGCCTTGGACGCCTATATGCTTGACGCTATTCCCTTGCATGCGCTCTGTAGTGAGCATCGATAAGCCTTCTAACGGCATTATGTCCGTTTTGTGACGCTAGTTGGACCGCTTCTTTGTATTGCATATCCCCGTTTTCGTAGAGGTCAGCACCATGATTGAGCAGCAACCGCACCATATCTATGCGTCCGTGCTCTGCAGCCCCTTCTAAAGCAGTTCTTCCGCCATTTGAGGCTCTACTGCCATTCGTATCAGCACCAGCATGGAGAAGAATTGTAGCAACTCTAATGTAGCCACTAAGAGCAGCGGCCTGGAGTGGCGTCACCCCGGCAGAATTCGCCGCTGCATTGTTGACGTCTGCACCGGCAGCGAGAAGGATCTGAACTAGCTCAATGCTGCCGTACTGAGCTGCTGCTTGGAGAGCGGTTCTTCCATACTCATCCGCTGGTGGGGCATTGATATCTGCACCGGCAGTGAGAAGGATCTGAACTAGCTCAATATTGCCGTTCTCAGCTGCTGCTTGGAGAGCGGTTCCTCCATACCCATCCGCTGGTGGGGCATTGATATCTGCACCGACAGCGAGAAAGATCTGAACCAGCTCGATGCTGCCGTTCTCAGCTGCTGCTTGGAGAGCGGTTCCTCCATACTCATCCACTGGCGGAGCATTAACATCTGCACCGGCAGTGAGAAGGATCTGAACCAGCTCAATGTCAGCTTTTCCAGAAGCATATCGTAAAGCGGTTCGTCCTAGTAATCGTACGTTAGGGTCCGCTCCTACTTTCAGACACTCCTGGACGATAGCATGATCCCCAGATTGTGTTGCGCCTAGAAAAAGTTTTTCTGCAAATGCTTCAACCGTCGGATTCTTTATCGACAGAAGAGACCTCAGAAACTGCACATTTCTCTTGTCTTGGAAAATTTCGGTCATCATGGCAAGTTTTCGGGTGTCCAACATATCGTTAGTCAATAGGAATACTGCCAGGCTCAGGTATTGGACGTTCCCATTAATCTTAATGAGTCCACTCATCTCTTTGTGACTTGCGTTCGGCTCCCTATCAAAATCTTCTGGTATTATGGCACGTAGATGACGATGAATGTGTCGGACGGTGTTCGATTGGGTTGGAGTAATTGATGTGGTTGCCCAGGTTGATAGAGCTGAGACAATCTCATCTGGTATAGCAGGCATCTGGACCACCGTTTGGAGGCTTTGTGGTCTTAGTGGGATTGGGTTGTTAGTAGACTTGTTAGCCATGGCGATAGCAACTTCGGCTAGATCTGGATAAGTGCTGACTAGTCTATCATCAGCTTCATGCAGAGAGAAAACCGAAACTACAGTTATACGGACATTTGGACTCAATGGTGTCTAAGAATTGGAACCAAGGGAGATTATATAGCAATGATGTACTGGCTTGCAAGGCTGGAGGGGTGCAGATATAGATTCCTTCGGGTGTCTTTGGGCTTGGCGCTGCGAAAGTGTGAGCATTCCATTTGGGCCATTGGGAAACCTTAGCATATATCAATTACCTTCAAATCTGTGTGAAAATGCTGCATCGTAACCATATCGTGAGACCTCCTTCCTTAACTTCTTCACAGGAACACGCTCAGCGCCGATCCACACCTCACTCTCATTTCTGTTTCTTTTTCTTTTTGTGACTTTCGGCGCAACAGCTACCCATACGTCCTTCTTATACTTTTGGAAACCCCATCGCTTGAAGTGTCTTTCAAATTGAGCTTTCCTTGAGGTTACCATTAGCGGACATTGAGGACAGAGAGTTGGAGGTAGTGTCCTACGTGGCGTTAAAACCGTACTTGTTCGACATTTCCCGCATTACACCCCCGAGGCCTTGAAGCTTCCTGTTCTCGGCAAGGTACAGGGACTCAATGGTAGCCTTGTGCGAATCCCAGTCATGTTCGGTGAGCTCAGCAGGCATGATGAATTACGCACAGCACGAGGATAAAAAGCTAAGTGAGGAGCAAATAAGGACTCGGTTTGTATGAATCTATTGTGGGCGAGGATGACTTATATGGGTCTGTGTCGGGGTTGATACTCCGGTACTTCGAAGTAGTAATTACAACTTTTTTTTAATTATTTATTTTAGCTTTAATATAAGAGCTAAAATTATAAAGTTTTAATATAGGATACTATATAGTTTAAACTATAAGTCTGGAATTTTAGATTTATTTAAATAAATTCTTAGCGCTAGTAAAACTTAAAAGAAGGGAAAAAAAATGAATTCACGTGGTTTACAAGCGAGCGCCGCATACAAGCGAGCGCCGCGCCCCAAAACACACCAAAAAAGTTGAAAAACAGTCTCTTGAATCTCAGCAATAGCTTAGTAGAATGATCTAAAAATCTTGTATAAGCCTTATATACCTATCTCAAGACTAATCCTTAAGTTTAAAAAGAATATGTCAAGTTGTTTTTGAGATAAAGTAAGATAATCAATAAAGATAGAAAATTAGGGACTAAAATATTATATCTTAGGAACGATAGAACCTATAAAGCTAAGAATTCTAGGATAGACTTAGAATAAGCATAAGAAGCTATATATAAGTTTTTAGAGTATTTTATACAGCTATAGTTGAGATTCAAGAGACTGTTTTTGGTGTGTTTTGGTGCGCGGCGCTCGCTTGTAAACCACGTTACTACTAGTACTTGGTACTAGACTCCAGTAACGTGGTTTACAAGCGAGCGCCGGGTCTCACCAACTTTGCGCACCCATCTTATCTCAACTCACAATGGCTCAGCGCCACGCTACTCAGTTAACTTCAAATGAAGCAGATATCCGGCTTGCTATCTCATCTATTGAATTAACCCAAATTCAAAGCAATTGGCGCGCTACTATAGTCTTCAACGTAGCTGAGAGAACTCTCCGCCGCCGACACGATAGTATACCTGCGCGACGCGATTGCTAGCCCAACTTAAGGAAGCTTAGCCAGCTAGAGGAGGAGGTAATAGTCGATTATATTTTCAATCTAGATTCTCGTAGTTTTACCCTAACTCTAGCTACTATGCGTGAGATAGCTAATAAGCTACTTACTTAGCGTAGAGGTAGCCCTATTAGCATCTACTAGGCACACAACTTTATCGAGCGTATAGATAGTCTTACAACATGTTTTAATTGCCTATACAATAGACATCAAGCCTTATATAAGGGCCTAGTTACTATAAGTAGCTAGTTTAAGCTAGTATAGCATACAAGAGCTTTGTATACCTACTTAAGCTACTCTAGCTCTATTAGAGGCTCCCTAGGTAGCTTGTACGCTAAGTAATATACGTAAGCGCGTATACTAGCCTAAGAGCTTGTCGCTAGCTTTAATTATTAAAGCAATTAACTAGCTTAAGAAGGGGGCTATAGTTTAAGCGTGTAAAGGAGGTAGCTAGAAGGCAATAGTACTTGCCGTAGGCCACAGGAGATAGTAAAGGGATGACACGTATTCAAGTAAAGGTCTTGATTAAAAAGGTAAATAATACTTACTAGACTCTTTCCGCAAGTAGGAGGCCTTTTATGCGCTAGCATAGCGCATCGGCCCCGCCCTAGGCTAATACTATAGATATTGGTACAGTTAAGGCCCTAGAGGTCCTAGAGTACTAGAGACCTCGAGATCCCTATAATTTTAGGTATCTCTACCAAGACCCTTGTTACAGAGCCTCTCCCTCTAGCTAGGGTCCTTACTAGCCCTTTAAATTGCAACCTTAATAAAAACCCTAAAACCTTTATAGGAAAAGAGGGAAAAGAGTATTTACGTTTCTCTTGTAACATTTACGTACGTTAGGCGCGTTTTGTTATTGTTTTACTTGCGTATATTTGTCAGATTGTACGGCCAAATTCACGGCATCAGCCAGCAGCTCAACCAACTGACTGCAATCATCCCACGTACGAGCTCACGCACGAGCTCAATTACGAGCTGACCCATGGGCTGACTCGTAGGCTCGCGTTGATGA